>BSBM01000005.1:1200000-2400000 GCA_027924585.1 Larix kaempferi | reverse complement strand
AAGCGAGAGTTTTCTGAGGAAGAAAATCAGAACCCTGGATGGTCGACAGACCAGTGGTTGCAAAAGTACATCTATACTGATATCCATGAGGTATTTTTCTGTGAATTTCCTATATTGCTGTATGAATGGTTGTCTAAACTAACTCATCATAAGAGGAATTTCCAATGAGGCAAGCCCGAGCATTGGACCCTGAAACTGATCAATCAATTGAGACGTGTTAACAATAAAGCTTCAAGGGCTGTCGACGTCTGGGTGGATAGCATTTTGGAAGGGTACATTTTTTTTTTTTGTCGATGCAGTTAGATTGTACATTGACATGGAAAGGAAGTTATTTAAAGGATCCAGAAGAAGGTACCTATTGTCGTTACAATTGTGGATCAAAATGCTCATTTGTGAAAAAGGAATATTTAAGATGAACTCTGACGAGTAAAGCTCAGGTGCATAGAGGCTGTGGATACTGGGCAGATGCAGGTCTGGTAGAATGATGCGAGGTAGATGGAAATTAGCTTCGAATAAATTGTAAGGGAAGCTATGGAATATTGTGGCTGCCTGAAAAGAGGGGCAAGGTTCCGACTGGAGAAGAAGAAGAGCACTGAGATAGAGAGAGAGTCATAGTGCGACCGGAACAAAGGACTGTGAAGCAGGGCCATAAGGGACTAAGAGGCCCTACAGTGAAGAAAAGGACGACCAGGATACCCCTAAACCCGAGGAAGGATAGACCCAAGGCTATGACGTACCCACAACCCCATGCACTTCGCCAAAATTTGGAGGAAGAAACACAAGCTCTTCACAGGGTTGTCCTGTGGGTCATGTTGACACAGAATTAGTCCTATGCCAATGAAAAAGATAGAATATAAAAATTGGTCAAAGTTCCTAGAGTTGTCTTAATTACCCAAATTTGGTAGAAAGAATATTGGAGAGTCTCTAAAAGATATTAGTGAACCTCTAATTTAGCAGAACGGTTAAAAATGTGGCGAACATCCCAAAACTAAATAGACCCAAACATTAAAGTTCGACATAGATCAATGGTGGAAAGACGAGGTGCGTGTGATCGATGATGGGAAAATAATTTGGAAAAAGTGGAAGGGAAGATTAAATGGAGTGCAAGTTGAGAGATCGATCAATGGTTGAAAATAAAATGGGAGTTGGATCTATGGCTCACAATTATTTCACACTTGAGGGTAGCACAGAGGGAAAAGGAGGTAAGCAATAGCGGAATACATACTACATACCATGTGTCTGACGAAGGTTCATTCCACTGGTAGAGAAGTGGCTACGAAAAACCACACTTCATGATCCCAAAACCACTTTTTCCAGGTGTTCTCTGATAAGATCAACGACGTAGGTGAAAATGGCGACAAGATCGACGATCAATACTTATTGGTTGATTTTTAAAGAGATAATATAAAGGAATAGTCACGGGAAGATGAAGACACTTCTTTTCTAGTGTATAAGAGGGGAACCTGTCTATGTCGGCAAAATTTGAGTCAGGATATGCCTTTCCAACCGTCGTATACCAGGTATGCCACTAATTTCTGACTGCTTGTTTATTTTTAAAATGGAAAAAGGGGAAGAAATAGAGAAGCAGGTTAAAGAATTCAATAAATTAGAGGAAATTTTTGAAGATATGGATGGATATATTTTCGACACAGTACTGTCCTTTGGTTTGGTAAGGGAGGTAAAATATAAACTAAAGGTATTGGACGAACATGGAATGGATTTGCATGGTGTGGAAAGGCCACTTTTTCATCATTTTTTCCCAGAGCAAATCCTAAATTTCCTAGATTTTGTAGAATGGTGTGCATCAAATTATTCTCAATCAGAACGTGTGATGGATTCCAATAGGTCTAAAATAATTTGTTTTGTAAATTCCTAAACAGTCAGAGATTCCTTATACATTGCCAAGTCATTTGTTCATAATTTGGAAGATTTTCCTGAAGAAACCTTATTTGAATAGTTTACACAAGCTACCATACAAGAAAAGCAAGTTTTTTACTCTAAAATCCTAAAGCCAGACCTTTTTGTTGAGAATGAACCTTTTCCCTTAGATATAGACTTGTTCAATGAAGAATATCAGTGGGTTATTTCATTATTGAGTCAGTTTTTAGGGTTAGATACTGATAAATTTGTCCCAAAAACTCTTGTAAGCCCGTTATTTAGAATAGGTAAACATCATCTTGAGTATGAGTCCAGTTAGTTACCTTGGCTTAGATTTGATGAGTTTCTAGCTGAGAATATTCTTTCTCAGTTGGAAAACTTCCACATGACCAGACACTTCAAGTTTCAATCATATTTGGTTAGAATGTTCTTATTTTTTAATGAAGCAAATTTGCAGTTCCCGGAGATTGTTTTCACTTCTGATATCAGGAACAACACTTTCAATTATATGAATCTTATCATGTTAGAAATGTACAGGTTAATATTTCAGAAACAATTACCTAGAGTGTTACCAGAGATGCAGGAGACTTTACAGTTCAGTGTAGATGCCAGAGTTGGAGATTGGTTTCTTTTGAAAGATCACACTATCATTGGAGTTAACGACTTTTCTCATGAGCCATACATCTTGCCTGAATTTCTAACATCAAGGATATTTTCTCTAGAATTGTTCAAACAAAAGTTGATTGTAGAAAATGAACACTTTTTAAGTTTTAGGAAGGCTTCTGAAGTTAAATTTCCCATGAAGATTGGTCCCTTAATTGCGAAGAATAAAGCTTCCCTTTCACTCATTGAAGGTTTGTTACAAAATATGAATTTTGCAAAGTCCACTAAAATTAATTATGACCCTTATCATATTAAAATCCACAATGTATTTCATCTTTCTTGTCTTAAGAAAGCTCTTGGTCAGCAAATCATCACTTCAGAAATACTTCCTCCTTTGGATGATGAAGGTCAGCTCACACTTGTTCCGGAAAAGATTTTGAAGACACGGGAAAGAAGGTTGAGGAGTAGAATCATCAAAGAATATTTAGTGCAATGGAAGGACTTACCAAATGAAGATGCCACATGGGAAGAGGAGAAGATTTTGCAGCATCCAAATTTGAAATTGCTTGAGGACAAGCAATATTGGGTGGGGAGGACTGTAATGTCGCCATTCAAATAAGTGCATAGTAAGACAATCCCATCAATCCTACTAGTTTCCTAGGTTGGATGGGCACATGTGGGATGGTAATAAGGAAACTAATAAATGATATTTAGACATTAGAAGGGTTCAAGCATTTAATAAATATGATTAATAAATAAATTGAAGAGAAATTCTAGGTGGCAAGTGGTTTTGGAGACATATGGAGGTGGTGGGACCCACACTAGCTTGATTTTTCAATGACACATGGCAGCTCTCTCTTGCCAATTCGAATTCATGGGAAGGTGAACACTCTTGGGTGAGTTGGTAAGTCATAACACATGGAATTGAGAATATTAGGTCGAAATGGGAAGGAATAGTAACCTCCATGGGAGAGGAAGAGTCAAATTGGAGACTAGTGGACACATGGGCTAGATTCCCTAGTTTTATGACAACAATAATGAAGCATCTATGACATTTTATGACAAAATTCAGACCTGACTTCTTACACCTGACCATTATGACATGTCAGCCCCAAAAATAGGCTCAAGAAGGCGCTCATGGAGTTGGAGGAATCTAAAGAGACTCAAATTCGAATTTGGGAGAAGATGGAAGGTTGGAACTAGGAGACAAGTGGCAAATGAGGAATATTTTCTAAATGGAAAATTATTGAATCTATTGAGAGGATTTCGACCCCTTTAAGGCTAATGTTGGTTATAAAATTTAGAAATCAAGTATGAGAATGGCTTTTGATGATTTGAGAAAAATTGCATTTGTGAAGAGAGAGCTAGTGGATGACTAGTTTCTTGCCTTAGCCAATTTCGAGGGTGAAAGATTCCCATCCAAGTTGGTGTTTGGAGAGGCCACTCAGGTCTTTCATGGTGCTTTAATGGAGTTTGTATTTGCAGGTAGCATCTACAGGAAGTTTCATCGTTTGGTTTAGTGCAGCACTTTCTCTCCACCGTTTCCAGTTTTGAAGGCATATTCGTGCTCCTTGAGGGAGGGCGTTTTTGGTGAGCACTTGTGATTCTTGAGAGAGCTTCTCATTATATATTTATGATTGTAATAGATTCATATCCTCTATTATTCATATTCATAAAGTCTCAGATCGAAATACCCACTGGTTGTATGCAAAACTATTGATTAATGAGCAAACAATGTCCATTTTCCCAATGCATTGATGTATGACACTATAATGTTGATTATTTCGAATGGATGGATGATTCTCTGATATATTTGTGAGAAATATACTTCCATGGATGTCTTCTACAAGTTTCATGTACTTTACTTGAGCATTTGAAGCATTTTTACTCAGTTTAGTTGTATTGGGAGGTGAAATAGTGCCATTTCCCCAAGGGTCGAATTGGGGGTTTTTGCTGTTGAATGTGAGAGAGTTAGAATAGTATTAAAAATCAATTAATGGTGCATATGAGACCTTAATCACATACTTAACACATTATATACCTCTGTTCATAAATTTGTGGGAGTTTGGAGGCATTTGGAAGGCCATTTGCAGTGTTACCCGAGGGGGATTTGATGCACAAATTACTAGTCAAAATTACATATATTGATCATAATACAAATCAAGTTTGCAGAAGTATTTGGAGGGACATAAAACATCCCTAAACCTTATATTCAAGTCTAAATACCATTCATACACTTCTACAGAAGATTTGGGAGCATTTGGATTGATTTGGAGGTCAAAACAGTAAAACTAGTCAAAGGTCGAAATCGGGAAAAAAAGTGGAAAATTGGGCATTTTAATAAAATTTGAAAAAGGGATATTACAAGTGGTATCAGAGCATGGTCTTGGAACCTGATGGTATTAACAAGAATCCAAACAAATAAAACACCACCCTTTGAATCAGTAGTTGAAGAAGTTTTGGTTGAAGAAGAGATAGTAGCAGAAAAAGAGTTTTTTTCTAAAACAATGGGTAGAGAGGAGGAAGAAAAATTAAGACATAAGGAGGAATTTATTGAAGCCTTAAAACCATGTTTTGAAGGACTTAACATGGTTATGCTAGATATGAATAAACAAATGATGAAAGGTTTCGAATCGTTGGGTAGCCAACTTTCAGGCAAAGGGATGATAGGAGATAATAGTGGTTCACACTCAGGGGAAAAGATGAAAGGGAATGAGCATATTTTCTCAAGTACAGGACCTCATAATAGACCTGATGAATTTCAAAGCACACAAAGGCATACTGCACCTAAATTTCTCACACCCAAAGAAGAGCCCAATCTTGAATTGGATTACAAGAAACTAGTAAATGATTGGAATGATTTGAATGAAGAGTGTAAAAGAGGTGTACCACTCAGTGACTACATTGATGCTATGCAAAAGATTAAAATGAAGGGAGACAATAGGAGTCCATTCCAAAACAAAGAATTGAATAGTGCTATTGGAAAAATGTCACTTCCTACTTTTGATGGTTCTTCTCAAAATTCTGCTAACACTTGGGTGCAAAAATTGGATGTATATTTTCAGCTGAATCCTATGTTGGAAGAGGATGCATTAAAAATGGCCATTTTGAATTTGGAAGGAGATGCCAATGAATGGTGGTTTCATGGGATGAAAACCTTGGGTCATAATCAGGTTAAAACATATGGAGAATTTGTTGACAGGGTACTAGAAAGATTTGAACAAAAAGATCCAGAATTGCCTTTCAAAGAACTAGCTCAATTGAAGCAAACTGGGTCCCCTACCGAATATATGTTGGACTTTCAAAAATTATCAGTCAAGGTGGCTGATGTATCTATGGGAAGATTAGTATTGTTGTTCACTGAAGGTTTGGCTGAACCCTTAAGAGGTTTGGTCAAAGCCCACAATCCAACTACATTAAAAGATGCAATGAGCTTGAATAGGGATCTCCAAAATGTGCTTCCTAGAATGAGATTTCCTCCCAAGCCTAGCTATAAATTTGAAAAGAAACCTTGGAAAAGGGATGGATATGATAAGAAACCTTGGCAAAGAGAGTCATTTGAGAGGAATAAAAAAGAGGGACTAAACAGGGATGAACTTAGAAAAAATAAACTATGCTTCACATGCTTCCAACCATGGACACTGGGGCACAAATGTACCAAAGGAAAGGCTCAATACATAGAAGTATTTTCTGATAATGAGGGTTATGATGGGGGCATGGATGAAGATGGACATATTTCAGATCAAGAAGAGGCATATGAGACAGCAGTAGAAGAGGAAAGACAAGAAGAAAATCAGCCTTCACCGGATAAAGAAAGAATGGTAGTGCTTTCAGCAGTACCTCGCTATCATACTATCCGATGCAAAGGTGTGGTACAAGGACAAAGAACTTCAGTTTTGGTAGATGGAGGAGCCACTCATAACTTCATTGATGCAGAGATGGTAGCGAAAAGAAAGATACCTATTGAACCATTTGATGGCTTCACAGTTGTCATTCCCGGTCACAACACAATGCAATGCAAAACATGGGTTCCAAAGCTGCAAGTCACCGTAGGTAACTATACTTTTGTTGATAGTTTTTATGTGGTTGATGTTGCTGATACTAATGTGGTTTTGGGAGTGCAATGGTTGTATTCAATAGGAGAGCATACAGTAAATTATCAAATTCCCGAAATGAAATTCCAAGATTCAAAAGGAGTACAAAGAGTTGTGAGAGGGCAACACACTTATCCAAATCAAGTAGTGACTTGCAATAGCATGAGATCTATATTGAGGCATGGGGATATAGAATGGGCTGCTGAATGTCATATTACATCTCCCAAGCCAACTATAAATATTTTCAAACACCCAAAGGAGATAGAGAGACTTTTGCAAAAATATGAAAAGGTTTTTAGAGACCTTCGACATGGTAGGCCACCAGATAGGGGGGTTGAGCACAGTATTGTTTTGGAGGAGGGTACTTCACCCATTTAGATACCACCTTATAGACATCCTAAAAGGTTTAGATATGATATGGAAAAAGCTATCCAAGAACTCCTAGAGTTGGGGCTCATTAGACCAAGCTCTAGCCCTTATGCTTCTTCAGTAGTGCTAGTGAAGAAAAAAGATGGAACATTGAGAATGTGCATAGATTTTAGAGCCTTGAACAAAAAGACTATCAAGAATAGGTATCCTATTCCTAGGATTGATGAGCTCATGGATGAGCTACATGGGGCCAAATACTTCTAAAAAATTGACCTTAGATCAGGGTATCACCAAATTCGAATGAAAGATGAAGATGTGCAAAAGACCGCTTTTCGATGTCATTTTGGCCACTTTGAATTTCTTACCATGCCTTTTGGGTTAACTAATGCTCCAGCCACCTTTCAAGCATGTATGAATAGGATATTTTGCAAGCAACTAAGAAGGTTTGTTTTGGTTTTCTTTGATGATATTCTCATTTACAGTAAAACATGGGAAGAGCATTTGCAACAGTTAGAGATTGTGTTGAAAATCTTGCAAGAAGAGTCCTTATTTGCTAAATTATCAAAATGTGAGTTTGGGATGAAAGAACTACTGTATCTTGGGCACATTATTGAGCAAGAAGGAGTGAAGGTACAAATGGAAAAAATCAGGGCTATCTTGGAATGGCCATCACCAAAAAATATTACCGAATTGAGAGGCTTTATTGGCATATGCACCTACTACAGAAAATTTGTGAAAGGGTTCTCCAAGTTGACTTCTCCACTCACTGATTTGACTAAGAAGGATGCTTTCAAGTGGGATGAAGAGGCTGAAAAAGCATTCCAACAAATGAAAGAGGTAATGAGTAGTTGTCACATACTTGCACTTCCTGATTTTACTAAACCTTTTGTTGTGGAATGTGATGCTTCAGGTGGAGGAATAGGGGTTGTCCTAAAGCAAGGCCAACACCCCATAGCCTTTGAGAGCAGAAAGTTGCAGCCTCATGAAAAAATTTACTCCATCTATGATAAAGAAATGCTGGCCATTATGCATGCATTGGCCAAATTCAGACAATACTTGGTGGGCAGCAAGTTTGTGGTGAAAACTGACCATAATAGTCTAAGACACTTTCTCACCCAAAAAGATCTAAATGAAAGGCAACAAAAGTGGGTAAGCAAGATTCAAGATTATGATTTTGATATTGAATATGTCAAAGGAAAGAATAATATAGTAGCAGATGCTTTGTCAAGAAGGCCTTCCTTTTCTCTCATGGATACTGCCAAGGATTGGAAAAACATGCTACTAGTTGAATATGCCAAAGACAAATTTGCTTGTGATGTGTTGGATGGAATCAAAGGGGATGATAATTATAGGATTTTGAATGGGCTGATATATTATAAGGGAAGAATTTATTTAGTTCATAACTCCAAGCTCAAGTACCGAATTTTGCAAGAAGCACATGATTCCCCACTAGCGGGCCATCCGGGGATCTTCAAAACTTATAGACAGTTGAGGCAAAGATTTTTTTGGAAGGGGCTGAAGGAAGATGTTCAGAAGTATGTGAATGAATGTAAAGCATGTCAACAAAACAAATTAGAACTTACACGTCCATCCGTCCTATTACAACCATTGCCCATTCCGGAGCAAAAATGGGACAGTATTTCCATGGATTTCATCACCGGGTTGCCTAAATCCTTAGGTAAGGATTGCATCTATGTGGTAGTTGATAGGTTGAAAAAATTTGCTCATTTCTTTGATGTTACATCATCTTTTAGTGTTGCACAAGTGGCTGATATTTTTTTCAAAGAAATCTTCAGATTGCATGGGCTCCCCAAGAGCATTGTCAGTGATAGAGATAGTAGATTCATGGGTGCTTTTTGGCAATAAATTTTTAGATTGGTAGGCACTCAATTGACTCCAAGTACCAGCTATCATCCACAAACTGATGGACAAACAAAGAGGGTAAACCAATGGTTGGAAGGATACCTAAGAAACTATGTGGGAGGGCAGCAAAAAGCATGGGCAAAATGGCTACACTTGGGTGAGTTTTGCTACAACACCACTTATCATATGTCAATAGGAATGTCTCCTTTCAAAGCATTATATGGTTATGATGCACTTACATTTGCTGACATTATATTTGGTGATAGTAGAGCCCCAAAGGCTAAAGATTGGGTGGAAGAGAGCCAAGAAATTTTAAAGCTCTTGAAAGACAATTTGCAGGTTGCTCAAAATTAGCAAAAACAATATGCTGATAGACATAGAGAAGAGAGAACCTTTCAAGTCAATGATTTAGTATATTTAAGGTTGCAACCCTATAAACAAACATCTCTAAAAAAGAATGGAGCAGAAAAATTAAAACCAAGGTACTATGGTCCATACAAGGTAGTGCGGAAGGTTGGAGAAGTAGCATATGAACTAGAACTTCCGGAAGGGAGTAAAATCCACAATGTATTTCATGTTTCTTGTCTTAAGAAAGCTCTTGGTCAGCAAATCATCACTTCATAAATAATTCCTCCTTTGGATGATGAAGGTCAACTCACACTTGTTCCGGAAAAGATTTTGAAGACACGGGAAAGAAGTTTGAGGAGTAGAATCATCAAAGAATATTTAGTGCAATGGAAGGACTTACCAAATGAAGATGCCACATGGGAAGAGGAGAATATTTTGCAGCATCCAAATTTGAAATTGCTTGAGGACAAGCAATCTTGGGTGGGGAGGACTATAATGTCCCCATTCAAATAAGTGCATAGTAAGACAATCCCAACAATCCTACTAGTTTCCTAGGTTGGATGGGCACATGTGGGATGGTAATAAGGAAACTAATAAATGATATTTATACATTAGAAGGGTTCAAGCATTTAATAAATATGATGAATAAATAAATTCAAGAGAAATTCTAGGTGGCAAGTGGTTTTGGAGACATATGGAGGTGGTGGGACCCACATTAGCTTGATTTTTCAATGACACAGGGCAGCTCTCTCTTGCCAATTCGAATTCATGGGAAGGTGAACACTCTTGGGTGATTTGGTAAGTCATAACACATGGCATTGAGCATATTAGGTCGAAATGGGAAGGAATAGTAACCTCCATGGGAGAGGAAGAGTCAAATTGGAGACTAGTGGACACATGGGCTAGATTCCCTAGTTTTATGACAACAATAATGAAGCATCTATGACATTTTATGACAAAATTCAGACCTGACTTCTTACACCTGACCATTATGACATTTCAGCCCCAAAAATAGGCTCAAGAAGGTGCTCATGGAGTTGGAGGAATCTAAAGAGACTCAAATTCGAATTTGGGAGAAGATGGAAGGTTGGAACTAGGAGACAAGTGGCAAATGAGGAATATTTTATAAATGGAAAATTATTGAATCTATTGAGAGGATTTCGACCCCTTGAAGGCTAATGTTGGTTATAAAATGTAGAAATCAAGTATGAGAATGGCTTTTGATGATTTGAGAAAAATTGCATTTGTGAAGAGAGAGCTAGTGGATGACTAGTTTCTTGCCTTAGCCAATTTCGAGGGTGAAAGATTCCCATCCAAGTTGGTGTTTGGAGAGGCCACTCAGGTATTTCATGGTGCTTTAATGGAGTTTGTATTTGCAGGTAGCAGCTATAGGAAGTTTCATGGTTTGGTTTAGTGCAGCACTTTCTCTCCACCGTTTTCAGTTTTGAAGGCATATTCGTGCTCCTTGAGGGAGGGCATTTTTGGTGAGCACTTGTGCTTCTTGAGAGAGCTTCTCATTATATATTTATGATTTTAATAGCTTCATATCCTCTATTATTCATATTCAGAAAGTCTCAGGTCGAAATACCCACTGGTTGTATGCAAAACTATTGATTAATGAGCAAACAATGTCCATTTTCCCAATGCATTGATGTATGACACTATAATGTTGATTATTTCGAATGGATGGATGATTCTCTGATATATTTGTGATAAATATACTGCCATGGATGTCTTCTACAAGTTTCATGTACTGTACTTGAGCATTTGAAGCATTTTTACTCAGTTTAGTTGTATTGGGAGGTGAAATAGTGCCATTTCCCCAAGGGTCGAATTGGGGGTTTTTGCTGTTGAATGTGAGAGAGTTAGAACAGTATTAAAAATCAATTAATGGTGAATATGAGACCTTAATCACATACTTAACACATTATATACCTCTGTTCATAAATTTGTGGGAGTTTGGAGGCATTTGGAAGGCCATTTGCAGTGTTACCCGAGGGGGATTTGATGCACAAATTACTAGTCAAAATTACATATATTGATCAGAATACAAATCAAGTTTGCAGCAGTATTTGGAGGGACATAAAACATCCCTAAACCTTATATTCAAGTCTAAATACCATTAATACACTTCTACAGAAGATTTGGGAGCATTTGGGTTGATTTGGAGGTCAAAACAGTAAAACTAGTCAAAGGTCGAAATCGGGAAGAAAAGTGGAAAATTGGGCATTTTAATAAAATTTGAAAAAGGGATATTACAGTATACTAGATGTGGACAAGAAAGGCACATTTATTTAGAAATTTTTTTAAAGTTGTATACAAAGGTAAGGGATATTTCAGACAAAGATGTCTCATTGGTTACTATAAAGGATCATGTGAAATTCACATTAAATTTAGCAGCGACTACCCAAGACAAGGTTTTAGAGATGAAAATAAATTTACAAAGGATCCCTATACCTAATAAAATCTATCTTCATAAGAAAACTGGGGAAGTGATATATACATATTTGATGAAGACTGTTTTGAAGAATTCAAAGTTACAATCTACAGTTTTGAGATTAGAAAATCAGTTAAAACAAGAGAAGTTGGAGAATAAGCATACCAACAACAAGTTAAAAGACTCCAAGGTGACATACTGGCCATGGATAGTGAACCAGATAAAGGTCAAGCTACAAAAATATTTTAGCTGAAAAGGATAGCACTATCCAAGTATTAAAGAAAAAACTGAAAATCCCAGCCACTCAATTAATTCAGGCTTCTAAGTTAATAGAAATAGAAAAAGAGAAAGAAGCTTTATCTCAAGAATTAATTGAAACCAAAGAAAAATTACTGAAGATTACAGAAGAAAAAAATGGATGGGATGGAGAAAGGGATACACTTTTGGCTAAAATTGATGTTCTTAATGAGATTCAGTTGATTTTAGAAACGAATAATCAAATAAAAGCAGGTCAGTCAAGTATAGAGATTGGTACAAAATATATTGTTCAAGCAATGTCACAGATTAGCCTGAAAGAAGAAGAAATAAGAGGTTTGAAAATAGAAAATCAGAATTTAGTAGAGGAAATGAAAAATAAAGAAGAGGAAAGAAAGGTTCTAGAAGAAGAAAGTAAGAAATTAGGAGAGAAAAATGAAAGATTGATTTAGAAAGTATCAGGGAGATTGCCTGTGCAAGGAGCCAGGAATTTAATTTGGGATATGATCATGGTTGAAACTGATAATTTAAGGTCTTACTTGAATTTCATAAAGGATAAAGAGTCGGTGATGAGAGAGTGATAGTCTAGAAAGAAGAGTGAACATTGAGAGAGATGAGAGAATGGTAGTCTAGAAAGAAGAGTGAACATGAACTCGAACTGAAAGGGGGATTGAACCTACATCAAAAAATATTCATGAAGTTATTTTGATAGGTATGAATTTCCTCTCCTTAAACCAACTTGGATAGGAATATTTCACCCACGAAATTGGTTCTAAGGCAGGGAGGATGAACATCCACTGTGCAAGGATAAGCTATGCTCTCCAAAAGTGACGAAATGATAAATGATCAAAATCTGATCTCCTTCATCCTCTTGCTCTTTTATTAACCTCCAATGGCTTCCATAGCTCGAATTCTCTCCAAGATTCTTCACCCAACTTGAGTTAGGGAGAGATTCTCTTAGGTGACACTTGTCCCTCTCTTTCTTGCATGCATATTCCATCCATTAGAATGGGGGAATATTGGCTGACCATAACTCTCCTTATGTGCCCTCTTGGTGGCTATTTTTATCCTTGACATGTCATATGTGTCATACATCTGCAATCAGGTCTGAATTTGTCATATTCGACATAGATTCTCCATCATTTTTGTCATAGATACTCGGGAATCTAGCTCCAAGCGTCACAATTCTTCTATGATGCCTCTTCCTCTTCCATGTAAGTTACTCTTCCACTCCAATTCGACCTTCATAGATTCATGCCATGAATAATGCCTCTCCAACTCCTCCGAGAACGTTATCCTCCACCTTGGATTCAAACTGGTGAGAGAAGGATGCCACATGGAATGGGGAATCTTGCCATGTGTAGGCCCCACACCACCTATGCACCCTCATGACCAAATGCCACCTTATGTTTCCTTTATTATTATTTATTTAACCCCTTTAATGTGGATTTGAAAGTCTAAGGTTCATTTGGGGTCTTGTAGCTCCCTTATTCCAAGTTTTAATGTTTCCACCCCAACCTAGGGAACTAGTAGATTGGTGGAGATTTTCCTTCATGAAATTTATTTGGATGGGGACATTACATTTATGGTGGATGGTTTTGGCATGTGGCGTGTGGTTGATGGTTTTCAATCACCCATGGTATTGTCCCATGGTATTTAACTCTAAGTTTTTTCTTAATGAAGGAGGAAAAGGAAAATGGAAAGGGCATGCATTTTTGGATATTGTGGATTTTAGGAGTTGCTTGTGCAATTCTAGACTTGGGTGATGCTCCCATTGTCACAGATGGGTGGTGTTCCCCTTCTGTATCTTAGTATCCAACCTATTGGTGAAGTGGGGAAGGAAATTCAATCCCTCCCATTGTATTTCAGATATATTTTACTATTGTTCTGCTCCTACTATTCTTATGCAGGTGTTTGGTGAGCAACATTGCCATTGGGATATATATTCTGTTGCAAGAGGATCACATTATTTCAGTGTATCTCTACTCCTCTCTCATCTTACTACATGATTCTACTATTTCAGTTGCTATTTCAGCCATACATTATGTATTTGATCCACTTTGGCCATTGATGTTATGAATATACCTCCATGTTCATTCTATATCTCTCTTGTGCTTCTATTGTGTCCATTGCTATGTTAAATTTGCTATACCTTGAGAATAGCCTTAATTAAATATCAAATGCACTTCCTAATCTATGATTAATGTGACCTTCAATTAATTAAAATCTGATAGGACACATCTATACCCTCCTTCTTCTATTTTTCAAGGCCGTACATGACTTGGAATGAAAATTGGATTTTATCTCTCCTAAAGGTTTTGAGACCTTAACCTCACCCAAATATTCCAAGTTGATTCCTATGCATTTCCTAAGAATCCATGTACATTCACAAATACCACCTACAACCATTATTTGCATAAACCCTTTCCTACCAACCGGAATCCATCCCCTTCCTTGCCTTTCCCCATACCATTGCTCTTTCACTAGTCAATTTTGACTAGTTTTAGTAAAACAACCATATCTTCCTCTCAAGAGATCCAATTCACATCCTGTGAGTTGCTGCAAAATCCCAATACTTTGTACAAACTATCCCAGGTGGTTTTATAGATATTGGAACCTCCTATATACCCCTTCCATCAGTTTCAAAATAGTTACCCTGTGCTGTCCCAAACTCCCAATTCCACTTCAAGTCCCTCCAAACCTCTCTCGAACCCCTCCAAGTCTGTAATTTTGAATTTGGAGTCTGTATACTTTGAAAAACATAGCGTACATATCCACTCTAATCATTTCTAAGCTACCCCAATCCTTCCAAAGTAAAAAACCACTTTAGCCTTAGCCCCCGGAAAGGGTCAAGTTGAGCTAATGTAAAGGATCTAGTTTTAATATGTTGGTGTACCTAGGTAGCCTTTGAGTAGACTTCAGAAGTAGTTGATTTCAAAACATCAATGATGTGCAAATAATTCTTGAGCGAGTGTAGCCCCTGTTTTCCATCATTACATGAGCTTTTGAGTTAGTGGTCCTAAATTCCTAGTTAGGATCATCACAATGGTATTAGAGCTCTTTCCTTGGCCCATCTTGTGGAAAGTGCAATCATGACTATCTCCAATGATGACTTTCATTATATATCTAAGCACGTGAGAGAGAATGAAGAAGCTTTGAAATCATTCAGTGAGAATATGGCACATATAATTGGTGAGATGTACAAAGAGAGGAAGCCAGAAAATATTCAAAGGTATTTTGGTGCTAGAAAACGTAAGGAGAATGAGGATGAGCCCCTCAATCCATTCTCAATCATTGAAGAGGACCATGAGACACTTATCTTCAAGTGGTCAAGCAGAAGAAGAGTTCCATGATGAGGAGGAAAAGTCACCCCAAGGTGACCCTGAAGAAGATGAAGGTACAATCCTTATTGATGAGAGTTGTAAGCATGCAAACACCACTTCCTGTTCTACTAAGGATCATCTAGACATGGACTGGAGAGAAATTACTGAATATTACTCAAATTCATGTGAGACATCTACTAATGGATGTCATTCTCTCTATGTTGGTGACATAGAGATCCTGCTACAGGCCTACATTCTCATGTTCTTGAAAACCTTGTAGAAGTGGAAGAAGAATTAAGACCAATCTCATCCTCACCACTTGTACTTCATGAGGTTGATCACATGATGGAGGAATATGTTCTATATCATGATCCCACTTTCATTGAATGGCTACACAATATGAGCAACAAAGATATTCAAGAGGCCATGCACATTCTCCATGCCACTCATGCATTGGTGTCAAATTCTTGTTAGAGAATCTCTTCATTAGAGGATCCATCCTTCCTTGAAGACATGGAGCAGATTCAGAGGGAAATGAGCATCATCAAAGGTAAATTTTTTCCTTTGCTTTCTGAAAGGAATGATTTAATTGAGCTTGTTAATGTATTACGTGAGGACCACTTGAAGATTAATGGAGATAATGACAAGATTAAACAAAACTTAATTTTCACCCAGGATTCTTTGGACGAATCCAAGATCCATATTGAGCAACTTCATGTAAATATGCAAGGTTCATATTTGTTGTTCTATGGAGTATTCTCATGACATGATGGATCATGATTAAAATCTTGGTTTGCATGTGCTCGATGAATGTGATGACATGGTAGACGATTGAAAAGCACTTGTTTTGGATCATGAGTTTCCTATGGAGGGAACAATTTTTGCACTTTTTGAGGCACATAGTCCTACTACCTTGTAGCCATCCCTTGAAGACACTTTTGGAGAAAGTGCATAATCCCATGATAAGTGAACAAACCAAGGATGAGACTTTTGCACTTTGCATCTTGGAGGATGAGTTGGTTCATGTTCCCTCATCCTACCCTTCCATATCTTGTAGCATACATCCAAAAGAAATTTGGGTGAAGCATTTATTTTTATTGTTGCCATATGAGGTGTGTGAGACTTTGTTGGCACCCCAACAACCCCCCTTTATTTTGCAAAAATAAAGGGCCCCCCATTAAACTTTTGTAAATATGAATCTTTTTGGTTTGATTTTATTTTTATCTAGCTTGATTTGGTAGGTGATTCCACGGTTTTCTTCCTTTGGTCCTTCACTCTTGATGATGCTTGTCTCTTGGCTTGGTTTTCATGGCTTTAAAGGTTTGGTGATCTTGGTTCATCTCTATCAATTTGGTTCATTGACTTCTTGGTTGATAAACGATGATTGCATGATCTTATTTTGAACACTACTTAAATTAATTTCATGCTCTGGTTCATTGTAATTAAATTATCTTGGTCTTTGGCAAAATAAAATTTGAATGGTTTATCAAAGTCTACAAGTCTTAAAGAGTTTGTTAAAATTCCACCTTTATTGTAATTCTTATTATTCTAGGTGAATTCAAAACAATTTTTGCCACTTGCTCAATTTTCAAGAAACACTATCTTTCACCCAAAGACATTTTTGTGCTATAATCCTTGAACTTGATTGTTCTTCCTTAGATTTACAATGCTTATAAAATTCATTATGAATGAAGAAACTTCATCTACTCTTACTCATAATAAAATTATATTGTAATACATTCTTTGGTTTTAAAGGCTATTGTTTTTGAAAGGAAATTCTTTTATCATGATGTAAACTTCATTATTTTTATCTATTTTGACTTATATAATGATGCATAAAAGTATAAAAAACATTTCAATATGTTTTTTTTACTTTAAGAAAAAGGGAAAAAACCTCACTTAACACATTAAAACCAAAACTACATTAAAGTGTTTTAAAAAAAAAAGGTATTTGATGATTGTTCTTTATAAATGCATTCACATTTTAAGAATGAAATCTATATTTCATGTTGTGAACTTTCACATTTTGAAAACCATATTTTAATATGGTGAACTTTCACATTTTGGAAACCATGCACATTCACGTGAAGGTATTATTTATGTCCAACACTATCTTTTATTAAATGACTTTTTATGATTAATTTGTATTTGGCACAAATACTCCCTCCTCATAGTCTAATGGTCACACAAAGAATTCCATGCAGGATATGAAAGTCCGTAACTTGAGGATAAAAGGTGAAAGTTTTATCGCACACCAAATTATAAAGGGATCGCTGCCATGATTATCTCGTATGATGTCAACATTTCAAGAAGCCCGGGATCGTTGAGTTTACCATTGAATGCTATTAGTTAGCAGTTGCGTGATCTGTACAAAGGATATCATATCAGATCTTTTGAGAAGAGGACTCTATTAACCAGCACTTAGCACGCAGTGAAAGCAATTGATTGTCACTTCAAGGATTCAAGAATATGGTTTACTTGGAGGGTGTCAGTATATTGTTTCTATTAAAAAATTGCAGCATTTAAGGGAATGATCGTTATATCTTGTCGGCATTGTGGAAGTACGAAAAAATGCCACGAGTTTCCATGAGAAAAGGATGATTGTCATCGAAAGGAAGTTATGAAGTTAATGTGCACAGTTGTTTGGCATGGAGAAGCGCATCAGCTAGAGATCACGCCAATGCAATTTTAGAAACAGTTGTTCTTATTTCCGAGATTCCCTGTAGATATTATGCTTTTACCAAATCGATGGTGCCAGGCGGGTTGTATTCATTATATCTTTGTTTAGATGGTTGAGATACTTCTGTGAATTCGTTGTAGAAAGGAACCCGAGGCTAACTGAAAATCTCACCAGAGTGCCAGCACTATGGATTGAAAGACTACACGTTTCCATGTGTACTAAAATGGCGAAGTAGAAACTATTCACTTTCTGCATTTTATCTAATAGTTACACCAGAGTTGCGCAAAGATCAAACATATGCGGGGTTTAAAGATATGTTACCATTGGAACAATATCCACTCAGATGTTTTCCATGAAATCGCCAATGCAAGGTTTGACGGACGAAGGTGAAAAGAAAAATCGATTAATTGACGAGAGGGAGAAAAGGAATTTTACTAGATCGCCAAGGATATGAAGCCTGCAGGGAAACAACAATGGAACGAAAATCAAAGTTAAAAAATGTATAAGCAAGTAAATATCAGAACACAAGAATTCGCCACGAGATGAACTTGATCAGCTGTCAGTTGATAAGAGCCAACACGAATTTCTTGTTTTAAGGAACTGCCAGTTTGCATCAAAAGATCCCTTGTGAGAGTTATGGCTCCAAGATTCGCCAGGGTTAAAGGGAAGTATTTTCACTCTACATCATTCTATTTTTCATGATAATTCTCTTATTTTATGGTGCAGATTGAGTATAGAAAATGATGCGGTTAATCTTCTATGCTGCATAAATATCTTTTGCTAGTATTCATGTGAAAAATAAAATGCAGAATATGAGCAATTAGATCACCAGATTAAAAACATTTCGTGTTCACAGTTTTAATTGATTATGTTTGTTTTCGCAGTGATGCCAGTGGACAGGTCACCTTCATCGGTTATGAATGAGTATCATCAAAAAGGTTCCGGAGGATTTAAGGATCCGTCGTACGTGGGAAGGCCCAATTTGATTTAATCAAAAAGGTTCCGGAGGATTTAATGATACACATGCTGTAGACAGGAGGGGGGAAGGCTCGAGGAAACTGGACGAAATTGTTTTCGTTTTCATTTTTCTGCAAGTTTCTCTGCTAAAGGGGAGGTCTTGGCAGAATAAGTGAAACTTTGTTTTCATTTTTCTGTTTTCTATTTTGTAAAATTGCTGTTTGCAGAGTGGAGGAGACATTACCTAGAGGGCAGAGGAAATTCTGTAGTTATTTTCTTTGTGATCTTTGTATTCAGAGAAAGAATCAACGATCCTCTCTGCTAGTGTGTTTTTGGATACCGAATGAAGTCTTGTAGTGTTTCAAGTCGGGCGTAATCGGAACCACAGATCACTGCCATTGCAATCATCCTCATAGTCAATCTGATTTGGAAGATTTTATATTTTTAATATATTTGAATACAAGTCTGATAAAGAGATGTTACTCTCTTGGAAGGTCAAACATTCCTTATTTAATTGATTATGCTAGATGACTACAAACTTGATGTGTAAACAATATGTATGAGTTTATTGTTTAATCTTACGATATTGATGTGTTTTAGATGTTTATATGTGTGTTTAAACTTTGTTTTAAATAAACAAGTAAACCAAAATTATCTTATACACATCAAAACTTTTGAAACATCAAAACTTTTGAAACATGCTCACAGGATAGATTAGGGAGAGTTAATTTGCACTTAGATTTATTTTAGTTTACATTTCTTAGTTAATTTTAGCCGTTGTTAAATTAGGCATATATAAATTAGATGTTTAAGTTATTGGATAAACTCTTATTTTAAAACCCAAAACAAAACAGAGACTCTCTCATAAAGAGAGCAGAATTAAGTTAACATTTTAAAACAACTAGAAACACTTAGGTAAATTTCATAATTTATAGATAGATTAATTTAGATTAGCATTTAATTAGGATTTACTTTTTCTGAGTTTAAGTGATTGTATCCTTCCTAAGAAGGGTGAAAGATCAGATGGTAGCAGGACCATAATCTGCGAGATTTAGTCATCCCAAACACACCGAGGGCTGTTTTAAGCGCTCTGTGTGGATTGATTCTCCTTAGTTGACCAGGTCATAAAATCTGGCCAACAGACTCATACACTATATGATGATTCTCTGATGAGTACACCACATTCTATTTTACATCATAAGCATCCATTGCTCTCATTTTATGACTCTCACATACATGGATGCACCTATCATGTTCATAGTTTGGTGGTGTGCCCCTTTTGTATTTGAGTAGACAACCTATTTGTGAAGTGGGTAAGGACATTCATTCCCTCCCATTGTATTTCAGAAATATTTTTCTATTCTTCCGCTCCTACTATTCTTATGCAAGTGTTTGGTGAGCTACATTGCCATTGGGATATATATTGTGTTTCAGGAGTATCACATTCTTTCATTGTATCTCTATTCCTCTCTCTTCTTGCTACAAGATTATACTATTGCAGCGATACATTATGTATCTGATCCACTTTGGCCATTGATGTTATGAATAAATTTCAATGTTCATTCTATATCTCTGTTTCCCTTCTATTGTGTCCATTGCTATGTTAAATTTGGTATACCTTGAGAATAGCCTTAATTAACTATCGAATGTGATTCCTAATCTCTAATTAATGTGACCCGCACTTAATTAAAATATGATAGGACACATCCATACCCTCCTTCTTCTATTTTTTCAAGGTCGTAATGAATTGGAATGAAAATTGCATTTTCTCTCTCCTAAGGTTTTTGAGAGCTTAACTTCACCCAAATATTACCAAGTTTATTCCTATGCACTTCCTGAGCATCATTGTACATTCGCACATACCACCTACATCCATACTTTTCATAACCCTTTTCATACCCACCGGAATCCATCCCCTTCCTTTCTTTTCCCTATACCCTTGCTCTTTCATTAGTCAATTTTGACTAGTTTCCATAAAACAACCATATCTTCCTCTCAGGAGACCCAAGTCACATTCCATGAGTTTCTGCAGAATCTTGAGACTTTGTACAAGATATACCAATTCATTTTATAGATATTGGACCCTCTTAGATATCCATTCCATCCGTTTCAAAATTGTTACCTTGTACTGTCCCAATCTCCCAATTCCACTTCAAGTCCCTCCAAACCTCTCCCGAACCCCTCCAAATATGTAATTCTTATTATTCGGTCTCCATACTTTGCAAAAAACATATTACAGAGTCACTCTAATCATTTCTAAGGTACCCCTATCCCTCCAAAGTTAAAAACCACTTTACCCTTAGCCCCTAGAAAGTGTCAAGTTGAGCTAATGTAAAGGATCTAGTTTGCATATGTCGGTGTACCCATGGGGGCTTCACTCAATAAACAGCTATCATAGCACGTTCGATCGTGGCATATGAAACAATACCCCTAATTTCACTAAATATTGGAAAATACCTTCCAAAATCGTTTTTTTTAACCCCTTCCCAATATGCCTTCCCAATTTAAAAAAACCCCTATTTTCACTAGATATTGTATGTATCAATTTTTCATTAATATTGTTTATATCCCTTTATATTTCTACCTAGTATATTGATGTGATACCCCTCTTATGACCCCACATGCATTCTACAATGCACCTTGCTTCTTTCGATGCATATCGTTGATGCACATTACTTCACCCACAATGCAATTACTCAACCACATATCATTATGATTTGCAACATCTAATGGTCTGATGGAGAGATAGGAGATCACTTCTTGTATGTCACTAGATCCAATGCACATAGTACAACATTTAGATTGCATGTTGCAGTTCCCCAATCGCTGACTAAGCTTCTTGTGGGCTAGGTATCCAATCCCCCAGGGCCTGTAACAAGCTCTAGGAGGATGACTAAACCTCCCAAGTCCTGTAATAGGCACTAGTGGCTGGGTATTCAAGCCCCCAAGGCCTATCGAGGACCTATAATAGGCCTCTGGAGGCTTAGAGCCTCCCAAGGTTATTGGTAACAACTGGCTAAGTGCTATTGGTAACAATTGGCTATCAATGGCCATTGTCTCTTGACTATGATCAATTGGAAACCCACTTCACCATGAAACCCCTAGCCTCAAGCATGCCTCAAGATGCGATTTCCCTGTGTATTGGTAAGCCCAATCCTTGCCCCAACCCGATTTCTCATCCGGCCCTGATCCCACCATCTCCATTTGGAGGATCTTTGTCAGCCGACCCATATAAAAAAGACCCCAAAGTATTTTTGTATTATTACATTAAATAAAAAGAACCTTTGCCCCTTAATATATAAGCAATATAATTTTTAGGTTTTCATGAATATTTAATACCACAATATGAATGAACATGGAATTATATTTCCTTCTAGTGAAACCCCCGTGGGTGTACCTAGGTA
This sequence comes from Larix kaempferi, assembly GCA_027924585.1. Lineage (NCBI taxonomy): Eukaryota > Viridiplantae > Streptophyta > Pinopsida > Pinales > Pinaceae > Larix > Larix kaempferi. The sequence goes on along the minus strand of BSBM01000005.1, from coordinate 2,377,789 downwards.
GCCTTGGATTAGACTTCAGCAGTAGCTGATTTTGAAATATCAATCGTCCCAGTACATTGTGCAAAGGATTCTTGAGCTAGTGTAGCCCCTGTTTACCATCATTACATGATTTTTTGAGTTAGTGGTCCTAAATACCTAGCTAGGATCATCAAACATGTTTTGACTGGTGATGATCCTCCTAGATCACCTCCACATGCTCATTACACCCTCGCAAATTTACTATGCGTATTGAAACAACCTGTCAAGAGTGAAATTGTGATTTCATGGAGGAAACTACAGTTTTGATGGAGAAGATTCATCCCATCAACTATTGCTTATGGATAGAACTCACCCCATGGTTTCATGAAGATAATTCACAAATTGATTTAGATTTGTTCATCCTTTGTATGCCATCTTTTCATTGTAATTAAGGAACTCTTTGTGAGGAGCCTACAACAATTAATTGATAAAATGCATGATATATTAGATCACAGAATATTTTATTGATCGCGGGCCACTTCGAGGGGGAAACCTCCTTTGAGCAAGCTCAATACAAATAAATTCACGGTGTCTTCATTGGCCTCAACACACACTTATATACTAAGTCTATTCCCAATACTATGAGTCAATACCATGGAACATATAATACTACGGGACGACTTACAAAGCATATGCATCCAATACTATGGGTCAATACCATGGGTACAATACACTAACAAAGTAAAGAGAAGGGTTGACATGGGTTCCTAACATCCCCTCTCCCTTAGAAAAATATTTGTCTCCAAAGATTTAGATGTGGAAATTGATGCGGAATCTGAAGGAGTGGTTCCCCTGTAGCATCCTCGGGTTGCATTCCGTGCCACTGAATAAATACCTCTGTGATAGATTGAGAGAGAAGATGACACCTTTTTAGTTTCATAGAGGATTGCTTGGAAGGCTGTAGACAAAGAAGAACGATATCACCTGCTTGAAAAGTGCTCTTAGAACGGTGCTGATCGGCTTGTTGTTTCATTCAAATTCTTACCATGTGAAGAGTGCCCTGCAAAATGAGAAGAATCTGATCGCGGTTTCGAAGAACCAAGTCAATTGCCTGGACTGGGGAACCGCTGAGGGTATATGGAAGAATAACTGGCGATGCCTGTCCATAGAATTTCTTCATATGGTGTCATTTTAGATGGGATATTGTACCATTGGTGCACTTCAAGGAAATCCATAGAAATAGTTGTCCAAATCTGCGTAGGTATGGGAAAGGGTTCGAGCAATCCTAGAAGGAGTTTCGTTTCACCCTTGTTGACCTGGAAAGTATCAAAGTTAGCCACCATCTGTTGAATTGCCATTTTCAGTCCCTTCCAAAAGAAGTTATATTGTTCCCGGTCATATGTTTGGAGGAACCCAGAGTGCCCTGCCGATGGAGAATCATGGAGTTGATAGAAGACATAGCCCTATTGAATAGATTGCAACAAATTTGGAACACACAGAGAAATAGTTGAAAGAGAAACTGGGGCATCAAATGTTAGAGAAGGAGCATCCACCACCAAATTGTCCTTACCCTTCTTGTAAGTGATCACATAGGCATAACCCATGAGTTGGATAACCCATTTCAGGTGTGCATAACCATTGAGCGCCCAAAACCACATCACATCCGCCTAAGTACAAGGCAAACATGTCAAAGAGCAGGTTATAATCTTCCATAGAGATACGCACATTGCGACACTTCCTCTTGCAAGGTAAGGTGCCCCCATTGGCAATCATGACTTCAAAGTTGGAGCAAGGATGGACAAAACAATCAACCTGTTTGGCGATCCAAGGGTCAATGAAGTTATGAGTGCTACTAGAATCAATGAGTATTGTAAGAGGGATCTTTTTGAAGTAACCCTTGACCCACATTGTTTATGGAGTGGTGACTCCGACTAAAGCATGGAGAGATATATCTGGGTGGTCATCTGGAGACGGAGGGTCAACAGGCGGCTGCTGAATGTCGACCTGATCATCTAGTGTATATGGAGCTTCTGCACCAAGTTCAGAGGTAGGCGGAGAATCCACATCTAAGAGATAGAGCTGTTTCTCAACACATCTATGTCCCCAAGTGAGTTTCTCATCACAATTATAACAAATCCCTTTCCCTTTGCGTGCCCGCATCTCTGCTTCAGACAAATTCTTGATAGGAATTGTATGAGGAGTTGGCGTGATGGGAGGTCATTGGGAAACCATATTTCTAAATGGAACAAAAGTGGATTTGGAGCGTTGTTGGGTTTTGATATTGTCCGCCGCCAACTTAGCCAACCCTAGGACTTCCATCATTGTGTTGGGATAGAACATTTTAATCTCTGAGCAGATTTCATCCTTAAGACCACTCATAAAACAACTCTTGTAGATTTCATCAGACAATCCTTTTGTGTGATTGGCTAGTTTCTCAAATTCTGGTTGATACTCCCTCACAGTGCCAATTTGGAAAAGTTTAGTGAGTGCTCCTGTGAAGTCATCAAAAGCACTTGGACCAAATCGTTGCAAAATGAGTTGGAAAAAATCTATCCATTTTGGCTCGCTATGAGCCTGATGTACCAACGATACCATTGAAGAGATTCCTATTCCAAATGAAAGGATGCAAGTGGAAAGTTTTGGACATCAAAAGTATTATGCAGACTAAAATATTGTTCTGCTCGGTATATCCATCGAGTCGGATCATTACCATTGAAGCAAGGAAAATCAAGCTTCGGCCCACAAAAATTGATGGAAGAAGAGAACCAATGTTCATGGCTGAATGATGAAGATGAAGGCTATGAAATTTTTCATCCAAATCTTGGAGTTTGGTTTTGAGGGATGCAAGTTCTTCCTCCATGATTTGTACTCCTGCACAGGTGACAACCATAACTAGGAGATTTTTTTGTGTGTGAATGGTCGAAAAAACAAATAGAAGCTTATTTAGTAAAGGGAAATATGGATTTGGGAAAAACTCTGATGGGCAATTGGGGTTTGACTAGGTTTTGGGCACTTTCAAATGGACAAGGAAGCAGAAAATGAGGATTTCAGAAGCGGCCTGAAAGAATGGGAAAAATTTTCAGAGGGTCAAAGAAGCAAAAATAGGGAATGAACATGGTGTCAAAATTTGAAGGCGATTGGGTGAAAATCGAAGAAGTTATGGAAAACCATAAAAATTGAAAAATGTGGGACTTTTGGATTTGGGATAGGGTCCTCAGGAATGAAATATATAGAATGGGATTGTAGAGATGTCAGTGAAGTTTTCTGGACTGGATCTACAACGACACGGAAGTGATCGACAACAGATGGATCTGCAACGACACATAGGTGATAAAAAACAGATGGATTTGCAACGACACCGAAGTGATCGAAAACAGATGGATCTGCAACGGTGCAGAAGTGATTGGAAACAGATGGATCTGCAACGGTGAAGAAGTGATCGGAAACAGGTCTGGACAGATGTAATCTGTGATTTAGCAGCTGAAAATAGATATGGACCCCATGTATGCTCGACTTCCTAAGGATTGTTACAACATAATTTTTCACCCTCTGAGCATCAGCACTCTTTGGCCTTCAGGATCCATTTCACTGACTCAAAGGCACTTTATGTCCTTTAGAACACACTATTTCCCTATTTTTCTTCCTGTACGCTAGCTGTTGCATTTTAGCCAGCGTACCCGCGAGTTGTGCCACTCTAGCCCGCGGGGTGTCAAGTAAAATGGTAAAAATCACTAGTAAATTACTTTTTACTCCCAAAAAGCAGTCTTAGGGTGACCTTTGGCCCTCCATTTGCTCCAAAACGCCTCGATGTGTCCTTTCATTTACCTTTGGAAGGACTATATATTGAGCACATATGGAATATGGAAGGAAAGAGAAAGAGAGAGCAAGATAACTCTAGTGGATTTTGTCACATCTTGAGTCTACACTCATTGATCCTTGTTGTTGTGAACTCCTTATGTTCACCTTCCAAACTCCTCTCATAGTTTGAGTTTTCCATTCCATGGAGGGTTGAAGTGGTGGAGGAACAAGTGGAGAGAACCAGTTCTTGGTTCAGATTGGTTGCCGGCAAGAGGTCCTATCACATTGTACTTCTTGTTATTTAATAGAAATACTCATATTCTCGTCCATTAATGTTGTGAATATTTTTTATATTACATTGGGTTGCATTTACTTATAATATCATGGACCATTTCTATTGATTATGTTAATGTATTTCATATATTATATGCGCTTCTTGTATATTGGTTGTCAAGACTAATCTACAGATTCAAGTGCACGAATTGAAAGCTTCAATGGAGATCTACATCGAACATCCAGATTGAGGTTGGTTATATCCTCCATTATCTTAACATTGTCATTTATATAGCATAGCATTGAGAATTGAGTCATTTTCTGGTAGTCATCTATCTGTTGTGGTCTACCCCAAGCCATAGGAAGTTTTCTCCGTAACAGAAATGGTGACTCTGCTGGGGAGAACATCCATTTTCGGGGATTTTTAGGCATTAGTTCTTATTTAGAGTTGTTGTGTGTCGAGTCTCTGTGTCATTGATTGGCCGTTGGGATACACTATAGAAAATAGGATTTTTTTGAGTCATTGGGCTCTTTTTCTGCTCATTTACTTTTCCCTGTACGCGGATGAGGCTAGTTCTGCCCGCGTCTACCTGCCTCTGTCTGCACTATAGCCCGCGGGTACCCGCAGTTTTTTCTTTGATAGTAGCGTACAAATCTCGGGTGATTGGTTTATGGCCTTTGGTTGTTACTGGGTTGGTTGTGAGTATTCCTGAGTATTCTTTGGCTTTGTTCCTGACTGTTCCATGCCTTTTTCGTGACCAGAACTCCTCTTTTCTCTTGGTTTTGAGCCTTGTTGGTTTTTACCCATTTTTAATTTTTTAGCTCATTACATTGGCTATGTCTTACTGTTTGGGATCTGCTGGGTTTTCTGAGTCATCTCCTTTTCATTTCTGTAACTAAATAGTGAGATTTTTCTTGCATTTTTCATTTCATTATATTGAAAAATACAAAAACATAGTTTTGCATTTTCCTTTTGCTTATAAGCGAAAAAAAAAATTGCTTTTATGTACTGCATTTTGCATCTAAGTGCTTGTGCTTTCATTTAGGTTCTGCTTGTGCATTGCAAAACATAAAAGAGTTGCATTTTTTATTTCGAAACCGTTCGATTGATTTCATTCTAGTAGCATTGTTTTTTTTGGATAGATGAGTCTAGAGTTTGACGATTTTGCATATTATTGAGTCATATACATCATTAGTTTCACGACCATATTCTTTGAGTAACCACAGCCATTAAAATTAACGCTTAATCTTAAAATTGATTAGAATGATTTTTATTTATAGGGTACACCAACTAGTATAGGTTTAGAGTCTTAGAATAGATCATTGCGAGTTAACAATCCAAGACTACTAGACGAAAAATTATGTGTCTGACCAGGGAGTGGTGAAATCCATGGTATACATCGGTGATCCTAGGAAGCTATACTCAAACCAGAGTTAAGCACGAGGTCACGGGAGGTTGGTTGCGGAGATATGCCTCCAATAATGGCCAAACATGGGAGATATTTCTAGTATTTGTTCGTATATGGGGACTCTTGGGGGATTTGACCCTCTTGAGTTTCGGGCTTAGCTACCCTACCCATACGATAGATCCCACCTGCGAGTGGCCCCCTAAGCATTGGTTATACTGCAATGACTATAGTTTCCTTACCTAGGTATTGCACAGGGTGCTTGTAGTGGTTATACTATTCGTATCCTGAGTCAGATAGGGGTTGGACAACACAGTTGTTTGTTGCCGAGGGTTCTGGCCCTTTGCACACAGTGAAGCCTGGGAACCTCTATAATTGATTCTTTTACCTCCAGCTATAGTTTGGGTGTCTCAAGCCTCTCCTAGGCGAGACATACCGGCTGTAGTGTCTGGAGCTCATTTATCCACTCTGTTTGTCTACTCTTGGCTGTAGTTTCTCTAGGTATGTGCTCTTGATTTTCTGTTTTTGATCGATAGTTTGGCCATTAGGGGACGCTTTGATTTTATATTCTCTCTGGAGATATCATGGCGCGAAGTCCTTCTCTCCATCGATCACGTTAGTTGGTTGGTTTACCGGCTGCTGAGCTTACACGCCATATTGATAGAGGACGTCGGAGGGCCCCCTCTAAGTCTTCAGATTCTTACGAACCATATATCGCCGACGTCATGACTGCACATTCTGGCATGGGATAAATCCCTACGACTCCATCGAGTAGAGTCGAACACACTTTATACACCCCTACTCCTCGAGAGGCGTGGGGGGGTGATCCACCCGAGACCCAACCTAGTTTGTTTGGTTCGGATCCACCCAAGACCCAGCCTAGTTTGTTTGGTCCGGATCCACCCAAGGACGACCCGTTCGATCCTTTAGATCCACATGATTTCCAGTATGGGATGTTAGAGTTACATGATAACACAGCTCCTACGACCAACACTACCTCATTCTCTTTTGGTATGCCTAATTACAACACAATTGATCCTTCTACTCTATTTGGTAGTCATGCTGGCACTAGTCATGGTGTTAGCAACACTACACGCACTGGGGGCAATACCCTCACCGGGGGCACCACATTTTCCACTCACACACATAGTATGGGGACCAGTCACATCCCTCCTAATAATGCAAATGTTGGAGGAAGGCCGCCTCCTAGGACTACCTATCCTAATAGGAACACTGTTCGGAATACGACTCGCCATCCACATTTCAATAAACATGCCCCTACCTGTCAACCGAGGACCAATTTTGCGAATGTTAACAATCCTCCCAATCACGGGGGTGGACACATACCATATACTTTTATGTCTGCTACTGCTACTAGTAATGCTAATGTAGGAGGTGGGAATATACCTTATACTCATAGTCACAACACCACCGTTCCTGCTACTAGTAGTACCAATGTTGGGGTTGGGAATACATCTCATACTTATGGTCACCACACGACTGCTCATGCTACTAATAATGCTTACGTAGCGGGTGGGAACATACCTTATAATCCTATTCATTACAACACAGTTCTCGCTACAAATAGCATGTATATGCCCCCTAATTATGGTGGCAACCCTTACTATAATACAGTCGGTGCCGGCTCTCTGTACAACCCACCTCAATATGGTGCTCAAAATGCATATATACCTGCTTACCCTCACACGGGTCAGGTTGGAGGAGGGTATAAACCTTATGGCCATGGTCAAACTTATGGTCCGTCAGGTCCATATAATAAACATTTTAATGGTCATGGTCAAGCTTATGGTCCATCTTATCCTTTGGGTTCTTATAATCAACCTTTTATGGGAGCTTATAACCAAGCTTTCCAACCACATCTCCCGTTCCTCACACGATTGAATCTTTCGGATCTTTCAAATCTCACGAATGATCCAGTGTGTCACGATCCTAGTTGGCCTCCGGTCCCTACCAAGCTCCCTTTGGACATTACCAAGTTTGAGGGGAAGAGTGGTGAGGATCCAGGTGACCACGTCATGACCTTTCACCTTTGGTGCTCATCCAACTCGTTGAATCACGATTCCGTCTGTTTGAGACTATTTCAATGCATCCTCACGGGGGCAGCCGCGAAGTGGTATGTTGAGTTGCCTGGGGGCACTTATAGGGGTTTCAATGAGATAGCTTTGGTTTTCTTGTATCATTTCTAGTTTCTGGTTCGCTATGATACTGGTACTGAAATTTTGTCTACCTTCCATCAGAATAAGGCCACACATATTTCTAACCATGTTCAAGAGTGGCATCGACAGAAGAGGTTAGTGAAAGCCAACATTCCTCCAGAGTTTAGGTTGGAATGGTTTCTCAAGTATTTACTTCCATATATTGCTAAGAATGTTTCGATGCCTGGCATTGTATTCTCAGTCTGGCATTTTGTATGACATTATTCCTGACGCACCGCGAACATGACATGAGCCCAAGTTAGTTCCTGGACCACATGCCGATGGCATTGTGGGATCCACAAGCACTTGACCTGTAGATTTGGTGGCTAATCAAATGAAAAATTTGTCACTTAACTAGTCTACTCCCAGACAGGTTCACACCTTGTCCACTTCCACCCCATCGTCCGATGTACACATTGTGCAATCGACGACCCATTGGGTAACCAGCAGCCTGGTGGTAAGAAGAATTGGAGAAACAACCATAAGGGTGGAAACAATGGGAACAATAATAGTAATCGCAATACTCCTCAAAAAGAGAATGTCAACCCTCCTCGGGAAGGCGAAAATGCTAGTGGGGACCGTAAACCTAGGTGTAAAGTGAAATTCCCTTGCAAGCTTTGTGGGCATGATCACCTTGCTCACTTGTGTCCTCAAATCGAAGAAGCATCGAAGCATCTGACATAGAGCCCAACTGTGTTAAAAGATCCCCTTCATCATCATCAGAACATGGCTTCGCATGCTCCCGCTACTGGTTATGGACCTAATGGGACTCCAACGTCTTCTTACAATACTAGTGGCTATGGATGCGTGAATATGGTCCAATCAGAGGTTAGTGTTGCTACTCATCAACGCGATTATGGTGCACCACAACCAAATATGGGGAATGAGCCTCCCCTTCCTCTTGATAATTCCTTGCATATCGAGAAGACCTCTACTATGCCGCGGATACCAAAATTTTTTCTTAAGTGCTCTATGGATAATCCCAATGCTCGAGCCACCCAAAACTACTATATTGTAGAAGATTTGGGACAAACTCTGTGTGCCATGTCAGCTCTTGAAGTTTTACAGGCGTGTCCTTCTCAAAGGCATGCCCTTTTGAGTGCTTTAGGAGTTCAGGATGGGGCGAGTCCCAACGTTATCAAGTTTGACACTACTGATGTTCAACCTCGCTTACCTTACCACATGGAATTTCAAATCCATGTAGAGTTACTTCAGAATTTTGTCAAGAGAATGGTGGTTGATGAAGGTGCTTCAGCATTAGTGATGTCTCTATCTTGTTGGAAAGCTCTTGGATCTCCTCCCTTATCCACATCTAGGACCATGCTCACTGCATTTGACGGTCGGTCATTTAAGCCGCATGGGATTCTCCCTTCCCTTGTCGTCCACTTGGGTGGGAAGCTTGTGCCTATTAAAGTCGAGGTGGTTGATGTGCCCATCGACTACAACCTTCTCCTAGGTAGGAACTGGATGTACGCTATGAAAGCTGTCGTGTCTAGTGTGTTCAGAGTTATTTGCTTTCCACACGAAGGCAAGATTGTGACAGTCAACCAATTGGATTTTGTTAGTCCTTATTCCACAGCATCCACGAGATCAGTGGTCCCCCAAGTTACAGATTCTCAGCCAGCAAATGGGAACATGGGTGTCGGATTGTACCCCTCATTGATGGGATATTATGATTTCCCTTCGCCCATTTCTTTTATTGGAACCATTTCCGACAATGCATCTCCTCCATTGAATAATCTACCATTCCGGACTTCATATTTTGATGATCCATGGACCAGTTCCATGTCTGGAGACATTGCACACGTTGGAATGGCTATGCCATTGTCTGTTGTTGAGCTTGCATATCAAGATATTCAACAAGCCACTGCAGAGCCGGATCTCTCTTCTTCATGGATAGGAGAGGAAGATCCCGTTATGCTGCCCGCATAGGCAGTCGACCCATCTTGTTCAAACGGATACCTTGATGATACTCTACCTTCAGATGAAGATTTTATCGTGTCCATGCATGGTAATGACGAGCCTTGGGGGGATTCCTATCATAGATATCATTCCTTTCCCACCCTCTGTCTTATTGAACATGATGAGCCTATAATACAATCTGCCACCCATTTGGATTTGGATCCAGTCACAGTCTTGTCTAGCCCTGGTTTGACGTTTGAGTCTGATGAGTCTTTGAGCTCTCCTATAGATCCACAAATTAGCGCTCCTGAAGAGTTTGATTCTATTTCTAGAATTTCAAACTCCCGTGATGATGAATTTTCTCTTGCAGATTCCTTCACATCCTTCATCTTTGCTCTTCATTTTGAAGATGATCTTTTTGATCCCTTAGGTATTGGTACTATGGCACCTTTAGTGGTTAGCTCTACTTGCATTATGTCTGAGGTTAATGATAGTGAAGTTGAAAATGTTTCTACCACAGTGACTTGTATCGGATCTTTCTTTACTTACATTTTAGAGATGATCTTGGTACTTATGTTTCTTGGAGAAAGGATTCTTAGCTGGACTTATACTTGTTTACTGGTCCTTTTTGACATTTGCTTCAGTCATGGCAGGCATATTCAGAACCTTGCATATAGGTTTAGGCCTCCGCATTGCTATGTTGCATTTGAACCTTTTACCATCCAAATTCGTAGATGCCCCCCTGAGTGTCCTTATCTTGCTCATGTTCCTTTCATTATGCATAGCTTTGTTCCATGCGCTTGGAACTAGTCTCGCATGTCCCTGACACTCGTCTGCTCCCATTACGAGCATTCTTCCATCTCTCCTTGAGCTCGTTAAAAACAATAAGGAGGTAACGAATTTACTTTTTCGGGCTCGTTAAAACTTTACGGAAAATATTTTTATAAAGTCTTTTTTAAGCCCTTGTTATACTTTTTCAAATCAAACAAGATTGCCGAGTATGCTTGTCAATTCAGACTCGTTAAAGGATTTGAAGCGACATCCACTTAGGTATAAGTTTACCCCTTTTCCGGACCTTTGTGGATTAATTACGAAAAAGGTATACTCTATTCATATGTGACTAGAAGAGTTCTTCTCTCATTATTTTACATTTTTTTGGGTGAGGAGACCAACTTTACAAAAAAGGACTCCCCTTTTATGTCGAGTTGTGATTGCATTGCATTATCCTGCTTGTTGCTTGAGCCTTGTGCCAGCTCCCGCTTACTCACTTATTAGCCATGTGCCTGAGTACTTTACCTTCCGAGCCAAGCAGAGCCTTAATTTATCTTTTGCAGCTTGATGACCCTTTAACCTAAGGTAACATTCCCCTGAGTGTCCACATCCTGCACATGCTTTCTTGCATTAATCATAGGTATGTTTCAATGCTTGGGACTAGTTTGCTCACTATCTAACACTCGTTCCCTCACCTGTTGTACTATAAGCAATTTTATTCTTTTTCAAGCTTTCCAAATATGAAAAAGACAAAAAAAATTCAAATATGCCAAAAATCCGGACAAGATTATGGTTACTACTTCTAGTTGGCAACCGTTGTGTCGCCTTTGAACAGAGCATTCCTTCCACTTCGTACATTATGAGTTGGGACTATAGTCCGACCTTAGGAGCTGTACTTGTTTCTCAGTTTACTCCACCGATTGGTTAAGCTTCCATTCATTATGGAGCCCTTTGTTGATGCCTCTTGCATAGCACATTGTTATATCAAGTCTATTTTGCCTGAGTCTATCCATCTGCTCATGCTCTTATTCAAAGGAAGTCTTGAAACTAGAGTCAGCCACTCCTCAGATCTCTTGACTATTGCATGTCAGCCATCCTTATTGAGTCAGTCCGTTTCACATAAGTTCTTCGAAATATTTTAGCATAGATGGTACCTCATGCTGGTTGATGGGGATTCCCTAATGCCCTCCTTCCAGTGAGTTTTGTTTCGTCAACTTCAACCCATTTATTCCAGAATTTGAGACTTAGAGTTCGATTGAGTACCTTGAGGCTTCCAGTCATTAGTGGTAGGTTCTCTCGCCATTGACAGTTTTGGGAATACATCAATGTCCCCTGATCGATGGATTCATCTTAGTGTTCGACTTCAACACATATATTCGCACTTTGATGACTGTACTTTGTCCCTTGATGCCCATTTTCATTATTGGTGGGTTATCTCGCGTCTGTTAATGGTATACATCATTGACCGGTAATTAGACGATGTCACATTAGGTTCAAACTCAACACCTTTATTCACTTGATAGGACTATCACCGTAGATGATTTGCATAGAAGACCCCAGGCGATAGTGGCATTCAGTATGATACTTATGATCGTGACTTTACATCTGAGATATCACCTCTCAGATATCAGCAGTTTGTACCTCCAGTTTGCACTAGGTGTTTCCTTTTCAATAGGAGACCATATCTTACTGTAGAGGGATCATGGCTATGATCACTTATGACATGTATTCACTATGTACTACCTATTCATGGCCATTGTATCAGATTTTTGTACTATACCGACATGTATTCATAGATACTATTGTATTATGACGAGTGAGCTGCTCCTTCCACTTGTGTCTCCATCACTCCACTTCTGAGATTTATAATGTATATCGGCCATTGTAGCACCACTCTCTGAACTCACACATTAGGGGGCATCTGTTACAACATAATTTTCCACCCTGTGAGCATCAACACTCTTTGGCCTTCGGGATCCATTTCACTGACTTAGAGGCACTTTATGTCCTTCAGAACACACTATTTCCCTATTTTTCTTCCTGTACGCTAGCTATTGCATTTTAGCCAGCGTACCTGCGAGCTGTTCCACTTTAGCCCACGGTTGTCAAGTAAAATGGTAAAAATCACTAGTAAATTACTTTTTACTCCCAAAAAGTGGTCTTAGAGTGACCTTTGGCTCTCCATTTTCCCTGAAATGCCTCGATGTGTCCTTTCACTTACCTTTGGAAGGACTATATATTGAGCACATATGGCATATGGAAGGGAGGAGAAAGAGAGAGAAAGATAACTCTAGTGGATTTTTGCCGCATCTTGAGTCTACACTCATTGATCCTTGTTGTTGTGAACTCCTTATGTTCACCTTCCAAACTCCTTTCATAGTTTGAGTTTGCCATTCCATGGAGGATTGAAGTGGTGGAGAGACCTAGTTCTTGGTTCAGATTGGTTGCCAGCAAGAGGTCGTATCACATTGTACTTCTTGTTATTTAATAGAAATACTCATATTCTCATCCATTAATGTTGTGAATGTTGTTTATATTACATTGGGTTGCATTTACTTATAATATCATGGACCATTGCTATTGTTGATGTTAATGTCTTTCATATATTATATGCGCTTGTTGTATATTGGTTGTCAAGACTAATCTACAGATTCAAGTCCACGGATTGAAAGCTTCAACGGGGATCTACATTGAACGTTCGGATCGAGGTTGGTTAGTCTCCATTATCTTAGCATTGTCATTTATATAGCATAGCATTCAGAATTGAGTCATTTTCTGGAAGTTAGTTGTCTATTGTGGTCTACCCCAAGCCATAGGAAGTTTTCTCCGTAACAACGGTTCAGGGGATTCACTCGACCACCAATGTTGTATGTCGGATTCCGTATTGGGGCAGTACCCCTCACTCCACGGCTTAGGTAAAACTGATAACCGCTTGGCCAAAAATCACAGCATTGGTTTACCTCACGGGTGGGAACTAGATAATCAGGTAGGGGTCGTTGCCATTTTCGTTGGTAGGTCCTCTCAATGGGACAACTACTTCGGGGTTCCTATGGTAATCCTCACAATGAGTTTTAGGGATTATGCCCAAGTACTTCCCATAGTTAAGTGAATAGGGATTATTCCTAGATTGGAACCTACACCAGATGTGAGGAACCTGCAACAATTAATTTATAAAATACACGATATATTAGATCACATAATATTTTATTGATCGTGGGCCACTTCAAGGGGGAAACCTCCTTTGAGAAATCTCATTACAAATAACTTCATGGTGCCTTCATTGGCCTCAACACACACTTATATACTAAGTGTATGCCCAATACTATGGGTCAATACCATGGAACATATAATACTATGAGTTGACTTACAAAGCATATGCGTCCAATAATATGGCTCAATACCATGGAATAATACAAACTATGGATCAAAAAATACTATGGGACGACTTACAAAGCATATGCATCCAACAACAATATACTAACAAAGTAAAGAGAAGGGTTGACACGGGTTCCTAACACTCTTTCCACTTCTTTGCAATATTCATATGTGTAGTTTCATTTGCAGAATCCTAGTCTTCCCACTTTGGATCAATTCGATTTTTGAATCAAGGAAATGAAAATCAATAATAATTTCTTTTGGATGAAGTTGTGAAGAAACTGCAACAATTAATTAATGAAAATGCATGAGATAGCAGAAATAATAGAATTCAGAATTGCTTTTATTGATCGAAGCACTTCGAAGGGGAAACCTCCTTTAAGCAATCTCAATGCAAATAACGTCACGGTACTTTCATTGGTCTCAACACAAACTTATATACTAAGTCTAGGTTCCAATACCATGGGTCAATACCATGTGTCAATGCAAACCATGGGCCAATACAAACTATGCATCAACAATTACTACGGGACGACTTACAAAGCATATGCATCCAACAACAATAAGACAAACTATGGATCAACAAATACTATGGGACAACTTACAAAGCATATGCATCAAACAACAATATACTAGAAAAGTAAATAGAAGGGTTGACATGGGTTCCTAACATCCCCTCTCCCTTAGAAAAATCTTTGTCCTCAAAGCTTTAGATGTGGAAATTGATGCAGAATCTGAAGGAGTGGTTCTCCTGTAGCATCCTCGGGTTGCATTCCGGGCCACTGACACATTTTGAGTTTCAGGGAGGGTTTCTTGGAAGGTTGTAGATGAAGAAGAACCATATCAACTGCATGAAAAGTGCTCTCAAAATGGTGTTGATCGGTTTGTTGTTTCAGTCGAATTCTTGCCATGTGAAGATTTTCCTGCGGAATGAAAAGAATATGATCGCGGTTTCAAAGATATGAGTCAATTGCCTGAACTGGGGAGTTGCTGAGGGTGTATGGAAGAAGAACTGGAGGTGCTTTTCCATAGACTTCTTCATATGGTGTCCTTTTAGATGTGGTATTGTACCATTGGAGCGCTTCTAGGAAATCCCTAGAAATAGTTGTCCAAATCTGTGTAGGGATGGGCAAGGGTTTGAGCAGTCCTGAAAGGAATTTTTTTCACCCTTGTTGACCTGGAAAGTATCATAGTCAGCCACCATCTCTTGAATTGTCATTTTCAGTCCCTTCCAAAAGAAGTTAGATTGTTCCCCGTCATACATTTTTAGGAACCCAAAGTTCCTTGCTGATGAAGAAGCATGGAGTTCATAGAAGAGATAGCCTTGTTGAATAGATTGCAACCAATTTGGAACAAGCAGAGAAATAGATGTAAGAGAAACTGGGTCATCAAATGTGCGAGAAGGAGCATCTGCCACCATATTGTCCTTACCCTTCTTGTAATTGATCGCATAGGCATAACCCATGAGTTGGATAACCCATTTCAGGTGTGATGGGGAGGAGACCCATTGTTCTAGGAAATTTTCCAGACTCTGGGGATTAGTCTTGATGCAGAAATAATTCCCTAATAGGTATGGCTGCCACTTCTATACTGCATGCAAAATAGCCATCATTTCTTGCTGAGATGTAGATGAGGCTAAATTCTTACCAAAAAGGTCTCTTGAAGGCGACAAGCCCACTGGTTCAGCAAGGACACCTGCATATATATCCAAGGAAGTAGGGGAGACCGTTGATGGGTGCATCTAAATGGAATGGAGTTGAGTGATGACACCATATGAATTCTTCTTAAGGATCTTTTCCAGGCGATGTGAACTGATGATGCAGAGAGACCCTTGTTGCAAGCCATTAAATTTGTGTTGTTTCCCATTGACTAAAAACTGCATCCAAAGTTTAGCAAAATACCATAAGATGGGGCCAAGAGTGCGTAACCATTGAACACCCAAAACCACATCACATCCTCCTAGGGACAAGGAAAACATGTCAGAGCGCAAGTTATAATCTTCCAGAGAGATATTCACATTGTGACACTTCCCCTTGCAAGGTAAGGTGCCCCCATTGACAACCATGACTTCAAAGTTGGAGCAAGGATGGACAAAACAATCAACATCTTTGACGATCCGAGCGTTAATGAAGTTATGAGTGCTACCAGAATCAATGAGTATTGTAAGAGGAAGCTTCTTGAAGTAACCGCTGACCTGCATTGTTTGGGGGGTGGTGACATCAGATAAAGCATGGAGAGATATCTCTGGTTGTTCATCCTGAGATGGGGGGTCAATAGGTAGCTCCTGAATGTCAACCTGATCATCCATTTTATCTGGAGCTTCTTCACCAATTTTAGAGGCAGGTGGAGAATCCAATATCCAAGAGATAGAGATTTTGTTGAACACATCTATGTCCCAGAGTGAATTTCTCATCACAATTATAACAAAGCCCTTTTTCTCTATGTGTCTACATCTTTGTTTTAGAAAAATGCTTGATAGGATTTGGTTGAGGAGCTGGCGGGATGGGAGGTCGTTGAGAACCTATATTTCAGAAGGGAACAAAAGTGGGTTTGAAGCGCTGTTGGGATGCAATGTTGTCTTCTACCAACTTACAAAACCCTAGGACTTCCATCATTGTGTTGGGATAGAACATTTTAACCTCTGACCGGATTTCATCCTTAAGACCACTGATAAAACAACTCCTGTAGAATTCATCAGACAATCCTTCTCTGTGATTGGCTAGTTTCTCAAATTCTGTCTGATACTCTCTCACAGTGCCACTTTGACGAAGTTTAGTGAGTGCTCCGGTGAAGTCTGTTCGGATATCCACATCATCTTTTTCAGGATCTTGCATGCAATTAGGGTTTGCATGCAAATTCTAGGGTTTGCATGCATCCCAGTCACTAGGTTGATGCCTCCATCACCTTGGCCACCTTATTCTAGCACCCGGGAGCTTCTTAAATCAGTTCATTAGCCCTCCTAGTCAGGAAGGTGGCCACTTCTCACCTACTGCCAGAGAAGGGCGCACTTCTTCACCTACCACTGGAGTTCCACTTCAGTTACACTCAGTTAGCTCCGATTCTCCCTGATTTGAGGCTAGTTTCACTCCCGACTGACTGTTTCACTCCGTTGGACCTCCATATTGACTAGATGACTTTTTCTAACTTTAGTTAGCCTCCCATGCGCCCTCCACTGAGCCCACTCCCCTATATCAGTGCTACACACTTCAGTTACACATGTTACACTCAGTTAGACTCAGATTGACACCTAGATGACTGGTTCTTGTGCATTGATGACCACCACTGATTGATGATAAGGACTCCTAGTTGGAGTCAAGCTACTCCATTTAGTGATTCGAATGACCTCCTTAGTCAATTTGAATTGCTCTGTCATTGTTACTGTATTGTATTGTAATTATTCACCCTCATTGGGATATAGCAGCACTGATGCATGTTTTGCACAGTTTTACACCATATTTTCTATGCTCATCTGTTGTGATTGATTTACTTGTTCAATAGATTTGCTGTGACTAATTTTACAAAGTCATCAAAAGCACTAAGACCAAATCGTTGCAAAAGGAGTTGGAAAAAATCTCTCCATTTTGGCTCATCATGAGCCTTGATATACCAACGGTACCATTGAAGAGCTTCCTGTTTCAAATGAAAGGATGCAAGTGGAACTTTTTGGACATCAAAAGTATTATGCAGACTGAAATACTATTCTACACGATAGATCCATCCAGCCAGAGCAGTACCATTGAAGCGAGGAAATTCAAGATTCGAACCACGGAAATTGTTGAAAGAAGAGAACCCATTGTCTGCAGAAGATTCTTGTTGTCAGTTATTTTTCATGGCTGAATGCTGAAGATGTGTTGTTGCTACAACATCCCCCCCCAAATTTTTGTAAGTATTGGGGCCCCTTCTTTACTTAGTTTTTTTTAGAGAAAAACCTTTGTCTTGTTTCCTTTGATTTTGATTTTGTTGTTTTTTCCTAAGTAAACTCAAGATTCTGTGCCGCAATGGCGGAAGAACTCACCGAGTTCTGCCGCAACGACGGGAAAAAATTGGCTAAGTTAAAGAACGACAGAAAAAATTCAGCCAACTTCGCCGCAACGGCGGACCATCTCGTTAAGTTCTTCCGCAACGACGGATCATTTTGCCCGAGTTTTTGAAGCTTCCCCACTTTTCGGATAAACTCACCGAGTTCCACCGCAATGGATGGGAGGTTTCATTGAGTCTTTAACTTCACCATTTCGGAAGGATTGTGCCAGTTCTTCCGGAGTCTTTTTCGGCCACACTCCCTAGTTTGTCTGCAACGGCGAATGGATACAGCTAAGTCATTCGATTTGTGGCTTTATGCCTTGCTCGCGGCAACTGCCTTGTTTCATTCATGGATAAACTCACTGATTCCTCCCGCAATGGCAGTCTAAACTCACGAGGTCTCGCCGCATTTGTCGGGAGAGTTAGCCAAATTCGCTTGGTTTTGGCGGTCATACTTAATGCCAAATGTGTCGATTTGACCTCGTCCGTACGCGGTAGTAAACCTATTTTAATTATCCAACCACCCTATTAATGATCCGTATGTGTCTAAACGCTATAAGTAGGGTTTAAACCCCATTTATTTTTCATTGTTTCATTTGATTGGAGGCCTATTTTTCGATCCCATTTGAGACTAAGTGCACCTGCTCCATGTTCGCTAGCCTTGCAGCGACGCTGCCATCTTCAACCCAAGCGGAATCTATCAGGTTGGTACCCTTCAAGCCTTGTATCCTGAATTGTAATGGTTGGTTCTTTGTCTTTTTTAGGTGAGCATCATAGTCATGGTTCTATTTGTTTCACCCAAGCCATTTAAACTTCACGGTAATATTCAGTCTTATTACAGCCGAGCCCGACCCACGCCCCTATCTAGCTAAACACAGCTGAGCCTAGTTTCGTTTTCATAAGAACATAGAAGTTCAGAGTTACTTGGGCCATAATCACCTATCACATAGTTGTTAAGAGAGTCTGCGGCATGCCTCTGTCCCGTTTTGGAAGTTACCAGCATTGTTGAGTTTAAGTCGGTCTCGTCCACCCTCTTTGAGAGAATCCTTGGTATCATCCTGCTACGTTTTTTTTTTTTTTCGCTCCACTTGTATACTATGAAATATATTGTTATCATAGGACCACATTATTATTACGTTTCATAGTTGCAATATGGCTGAGGATCACTATGTTGTTTTCGGAGATAATATTATGAGAGAAAAGCCGAAGTAGAATAGGTAGATAAATGTTTTTTATCTAAAATTGAAAGTAGAAAAATCATATAAGTTTGGAATTTCAAAACTATTATTTGATGGTAGACAAACGGCGTTAGAAGGGATGGATTGTTTTGTTTTCCAGTTGTAGGGGAATCATATAGTGTCCCCACAAGGGAAGATAAAAGTATTCTTAAGACTTGATATTATGTGTAGAATGCTAGTCTAGATTGTTGATGATGCATTATAATTTTCCTTATACCTACCTCTGCATGGTCATTGGACAAGTTTTTCAAGATGCCTAAAGGTGGCAAAAGAAAGTTGAAGGCAATCCAGCCAGAATCAGCTGACAAGCGAGTAGAAACTCTATTCGAAGACACTAAGTGTACTACAGGCGTGCCTCCAGAAGTCAAATGGGGAGATGTATATCGTATGATAAGAGAGCAGGACATCCCTGAGGCACTTCTGGAAGAAGGATATCTGTACCAGAACATCAGAAAATACTGCATATCTAAAGAAGCCACACATCCTAAGCTTTTTCCTTGCTCGGAAGTAATTGGATGGATCCTGCAGCATGCAAATGCCAAGACAAGAGTTCTTTCCAACAACAAAAAGGAATCCTTTGCGTCATGTCATCCAGCCTACATAGCGGGGGCTTATAAGTTACCTCGTCCGCAGCAGCATCTAAACGATGAATGGCTTGGGAAAATCAAGATGGATAATTTAGAGATGGCCAAGAAACTGCTAATTACTGGCAAACAGATTAGGAGGAAGGACAATGATGAGTACGAGGTCCAAAACCTAAGGCCTCCTTTCAGGATGATTTCTCTTATGCTGAGTAGAATCTTTGGTATGGCTGACGGAACTATTTTTAGGATCCAATGGGTCCCCATCATCCATTATGTGGTGTTCGAAGGAACAATTTTTAATTGGGAAAACATTCTCTCAGAAGCCTATCATCAGCTATAACTACTGCACAAGAAGGGTTAATGGCAAAGAAGTCAGAATTTTACATGTCTTCCTACTTAATAGATTGTATTTTGTCAAAGCATCCTTTCCCAAAGTTGGGCTGCTTTTGGGACCAAGACAACACCCCAGTGTTCATTGCCTACAAAATGATTTGGGCCCAGAATTACAGGTGGAGATACAAGCTTATTTGTGAAGAATTCATCATACCTTTATACGAGTTGATGTTTAAACGAAGAACCCAATTGTTTATCTGAAAATGCCATGGAAGTCATGGAAAAATACGGTGATTTCTATTTTTCGGAAGAGGGTACCTTTATAAGGATGTATGGAGGCTCCAAAGCCCCATATATCTTTCCCAGATATGCAACTGATTACATAGTCTACAAGAGTTGGTAAGGCAAGTCTTCCTTGATGGATTTGGTGGTAACTTGTATAGGTCAAAGAAGGATTCATTCCCTCCTTTGCCTTTTTATGTTGGGGCTTATAAGTTTTCAAAATTTGCATCGACGAAAGATTTTATTGCATAACTGAAGGATTTTCACTTTGGGGAAAGGATATTTCAGAGGAATGATAGACGAGGCAAAGCTGCAGAACATTGCAAGGAGATTCACTCCCACTTTGAATATGCTCACTATTATGATGAAGATGAAGAAGTGTATAGAGGGGTCAGTAACATGACCGAACTACAAATTTGTTGACTCAGCAAAGGGGGGGCAAGTTCTAGCTCTGGTGTTGTCAAAGATGTAGAACAACAGCAATAAAAGGAAACAACAGAAGCTGCTAAAGCTCTCTCTAGAGAAGAGAAAAGGCTCAAGGGAGAAGCTGAGAGAATCCAAAGAGAAGTTGTTGAAAGAGAAAACAAGGCGAAAGAGGATGAACTTTGAGAAGAAGAAGCATGAAGGGTCCAAGCAGCAGAGGAAGAAGCTCGAAGAGTTCAAGAGGAAGAACGAATCAGATTGGAAGGAATTGCCAAATAGGCAGAAGAGGAAGCTCGAAGAAAGGCTGCAGAGGAGGAAGCGCGAAGGAAAGTGGAGGAGGAAAACAAATTGAAGGAGGATGCTGAACCAAAGAGCCCAAACATGAAAGACATGGATGTGGACATCCCCGTAAGAGAACTCCCACTTCTCCCTTTTACACCATCAAAGAGTAGTATGGTGTCCCAATGGGGCAGGTTCGCTTATAACAAGAAGAGGAAATCCATTGTCAAAGAAATAGTGACTAGAATGAAGAGACCTTTTCAACCAGATATTGTTACCAAACATGAAACCACAGTCATGCAAGGAACTCAGCATGCACACAAACTTGTGGCATCTATTTTTATGGCATCTGTTCAAGCAACTGCCGACAATATCAACATGTTAGCGGATGAGTTAGAATTAGAAAAGGGGAGAGCTCTCCATTTGCAGGAAATACTGGTCAAAGAACAGAATTAGTCAAATTTGATGATTGAGAAATGTGACACCCTTGTGTCAAAGAAGGGAGAACTAAACAGAAGATTGCAGCATCTAGAAGCTGAAAAGAGAGCTTTGGTGATACAAATAAGGACCCTGTAAGCAGAAAAGAAAACCCTTGAAGGAAAGAACCTGCAATTGGAATCTGAAAGTTTGATACTATTCAGCAGATTGAGGATATGAAAGAGAATATGGAGAAGTTGGATATTAAAAAGGACCCACAGGATTCAGGAGATCATAACGGAAGAAGTTTGCAAGCTAAAAGCAGTGGTGGCCAGTGTTAGAAAAACAGGATCGTAGAGCAATAACAATAAACAAAAATGCAAATATAATCACACACACATTACAAGAGAGACACAGATATATCGTGGTTCACCCCAACTTGGGCTACATCCACACTGAAGTTGTAGTCCTCATTATTATTCCGTCCAGCAAAGTAAAGGGATACAACTTGCAGCACCGCTACTGCACTTCCTCTTCACAATCTCACAGTCTCTCTTTTTTATCTCAAAGATATTTACAATGAATAAAACCTAATACATAAACCCTATCCGTGTTATAATGTCTTTGTTTTATAAGAGAAATACAATGGGAAAATACCACGGGTTACCCAAAACCATGGGCTCGAAACTGGTGGCGAAAACAAACCCAAAAATTTTCCTTGGGGGCTATGCCCCCGAACCCCCATTTTCTCGGGGGCATTGCCCCCAAACCCCCCTTCTCGAGGGCACTACCCCCAAACCCACGACAGGGGCCTGCTGGCCCCCACACCCCCCAGCCGAGGGAGTGGACACTCCCCAGGGTCGTGTTGGGATCATAACCAAACCTGGGGTATGGACATGGCTGAATAATAATATCTCTGAATCTGGAGATTGGGCTCCACAACCAATAGCCAGAACCAAATAAATTAATTTCGAAGCCACTAAGCACAGGAGAAAATATGCACACATTAGTGAACACATTAAGAGACACATGGAATGGAGAGAAGGAAAGTCAGGGTTCCTAGTAAGCCTCCCTCTTAAATCCGTCTCTGGTTTTAAAGCAGATGTGCGCCTTCTGGATTTTTGAAAAGATTGTGGAGTAAAGCTGAACGTTGTAGCCATGGCCACTCTTGAACAATGTGAAAGTTTGTATCTTAAGATATGAACCACCCAAGGAAATTTCCAGATGATAATGCCCCAGAATCTGGAAGACTTTCCGGAAAAGACTCTTCGTTTGTCTGAGTTAAGGGATGGGATAAATGTAGAAATTGACTATGTGAAGAAGATGGATGTATTGACAATAGAAGACCTTCACCATTGGATTGGCCAAGCTGTTGTTCACACACATATTCTTGAAGAAAGCCTCCAAGTTGCAGCAACAGAGGTGATCAACCTTGAAGAAGATCTCACCAAGCACGATGTTTATCTACAACTCACGCTCCCTCTCTCTGCAAATGTGTCATTAGAGAAACCTGTCTCTGGGTAAATTATATAGAAGGAGTAGACAGAGCAATGGATGCAGAAGCACACCCAGTATCAGCAGCACTAGTGCCACGAGTTCTAGCAGAGACTCCAGCTATAGCAGAAGCACTTGAGGAAACATGGGTGCCAACCCAGGGATAATCAATCTTTGTTATATTTGATAATTAAAAGCCAGCACGCTCTCTTTTGCATTTGTATATTTTTGAGTATTAAAAAGGACATCCGGATTTTCCTTCCCATCCCTCTCTTGTATCATTTTGGGATTTTTACTCTTTTTTGTAAATTGGGCACTACAAGACAAATTAAAAGAATCTTGGGAGTTAGGGTACAGGTGGCATCTCATGGACAATTTTGTAAATCTATATATAGATGATTAGGGGAGAATAGAAAGGACTTTTGGTAGGTGAAAGGACGCTTTTTTTTTGTGTACGTGAAACTATTTCTGCTACATGAATAAGAAAATTGTTTTGGCCTGTGGAAGCTGGTGCAACGTTTTTGCTTGGAATTGTGATGAATGATGGGCTGAACTATTTCTGCATTTTTCATATACATTCAGTGAGATCTTTTCCTAGCTTTTGTGAACTAATTCTATGCTATGAATGATTTTATTTCTTTCGCAAAAATTTTCTGTGCTATATGAGTAATGGAATGTTTTAATTAAGTTAGAGTTATCTTTGATACCATTCATCTTCCACTGGAAAGGAATTCGTATGATTAAATGGCTATCTGTTAAATCTTTCATTCTTTCTTTCAGTTATTGCTCATACTTTTAGTTCGCTCCTTGCAAGGATAAGTTAAATTAGTTTAAATAAGTTTAGATCAGATTTGTTTTGTCGCATGCATTTAGTTTAGAAGCACTTGCATATCATATTAAAAAAATAAAATTCATAAATGGTGGATTGGGCCGCAAACGGTGAAAACAAACAAATATTTAATTTTACACGGTAGCCGGAACCGTTAACCAGATGGATTCCCCATAACAAATGGTGAGCGATCTAATTGGGCTTGCTCATCGGGGAGAATGCCTTGCTGATTGATGCTACGATTTTCGAGGCATCAACAAGATAGAGGCTGAGAAAATTTTCATCCAGATCTTGGAGTTTGGTTTGGATGGCTACAAGTGCTTCCTCCATGGTTTTTTCTCCTACGCGGGTGACAACCATAACCAGGAGTTTTTTTTTTGGGGGGGGGGGAATGGATAGAAAAACACAAACAAAAGCTTATTTAGTAAAGGAAAATTTGGATTTGGGAAAAACTCGGATGGGTAATTGGGGTTTGACTAGGTTTTGGACACTTTCTGATGGGCAGGGAAGCAAAAAATAGGGATTTCAGAAGTGGGGTGAAAGAATGAGAAAATTTGTCAAAGAGAGACAAAGAAGCAGAAATAGGGAATGAACACGGTGGAAAAAATTTGGAGGCGAGTGGGTGAAAATTGAAGAAGTTATGGCAAACCCTAAAAATAGTCAAATGTGAGATTTCTGCCTTTGGGAAGTAGAACTTGGGATCAGGTCCTCAGGAATGAAATATGCAGAATGGGATTGCAGGGGTGTCCGAGAAGTTTCAAGGGAAACAGAGTTAAAACAAGGGAGATATGGCAAAAAATAGAACTTTTTTTTTTTTTTCTTTCAGAAATGGATCTGCAATGGCACGGAAGGGATCAGAACAATTGGATTTGAAATGACATGGAACAGATCGACAAAAGATGGATCTAAAACGATGACGAATGAATAAAAAATGGCTAGATATGAAACAACTTTCATAATAGATCTAAAACGGTTGGATCTGGAACAGCTTAGAATGGATCTGAAATGACGCAGAAGTGATCGACAACAGTTCAGCTGAAAATAGATATGGACCCTAGGTATGTTCGACTTCCTATCGGTTCAGGGGATTCACTTGGCCACCAATGTTGTTTGACGGCTTGCGTATTGGGGCAGTACCCCTCACTCCATGGCTCAAGTAAAACTGATAACCGCTTTTCCACAAACGACAACTCTTGGTTTACCTCACGGGTGGGAACTAGTCAATCAGGTAGGGGTCGTAGCCCTTTTCGCTGGCAGGTCCTCTCAATGAGCCAGCTACTTCGGGGATCATGTGTTACTCCTCACAATGATTTTTAGGGATTATTCCCAAGTACTTCCCATAGTTAAGTGGATAGGGATTATTCCCAGATCCGAAGCTGCAACATATGTGAAAAAAAAAAATTGGCAAAAATTTCACTGAACAAGCCCAAGAAAGTGCTCTGATACCAGATGTGAAGAACCTGCAACAATTAATTAATGAAAATGTATGAGATAACAGAAATAATAGAACTCAGAATTGCTTTTATTGATCGCAGGCCACTTTGAGGGGGCAACCTCCTTTGAGCAAGCTCAATACAAATAAATTCACGGTACCTTCATTGGTCTCAACACAAACTTATATACTAAGTCTAGGCGCCAATACCATGGGTCAATACCATGTGTCAATACAAACCATGAGCCAATACAAACTATGGATCAACAATTACTATGGGATGACTTACAAAGAATATGCATTCAACAACAATAAGACAAACTATGGATCAACAAATACTACGGGATGACTTACAAAGCATATGCGTCCAACAACAATATACTAGCAAAGTAAATAGAAGGGTTGACATGGGTTCCTAACAGAAGTAGATGTTATAAATGCACTATAATTCCTTGACTATATGGAAGGTATAAACATCATGCAATGAACTACCTTGAGCATCCCACTTAAACTCCCAATTTGGATTAAAAACCCCGATGTGCATGAATGTTCAAGTAGGTGTATTTATAAACAACATAAGCTCCTACAAAACCAAAAACCAAGCATAATAAAATAACCCATACAATGGTCCACCTAACCTCTAGTGATATAAAAATTCAATGCCTTTGGTATCTCTCCAATATTAATGTTTGTACCATAATCATTTCCATATCCACTCTCAACCATTATATTATCGCATTCCCTATGTAATGTATTTAAAGCACTACAATTCAATACATGATACTCTCGTTGTCCCATTGTTGGGCATGGCCCAAGATGGCACAATTTTGATGAAGCACAGTTTTGGTAGTAGCGCAGTTCGGACTGCAAAGTTCAAGTGGCACAGTTTTGTCAAACAGTGCAGTTCAGATTGCGAAGTCTAATTGGCGCAGTTCGAAGTGTGAAGTCTAAGCATAGCGCCAACGAAGAAACTATTTTGGGAAAAAGAATATAAGTAAAGGTCGAGCAGATGAAAGCGACCTATTTTGGGTAAGTGACTCCATGATTCCCAAGAGATGGGTAAGGAGTGGCGTGGAATCAGATGAAAGTGACCTATCAGTTAGAGTGGCGGAAACCGTTAGAAGCTAAGCCATGGGTTGACAATGACAGGAAGGCCAGAGGGGAGGAAAGAGACAAGCCATATGCAGTTATAACTGTTTCATGAGTAATGTAGATGTCAGAAGGGCGTCAGAGCCACGAGTGGCCCAGTAAGGCGGCCATAAGCGAGTGGAGCAGTTGTCGACTATGACAGGCCGGGTTGGTGGAGTAATCGCACCAGTTTTTTTTACTCTAGGGTTTTTGGCCTATATACATTGTAAGGATGTGACCTAAGGGAACAATCTATAAAAGGGTCATTTTTGTAAGAGAAAGGGTTGGATTTTTATTGAAGGAGTTTTTGATCTCTCATAGTATTGTCTTGAAAGGCCAAGTATTGTAAAGAAGCTCTGTAGCTGTGTGCGTAAAGATCCACTGAAGAGAGAAAGAGGCTCTGCAGCTTTGTGCCCGAAGACCTATTATAGAGAGAATAGCCTACAACTGAGTACGCAAGTTGGAACTATTGAACCCTTCCCATTAATATAATCAACAGTTCCTGTGGATGTAGCTCCCATCCTAGGGGTGAACCATGTAAATATCGTGTTATGTGTTTGAATCTGAGTGTTTTCTTTTGTTTATGGTTAAAGTCATGCTTATAGATGTGTGCATCTTCGCCTTTATGTATTTTCTACATGGCTAAGTGATGAGAATAATATGTTGAGTGTCGAACATATATGCATGAATGTTGAATGTGCAAGTAATTCAAAATATGAAGAATGTATGAATTAATTGGGTAAACACAAAGTCAACGAAGTCTGTGTTAAATACGATTCCCTAAAAGTGCAGCACCAGAAGTGCGTGGTTGCATTTTATTCCACTGTATCACATGAGTTCGCAAAGTGCACAGTCCCTTATGTTGAGTGCATAAATACACTAAATAAAAGAAATCCTTAGCGTGTGTGATTGTTGAGAAGTAGCGCAGTCTGACATTGCGCTGTCCCATTTCTAAGTGTCGTTCCGAAGCGCGCAGTCCCAGTGTGCGCCATAACATAAGTAATAGCCACGAATTCGGTGAAACTTCGCACAATCCCCCAGTCTATTAACAGCGCATCACCTAATTGTAGAAACCTGATTCTGTAATCCCCCATAAACTTTGCCTCGAGTGAGACCTCAGCTTGTTCATAGGCTGTTGGCGAAAGGGCCGATGAAGAAGGGTTTTGTTGGACCAAAACTACGCAACACCTAGGTCAACACAAGCAAGTTAAAGGATGAGTTTCATACCCAAAAAATGGTTTCGTTGCCGCACTGGAACTGTTGATGTGTTCTGAATATTGGAATCCCAAGAGGACATAAATACAGAACTAGGTCGACAATACAAAAAAGGAGTTTGCAATAAATGAGAAAAAACATCTACGTTTCTCTTACGAAGAATTGTTGTAGAGATACCTATATTTTGATATTTATAAAATTTTCTTCACATTCTTCAACAACGACCTATATGAGTGGTTGTCAAGACTAGCAGAACATAAAAATTGTTATCAGGGAGGAGAATCTAAGGCGTGGACTCCAGAACTGATTCAAAGACTTAAAGCGGTGGATAGCCCGATTTCAAGAGTAGTATACTTCTGGCTAGATAGCATACTATAAGGCTATGCTATAGAATTTGATGTGGACACGTTGAAGTGTTACAGTGCAGCAGAGGAAGATTTCTTCAAATGATTTAGAGGTAAGTACATGAACAATCTCTATCTATATATTAAAATGTTGTTAGTAGAGAAAGGTGTCTTAACAATGCAATAAGATCCGTAGAAGTTTTGAGTCTGTAATGTTCAGTAATAAAGATAGTGATACTGAAGAAAACATTCACACACTAAGAAGTGGTAAAAGCTACAAGTCTAGTACTGAGAAGATGCATAATGAACATGAACTTCACATCTCTATAGAAACTGAGTTACAAGTTGAGACTGATAGTGGAACAGAACCTCTAGTAGCTTCCTACCAACCCATCACTCCACAGAACCCTCTAGTTGACGATACAAATACTGCTAACCCATAGAACAATAGTAGTAACATCGTAGGAGCAAGTACTTAGAACATTCTGAGCAGTAGTATCGCTAACACATAATAGAACACTACTCCTCCTAGAAGAAGAATGACAGACGATATCAAACTGCCGAATTCAAAGGAATGGTTCTAGAAGACCCTGAGAAACATTGGTTTCTATGTGAAGCCGTGTAGAATGTTAAACAAGTCCATGATGATACTATAAGACAAGCACAGTTAGTTACCACATTTAGGGGTAGAGCCTTGACATGGTTTATGAAGTATTCTGTTGGACATAATAGGACTCTAGTGGATGTTAGAACTGCGCTCCTCACAGAATTCAAGAAACCTAAGTCAGAATCGCAGTGTATCACAAAGCTAAAAGAAATCAAACAGAAACCAACTAAGACAGTATGGATATTTGATCAAAAGTTCAAAGCGCTATTAGATCAAGTTAGCT
Organism: Larix kaempferi; assembly: GCA_027924585.1. NCBI lineage: Eukaryota > Viridiplantae > Streptophyta > Pinopsida > Pinales > Pinaceae > Larix > Larix kaempferi. Next base: position 2,349,182 of record BSBM01000005.1, on the reverse strand, counting down.
TTGACAGAGCACCGCAACAGTACCAAGAATGGTTCATAGCCACATTGTTGGCACATATCATACTACCATTGATGCAATAGAGGGTTGCTTTGCATACAGAGGCCCTAGAGATTGCAATGAAACTAGAGGCTTCGCCAATAGGAGAGACTAGTGTGGGAATGGTTCAGATACATAACCAACTAGCAAACCTAACATTACAATTGCAAGACATGAAGAAAGGAAAAGAAATTTGAGAAGAGGTTTGGTGTACGAAGTGTAGAGCAGAAGGACACCCGAAAGAACAGTGTCCGATCTTTAAAGACTACATCAATAGCGGAGCTGCAAACCCATTAAATCAACAACAAGGCCCATGGTGTGAAATTTGTCGATGTAGAGGACATCCTCCAAAAGACGGTTACCTAATTCAAAAGTATGTGCAAACCCCTAAGAACCTATACCGCACATTTTTTAAATCAGTTGGCCATGATGATACCAACTATAGAGCCTATGAAGTCATGATAGAAATAAAGCATGATGTCTACCGAGTTCAAGAAGAAAAACAACATAACAATGATAATGCATAGTATGATCAAGGCGCATATAGAGTACATTGTGGATTCAGAGGCAGAGGAAGAAACACTGGCCAAGGAAGAGGAAGAGGTCAGATAGTCTGTTATAACTACGCTCAACTGGGACATTTATCAAGAGACTGCATGAATTCTTGTACTACCTGTAAATATTGTAAGTCTTTTGATCATGTTATTGAGGCATTCCCTGTGTTGCAAGAAAAAATGCAAGAGAGAAGATAGGAAGCGCAAAACCATAACATACAGATGATCGCAGCTGAGAGAAGGAATACATATTGCAACATTAATGTTGTGATGCGAAGTGGAGCTACCACAGGTGAAGATCAAAGAGGAGAAGCTTCGACTTCTGAGAATTACCATGCTAAGCAAAAGCCTACTTAAGGGACTTGGATAAGGAAAGCGATGGGAAAAAAACCTGCTTTTGAGTTGAACAAAGCAAAAGAATCCTTCAAGGAAGTGAGAGAGACCTTCAAAGAACCAGCACTTGTAACTCCAAGAATCAAGTTGCAAAGTGAGACTTCACCTGTGAAGGATATACCAGCTACATATGATCGATCACGCACTGCAACAGACACAATGAGTCCTATTGCACAACTATTGCAGAGCTGCATGAAGTTGTTAAAACGTGAGAATGCCTTAGTAGAATTACAGATCCTACTGAGCAATTATGAGCAGCAGAATATAGTAAATGAAGCACATTGAGTGGTTCATCATATCAAAATCCATACAAGAATTGGAAGAGAGATGATGCTGAATGCATAGTTTGGATATTTTGAAATGGATGAGATTATCCTTGACTTAGGATCAGAAGTGAATGTCTTGATAAATTAGACATGAGAACAAATGGGGAAACCAAAGTTATCATGGTCACCCATACAGTTGAGATTAGCGAATCAACAAAAGGTTATACCCTTTGGCAGATTAGCAAATGTTCTTGTTGACATTAATGGAGTGCGAAGTCGAGTAGACTTCAAAGTCATTGAGATTGTAGATGATAGCCAACCTTATCCTGCACTATTGGGGATAGATTGGGACATGGATAATGTTAACACTTACTATGGTTTCCACTATGGAATGGGAAGGAAAGCTCCCACTCAAAGCCCTGAGGTCACCCATTGGCCAGTTGCTTCAAATAAATGATTAGGAAACCCAAAATTGGATAAGTATCAAACAAATCCAAGCCAAATGAATGAACCACGGTGAGAAAATGGGAAAATACAAGGAAGGGGGGCCTTTCTATAGGAAAAACCAGTAGCGGGAGCTTCTTCGGCAATCAAAGAAGATTGGACGGCTAATATCAAAGAGAACATCAGATCAACGATCGAAAATGTGTTCTGCAATCCCATTTCTGAGTTCTGCATCCACATTTGCGGACTACGGATTGCGGAAAGAAATGTCCCAAAGAGCGCAAAAGATAAATTTCTGCATTCCGCAATCCGCATTGCGGATTGCAGATTGCGGAAAAGCAATTTTCCAAATGGAAAAAAGACAAGTTCCCACATTCTGCAATCCGCATTGCGGATTGCAGATTGCAGAAAGATCATCTCCAAAAACACAAAAAAGCAAGTTTCTGCATCCCGCATATTGGATTTTGGATTGCAGAAAGGTGATTCCCCAGAAAAGCACGGGGCCAAAAGACCAACCCCTTCACAACACATGGATAATTGCGGGTTGCAGAAAGGACCATTGTGGAAAGGACTATTGTGGAAAGACTCGTTGCAGAATGACCATTGAAGAAAGGCAATTGCGGAAGGAAAATTGTGAATTGAGAAAGTTTTGCAGCACCAGTTACAGTCACAGAAAATGGATATTTTTGTATGGAAAAGGCATGCCCGAGAGTGGTTAAGGGGCTTGTTTCTATTACTGGTCCTAATCAATCTAAATGGCCTGATGCGTAGGGTGAATAAGTGGCTTCCATGGCCCAATGGTGCATTGCCAACGCGAGCGATTCCTTCCTATGCGGATGACAGAATCGGCGGCTGTTGATTCGGGTGGATCGACTCAAACGACTTCATCATTACCCATGCAAGTTGTTTTGAATTAGTTAGGATATTTTACTGTTGTAAGCCTATAAAGGCAAGGTCCGAAGTAGACCAAAAGGTTGGAATTTTTTGTTTCAGAGAGATTACTGCTCTACGATGTATTAGATTCGACCTCTTAATTCAATGAGCAGACCTGATTTTGGATCTTGAGATTTCTGTGATGTGTGTTTCTGATGTTAGTTATTTCCTCTGTATGTGTTCTTGCTTTGTATTTCCATTAATTGTTTACTTCTGTAGTGCCTAAAGATCAAGATTACATGGTATGGAATTCATGCCCACATGCTCTAGATGCATATGACTAGGTATTCCACCCTCTTCCTCTTGAAGTTGCAGGTTAGAATTCATTCTTAAATGCTCTATCCTTGTAGCCGAAGTTATCTCCTTCTTCTGCCTTCATCTGTTGATCACTTTGAAGTGAAAGAACCATGTCTACCTTGCCTCCTGCTCCTGCAAATCGTGGCCCAAACCTACTATTGATGACAGTAACCCACTGAAGTTGACTCCATGCTCAACTGTCCTCTCGTTCTTAACTCCAACATACCAAAAAGCCCTTTTAATTCATTGTTTGAAGGTCTAGCAACAACTTTGACCGATATCCTAGCCCATTTTTAAGCTGCATCCCATTGCTGGAAGCCCCAAAGGGATATCCCTCCCTGTGGTTGGAAAGGATAGTTTCCAGCCACTAAATATTGGTTTGCAACAATTACCCCATGGTCTTTCCTTCCACAACCTAGAAAAATATTAGGTGATAAAATTCTGGCGACTCCGCTGGGGACAATCTCTGGTTTTCACGGTGTAAAATCAGACCTCTGAGGGAAAACAGAGAGTCTGAGGCTCCAAGGTTGTATCATTTTCCCTGGCGACTCCAACTTACATTCTAGCGATTTCACTGGAGATTTAGCTTAGTTCAAAATATTTGTATCAGATCAGAGCTGATTACTGAGGGTGAACAATAGTCAAATGCTAAAAGGATTCTACATTATTCTCGTGGTGAGGCCTTCTTTCGAATCAGAGAACCCCTAGGAGAAATGCTAGCTCCCAAAAGAATACATACCAGAATTCACCCAGATCCTGAGCTACCAAAGGTTACTTCAGACCCAGAGAAGGTCATCAATAAAGCAAAGAGAATCCCAACATGTATTTCTCTATTATCTAGGTCCTTTTCTTTACCTAAGAAAGAAGCATGTGTTGTAGAAAGCGTCCCTCCAAGTTTAAGGACCGAGTCTTCCCCATTCAAACCTAGGTCTGAGACTGATCTAAGGAAAACCCTGTTTAACCAAAGAAAATTACATACCCATTTCCTGGGTGCTTGGTGGGAAAATTTACAAACCTGGGAAGAAACTAGTGGTCTGTCTCCCTTTTCTGAAACTACTGGCCAAAGTACTCAAGTCCCGAGTACCACTCCTGCTGCTCCTAAGACCCCCTCTACTCCCAAACAAATCCTAAGATCCATGGCTGCCATATTTGCTCCTTTAGCCCTTCCACGAAATCCTGATGACTTACCTATGGCCTATGCCCAACGCCTCATAAGATTTAATGGGGAGGGAAGAGTCTCTACATATAAGAATGTAGATTACTTCAACGACTTCACAAACCTAGAAGAGGTAGATGAAGATGATGTTAAGATGAGGTTGTTTGCCCAAAATTTAGCAGGAGAAGTGAAGAAGTGGTTTAAATCCCTTCCCAATAGGGGAATAGCTACTTATGAAAGATTTGAAGAAGATTTCATGGCAAGATGGAAGGATAAGAAAAACCCTCTCCATATTCTCACTCAGTATGAACATACAAAGAAAACCAATGTGGAGACTATCCAAGGATTCTCAGCTAGGTTCATGAGAATGTACAATTCTATCCCTGTGGACATAAAGCCCCCTGTAGGGGCAGCCAAGTTTCATTTTGCCAACTGTTTTGACAATGATTTTTCTCTCATGCTGGTATAAATGAGATCTCCCATTCTCCCTGATATGCTGAAAGATGCACTAGAAGTAGAGGCCAACTTGATGGCCTATGGAAAAATGGAACACTTAACTGAATATGAGAAAAAGAGATACAATGAAACAATGCAGCCTTCCACATCCCAACCCATAGATTCCAAATTTGAATAGATGATCAGAACTATGGAGAGACTGGTAGATAGGATCTCCCTTGATATCCGACCTCCTACTAGAGAAAACCTAGAGCCTCAATCTCGAAATAACAATCTCAGAAGGCCTCCTTCCCCACAAGGATTACCTAGAGATCCAAGGAACCCTGACAATCATCCAGTTAGACCACCTTTTGTGAGAATTTCATAGATGATGAAGAAGAAGATAGATAGGCTGATGATCAAATCCATCTCTTTGATCAGATCCAACCCCAGTTCAATTTGACTAAAGATGAACATGATCAGTCTTCCCTGCAATCAGATGATGCCCCAGGTGAATCAGAATCTGACCAGTACCAAAGAGGACTCCACAATGCCATCTGTGGGTTCAAAAGGAAACATAATTTGAGAAGTAGAAAAGTAAGAATATACCGAGGAAAGGATGTTTCTGATCCCTCTTCTTCCAAGCCACCAAGAAAGGAAATACTTGAGAGAAAATATCCAAAGGCCTCAATCTCTAAGGAGACTCTTTGGAAGGGGGCACAACCTCCTAAGAAGACTTCATAATAGAGAGATGAAGGTGACACAAAGACAGTAGAGAAGGTCCATATTTCTTTCAGCTTGGAGAATGAAATATCTAAGATTAAGATCTCCATCCCCTTGGATGAATTGGTAAAAAAAAATAGAATATAAAGACTAGATCTTGAAGGTAGTAAATTGTGGAGCAGAAAAGCAGCCCGATACTCTAAATATGCAAGATGACAAACCCACCCTCCTGTTTGGCCCTCATGTAGAAAATGCCCCAGAAATTGATGTCCCCCCTTTTTATATTAGTTTCAACATACATGACCATATTTTGCATAATGCCATGTTTGATTCAGGAACCTCTCATAACCTCATGCCCAGTTCAGTGGTGGAGAATCTTGGGTTAGAAATAACCAGACCCTACAAAGATTTGTTCTCCTTTGATTCTAAAAGAGCCCCATGTGTAGGGATGATTAAAGACATGGTGGTCTCACTGACTCAGATACCTCAGAAGAATATGATCATGAATGTGGTAGTGGCAGATATTCCACCTAACTTTGGGATGTTGTTGTCCAGGTCATGGACGGCAAAGTTGAAGGGAACCATGCAAATGGACATGTCTTATGCCACCATCCCCATCTTTGGGGAAAGCAGAAGACTGTATAGGGAGCATAGGTTGTCATATGTAGTAAGCAACAAAGACAGGCCTTATAACCACCCCATATTCTTCTTAGACACAGATGCAGGTTCCTCAATTCTCTGCTATGATCCAGGTTCATAAGGAGAAGATGCAAAAGCTACCAAGTTACCTGAACCAGATGGTGAGGCTAACAATGGAAATGGGATACATTGCCTCAACAGCTTAGCTAACGCAGAGAATGATGGGAAGCAGGTGGAAGAGGGAAGTAACAATAAATCAGAGGTGGAAACAGAGGCCACGACCACCCTCCAAAAATAAGATCACTTAATTATAAGGTTTGATGGGGCCATGAACAAAGAAGGAGCTGGAGTAGGGGTATGGATCATCCCTCCTAACGAAAGAAATGCATGTGCCAAGTTTCACACTTTCAAACTAATGTTTTACTGCTCAAATAATGTGGCTGAATATGAAGCTCTGTTGTTGGGCCTGAATGTACTCAAAGGCCTAAGGGCTAAGAAGATCAAAATCTATGGAGTTGCAGAGTTAATAATCCAATAAGTAAAAGGAAACTATGAAGCTAAGCATCCCAGGATGAAAGCTTACAAGAATGATGTGTGGGACATGTTTGACAATTTCTTCACAGAGAAGGATATATTTTTCATTCCCAGAGAACAAAATACAGTAGCAGACACCCTAGCTAGTTCTGCTAGCAGATTTCAACTCCCCGCTTACCCTACCAAAACTCACATGGTTAATGTAAGGCATAGACCCTCTATCCCAGACAACACTAAGCACTGGAATATATTTGAAGACGACCAACAAATAAAGAAGTTCTTGTAGATGACTGGGGAATTCTCCAATATCCATATTGACCAAGAGGACTGTGAAGGGGAAGAATGGGAACCTGATCCACTAGAGCTCAAAACCACTTTGGAAGGCAAAGAAATTCTGCAGCTAAAGAGAAATTGCATACCCAAAGGGTTGTTTGATGAAAATGATGTGGCCAGAGATCACAAGGTGGATCCAAACCCAAAGGATGTAGAAGACTGTAACATTAGGAGCAGTGAAGAACCTAGAATTGTCAAACTGTCAAAGTCTCTATCCCCATGTATCAAAAAGGACTATATGGATTTGATGAGAAAGTTCTCTGATGTGTTTGCATGGTTCTATGAATATCTAAAAGAATATGACACATTTGTCATCTAGCACACCATACCAATCAAGACAAGGGAGAAGCCCTTCAGGCAGAAGCTGAGGAGGATGAATCCCATGCTACTCCCACTGATAGAAAAAGAGGTCAAAAGGCTATATGAAACCAAAATCATAGTTTCTTTGAGATTTTCAGAGTGGGTGGATAACATAGTCCCAGTAAGGAAAAATAATGGTGAAATCAAACTATGTATTGACTTTAGAAATCTCAACAAGGTGTCCCTAAAGGATAACTATCCCTTGCCCAAAATGGACCACATTTTGCAGAAGGTGGTAGCGGTTGTTGTTAAGGATTATACCCTATAATAGGGGAAGGATGCTATCAACGTACATGGGGTTTGATAGATAGATACATTCGATTTTATAACCATTATTATATGCAAAATGATATTAGGGTTTAAGAAAGAGAACTTGATTTATGGCGGCTGGTCCTAGCTTTTGTCCAATCTCCACAGCAATGTACCTACAAAATACACAGACCTTCCTCAGCGTATTCTGACTATAAATATATAATGATATTGAAAACAATATAACATCAATTATGAACATAAATGCAATAGAAGTAACAATCTATTGGGACAGGAAGGGTATCTCGATCTTTATTGTCAAAGAAATGCAGTGAAATACAATTCATATACATGATCTTGTTCCAAGCACTTCTGCAACCAAGTTTTGGGCTCCTGCGCCTCTCTTGACTAGAAATTCCTTCAACATAACAATAGCTTTCTTCTCTATGTGTCCTTTCCTCATGGCTTCCCCTTGTATTTATGGCTAAGGCAGGAAGTTAGATTCTTGAGGCAGTTTAATTGGGAGGTTGGGGGAGTTACAATACCAAACTCAACTAATCCCAATTCGTAATCTTAATATATTTGTCCATTTCATCTTAATATGTGCGCAGGTATGATACCAGTAAACCTGCGCATGGTGTGCAGCTAGTGCTATTACTAACTAGCGCATACAACTTTTGGGATAAGTGGGCAGGTTGTCTTCAATAGAACCCACGCATGGTGTGCTAGATGCCAATTACAAGAGTAGAGCACTTCTAATGAAATATGCAGAAAAAATATACTTTTTGGTTGAAGGTGTGGAATGTCAGCACTAAGTCATCCAAGGTCAATCTAGCTCTTCCATCCATAGTGTCCTTTTGTGTGATCGACAAGGCAATGTGATCACGGATGGATAAGTGTAGATTTGACCTATAACAGATGCCCCCTAATGTATGAGGTGAGAGGAAAACGATGGCCGAAATACATTACAAATCCAAGTTAGCGGAGGAGCAAGAAACCACAGGACGAAGTCACAAAAGTACCTGAAAACAAAAACCAAGGTCAACGAGCAATTACAATCTTGACATCATGTAGATGTTCAGTATGATCTCCGATACATAACTGAGAGATGTATATAGTATGGCCACTGAAATTCGAGCATGGATCCATAATCAAAATAGGATATCATAGCCATAAAAACAAGCTGGATCTATGTGTCATGAAGAGCCAAAAATGAGTGTGGCTCAGTCTTGCGCAACTTGGGAAATAACATAAATATGATGATGCTATAAGAATCCCAAGGTGTTCATCCAAAACATCCCAAGGTACGAACCCTATCCATGTGAATAAATGAGCTAAAGTTGAACATGGGGGGTACTGTTTGATTACCATTCATTGATGTATACCGTTAACAAATGCGGGGACGTCCATCAATAATGAAAATGGGGCAAGAGGTACCTAGTACATTCTATCAAGTGTCAATAAATGGCCTTAAAGTCAAACACTTGAAGAATCTAACAAATAGGAGACATTGATGTATTCCCATTATTCAATAGCGAGGGAAATTGCCACTAATGACTGCAACCCCCAATGTACTAACCGAAACTCTAAACTTCATTCCCAGATCATAATGAGTTGAAGTCAATGCGAAGAAGTCCACTGGAAGGGAGGCCTTAATGCATCCTCCATCATCCAACACGAGGAACACTCAAAGGTTTGAGCTGATTTGGAGTAGGACTAATACAAGATGAAACATACTGACACTAAGGATGGCCGACAAATGATGTCAGGGTAACTTCAGAAGGGCCAACATAGATTGTGTCCTTGAACAATGAGCATGACACAAAAGTGACTTAGGCAGCTTTTAACATGACGGTAACGTGATATAAACCTGCAATGTAGGAGACATTAGCATATTCTCCATATGATTGGAAGATTAACCAATCGGAGGAGTAAAAAATCTGGAGTCAAGTTCATCCTATGGTCAAAAAACGAAACCCAACTAAATTATGGACTCAAAAAGGTGCTATGTTCAAAGATATGACCGACTGCTGCCTTTAAACTGAAAAGATGTCTGATACCCCACTCTTCCCTTTTCTCTTTTTATTAAAGAATATCCTTCTTTTTATTTTTAATGAGTCCAAGAAAGAAAACTCAATAGTATCTCTTCATTTTTGAAACAAGATCGTAGAAAGAGGGAGAAGATTGCTTGATATAAGACCAACCATGTATAAAGTTTAATGAGCCCATGGGAGGAAGACTTAGTACCTTCTTCATTTTTTACAGAGTTTGAAGAAGAGATAGATGAATACTCTATAATACTGATCCATGGATTTTAATATCGAGCCTGGATCGGTTTATGCTCATTGGTGTTTTCTTTTTTGAGGAGTCTGAAAAACTTAAACAATAACTCCATACACCTACTCATGGATTTTAGTATCGAGCCCAAGTTGGTATGTGCTCGCCGGTGTTTTCTTGTTTAAAGAATCTGAAAAACTTAAACAATCCTCTATATACCTTCTCATGGATTTCACATCGAGCCCGAGTAGGTGAATGCTTGTTTGTGTTTTCATGTTTCGAGAGTCTAAAAACCCTAAAGAAGAATTGAAGGAGTTCTTTTTCGTATGGTTAGTCTCCTCCCCCAAAAAAGTATAAAACGATGAGAGAAGAACTCTTCTAATCATGTATGACCAGAGTATTCCTTTTTCGTAAGTAATCCACAAAAGTATGGAAAAGGGGTAAACTTATACTTAAGTGGATTTCGTTTCAAATCCTTTAAGAATTCTAAAAAGACAACTATACTCGGCAATCTTGTCATATTTAAAGAGTCTAATAAGAGCATGAAAGAACTCTATAAAAATATTTTTCGTAAAGTTTTAACGAGCCTGAAAAAGTAAACTCGTGACCTCCTTACTGTTTTTAATGAGCTCAAAGGAAAGATGGAAGAATGCTCGTAGCCTCCTTACTATTTTTAACGAGCTCGAATTAAAGGTGGAAGAATGCTCGTTGCCTCCTTACTATTTATAATGAGCTCGAAGTAAAGGTGGAAGAATTCTCGTTAGTGGATAAATGTCCAAATGAATGGCATACTGCATTATAGTATCTAGGAAAACTTCATCAGAAGGAATTATATCATCCCAGATAGAACACATATCTAAACATTCAGATGGATTCATCACCTGGTCAATTGTTGGGACCTAGTCCTGAGAAGGTAAGCATGAATTCAGAGGCTTATTCTTAGTAGAAATTGGACTCAAGGAACCGTATGCCACATAATTTGATTGTGACATGGTAGTGCCTATTGGCGAGGGATATACTTTGTCTATAATTGGATAATAAGATTGATCAACAAATGTAAGCTGATCGATAATGACAATGCTTTTGTTCTGAGGAAAATGCATCACACGAAAGAGCGTAGACACCATATCTTGCATAGCATATACATAATCACGCCCTAGGATCATATCAAAATCCATAGGGTCCTTTAAAACCATACAATCAACTAAGACTATTTTTCCACCCAAAGTAACAGGTATCTGAGGGAGGAATCCCAACGGTTCACTAGGTCTTCTATCGAAATTCAACGACCAATAAACAACTAGAACAAGGTTAGGAAAACCTAAATCTCTCCAAGCATAAGGGGATAATATACTAACAGAGGTTCCTTCATCTACAATACATCGATCAACTTCATGGTTTCCGATATCAACCTTTATATGGAAAGGTGTAGAAGAAGGAAGGCGAGGCCTACTTAGACTATTCCAATCAAAGGAAATGATCCCAACTTGGTAGGGGTTCACTCAGCACAGGTGAAGTGCCCCCATTTTCAGAAACATATGAACGGGTAATGCAGAAGATTTCAGGGACATGTGCTTCAGTCTCTGAAGGACTGATCGGATCAGTCAAATATGGCATCGATTCGATCACTTCACTCTTCGAAGGAAGAGTGGGGTTGACCAAAGATTGCATTAGTTCAACCATTTTATCAACCAAAGGTTGACTAGGATGTAGGGAATCTAAAGACAATTTAGGAGCAGAGGATCCTTCAGACATGGACCACCCTCTCTGCACCTCTAGAATAGCAGGGAATAGTTGAGTAAGGTGATTTCCCTTACAAATTTTACAAGGAAACTTTGGCTTGCATCCTATAAGCTTAGATTCCTTTACAACAACAGTACTCTCAGCATGACTAACATTGGCTGACAGCTTGCCCCCAGCATGACTTGCAGTGGCTGGTTTCTCAGAAGCAGAAGACTTTTGAACTACGGAACACACTTTTTTGCACTTCTGGAAGTACAAGGCACAAATAGGTTAGGTGGTCTCCCTCACAAAACTTACAAGGGAACTTAAGCTTTTGTTTATTAGGTTTTTTGAAAATGTCAACTTTCTCAGCATGACTTGCAGTGGCTGATTCAGTGTCTCCAGTATGACTCGCAGTAACTATGACTTGTCATTAATATGACCAGCAGTGATCAATGACGTGTCCTCAACATGAGAAATAGTGGTTGAAGACATGCTTTCAATATGATTTGCAGTGACTGAAATTTTTCTCCCAGCATGACCTCTAGAGGTTGGGTAGGTGCCCCCATCCTGACTTCCAGAGGCTAGGTGGCTTCCCCCTTGCTTTGGCATCTTCTTCCTATTCTTCCTCCGTCTATTCCTTTTAGACTACTGGTTGCTAGTATTACTACTTTCACCACATGAGGTAGAAGGAGGAGGAGAAGATGTTCTTGGAGAAGAAGAAATAGGTTTCTTATGCTCTTGATGTGAAGTGCTTACTGGAGAAGCATTAGGAGCATGAAAGGCAATCAGAGTGGAAAACAACCAAACCGGTATCCCTATAGTGAATCCTGAAAGATTCAAGGTAGCCATTAAGGGAGTACCAATGTTCCCAATGAATGTAAAAGCAAAAGGATACCCTTGACTAGGAGTCCCTTGATTGGTGCTCACAGGAATGCTAGCCATAGTTTCCAACTCAATGAGAAAGAAGTCTCTAAGGCCAACTAAGAAAAATAAACACAAAGAGTACACCATTAGAAATGTCCTAGGTAATCCAAACCAGGAAAAGAGATTCCTTCCAGAGTGAAGTTTGGGATGATTAGGGCCCAGAACAAACCAACGAAGGATGAAGAACAATTACCCGGGGTCCACATATAGGTCCTCTGGGTGCAAGCATTTGAATCACAAAAACACCCTTCCAAATTTCTGTAGAGAGTTTTCCTAAAATATTGTCTCATTACGATTTTTTAGCAATAAAATGATTTCAGGCAGTTTAAAGTGATCTAACCCGAAATCCTAGCCTAAGCTAGTTGGTGTAGTGCCAAACCTAAAAAAGAAAGGTTGCTAATTGATTTTATTAGATGTTCTTTTTATATGATGTTTCTTACTCAATAGGTAGTGATGTGTGTGGTATGGTTATGACGAAAGTAAAGTGCATATAAACAAATGAAACTTCACAATTCTTCTTTTTTTGTTTGTAGCTTTCGAAACAAAACTAGGCATTCCTAAGCATAAAACATTTTTTCTTTTTCAATTTTTAATTTTCAAAGTTAATAGTAATACAAACTATCCTACTTCAAAAAAATGACAAATCTTGTAAACAAGTTCTTGATTCAATTTTGACCTTTTACTCTAATTATGAAAGAGAAATATGAAAAGTGAAGAGCCTAAGGCTTATAACAAATAAATCCAATGACTAATAAAGGATTTAAACCTACAAGGTTATTTCAATGAACGAACCCGAAGTTTGGAACAAGATGCTAAGAAAAAGAGGTAGACTGATGTGTAAAGTAGAAAGGCAAAGGATTAAGCTCCTCCTGAGCACCAGAAAGCCAAAACAAAACACCTGCCAAACAGTGAGGGTAGGCAAGCAAACCAAGGAAACTCTACCAAGACAAAGACTCACCACGAAAAAATATCTAAGAGAGTTCAAACAAATCCAAGGTGCCCTGAACAAGTGTTCAAGAGGTATCCAAGTGATCCAAGATTTCCAAAACCACCAAAAACTTAACTGAGATTAAACCCTAAATTAGCAGGAAAAACTAAGGAAACGTGCGCGGGTACTATATCAGACAACAGGCAGGTAATGCGCAGGTCTGTAGGAATATAACTTGCATCTAGGGAAAAAGATGAGCTACTCTAACTAGTAGGAAGTCGCGCATAGGTTCCAAAATACCTAAAAAGAAAGCAAAGGACACCAAACAACAGTTGAAATCAAGTGAAGTACTCACAAAAGGGATTTCAAAAGGCTATACCAAGACTCAAAAAGACAAGGGGATGTCTCATCAACAATCAGAAAAGCAAAGCAAGAACCAAAATAGACCCAACCAACCAAAGAAGAAATCCAACTGTGAAAGGCTCAATCTACAGGAAAGTCCGTTGATGTCTAGTCTAATAGCCAGCGCATGCAATGAAAAGTGCATGAGTAGTATTGAGAGAAACGCGTGCTTAGGTCAAACAAATGTGCCTTTGTATGCACATAAGACACGCGCATAGGGACTAAAAGGACATAAAATATTTGCACACTTAGACCAAAACTAAATCAAGGCAAAGGGAAACAACAAGGAAACCTCTGCAAACCTCACAGATAGCCAAAAAACTGTAAAGGCTGAAGAAAAACTAAAAAGATCCCCAGAGTAGAAAGGAAGAGGTGCTCCCCAACGGAGTTGCGAGTTCTGTTGTTAAGGATTATACCCTAAAGTAGGGGAAGGATTCTATCAACGTACATGGGGCTTGACAGATAGATACATTCGATTTTACAACCATTACTGTAAGCAAAACGAGAATAGGGTTTAAGAAAGAGAACCTGATTTATGGTGGCTGGTCCTAGCTTTCGTCCAATCTCAATAGCAATGTACCTTCAAAATACAAAGACCTTCCTTAGTGTATTCTGACTATAAATATATAATGATATTGAAAACAATATAACATCAATTATGATCAGAAATTCAATAGAAGTAAAAATCTATTGGGATGGGAAGGGTATCTTGATCTTTATTGTCAAAGAAATGCAGTGAAATACAATTGATATACCTGATCTTGTTCCAAGCACCTTTGCAACTAAGTTCTAGGCTCCAACTCCTCTCTTGAATAGAAATTCCTTCAGCATAACAATAGTTTTCTTCTCTATGTGTCCTTTCCTCATGGATTCCCCTTGTATTCATGGCTAAGGAAAGAAGTTAGATTCGTGAGGCAGTTGAATTGGGAGGTTGGGGGAGTTACAATACCAAACTCAACTAATCCCAATTCGTAATCTTAATATATTTTTCCATTTCATCATAATATGTGCGCATGTATGATACCAGTAAACCTATGCATGGTGTACAGCTAGTGCTCTTACTAACTAGCGCATACAACTTTTGGGATAAGTGCGCGGGTTGTCTTCAGTAGAACCTGCGCATGGTGCACTAGATGCCAATTACAAGAGTAACGCACTTCTAATGAAATATGCAGAAAAAATATAGTTTTTGGCTGAAGGTGTGGAATCTAAGCACTAAGTCATCCAAGGTCAATCTAGCTCTTCCATCCATAGTGTCCTTTAATGTGATTAACAGGGCAATGTGATCACAGACAGAGAAGTGCATATTTGACCTATTATAGGGGCAGCAAGGATGTCCATGATGGATGGATTTTCAGAATACAATCAGATTTAGGTGCTTCCATAATATCATAACAAGACAGCCTTTACCACACCTTGGGGAACCTTTATGTATGCTAAGATTCCCTTCGGTCTGTTGAAAGCAAGAGCCAGCTTCCAAAGAGTTATGGACATAGATTTTGCAGGAGAGAAAGACAATTTTGTGGTGGTTTACATGATGACATCACTGCATACTCCAAGTATGATGCAGAGCACCTGGAACATTTGCACCAAGTGTTCACCAAGTGCATAAAGTTTGGAATCTCTTTGAACCCTAAAAAGTCTAATGTTTCCATGTAAGAGGGTAAGTTGCTGGGTCACATAATATCCAAATCTAGGATCAAAATCGACCCAGAAAGAATAGAGGCAATATAGAAAATCAAGCTCCCTAGGAGTAAGAAGGAGGTCCAATCCTTCCTGGGAACAATAAATTTCATAAGGAGGTTTATTCCAATTTTTGCAGAAATCATGAGGACAATGACCTATATGCTTAAGAAAGATACTCAAGTCAAGTGGACTGCTGAGGCTAGGCAAGCATTTGAGGATATAAAGAGAGCTATTGTTGAAGCACCTGTACTGATCTGCCCAGATTTTGACAAGTATTTTCTTATGTTTTCTTTTGCCTCTAAGCATTCCATAGCATGTGTGCTTTTACATAGGAATCGAGAAGGAGATGAGCAACGCATAGATTTTTTCAGGAAGGCTCTGAGAGATGCTCAGCTCAAGTACAACATCATGGAAAAGCAAGCCTATGCCATGGTCAAAACTCTGAAGGATTTCAAGGTTTATGTCCTACATTCCCATGTTGTAGCTTATGCTCCCAATGCTACTGTAAAAGATATATTGACACAACCAAATCCAGAAGGTAGAAGATAAAAGTGGATAGCTACATTGCTAGAAAATGACCTAGATATTAAACCTACTAAGCTCATTAAGGGGAAGGGCCTAGCCAGACTCATGGCTGAGTCAAATTGGGATTCAATGAGTATGAACCTACTATCACAAATATAGGGAGAACTTGCAGAACTTGCAAGCAATCCCTGAGATGGGAAAAAGCAAAGCTAGATCCACCAAGATGAAGGCTGCGGAGTATTGCATACTGAATGGTTGTCTTTATTGGAAAGACCCTGGGGGTGTCCTCTTGAATTGCATTGTGGAAGATGAGACCAAAGAAACACTCAAGGAGTTCCACAAAGGATTCTGTGGAGGGCATCATTACTGGAAAGCCACTGTTAACAAATTTTTTAGGGCAGGATTCTATTGGCCTACTATGTTCAAAGATGCTTATAAAGAAATAGCCAGCTGCCATGAATTCCAGGTCTTTGAAGGAAAAAGGAAGCTCTTATAATTGCCTCTGAAACAAATATCGATGGAATCCCCTTTCCAGCAGTGGGGACTTGAATTCATTGGTGAAATTTTCCCCAACTCCTTTGGGTAGCACAAGTGGATACTGACTGCCACTGATTACTTCACCAAATGGATCAAAGCAGTGCCTACCGGACAAGCCACCGATACTATCATCATCAAGTTTCTGGAGGAGAATATCATGTCCAGGTTTGGATGTCTTGTTAAGATAATCACTGATAATGAAAAGGCCTTCAAATCCAAGAATATGGTCAAATTCTATGACAAGTTCCACATCAAATTGTGCCATTCTACTGCTTACTACCCCAGGGAAATGGATTGGTAGAATCCTCCAACAAAATCCTAGTGAGTATAATCAAGAAGCTGATGTAAGAAAACAAAAGGGCTTGGAATACCAAGCTGACCCTTTCCCTATGGGCTGATAGGATCACCTCCAAAAGGTCAATTGGAACTTCTCCTTTCAAATTGGTATATGGAATAGAGGTGGTTTTCACTAATTCCCTAAGAGGGCCTATAATAAGATTGCTATGGGAGCAAGAAGAAGAGCCAAAACCCAAGACGAGGAGGGCTAATCAGCTGGTAGAAGTGTAATAAATTAGAAGAGGGGTGCATGTTGAAGCCATGAAGGCTCAAGATGATATCAAGAAAACATTTGAAAGAAAGACCAAGGTGGATGACTTACAGGTGGGAGATCTGGTATTAAAATGGAATGCTAGAATAGAAGACCAGGCCCAAAAATTTGATAACCTTTGGAAGGGACCCTGTACCATCACCGCTTACCATGGGGACAATGCTTTCTTCTTGCAAGACGAAGATAATGAACCAATTGGAAAAGGAGCCGTCAATGGGCAGTTCTTGAAGCATTGTTTCACGTGAAGAGCAAGTCCGCCGACCCACCCCCATTGTACATTGCCGGTTTCATTTCCAGTTAGTCGTGTTCCAGTTTTGTGATATGAAAAAGGAAATAAAGGCCACTAGCCTACATGTTCTTTCTACCTCACAAGGAGGATAGCATCCCCAGTTGGAGCCACTGTTAACACTTATTATGGTTTCCACTATGGAATGCGAAGGAAATATCCCACTCAAAGCCCCGAGGTCACCCATTAGCCGGTTGCGTCAAATAAAGGATCAGGAAACCCAAAATTGGCTAAGTATCAAACAAATCCAAGCCAAATAACTGAGCCACAGTGAGCAAATGGGAAAATAAAAGGCAGGAGGGCCTTTCCGTAGGAAAAACCAGCAGCAGGAGCTTCTTCCACAATCAAACAAGATTGGACGGTTAAGATCAAAGAGCACATCATATCAATGATCAAAAATGCGTTCCGCAAGCCCGTTTCCGAGTTCCACATCCGCATTTGTGGATTGCGGATTATGGAAAGCAATGTTCCAAAGAGCGCAAAAGATAAATTCCCGCATTCCTCAATCCGCATTGCGGATTGCAGAAAAGGAATGTTCCAAATGGAAAAAAGCCAAAGTTCCCACATTCCGCAATTCGCATTGCGGACTGTGGATTACGGAAAGACCATATCCAGAAACACAAAAAGGCAAGTTTCTGCATCCCACATCCCGCATTGCGGATTGTGGAAAGGCGATTCCCCAGAAAAGCACGGGGCCAAAAGACCAACCCCTATACGACACATGGCTAATTGTGGGTTGTGGAAAGGACCATTGCGGAAAGGAATGTTGTTGAAAGACTCATTGCAGAAAGGAAATTGTGGAAGCAAAGTTGTAGAAGAAAAATTGCGGATCAAGAAAGTTTTGCAGGGCCAGTTACAGTCGCGGAAAATGGAGATTTTTGCAGGGAAATGGCATGCCCGAGAGTGGTGAAGGGGCATGTTTCTATTACCGGTCCTAATCAATCTAAACGACTTGATCTGCAGGGTGAATAAGTGGCTTCCATGGCCTAATGGTGCACTGCCAACGCGAGCGATTCCTTCCTTTGTGCATGACAGAATTGACGATTGTTGATTCGGGCAGCTCGACTCGAACGAATTCATCATTACTAGTGCAATTTGTTTTGAATCAGTTAGGATATTTTACTGTTATAAGCCTATAAAGTCAAGGTCCGATGTAGACCAAAAGGTTGGACATTTTTGTTTCAGAGAGATTACTGCTCTGCGCTGTATTAGACTCAACTTCTTAATTCAATGAGCAAACCCAATTTTGGAGCTTGAGATTCCTGTGATGTGTGTTTCTGATGTCAATTATTTCCTATGTATTAGTTCTTGCTTTGTATTTCCATTAATTGTTTACTTCTGCAGTGCCTAAAGATCAAGATTATTGTATGGAATTCATGCCCACATGCTCCAGATGCATATGACTAGGTATTCCACCCTCTTCCTCTTGAAGTTGCAGGTTAGAATTCATTCTTAAATGCTCTAGCCTTGTAGCCGAATTTGTCTCCTTCTTCTCCCTTCATATGTTGATCACTTTGATGTGAAAGAACCATGTCTTCCTTGCCTCATGCTCCTACAAATTGCGGCCCAAGCCTGCTATTGATGATAGTAACCCATCGAAGTTAACTCCATGCCCAACTTTCCTCCTTTTATTAACTCCAACCAAATCAAAATCCATTTTAAGTCATTGTTTGAAGGTCTAGCCACCACTTTGACCAATATCCCAACCCATTTTTAAGCTGCATCCTATTGCTGGAATCCCCAAAGGGAGATCCCTCTGTGTGGTTGGAAAGGCTAGTTTCCATCCACTAAATATTGGTTTGCAATAGTTACCCCATGGTCTTTCTTGCCACAACCCAGGAAAATATTGGGTGATAACAGATAACCTCACAATCATCAACCTGAAGAAGAATCAGATGATATTTGAAGAGGCAGATATCAGGGTCATCGCACCCTTGGACCCTTCACAAGGACCTAGATACATTGAGCCAATCAGAGAAGAATGCAGAGCTCATGATCTAGGTCACATTTACAAGATGACAGCAAATCAGGAAGACTATATCAACCCAACGGCTAATGGAAAATTGAGTTGGCAATGTGACATTTCTTGCATATCAAACTCAGATGCAGGACTAGAGAACTAACAAAGCAAAATACATGAAGTATTTGCAAGAAGATGTGCGTAGTTCACAAAATCATTGCATTGGATTAGAACATAGATAAGTCCAATCCCTACTTATGATGACTTTACTAACATCCATACATTTTTTCAAGAATATATTGTATCAGTTTCAGATGAACATAAGATAGCAGAATTGGATATAGCACTACACGCTACACCTTCCAGATGGTGGGCCGCGCATAAGAAGAATCTAACTACAGGGGAATAATGCAAGAAAATGATGGAGATCAAATTTTTGGAAGAAATGGAGCTTGTATAAGTCAAGTATGATGGACAAACTGATCCAAATGATCACATAGACAGAAAGTATGGATGAATGGATTGCAAACAAAATGGGTTCATCTGTTTGTACACACACTAGAGCAAATTCCGAAGAATTGGTACACAGAAACGGAACTACGCAGAGGAATGACAGAATGGTCTGTTATGATTAAGAACATCCAAAAAAAATTTAGCTTCGAAGACGAATGTCCAAGTATAAACGAGGAATTACAGGTCATCAATGAGAAAATATTCAACGACACATCAGAACCTGTATATCAGCAATTAGAATGGGAAAGATAGATAGATCATGCCCTAGAATGTTATAACTTTGCTGTAGACGAAGAAGAAGAGGAAAGTGAAGATGATGATGACCCGTGCAATGTCAATATACCTGAGTAAGAGGGAAAGCACAAAGTCGAAGGACCTCCAATGGATATTCTGGATCTGAGTGATCCTGTGAAAACTTGAAAAGTGAACATTGGAACCATTGAAGAATCAAAGTTGGCTTCTATAGGAGATTATTGGGACAAAGAGACTATTGCACAGATAGCGGATCTACTTCGCGAGTATGAAGACTTATTCCCCACAAAATTCTCCAAGATGAAAGACATTTTGGGCGACTTGGGGGTCATGAAAATACCTCTCGAGCCAGATGCGAAGCCCATTAAGCAGAGGCCTTATTGACTTAATCCAAGGTACAAAGAAAGAGTAAAAGCATAGCTTGATAAGATGCTTGATGCAGGAATAATTGAACCAGTAGTGTTCGGGTACACAGGGTACTACCAAAGGACCGAACACCAAGAGTAACCACTTCACACAAACAGATCACAGATCAACACACTGATGTTTTGACATGGTTTAAATCTCCTTGAAGGAAACACTCCACAACCCCAGCCAAATAGCTTCTACGGGACAATTTATTATGCAAAGAAAGAAAGTTACAAATGAGCTTCTCATAATCGATCAACTAAACAATCACCCTCCATGCTCTTTAAATAGAGATCATGGACCAATCGGGTGTTAAGCCATAGATCAAGGTTAGGTATGATCTAAGAGAAGTTGAGCCGTCGGATCACTCTATGTCGGGAACATATCATGACCGTTGGATTAAGTATTTACAAATGCATACTAATGCATACTAAAGAAATACACTTTCCCTAACAGATATATTACACAAGTTGATCTTAACTAACTCCTAAGTGTCTAAATATCCTAACATCCCCCCTTAATAACAACTTGGGATAGGATTGAAGGATTTACAAAAGTGACACTATTAGGAGAAGGAATGAGGCATTAGAGCCTATCTCCCCTTAATGACAAGTTCCTGAACTCCTAGCATAGATTGAAGTTTAGAAAACTTCGCTTATGTAAGAGACTTGGTGAAGATGTCTGCAACTTGATCATCTGTATGGAAAAAGAGCACTTCAAGAACACGATCATGAACAAGATTTTTGATGAAGTGCATATGTAGCTCAATGTGTTTGCTGCGTTGATGTAGAACTGGATCTTTGGCAAGCTTGATGGCACTTTGATTGTCGCACCAAAGTGGAGTAGGCTACTGCTGTTCGAATCCAAACTCTGAAAGGATATGTCAAAGCCATAAAGCTTCCTGACTCACATTAACTGCGGCTCAATATTCTACCTCTGCTGAAGAAAGAGCGAGAACTTGTTGTTTCTTACAACCCCAAGTAATAGGTCTAGATCCCAGACTAAAAACATAACCTGCAGTAGACTTTCGATCATCAGGATCGCCATCCCAATCTAAATCAGTGAAACCAACCAACAAAGGTTTCCCCCCTGTACTGTAATGAATCCCAAACTGAACTGTACCTCGAATATATCGAAGTATTCTTTCGGTTGCTTTCTAGTGACTTTCATGAGGTGTCTGCATATAACGGGCAACACGACCAATGGAAAAGGAAAGGTTAGGACGGGAATGAGTCAAGTATAAGAGACTACCAACAAGATGACGATGCAAGGTGGCATCGACTTCAGGTGAAGTACAAGTGGCAGAAAGTTTGTCTCCAGACTGGAAGGGAGAAGGGGCTGGTGTACAACCTTCCGTGTGAAAGAGACGAAGAAGGTCACAAGCATACTTAGACTGAGAAAGAAAGATTCCTTCTTTGGTTTGCAGGACTTGGAGACCAAGAAAATAATGCAAATGTCCTAAGTCTGACATTTCAAAGTTTTGTTTAAGACTGGATTTCACATGGGTTATAAGCTTAGGGTCACTACCAGTAAGAATAAGGTCATCAACATAGAGAACAAGTATGATGAGATGGTTTCCTACTTTCTTGGTATAGACATTGGGGTCAGAATGGCATCTAGAAAAACCAGTGTCAAGGAGAAAGTTATCCATTTTGGCATACCAAGCTCTAGGAGCTTGCTTAAGGCCATATAAGGATTTCTTAAGGAAGCAGACAAGGCTAGAGTTATTCTGAACATATCCAGGAGGTTGTTCCATGTAAATTTCCTCCTGTAAATCACCATGTAAGAAGGCAGACTTGAAATCCATTTGATGGACTTCCCAGTTGTGTAAGGCTGCAAGGGAAAGAACAAGGTGGATGGAGTTCATTTTTGCAACAGGAGAAAAGGTTTCATTGTAGTCAATCCCTTCAACATGGGAAAAACCTTTGGAAACTAACCTTGCCTTAAGTCTTTTAACACTTCCATCTGATGCATACTTATTTTTGTAGACCCATATACATCTGACAAGTTTTCTTCCTTTAGGAAGAGGTACAAGATCCCAAGTATCGTTCGCCATTAAGGAACGATATTCTTCATCCATAGTTGCATCCCAATCTGGATTTCCTGAAGCTTCTGCAAAAGTTTCTGGATCATGATTCTTGGAAACTTGAGCCAAAAGAGAAGAGGCTCGCTGAAACTGAGAACGTGTTTGACGTTGATCTCTAGGATCACCGACAAGATCACCAACTGCTTCACATGTTGAACGGACCCATCGAGGAAGCACTTGTGCTGGTGCAACTGGAGGAACATGAGCAAGCGGAGGTGGATTTTCATCCTCACTGTCATCATCAGAAACTGGAGTTGGAAACCTGTCAAGGAAGTTGGAATAAGAAGAAGAAGAAGGCACAATCGCCGAATCAGGCTCACAGGCCAAAGATGGCACAATCATTGAGTTATGCTCGCAGGCCAAGAGATTTTCATCAAATTTAACATCTCTTCTAATTATTACATCATGAGAATGTGGTTGAAGAAGTCTATAACCTTTTACATCTTCAGAATATCCAACAAATATGCACTTTTCACTTTAGGCTGCAATGCTTTCCATCCTTTATTCAGAATGTGAGCCCATGCTTCACTACCAAACACACGGAAGTGACTTACATCAGGTTTAGTTTTACTCCATGCTTCTTCTGGTGTGATACCTTGTAATGCTTTAGTGGGGGTGCGATTAACTATGTAATTTGCACAATTAATGGCTTCAGCCCAAAATTGAAGACTTAGTCCCTTAGATTGGATCATATAATTAGCCATTTCTTTTAAAGTGCAGTTTTTTCCGCTCAGCTACACCATTTTGTTGTGGTGTATATGGAATAGTGTGCTGTTGTTGGATGCCTTCTTAAGTGCAGAAAGTAGTGAACTTTTTGTTAAAATATTCTCCTCCATTATCAGATCTTATCTTAATAATTTGATGACCAGATTGTTTTTCAACAAGGGCCTTGTAGGCCAAGAACATGTTAAATACTTCGCTCTTAAGTTTTAGAAAATAAACCCAAGTGCGTCTGGTGTAATCATCAATGAAAGTTAAGAAATATTTGAAACCAGAAAATGAAGCAGATGGAAGAGGACCACATAAGTCACTATGCACAAGCTCCAAGGGAACCGAGGCGTGCCAAGAGGCACGTTTGTCAAAACTATCCCGATGATGTTTTTCAAGTACACAACCGGAACAAACACCATCTCTGCAAGATACCATCGAAAGACCTGTCACCATATTTTCTTTACATCATCAGTTGGTTCTGTTTCTTTCCCTAAGGTAATTCTGAAAAGTCCCCTACTTCATAGGACATCCTCCATACGAGATTTCCATGAGAAATAGTTGGAATTGTTAAGTAGAATATCACAAGGAGCAGCCATATTTGTAAATTAATGGTGGTAAAAGTAGAAGCCAATAGTTTAGATGTGAAGAGCTCGAAAAAATAGACGGTTTAAAAAAAATGGCACTGAAAACTGACTTCGGATGATGAAGTTATGCTTGAACAAAGAAACTGTTGAAGATGTCCCAAATAGTGACGTGGTAGATAGAGAATCTCCAGCTAAAAAAAAGAACCCCCCTCTTCCCAAGATGAACCTTTTGACAATCACTTTTCAAGAAAGTTGCTTTAAGTGAATCACTTCTGTAAAATAAGTGATTTCACTTTTACAATGATATTACTTTTAAATAGTGCAACAATAAAAAAGAACTTAAGCGACTCATTTTTTATTTTTATTTTTTATTATTTAAGTGAGATGCACTTTTACAATAAAGTAACTTGAAAATAGAAATTGCATGGACTTTTTCTCTTAAAAGTAACTTCCTAAGACTTGAACTCAAGACCTCTTAAGGAATCAAGCAACTTTGAACCAAGTGAGCTAGATTAAAAGGTATGTAAAATATGGGAATGAGAAAGGATTTTTTTTTTTCTTTACTCTTTTTGCTCGGTTTTCGTGCTTGCCTTTTTCCCTGCAAATCACACCACAAATCGAAACAAATTTTTTTTTTCACACTTCTAGAGTTAGATCTCGTTAGCTTGCCCGGAAAGTCTACGTCACTGTAACATTATACCTTTAGATCTAATTAAATACGTGTTTCTGGAGCAACTGGGAACTGTTTTCGATCAAACGAAAATTATTTCCCAATGGAAACGGTGCTCTGGATGCAATGGAACACCTCCCATAGCCCAGAAATGCACAGAAATACTAGAACCAGAAACCCTTTCGAGTTTCAGCAACAACAGTTCTAGATCTAGATCATAACCGGAAGCGGCTCTTCATAAAAGCTCTGATACCATGTTCGGGTACGCAGGGTACTACCAAAGGACCGAACACCAAGAGAAACCACTTCACATAAACAAATCACAAATCAACACACCGATGTTTTGACGTGGTTTAAACCCCCTTGAGGGAAACACTCCATGGCCCCGGCCAAATAGCTTCTACGGGACAATTTATTATGCAAAGAAAGAAAGTTACAAATGAGCTTCTCATAATCAATCAACTAAACAATGACCCTCCATGCTCTTTAAATAGAGATCATGGACCAATCGGGTGTTAAGCCACGGATCAAGGTTAGGTATGATCTAAGAGAAGTTAAGCCGTCGGATCACTCTATGTCGGGAACATATCGTGACCATCGGATTAAGTATTTACAAATGCATACTAATGCATACTAAAGAAACAGACTTTCCCTAACGGATATATTACATAAGTTGATCTTAACTAACTCCTAAGTGTCTAAATATCCTAACAAGTAGAAGAATCAGAATGGATAAGTCCCATGGTTATCCAGGACAAAAAGACTAAAGATGAAATTTGCATCTGCATAGATCTCAGAAAGTTAAATGATGCGTCGCTACATGACTCATTTCCTACTCCATTCACAAATGAAGTCTTAGACAATGTTGGAGGAAATGAGGCATACTCTTTCACTGATGGATTTTTTGGATACCGTCAGATCATAATCGAGACAACATACATGCATAAGACCACTTTTGCCACAGAATGGGGCTCATTTCAGTACACAGTTATGCCCTTTGGTATGAAGAATGCACCTGCCATTTTTTCAAGAGTAGTTGTTGTGTTAGGAACCCATGTCAACCCTTCTATTTACTTTGTTAGTATATTGTTGTTGGACGCATATGCTTTGTAAGTCGTCCCGTAGTATTTGTTGATCCATAGTTTGTATTATTGTCGTTGGACGCATATGCTTTGTAAGTCGTCTTGTAGTAATTGTAGATCCATAGTTTGTATTGGCCCATGGTTTGTATTGACACATGGTATTGACCCATGGTATTGGTGCCTAGAATTAGTATATAAGTTTGGGTTGAGACCAATGAAGGTATAGTGAAGTTATTTGTATTGAGCTTGCTCAGAGGAGGTTGCCCCCTCGAAGTGGTCTGCGATCATTACAAGCGATTCTGAGTTCTTTTATTTCTGCTATCTTGTGTATTTTCATTAATTAATTATTGCAGGTTCTTCACATCTGGTATCAGAGCACTTTCTTGGGCTCACTAGGTGAAATTTCTGCTATAAATTTTTTTTCGCATCTATTGCAGGTTCGGATCTAGGAATAGTCCCTATCCGCTTAAATGTGGGAAGTACTTGGGCATAATCCCTAAAAATCATTGTGAGGAGTACCACAGGAACCCTGAAGTAGTTGGCCCATTGAGAGGACCTGCCAGCAAAAAGGGCAAGGACCCCTACTTGTGCAACAACCATATCCGGTTGGATGTTAATAGTCAAATCCAACTCTCATATTGAATGATAAATAGGAATAATATATTAGATGATGAATATAAAATTACAATAAGATTGTCTTTATAGGGATTTGAGGAAGCATAGTGAAGGGTTATTCCCTTTCACTAGTAACCTAATAATCTATTAATTTATAGATAATAATATTAATTAAATATTCACAGCATTGTCTTTCCCTTAGGAAAGTGTTGATGCCCCAGATATCGCAGCATCAATCAGAAAGGGATCCTCCCCAGGGATACTGCAACCTAATGCATTTCTTTGAGCAGATGACTGTGTATTGATGACATTCCAATATAATATTGGAGGTCATTAATGGCTAGGACATCAATCTTCTTCACATATTCAGCTTGGATGCCCAGCTCTTCCTTCAGCTCAGACAAACATTTTTCTTTGCCCGGGAAATCATCAAGGGACTGAGGGAAACTCAACTTGCATTTGTCATGCACTTCATGGATTCTTTGATACAAACTGTTGCTTTTATCCAGTGTCCCTCGGACCTTAGCTATCAGCTTAATGCTATAGTTTCTGCAAAATTCCAAAAGGGCTATGTCTTCATTGAAGTCATCTACAGATTTGAATGGGAGATGCTTGGGGAAATCCACCTTTCCTTCTCTCCATTCTATTTGGCTCAGGACATTTGCCTTAACCTGAGTATATTTAGCTTTAAGACTATTGGCCTCTACATTAACTTCTTTTAATCTGACCACCATGGCCTTGAGCTTGCATACTTCATCAGTAATTAGTTCCTGCGTGCCATGGACTTGCTTTAGGATGCTACAGGACAACTCATGGAAAGGAGACATGTCCATCGCTCTACTCTCCGCCTTCTCTAATTACTCAACCAATACTTGCTTATCCGCCTCTAGATGGGATACTTTAGCTTCTGCATTGATCTTTTCTGCTTCTAAGATCATCATCTGGACCGCCATGCTTTCCTTTTCTTCTTCCAAAAGGTTATACTTGTTCGACAATTCTTTATGTTCAACAGATAGGCGATTATACCTATTCACCACGAGATCCCTGTAGGCTTGCTCATTAGCCATAGTATGTTGTAGCATGCGAGATCTCCTCTTTGTCGACCCAACCTCTTTAACTATATCAGCCACATTGTCCAGCATTGATTTTTCGATCTCTACAGAGGCGAATGCCATAGCTAAGGGAGACTTGTTTGTTTTCGGCATTACTGTGGTCTCTCGGTGAGTAACAATATCTTCCTGGAAGAGTCTCTTTATCCTCTCTTCCGATTGAAGGACCATTGCCTTCCTCTTCTTATCATAGACAAATTCATCCCATATGGACACGGTATGCTCTTCCGATGGAGTATACGGGATGATTGGGAGATCTATAATATCTATTTCTACTTCCGCGGGTGGGGTCTGGACTACTTGAGCTGGATCTGTTCCAACATTCTAGGTACCAGAGACACCTGCTTGTGCTGGGTCTACCTCCACATTTTGAGTGTCAGAGACACGTACTTGAGGTATGTCTATTTCCATATCCTGTACTCCGGAGTCACCTGCTTGGGCATCTTCAACTGCCTTAAGTTCTTCTTCCATTTTCTGCCCTACTTCAGCTTGTTGCCTTCTTTCTTCCTCCTCAGCTTGCGGCTGCTTTTCATTTTCTTTCTGCTTCTTTTCATCTTCAGCCTCTTTCCCCTGCTGGGCTTCCTCAGCCTCATTCTGCTGCCTTTCAGTTTCAGCTTCTTGCTGCAATCTTTCCTCCTCAGCTTCCTGCTGTAACCTTGCTTCCTCTCTTAACCTTTGTTCTTCTTGGGCTCGTGCATCATCAGCTTATTTCTCCTTCTGCAGACTGGTTTTTGGGGATTTGGTAGAGCTAGAAGTTGCTCTACTACCTTGGCAACAAATATGCAACTCCACCATATTGCTGATGCCTCTGAATGCCTCTTCCTCGGCATCATAATAATGGGTGTACTCGACATGGGCATAAATTTCTTTACAATGCTCGGCAACTTTTCCCTGCCTGTCATTTCTATGGAAAATTACTTCGCCAAAGTGGAAGGCTCTCAGCTCTTGAACAAACTCCTCGGCTGAGGCAACCCTGAGAATTTGTATGCTCCTATGCAGAAGGGCAAAGGCCGGAAAGAAGCCTTATGTTGTTTGTTAAGCACTGCTCCAATTCCATCCAGGAAAATTTGTCTCACTGCCTCCTTGAGGACCACATAGTCAGTAGCATACCTCGGCAAAATATATGGAGCTTTAGTCCCTCCAAACATTCTGAGGTAGGTGCCTTGCCCTGAAAAATAAAAATCTCCGTAGTTTTCAAGTATCTCCATAGCATTCTCCGATAGACAGTTGGGATCCTCCTTGAATATATGCTCATATAGGGGCATGATGAACCCTTCACAGATGAGCTTATAGCTGGCTTTGTAGTTTTGAGCCCACATCATCCTGAAAGCAGTGTAAACCAAGGTGTTGGCCTTATCCCACGTGCAACCTAAGATGGGAAAAGAAAGCTTATCCAAAACACAATCAATAAGATATGAAGACATGTAAAATTCTACCTTTTTTAAGGCCAGACCTTCTTTTGCAGCAACCACCATTGATGCCAAGCTGTCTGATAGGATGGTAGCCCAGTCAAACACAGTTCCTTTAAATGCCATGAAGTGGATGATGGGAACCCACTGTATCTTGTATACGGTGCCATCGGGCATACTGAAGATTCTGCATAACATCAGGGCAATTAATCTGAAAGGCGGTCTTAGATTCTGGACATCATATTCTTCATTACCTCTTTTTCTTAAGTGCTTGCCTGCGACCAATAATTTCTTCGCCATTTCAATATTGTTCATCTGGCCCAACCATTCCTCACTCAGGGCTTGATGGGGACGTGGGAATTTATATGCTGCGGCAAGATATGCTGGGTGGAATGAGGCAATGGCTATTTTCCCGCTGTCATGTAATACTCTTGTCTCCATATTAGTATGTTCGAGTATCCACCCGATTACTTCAGAACATGGGAACAGTTCATGGTGGGTAGCAGCTTTGGCTATGCCTGAAGTTCTGATGTTGAGATAGATCTTCCCCTCTTCTAGTAACATATCCGGGATATCTTGGTCCTGGATCATCCTATAAATGTCGCCCCAGTGGATTTTGGGAGGAATACCAGTGGTGCACTTAGTATCTTGAAAGATTGTTTCAGTCCTAAGTGGCATTGGTTCAGGTTCCATCATTTTAGCCTTCTTCCTACCACCTTTTGGCATCTTGCCTTATCCCTGCTAGCAACGAAATACAAGTCATTATAAAAGATGTGTAACCTGTTATGAGACATTTAACCAAAAGAAGGATCACTTCAACATGCTAATGAGATATATAACAAACTAGGAAGCTGCATGTTGGGGAAGCAAAGTGAAACACTCCAAACAAGAAATATGGCTACAGAGACTTGATTCTCTTAAAGGGACAAAGTTTGGAATGTTCCCGAAATGATAAGTATACGTCGCGGAAACAATCTGTTCCCGGTCTAGCCCTGGGAGAGAGGGTGTCTTCCATGGTTGTACTTCGAACGTTTAATAGCGGGTGAGCTCGGATTGAAGTGATATTATGATGAAACCAGGGGCCGGAACACAATCATCAAAAGACGAGGGATCTCATCCGACCATCACCGCTAGTAGTAAGGTTTATGAGACGCTGTGTGGTCAGCTTAGGTTTTAAATGAGGGTGATGACGCTTGAAATATAGCCAGCGGAGAAACTCAGGTAGAGATGGTTATGGCTTTGCAAGAGCTGTGAAACTACGGGGCTTTGACGGCCTTAAAAATAAAAACAAATAACGACATACGGCCATGCCATGGACGGGAAAAAATATCAAGGGTAACTTGACATGGAAAAAGGGACAAAAATAACGGTTAAAAATCCTACCTAGCACCGTGAAGATGGCTGAATGAGGTGGACACGGACGTGGACGAGCTGAGCTGGAGTAGTCTGGCACGGTGTCCCAATGGCATTTGTTAATAAAAAACAATGTGGTCGGTCCAAACCCCAACCATCCATTTAAACGAGTTGGATACGTGCGGTGTTAAATACGGTGGGTGGTGCCATTAAAACGTTTTTTCAAGTTCGTACATTGTGGTCACATCAAGTAGTCTCGATATGCGTGCGCGACCGCCACCTACAGGACGGACTCATGAATTCCACCCGCCATTGTGGAAGGTTATGCTGAACACCCTCGGCGTTTCGGAAGAGATTGATGAATCTTTCCGCAATGCGACATTTGGAGATGCAGCTTCGGGAGGATAACGGATATCCTTCTGCAATTTTGACGTAGATATGACGATGGCTTCCACAATCGCGGAACAATTCCCCGAAGGCTCCCGCCGTGTCGGAAGAGATTGACGAACAACTCCTGCAAGTTGAATGAACGTCTAAGTTTTTTTTTTTTGGGCGGGTTTTCGGAATGAGAATGCAAATGTTTCCGCAGTTTCAGAAGGCTTCCGCGAATGCTTCCGCAGCTTCGAGAGAAAAAACTTACGATTTTTTTTAAACGAGATAAGTCATTTGGCGGCTTTTCGGGGAAAATAACACAAAGGCTTCCGCAAAAGGCTCCCGCAGTCGTGGAAGGGAAACCCAACAGGTTCCACAAAAAGTTTATGTTTTTCGGAAAGATAACGTGGAGGCTTCCGCAACTTGAAAAATTTCTAAGTCTCGGCCGGGCTTCGTGAATGCTTCCGAAGTTGTGGAAAGCTTTTGCAATTAGCTTCCACAGTTTCAGAATGGATTGGCGAATGGCTCGAAGAGATAAGCTGAAGGCTCCCGCAACTCGAAAAATTTCTAAGTCTCCGCGGGGGTTTGGAAAGTTAACCTGAAGGCTTCCACCGTTTCGGGACGGATTGGCGAATGACTCCCGCAGTTTCGGGGGAATAAGTTGAATGGTTCCTCAGCGGCGGGGCTTTCTTCAAATCGTTCTGCAAACTTCGAAAAACGTTTCTAAGTCCCTTTTCGAGAAGCTTATACAAATGGCTTCCGTCGTTTCGGGAGGGAAGCTCGATTACTTCCGCAACTGCCGGGCTTTCTCAAATGATTCCGCGATTTTCAGGAAGACTTCACGAATTTTATCCTTAGAGGAAGAAAAACTTGGAACTCTCAAAGCAGGATTTTCATTTGAAAATAAAGGGAGAATTGACCTGTTACAGCAGTCTTTCTAGAAAAATAAAGGAGGGGCCCCAATATGTACAAAATTTTGGGGGGGGATGTTGCTGCAACAACAATTGGCGAGTTGCTCGCGAACACAGATCTTTGAAAAATTTCCTCTCCATGATCCGAAACCTTATCAAAGACATCCATCTTATGTGCAAAATTCAGCTGAGCATTTGAATTTCTGTGAATGAAGAAGGCATTTTACTTGCTAGCCATTGGGGAAAGGGGAGCTTTGATAGAGACATCTTTAAAACTCTCAAAGGGCCAACATATGGGATTCATTTTAGAAGGATCATCTTTCGGATGGCTACTACAGTCGGACTCCACAGGATTTACAACACTTTCTCATGGACATTATTGCTCTTTTTCCTCATTCCCATGCCGCTTACATCCTTTTGGATGTTTGTACTTTGGACAGCTTAGCTGTTTGAGCCTTCCAGATATATTTTCCTTAGTCATGATCTTTGATTTAGGCTCCTCAATCCATAATGTCCTTTTGTGTGAGTTAGAGATTTTATTGTCTTGATCAAGCCTCACGGACGGAGAGAAGCCTATTTTGGGCTGTGTCTTTTGGACGACATTCTAGATTTTACATGCTTTTCTTTTGTCTCGGCCATGCTTTAATTGAGGCGAGAATCTCTGGAAAATAGACCCTTGAATACAAGCCATTTTGGCTGTTTAAAATTTGCAGCATGGAGTCATTTCAATACCCTATGTCTTCGAGATGTGCTGCTTTCCATGGGTCCAACTTTAATAACCTTCTTGAGATGTCTTTAAGTGTGAGAGTGGGTGGAGCCCAAAGATAGTAATAAAGATGGTCATAGGTTTCTGCTATTTAAACAGGATTAGTGTGACTAGCAGTGTAGGCTTCCTTCCCTCTGAAAAAAAAAAAAAAAAAAAAAACTTTTAGCGAGAGCACAATACATAGGTAGACTTTATTCAAGCATAGTTCCGGACTCATGGGTAAGAGACCTGTCTTTGCTGAGAAACTCAACCGCAGGGGCTTTCAGAAAGCAAACTCTGTGCAAAGGTTCAAATGACAAGAAAAGAAACAAAAATGGCCGAAAATAAAGCAAACAAAGGCTAAAGCAACAATAAAAGAAAATTTTATTTATGTACAGAAAGTCTCAGTGAGACTATGCAAAGTATTGATTCAGGGCGAGTCCATTGAGAGGAAGGGTCACTTCTTCTCCCTCGAGATTTGTCAATTTATAAGTAGATGGGCCTATCTTTGCCGAGATTTGGTACGGGCCTACCCATAGATGTTGGAATTTCGTGTGCATTTCTTTGCCTGCATGATTATGGTCCCATTTCAGGACTAAGTCCCCAACTTCAAAACTTCTTTTACCAGAATTCCTCTTATCGAACCATCTCTTAACTATGTCTTGGTGTTGATGGAATCGGTCTTTGGCTTTCTATCGAGATTCTTCAAGTTGAAGCAGGGTATTTATCCTGGATTGTAAAACCTGGCTACCAGAACCCTGAGAGGCTTGGGATAACTGTATGGATGGGAGCAAGATGTTTGGGGGAAGGATAGCTTCCTTGCCATAGACAAGAGTGAAAGGGGAAACCCCCAATGCGTTCTTTGGGGTCACCCTATCTGCCCATAAGGCGTTTGGGAGAGCTATATGCCAACTTCTGTGGTTTTCTATCACAGTTTTCTTAAGAATCTGAATCAGATTTTTGTTTGAGGATTCAGCTAATCCGTTCCCTTGAGGGTAATAATTGGCTGAATAATGCAGTTTGATTCCCCATTCATAAACAAATTCATTTATCTTGAGAGACGAAAAATAGGTAGCATTATCAAAAACAAGGGAAATTGGAACCCCAAACCTGGTTATGATGTTCTCTTTCAAGAAGCTGATGACTACGTCTTCGTTGATCTTGCGCAACGGGATGGATTCCGTCCATCTAGTGAAGTAGTCGGTAGCCGTCAGGATGTATCGATGTTGCAGAGAAGAATTCAGATTTATCTCTCCGATAACATCTATACCCCATTGCTCAAAAGGTTCAGAGATGATAACCGGCTGCAAGGGTCCTGCTGCCTTGGGTAACTTCCTGGCACTTCTTTTGCATACATCACAGTTTCGTGCGTACGTGTGGGCATCTCAGAATAGAGTGGTCCAATAATATCCTGCTCTCAGTATCTTGTGTGCTGTTGTCTCTCCTGAATAATGTCCACCTGCGGGGCCATCATGCAATTCTTTAACAACTTTACTTGCATCTTCTTTCTTTAGACATCTAAGGAAAACTCCATCATAATTCTTCCTGAAGAGTATCCCATCAATGATTTGATAAGGTGCTGACTTCAAATGGAGTGCCCTCCTTTGTTTAGAGTTCCAGTGCTCAGGTAGGTACCCTTGCTGTAAATAGTGCACTAGATCTCTATACCATGACTGGGGAGTTGAGAAGATAGGACATACTTCCACTGAATTTAGCTCAGCTTCATTCTTCCAATGTTGCTCTTCATCATTCGAGTTTCCCGTACGTAATTTGCATAGGCCTTGCCCTTTGATGATCGTGGCTGGTTTAAATTATAAATCATATTCTTAAAGAGCTATGACCCAGTTCCACCTCCTTTCTCCTAGTCCCTTTTGAACGAAAAGGGATCTAACAGCTGGGTGGGGAACTATAACTTTAGTTCTATTCTTAAGAATATATGGACTAAACTGCTTGACTGCTTTGAAGACAGTGTATGCATGCTTGTCAACCATAGGATAGTTTAGCTCGCCCCCCTACAGACGAGTGCTCATAAACGAAATTGGGTATTCGTCCCCCAGCTCCACCTTTTGTGTGAGTATAGCTGCGAGGGAGTCATCTGAAGCAAAGGTATACAGGATAAAATCCTTATCAAAATATGGGATTCTTAAGGAAGGAGCCTTAGCTATGGCTTCCTTAATATCTCTAAATGCGTCCTTTTCCAAATCTGTCCACTTGAACTGTACGCTTTGTTTAACCATCTGTTGCAATGGTTTAACAATTTGCGCAAAATCTGGAACAAATCTTCGGACAAAATTGATAGTACCCAGAAACGACTGCATAGATTTCTTGCCATGGGGAATAGGGATTTTATCGATAGCTTGGAATCTCTCCTGATCTATTGACACTCCCCCTTTGGAAATGATATGACCCAAGAGTTTACCTTCCGGAACAACAAACACGCTCTTCTTGGGATTCAAAGAAATACCGTATTTCCAACAGCGATAAAAAATATGCCTCAGATGAACAACATGATCTTCCCTTTTCTTTGAAAAGACTATCACATCGTCTAAGTATACAACAACACACTGTCCACCCAGACTGTCATGTCCCAAATTTGGTATTGGGTCACATTGGCCTAATCACATTGGCTCTATTCATTAGAGTTTGTCAAATTGATGCTAAAGGTCAAATAATTGCTAAGGAGAAAAATTACTAGTTTCCTAGGTTTGGGGTGGAAGCTTTGGGATTTGGAATAATGGGGATAATAAATGATGTTTGAACATTAGAATGGCATAAATATTTAATAAAGGATTTAAATAAATATATACAAGTGAAAATCAAAGTGGCATTTCATCATGAAGACACATGGAGGAAGTGGGACCCACATATGGCTAGATTTCCCCACTACATTTGGCATCATTCTCTCACCAATTCGAATTCAAGGTGAATGGTAACATACTTGGGGGAGTCCAAAAGGTATTATTCATTTCATGACTCATCCAAGGTCGAAATATAGAGGAAGATTAACTTCCATGGAAGAGGAAAGGCAATTTGGAGCTAGTGAGACACTTGGGCTAGATTCCCTAGCTCTATGACAACAATAATGAAGATGCTATGACACCTATGACACAAATCAGACCTGAAGGCTGACATATGACATATATGACATGTCAGGGCTAAAAATAGACTCTAATAGGGCTCTCAAGGGTGTTAGGGCAGCTAAGATGCTTCCACATGTGATTTGGTGGAAGTGGGAGACTAGGAATTGTTGTACAAGTGGTGTTCTTTGGAATCTCTTCCCAACTTGAGTTGGCATGAGTCTCTTGGAATGAATTCGACCCATGGAGGACATTAGAAGTTTATAAATGTCAATAAAAAAGAATGAAACCAGATATTGATCATTTGTAGAATTTGCAATTGCATTTGTGAAGAGGGAGAGCTAGTGGATGACTAGTTTCTTGCCTTAGCCAATTTTGAGGGTGAAAGATTCCCATCCAAGTTGGTAATTGGAAAGGCCATTCAGACCTTTCATTTGGAGCTTTAATGGAGTCTTTATTTGCAGGTGTAATCTATAGGGAAGCTCATGGTTTCTTCTATTGCAGCTCACTCCTTCAACCATTTCCAGTTTTGATGGCATATTCTTGATCCTTGAGGGAGGGCGTTTTTGGTGAGCTATTGCACTATTTGGGGAAGCTTTTAATGCCCCATTTCTTTTGTAATATGAATTAAATACTCTGTTCTTCATCTCCAAAAAGTTTCAGGTCGAAATTCCAAGTAGAAATGTATAAATCTCATTTTTAATGGAAGAACAATGCCATTTCCCCACTACTTTGTTGTGAGCCAATGTATTGATGATAATTTCGAATGAATGGATGATTATATGATATATTTGTGATCAATATACTACCATGGATGTCTTCTACAAGTTTCATGTACTGTACTTGATCATTTGAAGCAATTTTACTCAGTTTAGTTGTATTGAGAGGTGAAATAGTGCCATTTCCCCAAGGGTCGAATTGGGGATTTTTGGAGTTGAATGGGAGAGGGTGAGAACAGTTGTAATAATCCATTAATGGTGCATATGAGACTTTATTAACATAATTAACACATTACATACCTCTGTTCATAAATTTGAGTGGGTTTGGAGGCATTTGGGAAGCCATTTTCAGTACTTACCCCAGGGGGATTTGAACCCCAAATTACTAGTAAAACTGCATAATTGGTCCAGAATCTTAAGAGAGTTTGCAGAGGTCTTTTTGTGTCCAAATGTCATCCATAAACATCATATTCAAGTTCTAATATCATTCATACACCTTCCTTGAAGATTTGAAGGCATTTGGAGTCAATTTGAGACCTAGAGACCAATACTAGTCAAAGGGAAATCACTAGTAAAGTTACCTACATGGATCAGAATTGAAAGAGGATTTGCAGAAGTATTTTAAAGGTCCAAAGGCATCCATGAAACACATATTTATGTTTCAATATCATTCATATACCTTCTCAGAAGATTTGGGATCATTTGGGGCAAATTTGGGACATAGAGATCAAAACTAGTCAAAGGTCGAACTAGGGGAAAAAGTGAAAAATTGTCATTTTAATAAAATTCCTAACAAGGGACATTACAGTGGTATCAGAGCATGGTCCTTGCACTTGTGTATTAGGTACATACATTCAAGAATAATTCGCAGCCATGTCTTACTATTATGATGAATCCTATGAGTACAACTCTTATGAGGAATATGTAGATGCTTATGAGCAATATGAAGCAGAATGTGAATGGTATGAGGAAGAGGTGCCATCATACAACACTTCTTACAATTTCAAGAGAAATGAAGATTATTCTTATGACTTTAAATCTGATGAATATGAGTGTGTCACACCAACCAAGGATAATTCTATGAGTGAGTTCCAAAGATGGAGAGCAAAATATAAAACCTTGCCCCAACAATATCAAAAATATCAAGAATATCTTGCTTTTAGCAAAAATAAACAAAATGCCATGTCTTTTGAGTACTATGCTGAACATGTTTTTGAAAATAGGCCCAAAAATGAAGATGTGGAGTTAGTGAAGAAAGGTTTATGCCCTTCTTGTAAAAACCCTTGGAGCGAGTATCACATATGTGTGCATGAAATGATGTCCTCTTTGAGGAGAGCTTTTGAGATTTATTCAAGAAGAGATTCCAAATATATTGATCCTAAGGAAAACAAGGGGCAAAATGCATCATCTTGCTTTAAGGAGCAAAAGGAAGAGACATCACAAGAGCATGAAGAAGATTCTATTGAAAATATGGAAGATCATTTCGAGACACCTTCTAGCTTAGACATGAACCAAAGAGCATCTACTGATGGATGCTTAAACTATGAAGGAGTACCTACTGATGGGTGCTCACACCTCTATGTTGGTGACATAGAGATCACTTTTGAAAGTGTTTCTACAAGTACAAGTTTCATTAAGCATGATAATGAAGACCTTGTAGCAGTTGAAGAAGAACCAAAATCAACTTCCCCATCACCACTTGAGCTTCATGAAGTTGGTCCAAGCAAAATTGAAGAAGATGAGGAGGTTCATTTGCAAGAGACTCATTTTCTTGAAGGGTCCTTAAAGATGAATGAAAATAAGATCTAAGAGTCCCTCAGCATTCTCCATGACACTCAAGCATTGGTGTCAAATTCTTGTTGGAGAGCTACTTCATTGGAGGAAACATCCTTCCTTGAAGACATGGAGAAGATTCAAAGAGCAATGTGCCACATCAAAGGTAATTTCATGTCTTTGCTTTTTGATAGAAACCATTTGTTTGAGCTTGATGAATTGTTACATGATTCATACTTGAAGAATAATGAGGATATTCATAAGCTCACAATTCAAAATGAGCAACTTCTTGAAAAGTTGCAAGATACTTGTTTTTCCTCCTATGTTTCAGATTGTCAAATGGTAGATTGTTTGGAGGATTCTCATGACATGGTGGATCATGAGAAATGTGAAAATTTGAATGTTCTTGATGTGTTTGAAGATGAACTTGAAGAGATCCAAACACCTGATGTGGTGGAAGAGGAATTTGAATTGTCTCTTGATGAAGGTTATGCAATTTTTAAAGAAGAGCATGATTCCTCTACATTGGAACCAAACTATGACAAAGAGTTCACACTTTTGAAGGAGCTGCATGATACTACCCATATGGATCCTTCCCATGATGAAACTTCTGTACTTTTTGATCATTTGGTTGATTTGGTTCATTCTCCTACATCCTACAATTCCATGTTTTGCAACATTAGTCTCAATGAAGTATGGGTGAAAGGGTTCTTTTTATGGTGCCACATGAGGAGTATGGAACTCCTAGATTTACTTTTTATGATGATATGGTTGGAGCCCATTCTTATTCACATTTGCAGCAACATTATTTGTCACTTTATGATGATGGAAATCTACATGGATGCACCTATGATATGCATTTGAGTCACTTGAAGACTCATGGTTTTTCTTGCTCAACATTTGATTCATTTGATGTTGGAGGAACTTCATCCAACACTTGGGAGAATAGATTTATGATTGGAGAACATTTTTGTTGGCAGCCACATACTTTGTTATATTTTTATGATTCTCACATTCATGGATGTATGGGTGAGACTTCTTTGAGTCATTTGAAGTCTCCTTGTTTTTTCTGCTCATTATTTGGTTCAGATTTTAGTGGAGATTCTTCATTCACTGCTTGGATGAAAGAATACATGGCTGAATATTTTGATGCATATCACATCCTTTTGGAGCAGCATTATAGGACATGGGATCCTCACCTATGTCATTGGAGCAGATTTGATTGGTCACTTGAATCTTGTATGCACTTGGAAAATGGCGGTCTACTTGCTTGGAGGTATAAGCACTTTCATGACTCTTTGATGAAGCATATCCTTGATGTACATTTTCATTATGTTGTTATGTACTTTGATGATATATATTTGGTACTCATGATGTTTGTAAGAATGCATACAAGAAAATGGGATCCAGGAATCCTCTTATCTAATGGTGTAGGTTGGAGAGCACTCTTAATTGTTGGGGTGCAATACAAGCATTGGGACCCTGGAATAATTTTTATCTCATTGGTTTCATATTTTTTGGGGAAGCAAGCAGTATGGGAGATGGATTCCCCACTTAATAAAGTGATTTTAATCAGAGTAGTGCAGCAGCAAGCATGGTGGTTCCTCTCTAAAATCTTCATGGAAACTCAAAGACTCAAGGTTGGGCAATTCAATGGCAACTTCAAAGAATTATACAGAAAGTAGGTTCTTCAACACCCACATTTAAAATTGCTTGAGGACAAGCAATATTGGTAAGGGAGGATTTGTCATGTCCCAAATTTGGTATTGGGTCACAATGGCCTAATCACATTGGCTCTATTCATTAGAGTTTGTCAAATTGATGCTAAAGGTCAAATAATTGCCAAGGAGAAAAATTACTAGTTTCCTAGGTTTGGGGTGGAAGCTTTGGGATTTGGAATAATGGGGATAATAAATGATGTTTGAACATTAGAATGGCATAAATATTTAATAAAGGATCTAAATAAATATATACAAGTGAAAATCAAAGTGGCATTTCATCATGAAGACACATGGAGGAAGTGGGACCCACATATGGCTAGATTACCCCACTACATTTGGCATCATTCTCTCACCAATTCGAATTCAAGGTGAATGGTAACATACTTGGGGGAGTCCAAAAGGTATTATTCATTTCATGACTCATCCAAGGTCGAAATATAGAGGAAGAGTAACTCCCATGGAAGAGGAAAGGCAATTTGGAGCTAGTGAGACACTTGGGCTAAATTCCCTAGCTCTATGACAACAATAATGAAGATGCTATGACACCTATGACACAAATCAGACCTGAAGGCTGACATATGACATATATGACATGTCAGGGCTAAAAATAGACTCCAAGAGGGCTCTCAAGGGTGTTAGGGCAGCTAAGATGCTTCCACATGTGATTTGGTGGAAGTGGGAGACTAGGAATTGTTGTACAAGTGGTGTTCTTTGGAATCTCTTCCCAACTTGAGTTGGCATGAGTCTCTTGGAATGAATTCGACCCATGGAGGACATTAGAAGTTTATAAATGTCAATAACAAAGAATGAAACCAGCTTTTGATAATTTGTAGAATTTGCAGTTGCATTTGTGAAGAGGGAGAGCTAGTGGATGACTAGTTTCTTGCCTTAGCCAATTTCGAGGGTGAAAGATTCCCATCCAAGTTGGTAATTGGAAAGGCCATTCAAACATTCCATTTGGAGATTTAATGGAGTATTTATTTGCAGGTGTAAGCTATAGGGCATCTCATGGTTTCTTCTATTGCAGCTCACTCCTTCAACCATTTCCAGTTTTGATTGCATATTCTTGATCCTTGAGGGAGGGCGTTTTTGGTGAGCTATTGCACTCTTTGGGGAAGCTTTTAATGCCCAATTTCTTTTGTAATATGAATTAAATACTCTTTTCTTCATCTCCAAAAATTTTCAGGTCGAAATTCCAAGTAGAAATGTATAAATCTCATTTTTAATGGAAGAACAATGCCATTTCCCCACTACCTTGTTGTGAGCCAATGTATTGATGATAATTTCGAATGAATGGATGATTATATGATATATTTGTGATAAATATACTACCATGGATGTCTTATACAAGTTTCATGTACTGTACCTGAGCATTTGAAGCAATTTTACTCAGTTTAGTTGTATTGAGAGGTGAAATAGTGCCATTTCCCCAAGGGTCGAATTGGGGATTTTTGGAGTTGAATGGGAGAGGGTGAGAACAGTTGTAATAATCCATTAATGGTGCATATGAGACTTTAATAACATACTTAACACATTACATACCTCTGTTCATAAATTTGAGTGGGTTTGGAGGCATTTGGGAAGCCATTTTCAGTACTTACCCCAGGGGGATTTGAACCCCAAATTACTAGTAAAACTGCATAATTGGTCCAGAATCGTAAGAGAGTTTTCAGAGGTCTTTTTGTGTCCAAATGTCATCCATAAACATCATATTCAATTTCTAATATCATTCATACACCTT
The DNA here is from genome assembly GCA_027924585.1 of Larix kaempferi. Lineage (NCBI taxonomy): Eukaryota > Viridiplantae > Streptophyta > Pinopsida > Pinales > Pinaceae > Larix > Larix kaempferi. The sequence goes on along the minus strand of BSBM01000005.1, from coordinate 2,308,122 downwards.
CCTTGAAGATTTGAAGGCATTTGGAGTCAATTTGAGACCTAAAGACCAATACTAGTCAAAGGGAAATCACTAGTAAAGTTACCTACATGGATCAGAATTGAAAGAGGATTTGCAGAAGTATTTTAAAGGTCCAAAGGCATCCCTGAAACACATATTTATGTTCCAATATCATTCATATACCTTCTCAGAAGATTTGGGATCATTTGGGGCAAATTTGGGACCTAGAGATCAAAACTAGTCAAAGGTCGAACTAGGGGAAAAAGTGAAAAATTGCCATTTTAATAAAATTCCTAACAAGGGACATTACACAGACCTCAAAAGGCGATATCCATTGCTCATTGGAACGTAGCTCCCGCGTTTATCAGACCAAATGGCATCCTTCTGTATGCGAAAGTTCCCCACTTAGTTCGGAAAGTAGTCTTAAGACGATCTTCTTCGGCTACTAATACTTGATTGTAGCCAGAGAAACCATCGAGAAGAGAAAATAGCTCGGATCCTGACACCATTTGAAGGATTTGTTCCATTGAAGGGACGGGGTAGTTGTCTTTATCCGAAGCTCTATTTAAATTTCTGAAATCTACACATAGCCTTATCTCTCCTGACTTCTTTCTTACGGGAACCAAGTTAGAAACCCATTCAGAATGCCGGACCTTAAAGATTATCTTAGCATCCAGGAGCTTCTTTAAGTCCTTTTGAATCAGCGGTTCTAGAGTAGGATGCATCCTTCTTAACTGCTGCTGAAATGGCTTGACACCCGCTTTCATCGGTATAACATGCTGAATAATGCGGACGTCATACGTTTTCAAATCCTCATAGGTCCATGCAAAAACATCCTTATATTGCTTAAACAGTTTGATGAACCTATCTCTTTCTCCTGGTGAACAACATTTACCAAGGTTGACGAATTTTGGTTCTGCCTCGATACCCAAATTAACTAACTCATGTTGCATTGATGAACTATTAGTCTTTGTATTAGTTCGTCTTTTGAACTTATTTTGAAGATCAAACACCATTTCGAGGGACCTTACCCCTTTGGGGATAAAATTTCCTTTCTCCTCATCTTTCTTCATCAAATCATCATCGTGTTCTTCCTCATCTATTGCAGCTCCTTGGAAGCTGTCTTCGTTTGTTATAAAGCTGATAATCTGTTCGTCATCATTGAAGACTCTGAAGTTTGTGATGTTATCAGGAATGGAAGGCCTGAAAATCAATTCAATTGAGCATTTCTTATTTGACGACACCAATCTAGAAGCAGATGTTGCTAACAAATCAGCTGCAGAGTTCTGCAATGTAGGAATAGATTTTATATTGAAAGCATCAAAATGCATAATTAAATCCCATACCTCAGCCTGATAACCCTTCAAATGAGGTGAGAGACAATGAATGGTGTCCCTTACCTGTCTTACAACTATCTCGGAGTCACCAAAAACCTTCAGGTATTTAACATTTAAATCGATGGCCTTCTTTAATCCATGTACCAAAGCCTCATATTCAGTGGTGTTGTTAGTACAATCAAATTCTAATCTACAGGACAAAAAATACTTGTTTCCATTTGGATCCATTAGAACACAACTGGCTCTGGATCCTTCCAGAGTTTTAGAACCAACAAAGTATAATGTCCAGAAAATATCTTTAGATTCAACTAAATTAGTATCTCTATGATCTAAATCAGTAACTAAATTAACTATGTTACAATCAATATCATCAGTCCGAGAGAAATGAAGGAGATCGGACTGTTCATCGGATTCATGGCTGATGGCTTCAAACTGATAATTACCCGGATCCATTTCTAAGAAATGATTCCCCAGAACCGAGGATGAGAAGGTTACAACTTCATTTTTTTCCTCTAGTTGAGTTACGTTTTGCTTCATGTGTGGTTCTCTCAAGACCTTAATTTGATTCTGCCTGTTCTGATAGGGCAACCACAGATGAGACCAATCAGTGGCAAAGTAGCCATTCAGCTTGGTAGACCATTCCCTACTTAAGATCAGATCATAGGCTTCAGGAATATCAACCACCATTATGTCAATAAACTGACAGACTCTAGAGTCAGCTGATAATCTAATGCGGACATCTTTCATCTCCCCAATCACTTTAACAACAGTCCTATCTAATTGGATAATTTGGGCTAGAGATGGCATAGGCTGCTCGTTAATTTTTTTACAAATGGACAGTGGCATGACGTTTGAAGATGCCCCAGAATCTACCAAACAGTTGTGAACATTATGATTAAAAATTTCAAAGGTCAACAGGAAAGGCAACGTTTGAGATTTAGATTTCCCTCTGATGTTAGCTTCATTAATTTCGGGATTTTCTTGAGAGTCTGTTAATGGAGTGCTGGTCTGGGGTTGCAGAACATGCAGCAGCTTGTCTCGTTGATGGGGCAAGCTGCACATGTCAAATATTGACACATTTTCTTTGACCTTTTTTATATCTTCAATAATGTCATATCCTATGTCAGATTCGTTCCCAATTCGGGCTGGATGATCTGTTTTGCTCATTGTGATCTTAGGTTGCTGAACTATGGTGTCAGCGCTTGGCTGTTTGGCCGCTGTTGGGTTAGCTTTAGGCTATGGTGGAATAATCGTTATATGCCTTCTAGGCAGTTCTTTTGAAAATTTAGGCTTAGGAGGAGCCGAGCTTGGCACAGGATCCGTAATAGGGCCTTTACTGTGAGTAGCAACATTCACGGTAGAGGGAGAGCTTTCTATGGGATCCTCTTCAGCTAATTCAGTCATAGGTACCCAATCCCATAGCACCATAGTAGTGTCCGGGGTTGGCTCCTCTAACTCAGGGCTTGATTCCTCTAGAGAGTCATCTTGTTCTGGGATCTGCGAATCTAGCATTTGATTCACGACTAAACTCATGGAGTTAATCCATTGTGGGCAACTCTTTTCCGAATGCGGTTCTTGATGAAAGGTACAGAAGTTTTCCATCCCGATTTCATTGAGGTTTAAAACAGGAGAAGTGTTCATGGGTGGATGAGTTTGATCACCGTCTTCCCTCTTTTTGTAAAATGGCTTGAAAGGTTTCCTAGATGTACTACCAGCCTTATCCTTTTCGAGATAAACAATCTTATTGGATAAATTCTGCATCATCTTGACTACATTTTCCATATCAGTAGACGATTCTTCTTTACCTCTAGTGAGTAGCAAGGGTTTTTTGCTGACAGCTGGTTTTGGCTCTGCATCTAAGGCATGTTTAGCAATGCTATCGGCTTCTTCTTCTACCTTCCGAGCTTCTTCGAAGTTCTCTATCAGTGTAGTTTTCTTGGATCTTTTAATGAACATTGCTATGGGTCCTTCAAGAGCTGTTGTATAATATTCAATCAGAGATTCCTCTGCTGGTTTATTAGCTTCACTGAAATTATTTAAAAGCGTTGTGAATCTTTGATTAAAGTCTTGAACCTTTTCTTTCTTTTCCATTCTCATGGATAAGAGTTCTTTCATAAGTGTTGCCACAGTCTTTTGGTTTCCATATTTCTTCAAAAAACAGTTTTCGAATTCATCCCAACTAGAGATCGAGCTGGGTTGTAAGCTAAAGTACCAGGATGATACTTTTGGCTCAAACGTGTATGGAAAAATCCTGCAGACTACATCTTCATGCTGTTCGTTCAAAAGATTCAGAGCTAAGTAGAAACTCTCGAGATGATCTACGGCTGAAATGGCTTTCCCTGGGTCGAACTTAGGTAAGACCTTCTCTGGATTTTTCGGGAGATTGTGGAATGGTCCCGCTAGATTCAATGCTCCCCTCGCTCTCCAAGCAGGTATAGCCATGTTTCTATGTGGAGACCCTGGTGGAGAATTGTAAGGTGAATTCTGTGGAGTATTCTTTGGAGTATGAAGTTCTCCAAGGCCTTCTTGATCTGAAATGTTTTCTGAGTTTCCAAGATCAATCTTGTTCAGAGGGTCTGAAATTTCTTCTAAAGTTAAATTCATAAGTTCCTCAAAACTTTGAACAAGAATCGAATCACGGGTGTATTGTGGCTCTTTTCTAGGGGTACTTTTCCTAGGGAGAAAATTCACTGCATTTAAACCACCTAGTTGTCTAACGTAGGATCGTGTATGCCTCCTCAAATCCTCTATTTCTGCAAAAGGGATAGCGTATAATGCTTCTTGAGGATCAGGATCAAAAACGTGGCTTTCTTGATTTAATATTTCAAGATCTGGGCTATTTGAAATGCTTTCTTTAAGCAGATTTTCAGTGACATTTATGACATTGGGAGATTTTCCTCTATCATCCATGCACTTTCAGGCCCTCCTTCTAGCGCCAAAAACTTTTGATGCCCCGGATATCGCAGCATCAATCAGAAAGGGATCCTCCCCGATAGACTATCCCAATTAGATTGTCCACCATTTGGTGTGGGGAATCCGTCCGGTTAGCGGTTCCGACAACCATGGGTTTGGAGTTTTATTCCAATTATGCCGGTTGTGGCCCAATCCACCGTTCTTTTTTGAATTTTATGTTTTATAATGGTATGCCAAGTGCCTAGTATAAATTTAGTCTAAATGCAAAACTGGAAAATAGATCTATGTCTAAAACTGAAATAAATCTAACTATCCCTGCAAGGAGCAAATTGAAAGCATGAGCAATGAGCTGTAGGAATTATCTAAAGAGTAAATAGATTGCCATCAAATCTTAGAGATAAAGCTACAACAAAGATAAAAGATATCAGAAGATAGCTTCTAATTAAATATAACACATTTCATTACTCATGAAAGAGAGAATTTATTTGCACAGAGAGAAGCAAGATCATTTAATACAATGAAATAATTCAAGACAGTAATAAAGATCTAATATCAAAGTATAGCAGACACAGGAATAATCCACAATGCATCCAATCTCCATTCTCATGCAAAAGCGTCCTCTCTAGGCTCTTATTAGGAAGATCTTATTTTCTTGAAACATGTGCAAGATAGCTCGTACAAGTCTACAAAATAATTCCCTGCCAAAAGTCATGTTCATTCATTCCTAACTTCTATTTATAATATTAAAAAATGCCCTTTGGGCTGCCACCTGGCCTTTTACACTTGTCACCTACAGAAATTTTCCTTATCACAAACAAAATGTGTGACTCCTTCTTTAACATAAATTACTTTAAAAAGAAAAAAAAAGGATAGTTGTCCCATAGCTCCACGCTTTATACAAATGAAAGCCCAAAATACAAAATATAAGAATTAATGCTCTAATATCAGCGCTTTCACTCCTGGGCATGCGCTTCAGTTGGAAGAGAGGCGCTCAAACTAGCTGTTGATGCTGCTGCTGCTGGGAGAGGAGAAAACGAGCCATCTGGAATTTCTGCTACTGCTGGGAGAGAAGAAATCGAGCTAGCTGGGGCTACTGCTGCTTTTGCTACTGCTGCTGCTTTCTTCTCTTCTTCTGCAATGTAACTGTGCCATACACCAGTGTCGCTTATAACTACATTTGCTGAGGCAGGGAATAAGATTTTCTGGGAAGTTACATATTTACCAAGCTCTGCTCCAATACCTTGAATTTCTGTTACTGCAGCCTGATGCATTTCTTTGAGCAGATGACTGTGTATTGATGACATTCCAATATAATGTTGGAGGTCATCAATGGCTAGGACATCAATCTTCTTCACATATTCAGCTTGGATTCCAAGCTCTTCCTTCAGCTCAAACAAACGTTGTTCTTTGCCCGAGAAATCATCAAGGGACTGAGGGAAAATCAACTTGCATTTGTCATGCACTTCATGGATTCTTTGATACAGACTATTGCTTTTATCCATTGTCCCTCGGACCTTGGCTATCAGCTTAATGCTACAGTTTCTGCAAAATTCCAAAAGGGCTATGTCTTCATTGAAGTCATCTACAGATTTGAATGGGAGATGCTTGGGAAAATCCACCTTTCCTTCTCTCCATTCTATTTGGCTCAGGACGTGTGCCTTAACCCGAGTATATTTAGCTTTAAACCTATTGGCCTCTATATTAACTTCTTTTAATATGACCACCATGGCCCTGATCTTGCATACTTCATCAGTAATTAGTTCCTGCGTGCCATGGACTTGATTTAGGATGCTACAGGACAGCTCATGGAAAGGAGACATGTCCATCGCTCTGCTCTCCGCCTGCTCTAATTGCTCAACCAATACTTGCTTATCTGCCTCTAGATGGGATACTTTAGCTTCTGCATCGATCTTTTCTGCTTCTAAGATCATCATCTGGACTGCCATGCTTTCATTTTCTTCTTCCAAAAGGTTATACTTGTTCGACAATTCTTTATGTTCAACAGATAGGCGATTATACCTATTCACCATGAGATCCCTGTAGGCTTGCTCATTAGCCACAGTATGTTGTAGCATGCGAGCTCTACTCTTTGTCGACCCAACCTCTTTAACTATATCAGCCACATTGTCCAGCGTTGCTTTTGCTGTCTCTACAGAGGCGGATGCCATATCTAAGGGAGACTTGTTTGTGTTCTGCATTACTGTGGTCTCCCAGTGAGTAACAATATCTTCCTGGAAGAGTCTCTTTATCCTCTCTTCTGATTTAAGGACCATTTCCTTCCTCTTCTTATCATAGACAAATTCATCCCATCTGGACATGGTATGCTCCTCCGATGGAGTATACGATACGATTGGGAGATCTATAATATCTATTTCTGCTTCCGTGGGTGGGGTCTGGACTACCTGAGCTGGATCTGTTCCCACATTCTGGGTACCAGAGACACCTGCTTGTGCTGGGTCCGCCTCCACATTTTGAGTGCCGGAGACACCTACTTGAGGTACGTCTATTTCCATATCCTGTACTCCGGAGCCACCTGCTTGGGCATCTTCAAATGCCTTGAGTTCTTCTTCCGTTTTCTGCCCTACTTTATCTTGTTGCCTTCTTTCTTCCTCCTCAGCTTGCGGCTGATTTTCATTTTCTTTCTGCTACCTTTCATCTTCAGCCTCTTTTCGCTACTGGGCTTCCTCAACCTCTTTCTGCTGCCTTTCAGTTTCAACTTCTTGCTGCAATCTTGCCTCCTAAGCTTCCCGGTGTAACCTTGCTTCCTCTCTTAACCTTTGTTCTTCTTGGGCTCGGGCATCATCAGCTTCTTTCTCCTTCTACAGACTGGTTTTTTGGGCTTTGGTAGAGCTAGAGGTTGCTCTATTGCCTTGGTGACAAATCTGCAACTCCGTCATATTGCTGATGCCTCTGAATGCCTCTTCCTCGGCATCATAATAATGGGCGTACTCAAAATGAGCATAAATTTCTTTACAATGCTCGGCAACTTTTCCTCGCCTATCATTTCTATGGAAAATTACTTCGCCGAAGTGGAAGGCTTTCAGCTCCTGAACAAACTCCTCGACTGAGGCAACCCCTGAGAATTTGTATGCTCCTATGCAAAAGGGCAAAGGCTGGAAAGAAGCCTTATGTTGTTTGTTAATCACTGCTCCAATTCCATCCAGGAAAATTTGTCTCACTCCCTCCTTGAGGACCACATAGTCAATAGCATACCTCGGCAAAATATATGGAGCTTTAGTCCCTCCAAACATTCTAAGGTAGGTTCCTTGCTCTGAAAAATAAAAATCTCCGTAGTTTTCAAGTATCTCCATAGCATTCTCCGACAGACAGTTGGGCTCCTCCTTGAATATCTGCTCATATAGGGGCATGATGAACCCTTCACAGATGAGCTTATAGCTGGCTTTGTAGTTTTGAGCCCACATCATCTTGAAAGCAGTGTAAACTGGGGTGTTGTCCTTATCCCACATCCAACCTAAGCTGGGAAAAGAAAGCTTGGCCAAAACACAATCAATAAGATATGAAGACATGTAAAATTCTGCCTTTTTTAAGGCCAGGCCTTCTTTTGCAGTAACCACCATTGATGCCAAGCTATCTGACAGGATGGTAGCCCAGTCAAACACAGTTCCTTTAAATTCCATGAAGTGGATGATGGGAACCCACTGTATCTTGTATACGGTGCCATCGGGCATACCAAAGATTCTGCATAACATCAGGGCGATTAATCTGAAAGGTGGTCTTAGATTCTGGACATCATATTTGTCATTACCTCTTTTTCTTAAGTGCTTGCCTACGACCAATAATTTCTTGGCCATTTCAATATTGTTCATCTGGCCCAACCATTCATCACTCAGGGCTTGCTGGGGACGTGGGAATTTATATGTTGCGGCAAGATATGCTGGGTGGAATGAGGCAATGGCTATTTTCCCGCTGTCATGTAATACTCTGGTCTCCGAATTAGTATGTTCGAGTATCCACCCGATTACTTCAGAACATGGGAACAGTTCAGGGCGAGTAGCAGCTTTGGCTATGCCTGAAGTTTTGATGTTGAGATAGATCTGCCCCTCTTCTAGTAACATATCTGGGATATCTTGGTCCCGGATCATCCTGTAAATGTCGCCCCAGCAGATTTTGGGAGGAATACCGATGGTGCACTTAGTATCTTGAAACATGGTTTCAGTCCTAAGTGGCACTGGTTCAGGTTCCATCATTTTAGCCTTCTTCCTACCACCTTTTGGCATCTTTCCTTATCCCTGCTAGCAACCAAATACAAGTCATTATAAAAGATGCTTAACTTGTTATGAGACATTTAACGAAAAGAAGGATCACTTCAACACGCTAATGAGATATATAACGAACTAGGAAGCTGCATGTTGGGGAAGCAAAGTGAAACACTCCAAACAAGAAATATGGCTACAGAGACTTGATTCTCTTAAAGGGACAAAGTTTGGAATGTTCCCGACAGGATAAGTATACGTCGCGGAAACAATCTATTCCCGGTCTAGCCCTGGGAGAGAGGGTGTCTTCCATGGTTGTACTTCGAACGTTTAATAGCGGGTGAGCTCGGATTGAAGTGATATTATGACGAAACCAGGGGCCAGAACACAATCATCAAAAGACGAGGGATCTCATCCAACCATCACCGCTAGTAGTAAGGTTTATGAGACGCTGTGTGGTCATCTTAGGTTTTAAATGAGGGTGACGACGCTTGAAATATAGCCAGTGGAGAAACTCAGGTAGAGATGGTTATGGCTTTGGAAGAGCTGTGAAACTACGGGACTTCGGCGACCTTAAAAATAAAAACAAATAACGACATACGACCATGGCATGGACGGGAAAAAATCTCAAGGGTAACTTGACGTGGAAAAAGGGACAAAAATAACGGTTAAAAATCCTACCTGGCACCATGAAGATGGCTGAATGAGGTGGACATAGACGTGGACGAGCTGAGCTGGAGCAGTCTGGTGCAGTGTCCCAATGGCGTTTGTTAATAAAAAACAATGTGGTCGGTCCAAACCCCAACCGTCCATTTAAACGAGTTGCACACGTGCGGTGTTAAATACGGTGGGTGGCGCCATTAAAACGTTTTTTAAAGTTCGTATGTTGTGGTCACATCAAGTAGTCTTGATATGCGTGCGCGACCACCACCTGCGGGACGGACTCATGAATTCCACCCGCCATTGCTAAAGGTTATGCTCAACACCCTCGGTGTTTCGGAAGAGATTGATGAATCTTTCCGCAATGTGACCTTTGGAGACGCAGCTTTGGGAGGATAACGGATCTCCTTCCGCAATTTCGATGGAGATATGCCGATGGCTTCCGCAATCGCGGAACAATTCCGCGAAGGCTCCCGTCGTGTCGGAAGAGATTGACGAACGACTCCCGCAAGTTGAATGAACGTCTAAGTTTTTTTTTTTTTGGCGGGTTTATGGAATCATAACGCAAACGTTTCCGTAGTGTCAGAAGGCTTCCGTGAATGCTTCCGCAGCATCGAGTGAAAAAACTTACGATTTTTTTCAAAAGAGATAAGTCATTCGGCGGCTTTTTGGGGAAAATAACGCGAAGGCTTCCGCAAAAGGCTCCCGCAGTCGCGGAAGAGAAACCCAAAAGGTTCCACAAAAATTTTAAGTTTTTCGGAAAGATAACGTGTAGGCTTCCGCAACTTGAAAAATTTCTAAGTATCGGCCGAGCTTCGTGAATGCTTCCGAAGTTGCGGAAACCTTTCTCAATTAGCATCTGCAGTTTCAGAATGGATTGGCAAATGGCTCAGAGAGATAAGCTGAAGGCTCCCGCAACTCGAAAAATTTCTAAGTCTCCATGGGGGTTCGGAAAGATAACCTGAAGGCTTCTGCCGTTTCGAGACGGATTGGCGAATGACTCCCGCAGTTTCGGGAGGATAAGTTGAATGGTTCCGCAGCGATGGGGCTTTCTTCAAATCATTTCACAAACTTCGAAAAAAATTTCTAAGTCCCTTTTCGAGAAGCTTATACAAATGGCTTCCGCCGTTTCAGGAGGGAAACTCGAATACTTCCGCAACTGCGGGGCTTTCTCAAATGATTCCGCGATTTTCAGGAAGACTTCACGAATTTTCTCCTTAGAGGAAGAAAAACTTGGAACTCTCAAAGCAGGATTTTCATTTGAAAATAAAGGGAGAATTGACCTCTTACAGCAGTCTTTCTAGAAAAATAAAGTAGGGGCCCCAATATGTATAAAATTTTGGGGGGGGATGTTGCTGCAACAACAATTGGCGAGTTGCTGGCGAACACAGATCTCTGAAAAATTTCCTCTCCATGATCCGAAACCTTATCAAAGACATCCATCTTATGTGCAATATTCAGCTGAGCATTTGAATTTCTGTGAAGGAAGAAGGCACTTTACCTGCTAGCCATTGGGGAAAGGGGAGCTTTGACAGAGACATCTTTAAAACTCTCAAAGGGCCAACATATGGGATTCATTTTAGAAGGATCATCTTTCGGATGGCTACTACAGTCGGACTCCACAGGATTTGCAACACTTTCTCATGGACATTATTGCTCTTGTTCCTCATTCCCATGCCGCTTGCATCCTTTTGGATGTTTGTACTTTGGACAGCTTAGCTGTTTGAGCCTTCCAGAGATATTTTCCTTAGTCATGATCTTTGATTTAGGCTCCTCAATCCATAATGTCCTTTTGTGAGAGTTAGAGATTTTATTGTCTTGATCAAGCCTCACAGACGGAGAGAAGCCTATTTTGGGCTGTGTCTTTTGGACGACATTCTAGATTTTACATGCTTTGCTTTTGTCTCGGCCATGCTTTAATTGAGGCGTGAATCTCTGGAAAACAGACCCTTGAATACAAGCCATTTTGGCTGTTTAAAATTTGCAGCATGGAGTCATTTCAATACCCTATGTCTTCGAGATGTGCTGCTTTCCATGGGTCCAACTTTAATAACCTTCTTGAGATGTCTTTAAGTGTGAGAGTGGGTGGAGCCCAAAGATAGTAATAAAGATGGTCATAGGTTTCTGCTATTTAAACAGGATTAGTGTGACTAGCAGAGCAGGCTTCCTTCCCTCTGAAAAAAAAAAAAAAAAAACTTTCAGCGAGAGCACAATACATAGATAGACTTTATTCGAGCATAGTTCCGGACTCATGGGTAAGAGACCTGTATTTGCTGAGAAACTCAACCGCAGGGGATTTCAGAAAGCAAACTCTATGCAAAGGTTCAAATGACAAGAAAAGAAACAAAAATGGCCGAAAATAAAGCAAACAAAGGCTAAAGAAACAATAAAAGAAAATTTTATTTATGTACAGAAAGTCTCAGAGAGACTATGCAAAGTATTGCTTCAGGGTGAGTCCATTGAGAGGAAGGGTCACTTCTTCTCCCTCGAGATTTGTCAATTTATAAGTGGATGGGCCTACCTTTGCCGAGATTTGGTACGGGCCTACCCATAGATGTTGGAATTTCATGTGCATTCCTTTTCCCTCATGACTATGGTCCCATTTCAGGACTAAGTCCCCAACTTCAAAACTTCTTTTACTAGACTTCCTCTTATTGAACCATCTCTTAACTATGTCTTGGTGTTGATGGAATCGGTCTTTGGCTTTCTGTCAGGCTTCTTCAAGTTGAAGTAGGGTATTTATTTTGGATTGTAAAACCTGGCTACGAGAACCCCGAAAGGCTTGGGATAACTGTAAGGATGGGAGCAAGATGTTTGGGGGAAGGATAGCTTCCTTTCCATAGACAAGAGTGAAAGGGGAAACCCCCAATGCGTTCTTTGGGGTCACCCTATCTACCCATAAGGCGTTTGGGAGATCTATATGCCAACTTCTCTGGTTTTCTATCACAGTTTTCTTAAGAATCCGAATCAGATTTTTGTTTGAGGATTCAGCTAATCCGTTCCCTTGAGGGTAATAATTGGCTGAATAATGCAGTTTGATTCCCCATTCATAAACAAATTTATTTATCTTGAGAGATGAAAAATAGGTAGCATTATCAAAAACAAGGGAAATTGGAACCCCAAACCTGGTTATGATGTTCTCTTTCAAGAAGCCGATGACTGTGTCTTTGTTGATCTTGCGCAACGGGATGGCTTCCATCCATCTAGTGAAGTAGTCGGTAGCCGTCAGGATGTATCGATGTTGCAGAGAAGAATTCGGATTTATCTCTCCGATAAAATCTATACCCCATTGCTCAAAAGGCTCAGAGATGATAACCAGCTGCAAGGGTCATGCTGCCTTGGGTAACTTCCCAGCACCTCTTTGGAATACATCACAGTTCTATGCGTACGTGTGGGCATCTCAGAACAGAGTGGGCCAATAATATCCAGCTCTTAGTATCTTGTGTGCTGTTGTCTCTCCTGAATAATGTCCACCTGCAGGGCCATCATGCAATTCTTTAACAACTTTACTTGCATCTTCTTTCTCTAGACATCTAAGGAAAACTCCATCATAATTCTTCCTGAAGAGTATCCCATCAATGATTTGATAAGGTGCTGAATTCAAACAGAGTGCCCTCCTTTGTTTAGAGTTCCAATGCTCAGGTAGGTACCCTTGCTGTAAATAGTGCACCAGAGCTCTATACCATGACTGGGGAGTTGAGAAGATAGGACATACTTCCACTGAATTTAGCTCAGCTTCATTCTTCCAATGTTGCTCTTCATCAGTCGAGTTTCCCGCAAGTAATTTGCATAGGCCTTGCCCTTTGATGATCGTGGCTGGTTTAAATTCTAAATCATATTCTTGAAGAGCTGTGACCCAGTTCCCCCTCCTTTCTCCTAGTTCCTTTTGAACGAAAAGGGATCTAACAGCTGGGTGGGGAACTATAACTTTAGTTTTGTTCTTAAGAATACATGGCCTAAACTGCTTGACTGCTTTGAATACAGCGTATGCATGCTTTTCAACCACGGGATAGTTTAGCTCGGCCCCCTGCAGACCAGTGCTCATAAACGAAATTGGGTATTCGTCCCCCATCTCGACCTTTTGTGTGAGTACAGCTACGAGGGAGTCATCCGAAGCAAAGGTATACAGGATAAAATCCTTATCAAAATCTAGGCTTCTTAAGGAAGGAGCCTTAGCTATGGCTGCCTTAATATCTCTAAATGCGTCCTTTTCCAAATCTGTCCACTTGAACTGTACGCTTTGTTTAACCATCTGTTGCAATGGTTTAACAATTTGCGCGAAATCTGGAACAAAATTGGACAAAATTGATAGTACCCATAAACGACTGCATAGATTTCTTGCCGTGGGGCATAGGGATTTTATTGATAGCTTGGACTCTCTCCTGATCTATTGACACTCCCCCTTTGGAAATGATATGACCCAAGAGTTTACCTTCCGGAACAGCAAACACTCTCTTCTTGGGATTCAAAGAAATACCGTATTTCCAACAGCGATAAAAAATATGCCTCAGATGAACAACATGATCTTACCTTTTCTTTGAAAAGACTGTCACATCGTCTAAGTATACAACAACACACTGTCCACCCAGACCTCAGAAGGCGATATCCATTGCTCGTTGGAACGTAGCTCCCGCATTTATCAGACCAAATGGCATCCTTCTGTATGCGAAAGTTCCCAACTTAGTTCGGAAAGTAATCTTAAGACGATCTTCTTCAGCTACTAATACTTGATTGTAGCCAGAGAAACCATCGAGAAGAGAAAACAGCTCAGATCCTAAAACCATTTGAAGGATTTGTTCCATTGAAGGGACGGGGTAGTTGCCTTTATATGAAGCTATGTTTAAATTTCTGAAATATACACATAGCCTTATCTCTCCTGACTTCTTTCTTACGGGAACCAAGTTAGCAACCCATTCAGAATGCTGGACCTTAAAGATTATCTTATCGTCCAGGAGCTTCTTTAATTCCTTTTGAATCAACGGTTCCAGAGTAGGATGCATCCTTCTTAACTGCTGCTGAAATGGCTTGACACCCGCTTTCATCGGTATAGCATGCTGAATAATGCAGACGTCATACATTTTCAAATCCTCATAGGTCCATGAAAAAACATCCTTATATTGCTTAAACAGTTTGATGAACCTATCTCTTTCTCTTGGTGAACAACATTTACCAAGGTTGACGAATTTTGGTTCTGCCTCGATACCCAAATTAACTAACTCATGTTGAATTGATGAACTGTTAGTCTTGGTATTAGCTGGTCTTTTGAACTTATTTTGAAGATCGAATAGCATTTCAAGGGACCTTACCCCTTTGGGGATAAAATTTCCTTTCTCCTCATCTTTCTTCATCAAATCAGCATCGTGTTCTTCTTCATCTATTGCAGCTCCTTGGAAGCTGTCTTCGTTTGTTAGAAAGCTGATAATTTGTTCGTCAACATCGAAGACTCTGAAGTTTGTGATGTTATCAGGAATGAAAGGCCTGAAAATCATTTCAATTGAGCATTTACTATTTGACGGCACCAATCGAGAAGCAGATGTTGCTAACAAATCAGCTGCAGAATTCTGCAATCTAGGAATAGATTTTATATTGAAAGCGTCAAAATGCATAATTAAATCCCATACCTCAGCCTAATAACCCTTCAAATGAGGTGAGAGACAATGAATGGTGTTCCTTACCTGTCTTACAACTATCTCGGAGTCACCAAAAACCTTCAGGTATTTAACATTTAAATCGACGGCCTTCTTTAATCCATGTACCAAAGCCTCATATTCAGCGGTGTTGTTAGTACAATCAAATTCTAATCTACAGGACAAAAAATACTTGTTTCCTTTTGGATCCATCAGAACACAACCAGCTCCGGATCCTTCTAGAGTTTTAGAACCATCAAAGTATAATGTCCAGAAAATATCTTTAGATTCAACTAAATTAGTATCTCTATGATATAAATCAGTAACTAAACTAACTATGTTACAATCAATATCATCAGTCCGAGAGAAATGAAGGAGATCGGACTGTTCATCGGATTCATGGCTGATGGCTTCAGACTGATAATTACCTGGATCCATTTCTAAGAAATAATTCCCCAGAACCGAAAATGAGAAGGTTACAGCTTCATTTTTTTCCTCTAATTGAGTTACGTTTTGCTTCATGTGTGGTTCTCTCAAGACCTTAATTTGATTCTGCCTGTTGTGATAGGGCAACCACAGATGAGACCAATCAATGGCAAAGTAGCCATTCAGCTTGGTAGACAAGTCCCTACTTAATATCAGACCATAGGCTTCAAGAATATCAACCACCACTATGTCAATAAACTGACAGACTCTAGAGTTAGCTGATAATCTAATGAGGACATCTTTCATCTCCCCAATCACTTTAACAGCAGTCCTATCTAATTGGATAATTTGGGCTGGAGATGGCACAGGCTGCCCATTAATTTTTTTACAAATGGATAGTGGCATGACGTTTGAAGATGCCCTAGAATCTACCAAACAGTTGTCAACATTATGATTAAAAATTTCAAAGGTCAACAAGAAAGGAAACGTTTGAGATTTAGATTTCCCTCCGATGCTAGCTTCATTAATTTCGGGATTTTCTTGAGAGTCCGTTAATGGAGTGCTGGTCTGGGGTTGCAGAACATGCAACAGCTTGTCTCGTTGATGGGGCAAGTTGCACATGTCAAATATTGACACATTTGCTTTGACCTTTTTTATATCTTCAATAATGTCATATCCTATGTCAGATTCGTTCCCAATTCGGGCTGGATGATATGTTTTGCTCATTGTGATCTTAGGTTGCTGAACTATGGTGTCAGCGCTTGGCTATTTGCCCGCTGTTGGGTTAGCTTTGGGCTGTGGTGGAATAATCGTTATATGCCTTCTAGGCAGTTCTTTTGAAACTTTAGGCTTAGGAGGAGCCGAGCTTGGAACGGGATCCGTAATAGGGCCTTTACTGCAAGTAGCAACATTCACAGTAGAGGGAGAGATTTCTATGGGATCCTCTTCAGCTAATTTAGTCATAGGTACCCAATCCCATAGCACCATAGTAGTGTCCGGGGTTGGCTCCTCTAACTCAGGGCTTGATTCCTCTAGAGAATCGTCTTGGTCTGGGATTTGCGAATCCAGCATTTGGTTCATGACTAAACTCATGGAGTTAATCCATTGTGGGTAGCTCTTTTTCGAATGCAGTTCTTGATGAAAGGTACAGAAGTTTTCCATCCCGATTTCATTGAGGTTTAAAATAGGAGAAGTGTTCATGGGTGGATGAGTTTGATCACCGTCTTCCCTCTTTTTGTAAAATGGCTTGAAAGGTTTCCTAGATGTACTAGCAGCCTTATCCTTTTCGAGATCTACAATCTTATTGGATAACTTCTGCATCATCTTGACTACATTTTCCATGTCAGTAGACGATTCTTCTTTACCTCTAGTGAGCAGCAAGGGTTTTTTGCTGACTGTTGGTTTTGGCTTTGCATCTACGGCATGTTTAGCAATGCTATCGGCTTCTTCTTCTACCTTCCTAGCTTCTTCGAAGTTCTCTATCAGGGTAGTTTTCTTGGATCTTTTAACGAACATTGCTATGGGTCCTTCAAGAGCTATTGTATAATATTCAATCAGAGATTCCTCTGTCGGTTTATTAGCTTCACTGAAATTATTTAAAAGTGTTGTGAATATTTGATTAAAGTCTTGAACCTTTTCTTTCTTTTCCATTCTCATGGATAAGAGTTCTTTCATAAGTGTTTCCACAGTCTTTTGGTTTCCATATTTCTTCAAAAAACAGTTTTCGAATTCATCCCAACTAGAGATCGAGCTGGGTTGTAAGTTAAAGTACCAGGATGATACTTTTGGCTCAAATGTGTATGGAAAAAGCCTACAGACTACATCTTCATGCTGTATGTTCAAAAGATTCAGATCTAAGTAGAAACTCTTGAGATGATCTTCGGCTGAAATGGATTTCCCTCGGTCGAACTTAGGTAAGACCTTCTCTGGATTTTTCGAGAGATTGTGGCATGGTCTAGCTAGATTCAATGCTCCCCTCGCTCTCCAAGCAGGTACAGCCATGTTTCTATGTGGAGACCCTGGCGGAGAATTGTAAGGTGAATTTTGTGGAGTATTCTTTGGAGTATGAAGTTCTCCAAGGCCTTCTTGATATGAAATGTTTTCTGAGTTTTCAAGATCTATCTTGTTCAGAGGGTCTGAAATTTCTTCTAAAGTTAAATTCACAAGTTCCTCAAAACTTTGAACAAGAATCGAATCACGGGTGTATTGTGGCTCTTTTCTAGGGGTACTTTTCCTAGGGAGAAAATTCACTGCGTTTAAACCACCTAGTTGTCTAACGTAGGATCGTGTATGCCTCCTCAAATCCTCTATTTCTGCAAAAGGGATAGCGTATAATGCTTCTTGAGGCTCAGGATCAGAAACGTGGCATTCTTGATTTAATATTTCAAGATATGGGCTATTTGAAATGCTTTCTTTAAGCAGGTTTTCAATGACATTTATGACACTGGGAGATTTTCCTCTATCATCCATGCACTTTCAGGCCCTCCTTCTAGCGCCAAAAACTGTTGATGCCCCGGATATTGCAGCATTAATCAGAAAGGGATCCTCCCCAGTAGACTATCCCAATTAGATTGTCCACCGTTTGGTGTGGGGAATCCGTCCGGATATCGCAGCATCAATCAGAAAGGGATCCTCCCCAGTAGACTATCCCAATTAGATTTTCCACCATTTGGTGTGGGGATCCTCCCCGGTAGACTATCCCAATTAGATTGTCCACCGTTTGGTGTGGGGAATCCATCCGGTTAGCGGTTCCGACAACCGTGGGTTTGGAGTTTTATTCCAATTATACCGGTTATGGCCCGATCCACCGTTCTTTTTTAAATTTTATGTTTTATAATGGTATGCAAGTGCCTAGTCTAAATTTAGTCTAAATGCAAAACTGGAAAATAGATCTATGTCTAAAACTGAAATAAATCTAACTATCCCTGCAAGGAGCAAATTGAAAGCATGAGCAATGAGCTGTGGGAATTATCTAAAGAGTAAATAGACAGCCATCAAATCTTACAGATAAAGCTACAACAAAGATAAAATATATCAGAAGATAGCTTCTAATTAAATATAACACATTTCATTACTCATGAAAGAGAGAATTTATTTGCACAGAGAGAAGCAAGATCATTTAATACAATGAAATAATTCAAGACAGTAATAAAGATCTCACAGCAAAGTATAGCAGACACAGGAATAATCCACAATGCATCCAATCTCCATTCTCATGCAAAAACATCCTCTCTAGTTTCCTATTAGGAAGATCTTATTTTCTTGAAACATGTGCAAGATAGCTCGTACAAGTCTAGAAAATAATTCCCTGCCAAAAGTCCTGTTCATTACTTCATAACTTCTATTTATAATATTACAAAATGCCCTTTGGGCTGCCACCTGGCCTTTTACACTTGTCACCTATAGAAATTTTCCTTATAACAAAAAAAATGTGTGACTCCTTCTTTAACAGAAATTACTTTTAAAAGAAGAAAAAAAGGATAGTTGTCCCATAGATCCACATTTTATACATATGAAAGCCCAAAATACAAAATATAAGAATTAATGCTCTAATATCAATGGTTTCACTCCTGGGCATGCACTTTAGTTGGAAGAGAGGCGCTCAAACTAGCTGTTGATGCTGCTGCTGCTGGGAGAGGAGAAAATGAGCCAGCTAGAATTTCTGCTACTGCTGGGAGAGAAGAAATCGAGCTAGCTGGGGCTGCTGCTGCTACTTTATTCTATTCTTCTGCAATGTAACTGTACCATACACCAGTGTCCCTTATAACTACATTTGCTGAGGCAAGGAATAAGATTTTTTGGGAAGTTACATATTTACTAAGCTCTGCTCCAATACCTTGAATTTCTGTTACTGCAGCCTGATGCATTTCTTTGAGCAGATGACTGTGTATTGATGACATTCCAATATAATGTTGGAGGTCATCAATGGCTAGGACATCAATCTTCTTCAGATATTCAGCTTGGATGCCCATCTCTTCCTTCAGCTCAGACAAACGTTCTTCTTTTCCCAGGAAATCATCAAGGGACTGAGGGAAACTCAACTTGCATTTGTCATGCACTTCATGGATTCTTTGATACAGACTATTGCTTTTATCCATTGTCCCTCGGACCTTTGCTATCAGCTTAATGTTACAGTTTCTGCAAAATTCCAAAAGGGCTATGTCTTCATTGAAGTCATCTACAGATTTGAATGGGAGATGCTTGGGGAAATCCACCTTTCCTTCTCTCCATTCTATTTGACTCAGGACGTTTTCCTTAACCCGAGTATATTTAGCTTTAAGCCTATTGCCCTCTACATTAACTTCTTTTAATATGACCACCATGGCCTTGAGCTTGCATACTTCATCAATAATTAGTTCCTGCGTGCCATGGACTTGCTTTAGGATGCTACAGGACAACTCATGGAAAGGAGACATGTCCATCACTCTGCTCTCTGCTTGCTCTAATTGCTCAACCAATACTTGCTTATCTACCTCTATATGTGATACTTTAGCTTCTGCATTGATCTTTTCTGCTTCTAAGATCATCATCTGGACCGCCATGCTTTCCTTTTCTTCTTCCAAAAGGTTATACTTGTTCGACAATTCTTTATGTTCAACAGATAGGCGATTATACCTATTCACCATGAGATCCCTGTAGGCTTGCTCATTAGCCGCAGTATGCTGTAGCATGCGAGCTCTCCTCTTTGTCGACCCAACCTCTTTAACTATATCAGCCACATTCCCCAGCGTTGCTTTTGCTGTCTCTACAGAGGCGGATGCCATAGCTAAGGGAGACTTGTTTGTGTTCTGCATTACTGTGGTCTCCCGGTGAGTAACAATATCTTCCTGGAAGAGTCTCTTTATCCTCTCTTTTGATTTAAGGACCATTGCCTTCCTCTTCTTATCATAGACAAATTCATCCCATCTGGACACGGTATGCTCTTCCGATGGAGTATACGAGATGATTGGGAGATCTATAATATCTATTTCTTCTTCCGCGGGTGGGGTCTGGACTACCTGAGCTGGATCTGTTCCCACATTCTGGGTACCAGAGACACCTGCTTGTGCTGGGTCCGCCTCCACATTTTGAGTGCCGGAGACACCTACTTGAGGTACGTCTATTTCCATATCCTGTACTCCGGAGCCACCTGCTTGGGCATCTTCAACTGCCTTGAGTTCTTCTTCCGTTTTCTGCCCTACTTCAGCTTGTTGCCTTCTTTCTTCCTCCTCAGCTTGCGGCTGATTTTCATTTTCTTTCTGTTGCCTTTCATCTTCAGCCTCTTTCTGCTGCTGGGCTTCCTCAGCCTCTTTCTGCTGCCTTTCAGTTTCAGCTTCTTGCTGCAATCTTGCCTCCTCAGCTTCCTACTGTAACCTTGCTTCCTTTCTTAACCTTTGTTCTTCTTGGGCTCGGGCATCATCAGCTTCTTTCTCCTTCTATAGACTGGTTTTTTGGGCTTTGGTAGAGCTAGAGGTTGCTCTACTGCCTTGGCGACAAATATGCAACTCTGTCATATTGCTGATGCCTCTGAATGCCTCTTCCTCGTCACCATAATAATGGGCATACTCGAAATGAGCATAAATTTCTTTACAATGCTCGGCAACTTTTCCCCGCCTGTCATTTCTATGGAAAATTACTTCACCGAAGTGGAAGGCTTTCCGCTCCTGAACAAACTCCTCGCCTGAGGCAACCCCTGAGAATTTGTATGCTCCTATGCAGAAGGGCAAAGGTCAGAAATAAGCCTTATGTTGTTTGTAAAGCACTGCTCCAATTCCATCCAGGAAAATTTGTCTCACTGCCTCCTTGAGGACCACATAGTCAGTAGCATACCTCGGCAAAATATATGGAGCTTTAGTCCCTCCAAACATTCTGAGGTAGGTGCCTTGCTCTGAAAAATAAAAATCTCCATAGTTTTCAAGTATCTCCATAGCATTCTCCGACAGACAGTTGGGCTCCTCCTTGAATATCTGCTCATATAGTGGCATGATGAACCCTTCACAGATGAGCTTATAGTTGGATTTGTAGTTTTGAGCCCACATCATCCTGAAAGCAGTGTAAACCGGGGTGTTGGCCTTATCCCATGTGCAACCTAAGCTGGGAAAAGAAAGCTTGGCCAAAACACAATCAATAAGATATGAAGACATGTAAAATTCTGCCTTTTTTAAGGCCAGACCTTCTTTTGCAGCAACCACCATTGATGCCAAGCTGTCTGACAAGATGGTAGCCCAGTCAAACACAGTTCCTTTAAATGCCATGAAGTGGAAGATGGGAACCCACTGTATCTTGTATATGGTGCCATCGGGCATACCGAAGATTCTGCATAACATCAGGGCGATTAATCTGAAAGGCGGTCTTAGATTCTGGACATCATATTCATCATTACCTCTTTTTCTTAAGTGCTTGCCTACGACCAATAATTTCTTGGCCATTTCAATATTGTTCATTTGGCCCAACCATTCATCACTCAGGGCTTGCTAGGGACGTGGGAATTTATATGCTGCGGTAAGATATGCTGGGTGGAATGAGGCAATGGCTATTTTCTCGCTGTCATGTAATGCTCTTGTCTCCGTATTAGTGTGTTCGAGTATCCACCCAATTACTTCAGAACATGGGAACAGTTCAGGGCGGGTAGCAGCTTTGGCTATGCCTGAAGTTCTGATGTTGAGATAGATCTGCCCCTCTTCTAGTAACATATCCGGGATATCTTGGTCCGGGATCATCCTGTAAATGTCGCCCCATGGAATTTTGGGAGGAATACCGGTGGTGCACTTAGTATCTTGAAACATGGTTTCAGTCCTAAGTGGAACTGGTTCAGGTTCCATCATTTTAGCCTTCTTCCTACCACCTTTTTGCATCTTGCCTTATCCCTACTAGCAACCAAATACAAGTCATTATAAAAGATGTGTAACCTGTTATGGGACATTTAACCAAAAGAAGGATCACTTCAACACGCTAATGAGATATATAACAAACTAGGAAGCTGTATGTTGGGGAAGCAAAGTGAAACACTTCAAACAAGAAATATGGCTACAGAGACTTGATTCTCTTAAAGGGACAAAGTTTGGAATGTTCCCGAAAGGATAAGTATACTCACGGAAACAATCTGTTCCCGGTCTAGCCCTAGGAGAGAGGGTGCCTTCCATGGTTGTACTTCGAGCATTTAATAGTGGGTGAGCTCGGATTGAAGTGATATTATGACGAAACCAAGGGCCGGAACACAATCATCAAAAGACGAGGGATCTCATCCGACCATCACCGCTAGTAGTAAGGTTTATGAGACGCTGTGTGGTCAGCTTAGGTTTTAAATGAGGGTGACGACGCTTGAAATATAGCCAGTGGAGAAACTCGGGTAGAGATGGTTATGGCTTTGGAAGAGCTGCAAAACTACGGGGCTTCGGCGGCCTTAAAAATAAAAACAAATAACGACATACGGCCATGCCATGGACAGGAAAAAATCTCAAGGGTAACTTGACGTGGAAAAAGGGACAAAAATAACAGTTAAAAATCCTACCTGGCACCGTGAAGATGGCTGAATGAGGTGGACAAAGACGTGGACGAGTGGAGCTGGAGAAGTCTGGAACGGTGTCCCAATGGCGTTTGTTAATAAAAAATAATGTGGTCAGTCCAAACCCCAACCGTCCATTTAAATGAGTTGGACACGTGCGGTGTTAAATACGATGGGTGGTGCCATTAAAACGTTTTTTAAAGTTCGTATGTTGTGTTCACATCAAGTAGTCTCGATATGTGTGCGTGACCGCTACCTGCGGGACGGACTCATGAATTCTACCCGCCATTACGGAAGGTTATGTTGAACACCCTCGATGTTTCGGAAGAGATTGATGAATCTTTCCGCAATGCGACCTTTGGAGATGCAGCTTCAGGAGGATAACGGATCTCCTTCCGCAATTTCTACGGAGATATGCCGATGGCTTCTGCAATCGCGGAACAATTCCGCGAAGGCTCCCGCCGTGTCGGAAGAGATTGACGAACGGCTCCTGCAAGTTGAATGAACGTCTAAGTTTTTTTGTTTTGGCGGGTTTTCGGAATGATAACACAAACGTTTCAGTAGTTTCGGAAGGCTTCCGCGAATGCTTCCGCAACTTTGAGAGAAAAAACTTACGATTTTTTTCAAAAGAGATAAGTCATTGGGCGGCTTTTCGGGGAAAATAACGCGAAGGCTTCCGCAAAAGGCTCCCGCAGTCACGCAAGGGAAACCCAAAAGGTTCCACAAAAAGTTCAAGTTTTTCGAAAAGATAACGTGGAGGCTTCCGCAACTTGAAAAATTTCTAAGTCTCGGCCGGGCTTTGTGAATGCTTCCGAAGTTGCAGAAAGCTTTCGCAATTAGCTTCCGCAGTTTCAGAACGGATTGGCGAATGGCTCCGAGAGATAAGCTGAAGGCTCCCGCAACTCGAAAAATTTCTAAGTCTCCGTGGGCGTTCAGAAAGATAACCTGAAGGCTTCCACCGTTTCGGGACAGATTGGAAAATGACTCACGCAGTTTCGGGACGATAAGTTGAATGGTTCCGTAGCGGCGGGGCTTTCTTCAAATCATTCCGCAAACTTCAAAAAAAGTTTCTAAGTCCCTTTTCGAGAAGCTTATACAAATGGCTTTCGCCATTTCGGGAGGGAAACTCGAATACTTCTGCAACTGTGGGGCTTTCTCAAATGATTCCGCGATTTTCAGGAAGACTTCACGAATTTTCTCCTTAGAGGAAGAAAAACTTGGAACTCTCAAAGCAGGATTTTCATTTGAAAATAAAGGGAGAATTGACCTCTTACAGCAATCTTCCTAGAAAAATAAAGGAGGGGCCCCAATATGTACAAAATTTTTTTGGGGGGGGGTGTTGCTGCAACAACAGAAAGCTTTGTCCTCAAAGCTTGATTATTTTCCTAATGTCGTCTATTATTCTAGCTCTATGTCACACTGAGGACTTGAGAGGTGCAATTTTGGTTACGACCATTGCCTCATTTTGATTATTATGTCTTGGTATTTGCAATAAGTACGAACTTGGTGAAATTTTGTTTACGCTATTTCTACTTGTGTGATTGCTTCTTTTAACTATGTTTGTCGTCAATTGAACATGCTCAACATACATTATGACCTTAATTATTTTCGTGTTGTTATCCCCAACACATTTTGTGTCAGTTCCCTTGAACGGGCTCCTTACGCTTATAATGCTCATAAGAACACCGGTCTTATCTTGTGTTTGATAGATATTATAGTTGCTTCCCTTGATGTTCTTTATAGCCATCTTTGTGATGATATCTGTCCTTAGTGTGTTTGTGATTGTGACATATTGGCCTACTCTATCTTCCTTTTTTTCATCAACTTGGGTGGCTTCTTCTACTTGTTTTTCACCTCCATCTACATTTACTTTAAATGTTTCATCCATAGTTTTCTTTATTTTATCTATGTCTTTAAGGATTTCCTCAAGGAGATCTATGAATTCGTCACTCTTACTATAAGATGCCATGGACGTTTGTAGAATGCTATTTTGGCCTTTTAAGGTGAAATTTTGAATAATAATATATTAATTAATTAATTAATTAATATTTTTATTTTTATTTCTATTTTTTCATAAACTATATAATATTTTGTATATAGTTTTGTTTTTTTAAACAAATATTATAATATTAAATATAATATTTGTTTTTTTTATAATAAAATATATTATATTACAATACATTTTAATTAATATAATATATTATATTATATTATAATATATTATATTATATTATAATATATTATATTATATTATAATATATTGTTTGTGTTTTTTTTATTTGGTTGCAGGTCGTGGAATTGGAGGCCAGAGCAATGGTGTGGAGTTGGGAGGAGTGGTGGAGTGAAGGGCGGATGCATGTGATGAACGAGAGGAGGATGCAGGCTGCACGGGTTGGAGAGGATGGTGTGGAAACAGCGTAGGAGATGACCAGATGGCCGCGGAACATGGACGATTAATGGATGAGTAGAGTGTTGACGAGGATGGATAGAGCGTGGGGATGGAGAGGTATGAGGGCGTGCAGATGAGGGACCAATGAAGGAGAGGTGGTGTGTAAGTGATATCATGGCTTGTGGAAGGAGGATCGGGTGGGAAAATGGAGAAGAGTGATGGGAAGCGAAGGGAGGATGTGGGGGGTAAACGCAGCAAGAGAGCAGATGAGGGCTGGGCAAAGGGCGAAGTGGAGCATGCGAACAGTTTGGGGTAAGAGCCAAGTGTGGGGGAGGCTAGGAGAGGGAAGAAAGGAGGGAAATGGAAGTGATGAGGGTGGGGTTGCGTGGAAGTACGTGGATGGAGGCGCTAGTGAGAAGAGGGATGGATGTGGAGGCTACGGAGGGAAGTGGCAGGGCGCGAGGGTGAGGGAAATTGAAGGTCGAGGAGTGGAGGAGTGAAGAGCGCGGGAGGGGTTGCAGGAAGGTGGATGCAGCGAGGTGTAGAATATTAGTGTGCAGGGAGAATGGTGAGAGGAAGCAATGGAGGTGGTAAAAGAGGGGGGGAGGATGGACGCAAGAAAATTGGGGATGCAAGTGCAGAGTTGGGGGAAAATGGAGGCACGGAGAAGGTGATGATGAAGTAGCAGAATGGTGGAGATCTGAACACTGAGCGAAGAGCTGAACGCTAAACACAGACCGTACAGAGAGCTGAACGAAGAGATGAACACTGACTTGCTAGAGGGGATGAGCCGAATTCGAGCTCAAGCCGAAGGAGCGAATCCGCTCTGATACCAAATGCAGCAACCGTATCCGATTGGATGTTAATAGTCAAATCCGACTCTCATATTGAATGATAAATATTAATAATATATTAGATGATGAATATAAAATTACAATAAGATTGTCTTTATAGGGCTTTGAGGAAGCATAGTGAAGGGTTATGCCCTTTCACTAGTAACCTAATAATCTATTAATTTATAGATAATAATATTAATTAAATATTCACAGCAACCTGATTGACTAGTTCCCACCCATGAGGTAAACCAAGAGTTGTCGTTTGTGGCAAAGCAGTTATCAGTTTTACCTGAGTTGTGGAGTGAGGGGTACTTCCCTAATACGCAAGCCATCAGACATCATTGGTGGACAAGTGATTCCCCTGAACTGATAGGAAGCCAAACATACCTGGGGTCCATATCTATTTTCAACTGAACTATTGCCGATCACTTCCGCGTCGTTGCAGATCCATTTGTTTTCGATCACTTCCACGTCATTGTAGATCCATTCTGGAAGCCATTTCATATCCATTCTCAAAGTCATTTCAGATCCAGCCATTTTCGATCCATTCTGAGTCATTCTAGATCCCGTTGTTTCCGATCCATTCCGAAAGCCATTTCAGATCCATTCTAAAAAAAACAAATCCGTTTCGCCATATCTCCCTTGTTTTAACTCTATTTTCCGTGAAACTTCACTCACACCCCTGCAATCCTATTTTGCATATTTCATTCCTGGGGACCCTATCCCAAATTCCACTTCCCAAACCCAGAAATCCCACATTTGTCTCTTTTTAGGGTTTGCCATCACTCCTTCGATTTTCACCCAATCACTCTCAAATTTTGTCACCGTGTTCATTCCCTATTTCTGCTTCTTTGTCCCTCTCTTACAAAATTTCCCATTCTTTCACCCTACTTCTGAAATCCTCATTTTCTGCTTCCCTATCCATTCCAAAGTGTCCAAAACCTAGTCAAACCCCAATTACCCATCCGAGTTTTTTCCCAAATCCAAATTTTTCTTTACTAAATAAGCTTCTATTTGTGCTTTTCTACCCATTCCCCCCCCAAAAAAAAAACTTATGTTTATGGTTGTCACCCGTGCAGGAGCAAAAACCATTGAGGAATCACTTGCATCCATCCAAACCAAACTCTAGGATCTAGATGGAAAATTTCTTGGCCTCCATATTGAGCATTCAACCATGAACAACAAACGACAGTTCGAGTCTTCATCAGACAATGGGTCTTCTTATTCCAGCAATTTCCGTGGTCCGAAGCTTGAATTTCCCCGCTTCAATGGTACTAATCCGATTGGATGGATCTATCGTGCAAAACAGTATTTTAGTCTACATAATACTTTTGATGTCCAAAAAGTTCCACTTGCATCCTTTCATTTGGAACAGGAAGCCCTTCAATGGTACTGTTGGTACATCAAGGCTCATGACGAGCCAAAATGGACAGATTTTTGCAAACTCCTTTTGCAATGATTTGGTCCTAGTGCTTTTGATGACTTCACCGAAGCACTCACTAAACTTTGTCAAATCGACACTATGAGAGAGTATCAGACAAAATTTGAGAAACTAGCCAATCACACAGAAGGATTGTCTGATGAATTCTATAGGAGTTGTTTTATCAGTGGTCTTAAGGATGAAATCCTCTCAGAGGTCAAAATGTTCTGTCCCAACACAATGATGGAAGCCCTGGGGTTGGCTAAGTTGACAGAAGACAAGATTGTAGCCCAACAGCACTCCAAACCCACTTTTGTTCCCTTTCGAAATATGGGTTCTCAACGACGTCCCATCCCGCCAGCTCCTCGACCAACTCCTATCAAGCATTTGTCTGAAACAGAGATGCATGAACGTAGAGAAAAGGGATTTGTTATAATTGTGATGGGAAATTCAATTGGGGACATAGATGTTTTCAGCAAAAGCTCTATCTATTTGATATGGATTCTCCGCCTGCCTCTACAATTGGTGAAGGAGCTCCAGATACAAAGGATGATCAGGTCGACATTCAGGAGCCGCCTATTGACCCACCATATCTGGACGACCAACCAGAGATATCTCTCCATGCCTTATCCAACATCACCACCCCCCAAACAATGCGGGTCAGGGGTTACTTCAAGAAGCTTCCTCTTACAATATTCATTGATTCTGGTAGCACTCATAACTTCATTGATCCTCGGATCGCCAAACAGGCTGATTGTTTTGTCCATCCATGCTCCAACTTTGAAGTCATAGTTGCCAATGGGGGCACCTTACCTTGCAAGGGGAAGTGTCATAATGTGTGTATCTCTCTGGAATATTATAACCTGCACTCTAACATGTTTTCCTTGTCCCTAAGCGAATGTGATGTGGTTTTGGGCATTCAATGGTTACGCACACTTGGCCGAATATTATGGGATTTTGTTGAACTTTGGATGCAGTTTTCAGTAAAGGGGAAACAACACAAATTTACAGGATTATAACAAGGGTCTCTCCACATCATTAGTTCACATCACCTGGAAAATATCCTTAAGAAGAATTCACATGGTGTCATCGATCAACTCCATTCCATTCAGATGCACCCATCAACGGTCTCCCCTACTTCTTTGGATAGATCTGTAGGCGTCTTTGCTAAACCAGTGGGATTGTTTCCTTCCAGAGACCTTTTCGGTAAGACTTTAGCCGCATCTACATCTTAGCAGGAAATGCTGGCTATTTTTGATGCAGTACAGAAGTGGCAGCCATACCTATTAGGGAATCATTTCTGCATCAAGACTGATCTCCAAAGTCTAGAAAATTTCTTGGAACAACCGGTCTCCTACCCAGCACACCTGAAATGGGTTATCCAACTCATGGGTTATGCCTATACGATCACTTACAAGAAGGGTAAGGACAATATGGTGGCAAATGCTCCTTCTCACACATTTGATGACCCAGTTTCTCTTACAGTTATTTCTCTACTTGTTCCAAATTGGTTGCAATCTGTTCAACAGGGCTATCTCTTCTATGAACTCCATGCTTCTTCATCGGCAGGGCACTCTGAGTTCCTCAAAACGTATGACCGGGAATAATGTAACTTCTTTTGGCAGGGACTTAAAAATGACAATTCAACAGATGGTGGTTGACTGTGATACTTTCTAGGTCAGCAAGGGTGAAATGACACTCCTTTCGAGACTGCTTGAATCGTTTTCCATCCCTACACAGATTTGGACAACTATTTCTATGGATTTCCTAGAAGTGCTCCAGTGGTACAATACCACATCTAAACGGACACAATATGAAGTAGTCTATGGATAGGCACTGCCAGTTCTTCTTCCATACACCTTCAACAGCTCCCCAGTTCAGGAAATTGACTCGGTTCTTTGAAACCGCGATCAGATTCTTCTCATTCTATAGGACAGATTCTTCTCATTCTGTAGGACAATATTCACATGGCAAGAATTCGACTGAAACAACAAGCCTATCAACACCATTCTGAGTGCACTTTTTATGCAGTTGATATGGTTCTTCTTTGTCTACAGCCTTCCAAGCAACCCTCCCAGAAACTCAAAAGGAGTCAGAAACTCAAAAGGATGCAACCCAAGGATGCTACAGGGGAACCACTCCTTCAGATTCTGCATCAATTTCCACATCAAAGCTTTGAGGACAAAGATTTTTCTAAGGGAGAGGGAATGTTAGGAACCCATGTCAACCCTTCTATTTACTTTGTTAGTATATTTTTGTTGGACGCATATGCTTTGTAAGTCGTCTCGTAGTATTTGTTGATCCATAGTTTGTATTATTGTCGTTGGACGCATATGCTTTGTAAGTCGTCCTATAGTAATTGTTGATCCATAGTTTGTATTGGCCCATGGTTTGTAGTGACACATGGTATTGACCCATGGTATTGGCGCTTAGACTTAGTATATAAGTTTGGGTTGAGACCAATGAAGGTACCATGAAGTTATTTGTATTGAGCTTGCTCAAAAGAGGTTTCCCCCTCAAAGTGGCCTGCGATCAATAAAATCCATTCTGAGTTCTGTTATTTATTCCATCTTGTGTATTTTCATTAATTAATTATTGCAGGTTCTTCACATGTTGCTGCATTTAAAGATTTCATCCATAAATTTCTAGAAGTATATTTTGATGATTGGACTGTATCTGGATTACTGAAGAACCATTATGAGAGCTTAATACTGATGTTAGAAACGTGTAGACAACATCAGATTTCCTTGAACTTGAAGAAAAGCATCTTTTGTGTGCCCTATGGAATTCTATTGGGACACATTGTTTGTAAATAGGGGCTGATGGTTGATCCAGCTAAAATCGCAGTTATTGTGAACCTTCCAACACCAAACTCAGTCAAACAACTACACACTACATTGGGGCGCACGGGTTACTACATGAAGTTTATCAAAGGATATGCGCAGATAACTACACCCATGAAAAATTTATTGAAAAAGAAGCAAAGTTTATATGGACTAAAGACTACCTGAAAGGACTGGACACACTGAAGGAAATGATGGTAACTGCGTCTATCCTAGTCCTCTCGGATTGGAGCAAACAATTCCATGTACATGTAGATGTTTCATCCATTGCACTTGGTGTTGTACTAGCACAACCAGGTGAGGGAGGTATTGACCATCCTATTGCATTTTCAAGCAGGAAGCTGTCTTCAGCATAAAAGAATTATACAACAACAGAAAGAGAAGGTTTAGCTATGGTGTATGCACTGCAGAAATTCAGGCACTATATGCTAGGTGCGCACTTTTGTATGTTTACTGACCATTCAACTTTGAAATACCTGGTCAATAAAACAGTGTTAGGGGGAAGAATTTGTAGATTTTTGTTACTCTTTCAAGAGTATGATTTTGAAATTGTTGTTAATCCAGGAAGGCTAAAGTCAAGACCTGACCATCTGTCTAGAATTGAGTTAGGCAAAGAACCTACAAACCTGGAAGACAGTCTACCATATGTGTAGTTATTTGCTATTTAGATAGGAGATGACTATTATAAGGACATTCTAGAGTTCTTGACTACAGGGTTGGAACCTATAGAGTTTACTACTCAACAAAAGAATCAACTTGTAGTAAGAGCAACAAACTTCACCATAATTGCAGGGAAATTATACAAGCTAGGACCAGATGAAGTACTGTGCAGATGTGTGCTAGAACATGAGAAAGCATTGATACTAGCTGAAGCACATTCAGGAGTGTATGGAGGCCACTATGTAGGAAGAGCCACTGCGCAAAAGATATTAAGAGCATGACTATGCTGGCCTACACTTCACAATGATTCAAATGAACATTACCGAAGTTGCGATGTTTTCTAGAGAATAGAAAATCCATCTTGCAGAGATGAGATGCCATTGAGACCACAGTTGACACTGCAAACATTTGACAAGTAGGCTATGGATTTCATGGGACCTATTAACCCACCAGGAAAACGAACTGGTTCAAGATATATCATTATAGCTACAGATTATCTCACCAGATGGCCAGAAGCAAAACCAGTGAAGGATTGTAGCGCAGTTACTACCACACAGTTCATTTTTGGAAACATCATAACAAGGTTTGGATGTCCAAAGATCTTAATGAGTGATCAGGGAACACACTTTATGAATAGAACCATCGCATCCTTGACTGAATAATTTCATATCTACCATCAGAAGAACACACCATATCATCCACAGGCCAATGGCACTGTTGAGGCATTTAACGAAGTGTTGGAAAATGCGCTGACTAAGATATGCAATATAAACAGGGATGATTGGGATCTGCAAAATACCAGCTGTTTTATGGGCATACAGGACAAATTGCAAGAAATTGACAGGACATACACCCTTTAGGTTAACATATGGACAGGAAGATGTGATGCCAATGGAATGCATAGTACCAAGCTTGAGGATTGCAGCATTCACAGGCATGGAAGATGAAGATACAATGGAAGAAAGGCTACTACACTTGGTTGGACTGGAGGAAGATCGCTTCATTGCAGGATTTCACCAACAAGTGCAGAAAGACAAAGAAAAAGCATGGCATGATCGCCACATCAAGCAAAAATTCTTTCAGGTAGGATACCCTGTCCTCCTCTATGATAGTAAATTCATGAAGTTTCCTGGAAAATTTAAAATGCACTGGCTAGGGCCATATATTGTTATGCATGTTACTAATGGTGGCGCAATTCAGCTAGCCACATTAGCAGGCGAAAACTTACCAAGTCTCATTAATGGAAGTAGACTAAAACCCTACAGGGATAGTCCTACTTCGCCAAGTCCTCAATGATCAGAAGAGAAGAAATTCTAAGTGTCAAGTGTAGTTGCAATTGGACACTAAGAATATAACAGTAAGATTCTGCACGCAATTTTGATAAAATGCGAAGTATTCATAGAAGAGAAAGTTGTGCTGTGAAGCACACCAAGGACACTGAATTGCGAAGGCAATCCATGGATCTGAAATATACATTGGAAGCCGAAATGCGAAGCATCAAACATTTGCGCTGCGAAGTAGAAAAAAAAAGGGAAATGTGCAATGAAGTACGCATACCAAGAAACCGCTACCGCAGTCCGAAGAAAAATATAACTGTTACAGTATGTCGATCGGTAAGTTAGCCGCTATCAATATTGTCGATCGGTTGAGCCGTTATCCACTATGTCGGCACCAAAAAATCCCCGCATTTAAAGAAAATCTTGTCCGTACAATCCTATTCAATGATAGAAAGGACTAGGATATCGGTGAGATCCGGCGAACGGACATGGTATTTAATTCTTCACTTAACCGTTACACAGCCTGGCGGCACTGATAGATTTCAACAATTAAGGAAAGTTTGCCCGATCAGACATAATAAATGATGGGAAGGACGAGGTTCATACCCAACACCCATCGAAAAAAATAGAAAATATTGATGGTAGAAGAGCTATGTAATCCAAGTCACCACCATTGAGAACAACATTCGTGGCCACCATATCAATGGGTGCATAAATAACATAAGGGACATATGCATAATTGCAACTAGCCTAAAGAATATTAATCTTGTTACATTGGTTTGAATTCAAGTTGTTGATTTTTTTCCCAAGAAAAAAAGCCATACTTCTTATTTGAGATGAACCACAAGTACATTCCTCAAGTTCCTTTGGCACTAGTATAAAAACATAACAAAGGACATTTCTCAATGAACCAAAAAGATTCATCAAAGATGGCTCTGAAATATGTTCATTTAAGTTTCCAGCTCCACAAGAAGGAGGAATTCCTTAGTTGTGTCAATTGTTAGTGTTAGTGTCAATTTTTGTTGAGGTGTCACTTGTTAGTGTACATGTAGAAATGAAGGACTACATGTACTTATACACTCTAAGTCACTTCCAGGTTTAAACTCTTTGAACTTATGTAAGCATTATATCTTTGTTGGTTATGGCGATGAAGTTAAGGGATTCAAATTGTGGGATCCTACCGCCCAAAAAATTATCATTAACACATATTTGGATGAAGAAGTATATTTGAAACAACTAGAAGGGGTTGTTCGAGATCACAACAGAAGATTTGTTTGCAAGATCTAGAATTCATTGTATGGCTTGAAGCAGGTACCTAGGCATTGGTACAATAAGTTTGATTCCTTCATGATGAGCCACAATTTTTCAATGAGTATGATCATTGTGTTATCCTCAAAAGTTAGAATAATGGTATATTCATTATCTTGGTGTAGCTAGTAAAAGCATGGTTAAGATTAGTAGGTTGAAGGTTTAGTGGCTAGGATGGTTGATATGAGGGATGTAGGAGCAACAAAATAAATATCATGTATAGAAATACATAGAGACAAGACATATGGAAAGCTATGGTTATCACAACAAAAGTATGTGGAGGAGATACTCATGAAATTTTGTATGAATCATGCGAAACTAGAAAATATCCCTTTGGCCTCCCATTTTAAGATTTCTACAATTTTATGTCCTAGTAATAAGGAAGAAAAGGATTATACGTCGCATGTACCATATTCTAGTACAGTAGGAAGTTTTAAGTACGTGATGGTATTTACAAGGTCAAATCTTTCACATGTAGTTGGTGTTGTCAATAGGTACATGGAAAATCTAGGTAAAGATAATTGGGCCGCAGTGAAATGGGTGCTTCGGTATATTAGAGGCACAAGTTCTTATTGTATCACCTATAAGGGTTATAGTGGTTCACTTTATGGATATGTTGATTTAGATTTTGTAGGTGATTTGGACAAAAGGGGTTCTACTTCATTTTTTTATGGAGGTGTAGTAGCCTTTGAGAAAGTACATACACAAGAAAATCATGCTGACATGTTTACAAAATCGATACTAATAGAGAAGTTGCAGGGGTGTTTATATTCTCTTGGTTTGCAGAAAAGTTGATAAATGTGTTTGGGCAAGGTATCAGGTAAATTATTGTCAAGGTGGAGATTGTTAGAATTGTGACAACAACAACCGTGGTGGAAATTTTATGGTAAAAGTATATTCACCTTAGTAGTTCACATAACGGTGGTGGTTTGTGAATAGGTGGAATTTATTGTAATAATGTTAGTTATAGTTATAGTTGTATATACTATATTAAGTTATGGTAATGTTGTAAGCTTGCTAGACGTCTTGTCAAGGTTTTACCATGTAAATTCTTGTGTCTTGTGTGATGTGATTGACTTCTTATTTTCTCATTTCTTGCTGCAAATTCCTTTTGTATGTTCATGTTGCTCAACAATGACTTTAGTAATGGACATACTGATTATACAAAGAACAGACTAGAAAAAAACAAAGGGATAATTTGGTTATGGAATTCTCCCCAATGAATTAAGAGAACCAAATATCTTGAATGCCTAGTCACATATGGTTTTGTAATTTACATTGAAATTGATTTCATTTTGGGAAAGTGACAAAAGGTGAATGGCTCACAAACCACGCATCAAATGAGTCATAGTCAACAATCAAACCCATTAATGACAAGGCAATTGACAAACTGTATGAGTGTCTAGCTGTACGACTGACAATGTTCATAATCTTGGGCCAATGCATACATAGTAATTGTAATACTTTAAGACCAAACTTTTAAATTTAAAGGGGTCACTATGATAAATACCTGCCCTCATAGGCCTTGAGGAAAATTGTTTTGTACTGAACAAGGATTGGCCAGAGTACGAAGTTGAGGAAAATGTTAGATGTGTAAGGAACTGAGCCAAACTATCCCTAATGTTGAGTGTTGAAAAATAAGAACCCGACTTCAAACTCATCTATTGTTGTTGATGAACACACAACACAACAAAGACACAAATCAAATAATTATCAACAAAAATCACAACACAATAGATACACAAATTGAATAATTATCAAGGAAAATTGATTTTCTATAGGTCCTCGCTATTAGAGAAACAACTAAAATCCTTATTCATTCGTCATTAATGAAATTGCTTTGAATTAATAACGAAAATGTAGTGAATGTATTCATATTTCAGAATATAACTTTATGTTGGAGTTAATCCTTACATCAATGTAATAATGCCACAATCTATAAGTGACCAAGTAATCAGATATAATTGATGTTTGTTAGGATGGTTGAGATATTTTCTCAATCAATTTTTAAACCACTTCTTCTATACTAAAAATAAGTTAGATATGATAACAACTTATGTACTTTATATAATAAATTCATTACCTACTCTAATGTGTATCATTTTCATATAATATGAAGGGTATGGGAAAATTTTGTATATATATGTAAATTGATTGTGTTTCTTTCTCCAATTCATTTACCGTTGTTATTTTATTGAAGAAGAGACAATGCACACAAATTGTGCCTCCCTACCGATTTCTCATCATGATATCAAAGCACACTTTTAGAATTCTTAGTGATGTGCAGATAACTTTTTCTCATCATGGAATCAGAGCACACTTTTAGAAGCATTAGTCATGTGCAATATTATTTAAAGTTGATGTAGCCATTGCCGAAGAACAACCAGATATCGACAATAGTGATGTCTTTGCTAGCAACTTGTAAGCATCTTATTGATGACTTCTAAAAGATGTATAATTATGTTTCATATATATATATATTCCATAATGTAAGCATTAAGAGGAGTATTGGAGTTAATGTTTACATAAGTGTAATAATGTTACAATTTATAAGTGATTAAGTAATAGATTTGGTTGATGTTAGTGAGGATGATTGAGATATTCTCTCAATCACTTATTTTTTACTAAGAATAAGTTAGATGTGATAACAACTTATGTACTACCGATTGTAAATTGTACTAATTTCATATAATATCAAGTGTGTGGGTGTGTCTGTGAAAATTTGTGTGCTTATGTGAGTTCATTGTGCTTCTTCTCTAAATAATTTATTGTTGCTCATTTGATTGGGGAAAGAGATTGAGGTAGATAAATTATATTTCTCTACAGATTTCTCATCATTTCATATCCACATTCTGCATTTTATTTAGAATTTTACTAAGATAAGGAAATTGTTACATAATATTGATCTCACTGTTGCAAAGTTTTAATGCATTCCTACTCATAAAAAGCAAAAACATTGTAGATGATCTAACCTAAAAACATTTTCAAAAATGTATTAATGAATAGGACACATATTAGCAAAACTACATGGAACCTATCACTGTTTGGAATGTTGGATGATAGATTATTTGGTAAAAACGACCCAAGATTACTCATAACGCTGGTCCAGATACTTTCTCAAGATTGGTAGTACACACCACCATGCAGATGTGAAGAAGATTGCACACAGCCAGTCAGAGAAAACCAAACATAACAGCGTGATTATAAAAACAGCCACACACACACTAGTGTCGTAAGCTATGGCCTGCCTCGTTCTCCAATATGATCCCTGCACTGGTCTAGCAGGTATGGTGGGCGGATTATCCACGGCCAAAACCCTTCTGATTGTTTGAGCTTTAGGCTGATCATGACGATGATTGTGCTTAGAGTCGATGTTTTTGGGCTGCACTGCACTTGGAATAGCCGAAAACTCTTGTTTTCTGCCTAACTCCCTGTGCTTCCGGCTATTATTATTCTCGACAGGTCCCAGAATCGAAACCCCGGCAGCACCCTCGGAACTGTTTTTTTTCGAGATTCCCTCTCTCATCACTACCGGAACCCATCCGTTACCCGAATTTGTGAACCTCACCAGGGCTTCTGGCGCACCAGTCTTGTTCGAAATATATTTTCTTCTGGCAGAGAGCTCGGCACAGACGTTTTCGAACTTGTCAAGCCCTTCGCTGGAATATGGATTCGACCTCTTCCCATCTCTCTGTCGTGATCTGATCCTGGGCGGGACAGAGATCTCTTCTGCTTTGCCTTCCACTGATCTCTCCCCTCTGATACCCATGATCCCACAACAAAAACCCTAACTCAAAATACTACTGATTTCACTGGCTCCCGAGTCCCAAACCCTAACTCAAAATACTACTGATTTCACTTGCTCCCGAGTCCCAGCTTTAGCAGCTGCCCTCTAAGGCTTTGAATATATATACAGAAGATCGAGAAGACTTAGTCTAAACTGTGGTTGAAGGTACTATCTGATTATCATGGAAAAGAAAAAACTGTAGAGAAATAGATCCGTTGACCCCACACACTCGATCGAGGATAACAGATGAAAACGAATATTATAACAATACATAGACATTGAGCTTAGTTAGTTACAGTACTTTCAATGGATGTTGGTTTGATTTTGTAAAACTATGGTTTAATATTGATTAATATTTATGATTTTTTAAAATGTTAAGATCATGTTTCAGTAGTTCTAAATTGGAAATAAATAAATTCGAAAAAAATAAGATAAAAAATAATTGATAATTAATATATGGATTACTAGTAACTATTGCATGTATAATACTTAATTAATCCATAAATAAGGAGTAATTTGTATTCTATCGATATTCACTACTGCAAGTTGAATAGCTATACTAGTTTAAATCTGTTTGAATCTGATTTCTTTATCAATGTTAAAAGTTAAATAAATAAAATATTATTTTGAACAGAAAACCATTAATTTGAAAGTTAAATAAATACAATTTTATTATATAAAAAACCATTAATTCGAAAGTTAAATAAATACAATTTTATTATATAAAAAACCATTAATTGATAAAATATATTCCATTGTCATTACCGTTTACACTTTACACTACCAACAAAATAGATACAATTTTGTCTTAGTGTTTGAGGAACTTTGACTTCCATACACCATAAAAGTACAAATCTAAAATTTTCGAAAGCAATTGGATGATGCAGTGGATGATGTATACAATTTTGTCTTAGTGTTTGAGGAACTTTGACTTCCATACACCATAAAAGTACAAATCTAAAATTTTCGAAAGCAATTGGATGAGGCAGTGGATGATGTATATCTTGATAAGATTAGAATCTAAATATTATTTTTATCTCATTAAAATCAAAGTGATTTTATACAAAATTTGAGAAGGTATATTTATTATTATTATTATTATATATATATATAATTTCATTATATAACTTTATATAAAATTATATTTATAATTTCATTAATTATATATATATATATATATAATTTTAGTAAAATTTAGTTTTCATTATTATAATTTTGGATTAATAAAATTATACTTAATAAATATTATTTATATTTTTTAAGTTTATCTTTATTAAAAATTAGATTTATTATATTATAATTTTGGATTAATGAATTTGATGTTTTTGGAATAAAAATGGGCTTGACAATATCTTTTCTTTGAGTTGACAATATGCGTTAAAACATTAAAACATTATTTATTTATTTCACTTGGGAAATACATATTCATGATATTATTAATTACATAACATGTCAATTTATGTGGGGAATAAACAACATTGCTCTTAAAATTATTTATATTTTATTCATTATCCACACACATATTATGTTAGCTTTGAAGGTTAGCTCAAGGAATCATGACCCATGTGAGTTCTCTCTTCAAAATTGGGAAGGTTACAAGTTCATATAGAGAGAGTGTGTGTTTATATTAGGTAAAATTTAGTTTTTCAACAGTATAATTTTGGATTAATAAAATTATAATTTTAAATTAAAAAAATTGTAGTTAATAAATCTCATTTATATTTTTTAAGTTTGTACACACATAATATCTTATCCTTGAGGGTTACCACCGATGTGAGATCTCTCTCCAAAGTTGTGAAGATTAAGAGTTCCACTCTTTTCATCCCCTTTGGGTTAAACTATGTAATATTTTATTCTCCATACATGATACTACTAGAAAAATCCTTATGTTTTGCAAAATTTGATAGAAATTATTCATCTTTCATTCAACAATAAACTCATTTTTTAAGGTGAGCCTATAGTCTACTTGCTTCATCAACACTATCCTTTTAGAATATATGCATGTATGTAAAATTTAGTTAATTAACATTATAATTTTGGATTAATAAAATTGTAGTTAATAAATATTATTTATATTTTTAAGTTTGTCTTTATTAAAAAAAATATTTCCGATATTATAATTTTGGATTAATGAAAATAGAGTTGACGATATTATCATTTTGGATTAATGAATTTGACGTTTTTGGAATAAAAATGGAGTTGATGATATCTTCTAGTTCACAATATGTGTTAAAACATTAGTTTTTTTTTCAATTGGAAAATACATATTCATGATATTATTAATTACATAACATGTCAACTATGGTGGGTAATATAACAACATTCCTCTTAGGCACTATACATTCAATTGACAAATAAAACATTATTTATATTTTCTTCATTTTTCACACACACACACACTATGTTAGCCTTGAAGGTTAGCTCAAAGAATCACGACTCCTGTGAAATCTCTCTTTCTCCAAAGTTGGGGAGGTTACCAATCTCTCTCTCTCTCTCTCTCTCTCTCTCTCTCTCTCTCTCTCTATATATATATATATGTAGCTTCATTTTATTATATATAGTTTGTAATTGGTAAAGTTTAGTTTTTTCAACATTATAATTTTGGATTAATGAAATTGATGTTTTTGGAATATTAAAACATTATTTTTTTTTTCACTTGGAGAAAACATATCCATGATATTATCAATTACATAACATCTCAACTCTGGTGGGGGATGTCAACCACTATACACTCAATAGACAAATAAAACATTATTTATATTTTCTTCGTTATTCACACACACACACACACACACATCTTATGTTAGCCTTGAGGGTTAGTTCAAGGAATCATGACCCATGTGAGATATCCCTCTCCAAAGTTGGGGAGGTTACGAGTTCAACTCTCTTCATCCCCTATGGGTTAAACTATGTAATATTTTATTCTCAATACATGATACTACTAAAAATTCCTTATGTTTTGCAAAGTTTAATAGACATGATTTATCTTTCATTCAACAATAAATTCATTTTTTGGTGTGGGCCTATAGCCCACTTGCTTCACCAACACTATCATTTCAGAATTAAAATCTTAATCAATAGAGGCCTTTGCAACCATTTGATGAGAAAACATATATTTATATGACTTTTCTATGTTTCTATTTCTTGTGCATATACATTTGTCTCTCTGGTGTCTCTCTAATGACTGCAAGGCCTCTATTCTCTATGCAACCTACCCACAACAACTAGCTATAGTGTGAATAATAATCAATGTTCTAAGTTAATTTCTCTATTGCTCTCTCGAGGTATGCACACAATAAACCAATGATCAAGCCAATAAAAACCAAGACTTTGCCAATGCCTTTTCATTAAGAACTTTATTCTTAATGCAACTCCTACAAACTATTCTTTAGTAGGCATGTGACGAAGGTTCTATTTGTTTTGTTTGCAATGCTTAGAAAAATATCAATAGTGGGAAAACAATGAGACGGCATCAATGCCACAAATAGAATGAAACTATGTTGAGAAATTTTCCAAATAAAACAATACGCCGCTGCTTAATTAAATTCGATTGATTACATTTTTATATTCAATTACGATTTAAGATGGAAAAATCCAACTAGCATGCGGTGTCAGATGTTCCCAACCCTTAAAATCTCATCATGCAAATGGTAAGACAATGGTGTTGACCCTTCTATTCACTGATATAAACATCATAGAAATAATTCTTAACCACACTCATACTTCCTCAATAGTTTATCAAGACAATGGGTATATGGATACACTTTTGATTATGACTTTGTAAGAGGAAACACGTGTTTTTATAATCATAAGAACCACTTTTAGCAACCATTGGAATTGCACTAAAAACAAAGGCCACTTATGGATGAATTCCCAAAACATAAATGTTAATTACAAAACAAAACAATCATATAGTAACCACTTATAACAATCATCTATTTACAATAAAAACAAAGGAAACTTTCCCGCCAATCCAAAATATAATAAAATTGACTATGGTGAAAAAAGTGATTCACTATGTGTACATAGCGATATGGGGTTCACGTAGAGATTAATTTTCCAATATATTATGAGAAAAAACAAACTATTTTCTCTTTGAAAAATATATGTTGGTTGTTTGAGCATTAAAAAACCTACCTATACCAATTTATACTTAGGATATAATTAATCAATCATTTATGATTGATTTCTTAAGTTTTGACTTGGTAAAAAGGGCCAGTTTTGTCTTTTAGTGGACCACTTGCCATCCTAATTCACTAGGGTGCACTTGAGGAGATTCTGGATAAGATTTCATTGGATTCTATTCGATTTCTTTCCATTCCTGGTTTAGAAGGTGATTTCCTGATTTAGACAACTTTATCCTGTTTTTTCTACTTTCTAGTGGATAAGGTAAAGCTAGTTGACTTAAAAAATCTTGCCACTTGACCAATTCGACCTCCAAATCATTTATTATCTCCTAAAGCCATCATTAAATTCCATTTACCTCACTCATGAGTTTCCATACCATATTTAGCAAATTCGCGAGCCTTTAGATAGTTTTGGAAACCAATTTTGCCACCTAGGGGTTTTTTTACCTTTAGTAATCCTTTTCTTATTGTCCTTTTCAACTTGCCTCTAAGGAATTCGATTTTCTCCATGGAAGATGTATTATATATTGTAAACATATTGATGAATAATATACAAAGCATTTTCCACAAATTATATTTTTTATTCTTCTTCTCTCATTCTTAGAAATATTCCATGTGAAGTTGTCTTATTAAATCTAGATCTAAGCCATTAAAAATATCACATGGTATTAGAGCTAGATTTATTCAAAACGGTTTCCAGTGTGTTTTTTTTAGGGTATTTCCATCACCAGGAGTGCATCAGCATGGATCAAAATCAAGCTAAAGATGTGACTCTCACTCCATTCAACTACTTTGACTCAAAGGCGCATATGATCATCCAACATCAAAACAAAGGATTATATAGAGTCACTATGGGGCTTGAAACTGAGCCAGGAGTTGTTGCATTAAAATACAAATGGTTCAATAGGATTGATGAATCTTATGGGTTACTTCGTCTCTCTGTATATCCAGATCTTCTATTCCATATTGACTCTCTATCCACTCCAAATCAAGTGTGGACAAAGCTAGAGTCTCTCTTTGGAAAATAGGATGAGCTTAGAGGTCATTTATTGGAGATTGAGCTGATCTCACTTAGTCCAAGTAATTTCGATTCAATGGAAGAGTTCATCTCAAAATTCAAGAACCTAATGCTTCAAATCAAGCAATGTGGCATAGATAAGAAGGATGAGCAGCTAATCCTTACCATTCTGTCAAAACTGAGCTTTGAATACTCAGTATTTGTGTCAACTTTTCATACTACAAGACTTGCAGTTCCCAATTGGAAGATGCCAACCTTGGATGCATTCATTGATTCGCTCACTAATGAGAAGGACAAGCTGGTCCAAATGAGGGATCTAACACCCTCCAAGGAATTTGCACTTGTTTCTCATGGAGCAAAGAGTTTCAAAAATGACAAACCGAAACAAAAGATGTTGTCAGATGAAGATTTCAAAGCCAAGAAGATGAAGAAGGAGAAGCCCAAGTGTTCTTATTGCTGCAAAGGAACTCATCCTGAGAAATCTTGTTTCAAAAATAAATTGTACATCATGGCCAAGATTCTTGAAGAGCATAACATAGATGTTCTTGGCTTTGCAAGAAAAGAAAAAGGCAAGCTTGTTGTAGAGCAA
This sequence comes from Larix kaempferi, assembly GCA_027924585.1. NCBI lineage: Eukaryota > Viridiplantae > Streptophyta > Pinopsida > Pinales > Pinaceae > Larix > Larix kaempferi. The sequence continues at coordinate 2,265,211 of BSBM01000005.1, read as the reverse complement.
GAACACTGTCTCCAAGCCTCTCCCAAAGGTAATCATGCTTATGATTTGAGTACCAAAGTGAAAAATCCTTTTTATGTCTCTTATTTTGATTCAAATTCTAATATATCATAATCAAAAGTCTCCACCTCTTCCTTGGTATAATCTCCAGTCAGTTCACCCAAGTATCCTCTCAAACCTAGTCATTTTTCACTAGTTTCTAACTTGTCTTTTGAAAGGTCTTTCCACCTCCATTCAAATATTTTAGATTCTAATTTTGAAGATGATATACAGGTCATGTCACCTCCCACACCATTTTACTAACAATTAGATGCACAAAATACCCTACAACCCCCAAGTTCTCCAGTTAAGAAACCACACAATTCCATGGTTTCCTACAGTGTGTCACTTGTCTCTGTTGTTCTTATGTCTACCACATCTTTAATTGGTTGGAAAAACATGTCCTTGGCCATCAATGGACTGATATTTCACACATATGGACTTGATCCCATCACTCATGGTTCAAAATTCAAGTCCTCAAACTCTCTAGCCTCGCTTAGTTGTCAGGGTGACCTAGTTGTTCACTCTTTTCCTACTGAAACTCTATCTGATCATGGAGACTCTCCACCCTTATTGTTTGATTCTCCATATGACTCAAATTATGATATTTCAGAGCTGCATGATCTCCTTTACAATATCAGAAAGGTTCTACATCAGTTTGAGAAGAAGGTGCAAGAATTAGTGCACCACATTGCAGCTGCACAAGAAGTTGATCTTGTTGAGTCCATTGATGCTCTTTGGGAAGGAGTTTGCACAGATCTTATTTCCATCATTGATTATGTTTCCATATCAGATTATATATGTTATAACATAAAGAATAATTCATATGATGCTCCTCCATCATCAGAAGATGAGCTTCATGGAGCCTCTACACATGATTCTTTCCTACACCACATTGATGCACTGGTGCATGATCATGGCATTCACAATCTCTTCATCAAGTCTGTTACTCAGAAGCAACCCATTCATTTCATTCAACTCCTCCAAATGAGGAACAAGACAGTATGAAGATTTCCAAGCATGTCCATTTTTGAGAGAGGGTTTTGATCCCATGAGGTTTTCCCTATTTCCATGTTTTATATGGACTAGTTATTTTTGTATTGGGGTGACCATAAGCTGTTTTTTTTTTGTAATTTAGGGTAGGTCCTTATATTACTTCTAGAAAAATATATAGAGTCTTACAAGGCCCTCCCAATATTTGGAAAACAGACCCGGAATGAAAAATTAATAAGTCATCCCCGAAAGGAAACAATATGGTGCTAAAAGGTCTGAGAATTTTTGTCTTTCTACACAGTAAGGTTGCCAAGAAACTAAACACAACAACAAAAACTAAAGTGATAAAGCTAAACCAAAATAAAAACAGATGCTAATTGAAACCGAGATAGATGTTCAAACCGGTCGGGTCATCCCGAGAAGTAGGCTCCTTGATGAGTTCAATGCCGAGCTGGTGAGCAATGTGGTTTTGGTTGTGGAGAATCTGCTTAAGGTACCCCACCATTTCATCCCGCTGAAGTGTAATTTTTGCATGAGATTCACCTCATTCGGCCAGGATCTTCTCGAGAATCGTTTTCTGCAGCCAGTGAAAGTCCAGAGTCCGCTGGTAGAGGGTGGTGCCTCCAATGTTCCCCGAGTCTGGAACCAGTGCCTCAAATTCATTTCGAATTTTTGAGTCTAAGAGATAGCCCCGAGTCACTTGGGAATGCTCTTCGGATTCCTGTATTTCTTCCTAGGCATGTGACGGGATCTCCTCGTTGAATCGACGGGCCTTCCCCACTATGTCGTGCATGAAACGAACCAGCGGGCCGGAAGAAGGGTCGGTCGGCTTGGTCCTGCACCTAATGCAACCTCTCATGGAGGGAGACATTTTTGTTGCAACTACAATCAAACCAGGAGACCAATCACGAACAGTAAACGTGCTGCAGAGGGAGAGACGCAATGCTATGAACCCGGTGTCATCCACACTTATGCCCCATCTTTTAACTCGCAGGGAATTACGAGGGTGCTTCCTCCTACTGTCTCTTCTTACCATTAGTGTGTGTGCACCTCCCCACTTGAATCTCGTTGTGGGAGTGATTTCCATAATGCAGAGCCGGACCAAGATGAGATGAAGCGCACGCTAGAGCATTGGATCGACCGGATAGGAGGCCCAATATATCATGCAAGCTGCGATGCGTGGATGGTCGAGGAAGGCATGTTCCCAACCTCGTGGTTGGCATGGGAGGGCATGTGTCGTGCCTCCCGATTGTCTATATGTTCACTAGGGTGGAACCCAGTTAGCACCCGCAATGGGGGAACTTGGTCCTAAGTGGCTAGGTTCGATAATTGCAGTCTAAGAGGTTTCTCTTTGAAGTTGTGCTAGGGGGAGTCTATCCTGTTGTGAGAAGAGACAACTCCATGATTGGCAAGATGATTAGCTAGTTTGTTGGTCGTGCGGTGAACATGGCTAGAGCTTAAAACCTGAAAGTGTTATATATGCTCTTGCAAATGTTCCTGGAGCCCCTCCAATCACTAATGTTTAGTTAACTTGGCTAGAGTGGTGAAACACTATTTCCTGCAAGCCATGTTGATGATTATTTGAGAATATCCTTCAATTGTTAGAGCTGTCCATCCTTCTCTGCGAGCAATTTTTAATCCTGTGTTGAGAGAAGTCAGTTCAGCCACATTGTTGGTAGTGATCCCTATATGATCAGTGTAGATGCGTATGATATCACTAGTGACATTTATGAAGACTTCTTCAATTCCCGTGGGCCCAGGATTTCCCTTTGAGGCGCCATAAAAATTGAGTTTGATGGGGGGTTTAGTGGCGGGGACCAAGAGTTGGGGATGAGCTTGGAGGCAGTGGGGATGGAGGTTCCAGGGTGTTGTGGGGTGAGATTGAAATTCCAATCCTTCATGATTGTTTTTTCCAGGTGCTAACAAATGTGATCTGAGTCTGACCAAGCTCCCAACAATAGGATCTCTTGAAGGTTGGAGTGAATGCGAGCTTGGATACTTGCTAGGGGAAGAGTGTTACCATGGAAGATTATTTTGTTGCCCTCTTTCCAAATGTTCCAAAGAACAAAACCAGGGAAGAGTAACCAGATTTGGTTCAAGATGGGGTTGGAAAATGGTTATGTCTGCCATTCGCGGATGGTGGCGTTGATATCTTCCTTGTTACGATCGGAACAATGAAATATGGTTGTGTTGCAATCCCACAGAGTGGAGGAAAAGTTGCAGTTATTGAGGATATGCTCCTAGTTTTCCTCCTGTTGATTACATAAAATGCAAATCGATGGTCCCTCAAAACCTTGTCTAAGAAGCTGGTCCCAACTTAGGATATTTTTTCTTGCAACAAACCAGAGTAAAGCTTTGACTTTCGACCATAGATGCAAGTCCCAAATCTTTATCCAGAAAATGTCTTTGGGTTGGAGAGGGCCTGGGTGAGTAAGGTTGTAGGCCTCTTTGATGGTGAAGTATCCTTTCTGTTGATGACCCCACCTGAGCTTATCTGGTTTATCGACCACAAGCCTTGTTTCTTGGGCCCTATATTTCTGATATTTTTTTGATTTCCACCACTAAAATTCAGGCTTATGTGGGGGTGCTCGAGTATTAAAAAACCCACCTATACCATTTTAGACTTAGGATATAATTAATTAATCATTTATGATTAAATTCGTAAGTTTTGACTAGGTAAATAGGGTCGTTTTTATCTTTTAGTGGACCACTTGCCATCCTAAGTCACTATGGCGCACTTGAGGAGATTCTGGATAATATTTCATTGGATTCTTTCTGATTTCTTTCCATTCCTAGTTTAGGAGGTGCTTTCCTGATTTAGACAGCTTTATCCTATTTTTCTACTTTCTACTGGATAAGGTAAAGCTAGTTGACTTAGAAATTCTTGCCACTTGACCAATTCGACCTCCACAGTATTTCTTCTCTCCTAAAGCAATCATTACATTCCATTTACCTCACTCATGAGTTTCCATACCATGTTTATCAAATTCGTGATCCTTTAGACAGTTTTGGAAACAACTTTTGCCACCTAGGGTTTTTTTTTACCTTTAGTAAGCCTTTTCTTTTTCTCCTTTTCAACTTGCCTCTAAGGCATTCGATTTTCTCCATGGAAGATGTATTATATATTGTAAACATATTGATGAATAAGATATAGAGAGTTATCCAAAAATTACCTTCTTTATTCTTCTTCTCTCATTCTCAGAAATATTCAATGTGAAGTTTCTTTATTGAATCTAGATCTAAGCCATTAAAAATATCACATTGGTTTTAGATGTTGGTCACTTTTTCTCACCAATGCCCTAAGAGCGAATGCCAATTACAAAACAAAATAGCTAAATAAAAGATGAAGAACCACTTTAATAAATCATGAGATGTATCTAAAAACAAAGGCCAATTTAACACGAATTCCCAAACTTGAATCACAATAACAAAATAAACATGCCACTTTCACATCAATGCCCAAAACCTTAATACCAATAACAAGACTTGTTTGAATACCAATAAAAAAACTACATGTGCTAAGCACCATTGGGAATTTGAGTTCATTCCAAGGTGTTTGAGGTTGCACGCTCACATCCAGCTTTCTAAAGAGGGAAAACTCCTAGTTGTGTTTAGAGTTTTCCATTAACATTTACAAATTTGAATTTTTGTTGTTTATCATTACCTAAATCCACCCATACAACTTTTTTCACAACTGTAATTTTGATTGTAAAAATTATTGTTTTTAATAAAAATTGGATTGAACACCCTACTATACCTATATTGCAACTGGATTATGTAACATTAACATTTGATGTGTACAATCCATATCGTTACTTGAATTTTAGTAGTTAAACTAATCCATATCCCTTCATGGATTTTTTAGTAGTTAAAAGAAGGCAAATTCGTATATTATGGCAAACCAAATAACAAACAAAACAAGGCATAATTTTTTTTTATAACTAGAAACTTTTTGATGGTTATAAGAAAGTGAATGTCAATTGGAAAACAAAATAGTGAAATAAACACTTTCAACCAACAATAGAATCCCATTTACCATGAATAAAAAACCACTTCGCTAGCATTCAACCAATACTATGAAAAATCCACCAATACTATGAAAATGAAATGTTATGTTTTCAAAGATTTTAATAAATTCTAACACTTCTAGGTACACGTGGTCTGGCCATGGCTTGGTATGCCTTTACATCTCACTATTTTGACTAATGGAAAGAAAATTGATATAAAAATTATGTGATTATAAAACTCACTTTGTCCAAAATCTATGGTATTTGGTGAGTAATAATGCTCTTCCTTCTATATGGGAATGCCGAAATGGTTTTATTCATCCTCCCTGAGTATTGATCTCATCCAACCATGATTCACTACATTAACACAATAAACCCACCACAATCACAATGATGAAAGAATTATAGTAGTCTAAGAAATACTTAATACAGAGAGTCTGCAAAGGCTAATACACAGAACAAGCTAAGACCACCTATGAGTGGAAGCTATGGGAAGAATTATTCGCAAGACACTCCTAACAAATTTTAATGTACCAATAAGATCAGATGATACACTAACCAACTCTTCTACAAGACTTAAGGAAAAACAATGAACTCTGGTGCCTTGACTGGCTGTAGGAAGGAAAAATGAAACTATTCTGGAAGGGATGAGGATCATGCTAGATGATAGAATATTTGCACAATTTATTGGGACCATTAATTTTTTGAACATCATAAAGGCTAAATTATACTCCAATGCTCCTGGGAACCCCAACATATGCAAACTAGAAATTCAACTGTGCACTACCTGAGAACCAGTGGTGAAGGATTTTGACTTAGGAAGGATCAAAAACATTAAATTACAATCAATTATCAGTTGAGATTCACTACAGAAATTTTGAATAGGTTTTGACAGATTTTCAAAGATAGACAAGCAAAATTGGCACCCGGGATTACACAACTAGTTCAAATTAAGGAATTTCCAAACAGTAGGAGAATGTCATGAATTATTGGTTTTAGACTTGGTATGTGTATCCTGGCACGTTAATTAATAGTAGAAACTTAAATAATTCAATTTGGAGTTATGGATATTACTCTATCAATCATACACTGAAAACTAGCTCTTTTTCATAGCAATCTAGACTAGGTGCAAGAGATGGACATGAAAGGAATACTTTTATTTGTTCAGAATCAAAAATAGAATTCAAAGGTTCATTATTACATCAGTAATAGTCATTAGTATCAGACATAATTATCATATAACTCTCAAGAAATAAATACACAAAAATAAGAATCTCCATCAAAGAAAGATAGAAATCATCATTATTCTGGATGGGAGGCTCTATAATATATGAAACAAGCTTGAATTTGTCTAGATAAAACTTCAGAACATACAATAAACTCAATGATGAATACTATATGTCATCATCTTCTTAGAAGAAGCAGGGGCACATCTCCCAGCTTGGACTAGGGGCACATCTCCCAGGTCACAGAGGCAAAATTGTACTCAATCGAATTCACAAACTGTCAAAAGATGGGCTAGTGGTGCACACTTCTTATTTTATATATTTAGGGTGAATTGTGCAGCAAGTATGCTAGAGTAATGTTCCCTCATGGAGTGGATAAGGTTGGCTTGCTTTCTGCTTTGCTTTGCTTTTTGCTTTTGCCTTTTCTTTCTACTTTTTGTTTTTCTTTTGCTTTTGGTTTTTCTTTATCCTGGTTTTTCTTTTCTATCCCACTTTGTCCTGGTTTTCTACCTTATCCTGTTTTTCTGCTTTGTCCTGATTTTTCCTTGCTTTTCTGCCTTATCTTGCTTTTCTACTTTTCCCTGCATTTCTGTCATATCCTCTTTTATGCTTTTATCTGATTTTTGTTTTTGCTGAGTTTAGCTGCTTTTCTGACTTGTGTTATCTTTTCTTTATTTTTCCTTATTTCCCTAGATTTTTCTGCTTTTATCTTTTCTTCTCTTGCAAGTTACCTCTTGGTCAACCTTATCCTCTAATGCGCCCTTGTGGAGCATTAGACACTTATTTTATTGAAATAAAATATCTATTAGTGAAAACTAATTCTCATCAAGTACATTTCAAACTTAGGAAAATAATAAAATTACAACCTCCTAACTAATTAATGCCTTAACTTAACTCCTCATTAATTAATTAATTATAATCTGTCACTAGGATCTATGGGGTTTGATCTACTTCATGGTGATGAAAAAATGGGAACATGAGAGTCCCCCCTCCTAAGTTTGCTTGTCCTCAAGCAAGAAACCAACTCCAACCATCTATGAATCCAACCAGTGACTTCACTCCTCAAAATATGTTGATGGCTGTCTAGAATTGGAATCCTCAATTCCAATAAAAATACCAAAGGTCCACCATGTTTCTGCTACGCCACTCTGATTATAATTGGATCTTAAAAAATGATCCCAGGTTCCCACTGATAATGTTGCAATCCTCCATACATCAATGCAAACTGTGATGATCCATCAACTCCTGGATCCAACTGCCATTGTTGCATGTCTCCCAATAACACTGTTGCTTGGAAAACTATCATACCAAATAATTCTAGGGTCCCATTGTCTTAACTGCATCCTCCCAAACATCAGTATCAAAAAAAAGAATACATCATCATGGAGGATGTCTAGATCACTCCACAAAACTGGAAGTTCATCACTTCGAAAGGAAGATTAAATATCCTCATAATCCATGTGAAAAATAGCACTACAATTCCCATCCATAAGACATAGGTGACAATCCCATGTCCATCCAAGTATACTGAATACATCACATAACAACCATAAATGCCTATACAACTTCTCGCAAAAGATGGATAATGTGTCCATTAACTTTCCACTGATGCAAGCAACAAACTTACCCCTTGGGGTACTCAACTCCATCATGTAACTATCCACCCAATCAATGGATGGATGCATACTCAAACTTGGTGATATGGGTAGAAATCTTGTAGCTTCCCCATCTACCATCTTCACTCTGGTGCAACAATTATTTTCTTTGATGCTTGTTCCAATTAACTCGCTTAATTGGAACTCCTCTGCACTTCTATGCATGATGGAGATATCAGATAGATGCCTCTGTTGTTGCTCATCAAACTAGTAAGGTACATGTGCGCTTTTCGAACCCCAAGGTATAACCATCAAACCATCACTAGAGTGTGTGGGAGTCTCCTTCTGCTTATGTGGCACAAAAATAAAAAAATCCCTTTACCCAATATTCATCCCTATGTGTGATGGTTTCCATATGTGTGTGGGATGGAGAATGGTGAACCAACTCTCTATAACAGTCATCCATCATTTTTGGCTCAACTAAAGTGAGATCATCTTCCTCCTCGAAAACTGTACAACTACCTCCTAGGGGAAACTCATAATCTCTTTGGAAATGAACAGGTGCTCGGTCTTCATTTTCCTTGACCTCAAACTCCCCAAGCACATGCAATCATACTGTACTTCATATGCCCAATGCACACAAGTACAAAAAATCAAAACATTGTTGTTCCAATGACAAGGGTGAAGGTCCGATGTCCAATCATAAATAAATTAGGCATAATCAAAATTCCATAGATACTCATGCTACTCACAAAAAGTGTAAGATGTATCCAAGAATTATACATAGATGCAAGAAAAAATATCACTCATGTGTCTTTTCTCCCAAATAGGAAAAAAAGAGACATTCCAACCCAATGGTCCAACTGGAAAGGAAGATGCTTCCCAATGTGAGTACTCCCAAGGGATCAACTCTCTGCCATTGGTCCAAGGATAAACAACTTTATGCAATAGGTATCCAAATTGGTCCATCAAACATGAGCTCTTCTGACTCCTCAATGGAGGAATGAATCACTCCAGGAATAAGCTCAGTTTCGCTCTGGAAGGTAGTATGTGCTTGGAACTCATCACCTATATCTCTAAAATCCTCAAGGACATGCATGCCATCATGCATCTCATGAACTACCATCTCATGAGGTTCCTCCATAGAACTCTGAATGTCATCAACCAAAAGAGAATGGCTGATTTTAATGTAGGAGGGAGTATGTGATCTCTGCAATTCTTGGTGAAATTGTTCTATCTCCATCTTGGATTCCAAAAGGGCACTTTGAGTGCCTCTCAAATAATATTGGGTGTCCAATAACTCATCATTGAGCTTGCAAATCTCTTCATCATCCTTCAAGGATGCTCCCTGCAACATATGAACAAGATCATATGACAAATAATCTCTGTCAGAAAGCATATGTGAAACATTACCTTGGATTGTAGTCATTTCTTTCTAGATCTTCTCCATGGATTCAAGGAAAGATGAATCTTCCAATTAAGTAACTCTCCAACAAGATTGTGGGTGGATTATCCACGACCAAAACCCTTACGATTATTTGAGTATTAGGCTGATGCTGACGATGATTGTGCTTAAAGTCGATGCTTTTAGGTTGCACAGCGGTTGGAGAAGTCGTAATAGCCGAAAACTCATCTTTTCTTCCTAACTCCATCTGCTTCTAGCTATTATTATTCTTAACAAGTCCCAAAATGGAAACCCCGAAAACACCCTCAGAACTGTTTTTTTTCGAGATTCCCTCTTTGGTTCTTATCACAACTGGAACCCTGTGAAGAACCTGCAACAATTAATTAATGAAAATACACGAGTTAGCAGAAATAACAGAACTCAGAATGTCTTTTATTGATCACAGACCACTTCGAGGGGGAAACCACCTTTGAGCAAGCTCAATACAAATAAATTCATGGTACCTTCATTGACCTCAACACACACTTATATACTAAGTCTATGCCCAATACTATGGGTCAATACCATGGGACATATAATACTATGGGACGACTTACAAAGCATATGCGTCCAATACTATGGGTCAATACCATGGGCTAATACAAACTATGGATCAACAAACACTACGGGATGACTTACAAAGCATATGCGTCCAACAACAATATACTAACAAAGTTAAGAGAAGGGTTGACATGGGTTCCTAACTAACCCATCCATTACCCGAATTTGTTAACCTCACCAGGGCTTCTGGTGCACCAGTCTTGTTCGAAATATATTTTCTTCTGGCATAGAGCTCAACATAGAATTTTTTGAAGTTGTCAAGCCCTTTGGTGAAATAAGGATTTGACCTCTTCCCATCTCTCTGTCGCGATCTGATCTTAGGCAGGACAGAGATCTCCTCTTCTTCACCTTCCACTAATATCCTTCTACAAAACCTGGATCTCTCCCCTCTGATACCCATGATCCCACAACAAAAACCCAACTCAAAAGACTACTGATTTCACTTGCTCCCGAGTCCCAGCCTTAGAAGCTGGCCTCTAAGGCTTTGACTATATATACAGAAGATCGAGAAGACTTAGTCTAAACTATTGTGGAATTTCATGAAGGTACTATCCGATAATCATGCAAGAGAGAAAAATGCAGAGAAATAGATCGGTTGAGCCCACACACTCGATCGAGGATAACAAGTGAAAATGAGTATTATAAAAATACAGAGACATTAAACTTGGTTAGTTATAGTACTTTGAATGGATGTTCCATTGGTTCAACTTCGTAAAACTAATTTTTACATGATTTATTTATTAGTGGTTGATTAATATCTACAATTTTTTAAATTGTAAGAGCATGAGACACGTGTATTGTTCGGTCGTTCCAAATTGGAAATAAACAATTAAGAAAATAAATAAGATAAAAAATAATTGATAACTGATGCATGGATTACTAGTAACTATTACATGTATAACACTTAATTGATGCATGAATAAGGAGTAGTTTGTGGCCTATAGATATTCACTACCACAAGTTGAATAGCTATGCTAATGTAAATCTAATTGAATACGATTCCTTTACTGGTGTTGGAAGTTAAATAAATAAAATTTTATTTTTATAGAAAACCATTAATTTGAAAGTTCAATAAATACAATTTATTATATAAAAAACCATTAATTGATAAAATAGCTATTTTTTCATTACCCTTTACACTTTACACTTCCAAAAAAGCAGATACAATTTTGTCTTAGTGTTTGAGGAACTCTGACTTCGATACACCATAAAGGTACAAATCTAAAAATTTCGAACACAATTGGCTGATGTAGTGGATGATGTTTATCTGGATACGACAAGAATCTAAATATTATTTTTATCTCATTAAAATCGAAGTGATTTTATACAAAATTAGAGAAGGTATATTCACTTCATATATATATATATATAAGTTATTGTACTAATAGTAGTGAGATATTTACAACTTAGTAGGGAGAAATGTGTAACATTATGTATCAAAAATAAAAATAAAATTTTTACATATATATATATATATTATACAACTTCATATGAAGTTTTATATATATATATATATATATATAACTTCATATGAAGTTGTATAATATATATATATATATATATAATTTTAGTAAAATTTAGTTTTCATCATTATAATTTTGGATTAATAAATTGCAGTTGATAAATATTATTTATATATTTTTAAGTTATTTTTATTAAAAATTAGATTTCTTATATTATAATTTTGGACTAATGAATTTGATGTTTTTGGAATAAAAATGGACTTGACTGTTAGCTTTGAAGGTTAGCTCAAGGAATCATGACCCATGTGAGATCTCTCTCTCTCTCTCTCTCTCTCTCTCTCCCTCTCTCTCCAAAGTTGGGCAGGTTACAAGTTCATATATATAGAGAGAGATAGAGTGTGTGTTTGTCATAGGTAAAATTTATTTTTTCAACATTATAATTTTGGATTAATAAAATTGTAATTTTGAATTAATAAAATTGCAGTTAATAAATATTATTTAAATTTTTTAAGTTTGTACACATACATTATCCTAGCCTTGAGGGTTAGCTCAAGGAATCATGACCCATGTGAGATCTCTCTCCAAAGTTGTGAAGGTTACGAGTTCGACTCTTTTCATCCCCTTTGGGTTAAACTATGTAATATTTTATTCTCCATGCATGATATTACTAAAAAAATCCTTATGTTTGCAAAATTCTATAGTCCACTTGTTTCACCAACACTATCGTTTTAGAATATATGTATGTATGTAAAATTTAGTTTTTTTGTAAAGTAATAAATTATATTACTAAAGCAAGGTTACATTTCTTCAAAACAAGTGGTCTGGCTAGTGTGAAAACTCACAGGCCAACCGATATTCTTTGTTCCTTCTACCCAAACCTAACTAAGAATACTAAGCTTTAGCACAATGGAAAAACAAACCAAAACTATCACTTGCCTACTACCTATATCTGAAACAAAGACAATATCTGCATAGTTGTGGAATTTATACATTTGTCGTGGCATACAGTGCCATATTAGAAAAGAAAACTAGAGGAAAGAGATGACATAACATCAAAGATAACATAACTACCAAAAAAGATGGGAGGACCAAGCACCCAAGGTGGGCATTATATGCCTGAAGTATCCTTTTGACTGGAGTGCTTGTTAACACCCAAAAAGTGCTCACTAGCTCATTTTCCTATTCACATGACCCATTTGTCCACTTTTCCACCATCTGAGCCTCTGAAACCAACAAAAGGTCACCAAAAGACCTTAGTACACCCCTTTTTCCATTAAAAAAGATTATTTTTCCAAGAAAATCATAAAAAACCCTCAAAAAGGGTCCAAATTCCCAAAAATATTAAAAAGGGAATTAAAATATTATTTTTATTCAAAAAAGGAAAAAGGAGGGAAAAGTACCTAAACCATGTTGGTCAATACCATTTGGTTTCCACAAAACCACAAATGGTATCTCCCACCACCAAAACCTATAAAAAGGTGGTAGGGGCTCCTCATTTCACATCCTTCCATTATCTCATCCTTATGCTGCTGAAATCTCCCCTGAGCACTTTTAGCCATTGAAGCAACCTTGGAGAAAGAGACCTATTGGAGTTTGGAGCTACTCATCTTGGGAGTTGCTCAACATCAACCTTCACCATTGAAGGTAATATCGCAAGCACTTGCTTGCCCCCCACTTTTCAATACAAAAAATTATTTATTATGTTTCTTGTTCTTGATTTTGAAATGTTTACATTATTTGCTTAGATTCTTGTTTAGATCCATGAAAAGTATTGTTTATTTAGTTTATTGTTTTTATTTCTATTGAAACTGCTACTACTAGTTAGTAGGTGCCCATAGCACTAAGCTTGGTTGCAAAACCAAGCCAACAGTTTTTGGCGACTCCGCTTTGGTTTGAACTTTAGATCTCTAGCTTTGCCATTAAATCTTAGTTTTTATGAGTTTTTAACCATTAGATCCATAGATCTGCCATCTTAGACAGCAGATCCATTGCTGTTCTGAGATTTGGCCCCAAAAAACAGCCCTAAATTTTAAATTTTCGAGTTCGTTTCTCGTTTTCCGTGCACGGCTTCCGCCTCGCGGCTTTTTGCCAGACAGTCGCGCGGTCCATCGCGACTTTTCTGCATTTTTCCGCGCGGTCCATCGCGGCCTTTTTCCAGACAGTCGCGCGGTCCATCGCGACTTTTCTGTGTTTTTCCGCGCTGCACACCGCGGCTTCGCGGCCTTTTTCCGCGCTGTCCATCGCGACTGTGCGCCCAAAACCTGCGCGGTCCATCGCGACTGTGCGCCCAAAACCTGCGCGGTCCATCGCGACTGTGCGTCCAAAACCCGCGCGGTCCATCGCGACTGTTCGGCCCAAAACCCGCGCGGCCCATCGCGGCTGTTCGTCCAAAACCCGCGCGGCTGAATTTTTTCATTCGGCCATCCCGATTTTGAAAAATATTTTTTACTGTACTTTCTGCCCATAGCACATTTTTTACAGTATCAAATTCTGCATATTTTCCAGATTTAGAAATTTTTTTTACTATTTAAAAGTGCATACATAGAAATCTTTTTAAAAATTTTCAAGAAAGTGAAAGAAAGATTCATTTTGCATTCTTTATCTAGATTCAAATTTTTTCTTGTTGACTTCTTTAGAATCTTGCCCTTAGCAAATTTTATTGAAACGAAGAAATCCATTTATTTCTTTTAGAAGATTATTATTTGCTTTCACAAATCCAAAAAATCCATTATTTTTTGAGTTATTTTTGAAAAAACAAATTAATTTCTTTTTAGTGAAAAAAGTCTTAAATATTTGCTCGTTATTTTTCGAAAAGTCCTTTATTTTTTGAAAAATTTCCCTTAAAGCATTTAATTTTTTCAAGTTCAGTTTATAACACCTCACGTGCACTCACACGATCACTTAATTGAACTAAGACTTAAAACTTACCCTAATTTGAACACACTCTTAACCCCACTTGGGGAACACGAAAAGAATTCTTGTAGCTAGGTAGTATTGGGGGGATAGGTGTTCCAATAACACCCCTCAGTTCATACATCTGAGACATAGAAGTTGTCCAATTAGGGAGCTAAAATCTCTTAGTACTTTTTGGCGCGGTCACAACCGGTTTGGGGGAAGGCCTCTCCCCTAGGAGGGTTGAAGTCGCGAGGATGGTTCCGGAAGCCTGAGTGGGATACCGAAACCCATTCAGTAACCGAAGGGCTACCATTCGCAGTTCTCGGGATATCCCTGTATTGGGATATTGCGATCAAAGGACCAAACGGCAGATTTACCTTTTCTCGACGCGTCATGAACGGAGTATCCTAGTAGCCTGTCTTTTTAGGATTGATTACCCGGTGTCCCTCCCGGTAGGGGGATATCTAGCCGTTGTCTCTACATTCATATTGTCTGACTTGGATTTCATCACCTTGCAGGGGATATCGTCTGTTTGAGTCACAATACTTTTAGATTAGGTGTTTGCATGATCTTTACCACCTTTTGAGTCTAGTTACACTTATTTTTTCTAGGAGCCGCTTGCATGTTGGTATTCTGACCGGTTGTTGCATTCCTCCACTTATTGTAGCACAGCTGCTAGAATAAGTGCATTTTTTGAGGATTGATTTTTTGGCCTGTGAGCCTTCTTTTTTCACTCCCCTTTTTGCACCCTTGGTTGCATTAGGGTTTTGAGTCTTTTACATACATATATCACCACCTGACACTTAAAACAAATTTTTACATAAAAAACATATTCTCACCATTGAGAATTCTAGACGTTCTCGTCGTCTACAGGGCGAACTCCCAGAGTTTAGTCCACTTGGCTCTCCACGTCACGGACGCAGAGCATTATCCCTTGATTCGACACATCGTCGATCATCTAGACGGTCATCCGATTCTGACATACCCCACTTCACCTTTGATTTGGAGGTAGAATCCGAAAACCCCGCAATTTATATGATCTCCACTGGATACCCCTCTGTCCGGTCGGCCCCTTCCATTGATCCCTTTGACACACAGGTTGAACCCTTTCAAATCAACCAGGAAACCACATGTCCACAACATGGGGGCATGCCCAAAACCTTGCCTACTCATCATCACCGTGATCCTCGTCGGAGATACTGGGGGCATCCACCCCACAAAGGGAATCCCCCATCATCATATCATCACTTCAGTATGCCACCACGACCCACAGCCTCATGGTATAACACCCCGCCAGCAGTTGCTCAATGCCCTATTGATCTCTCTATGAGACAACATCTGCACCACATTGACACCTCTGAGTTAGGGGGCATAATAGATTACCTCGACCCCGGGATAGGGGGCATGATCAATCATTTTGAACCTTCCCCATCATCTCTATCTCAACACCTCAATGAGCCCATCGTTCAAACCAACACATATGTGATCCACAATCACAAACCCCATGCACATAGCATGGGGGCAGGTCATTAACCCTGCTCACTTTTTCATATTCGTGATCTCAACCATTTTTGAGGTCATGTGTCACTTGTATATTTCAGTTGATTTGATACACCTAGTATTTTTCCCCCACGGGTCATCATTTCTCCCCACCACTGCATCCTTCGCTTGGTGGGATCACCTTTATTTGTAGCCATTTTTTAACCTAGTTCTTTCCTTTAACCATTCCGGAGTCCTTATGACCTCCGTTTTTCGCACCATTTGCACTGCCGGATTCATATTTCCGTGCCCGTGATGATGCTTGAGATCATTTCTCGCTCTCACCAGGACCAATATCAACATTGTGTCCCGACACCTTGTCGCCCCAGTTTGCGTACCACTTCGGCTGCTCTCCATTTTTGATATATTTGATATCATCGGATTCATTTTTCCGCGCTCGTGACGACGCTAGAGATCATTTCTCGCTCTCACGCCTAGATTTTTTGGGCATTTTTTCCACGCCCCCTCGTCGCCTCGGTTTGCGTGCCACATCGGCCGTTCTCCATTTTCGATGTGTCTTATATCGCCGGATTCAGTTTTCCGCGCTCGTGATGATGCTTGAGATCATTTCTCGCTCTCACCTTTATATTTCCCGGGCATTTTTTCCATGCCCCCTCGTCACCTCGGCTTGCGTGCCACATCGGCCGTTCTCCGTTTCCGACAATCCTTATGTCACCGGATCCAGTTTTTTCGCACTGATGACGATGCTTGAGACCTTTTCTCGCCCTCATCAATTCATTTTTTGTTCGGTATAATTTTATCCCTTTTTCGGGCCGAGCAACCCCTTTTTACGAAAAAGGCACTTAGGGAGTTTCTGTTAAGCTCTTTTCTGACTCCTAAAACAATGAAAAGATCGCCGAGCAATCTTGCTTCCTTTCATGCTCGATAAACGTATCTGAAAGGGCGTCTACCTGGTATAAGTTTACCCCTTTTCCGGACCTCATAGACTAATTACGAAAAAGGTATACTCTAGTCACATCGGCTAGAAGAGTTCTCCATCCGCATCATTTTATGCTTTTTCGGGCCTTGGAGACTAAACTTACGAAAAAGAAACACCAATAGAGTCCACTTACCGTTTTCAGACTCTCTAAACATGAAAGCAACCATGAGCATGCGCCGTCCTGGGCTCACAAAATCCACAGGACCGTACCATTTCAGAGCATACTTTTATCCCTTCTTGGAGCTCATTAAAACCACGAAGAAGGAATCAATGGTGCCTCTTGGCGCTACAACACATCATGTCTACTCACAATAGCAGCTTCCCCATTTTGGTCGCCTTTGTTCAGAGTATTCTGCAGTATGTCACCCTGAAACTCCCTCGACAGCTACCATCAGCTTCACCCCCCCAGAGTCAGTACATACCCTTCAGTCCCCATAGGATGATCCCCACACCTACAAGTCAGTTCCCTACGCTGCCAGGTCAACCATGTCATCATGCTCTGAACAAAGGAAGTTTGAGTCAACCCATTTTTTGACCCAGTTATTTCCCATCCCCACAAGTATGTCAGTCCTACCAGCAGTACTACATCACTTCAGTTCTACACCTCGTGCTCCTATCAAGGAAACATCATTGCCTTGTTAGTTGCTGGTCTCCCTCTGTCGACGACAACCCATTTATTCCACAGGATAGACCTAGAGGTCCCTGTGTCTTGGACTCATTACCATTTATGATGAGTGCCTACGAATCATTTCGAGAGGAATCCTCAGTGCCTCTCCGAATGCTTGTTTCTCACATGCTCGACTCCAACACCTTGATCGCATAGTTGATACTCGCACAGGGTATCGGTCCATTCAGTTATTAGTCGAAGACCCCGGATACCACCTGACTCCACATTTGAGAGTCTACCTATGGATAAACACCAGTTACACTTTTTCTATAGAGATCCGGGTTGCGCATGGCGACAATATTCAGATTTACCCCAGTTTTTCTCAGAGATGACTCATAGTCATTGAGTCCATACAGATGTTGGACACCTTCAGTTTCAGCAGTTCAACAGTTATTCCAGTGTATCAGTTATTGAGATCAGTCATGATCATGAGTATATCCCACAATAATGTCCCCTCTGGACCATTATGATGTACCAGTATATTTCTTTACGTATTAGATCCCCCTTCTTGGGACTAATTGTTTTGTATATGTCTTGATACGAGCATGGGAATGCCCGCCTCGTCCTTTATCAGAGATTATACCTCATCCATATTGAGGTCATGTAATATTTTTTGTTTTTGCAGCTTCCAAGGGCCGTGGCTCCAGTCTCCAAACGGTCTCTTCTCTCCCCTAAAACCCCAGAAAAAGACAAATGAACTATGATGTCTATCGGCCATACGATGAGCTCCTGCCCTCACACATCAGGGGGCAATCTGTTAACACCCAAAAAGTGCTCACTAGCTCATTTTCCTATTCACATGACCCATTTGTCCACTTTTCCACCATCTGAGCCTCTGAAACCAACAAAAGGTCACCAAAAGACCTTAGTACACCCCTTTTTCCATTAAAAAAGATTATTTTTCCAAGAAAATCATAAAAAACCCTCAAAAAGGGTCCAAATTCCCAAAAATATTAAAAAGGGAATTAAAATATTATTTTTATTCAAAAAAGGAAAAAGGAGGGAAAAGTACCTAAACCATGTTGGTCAATACCATTTGGTTTCCACAAAACCACAAATGGTATCTCCCACCACCAAAACCTATAAAAAGGTGGTAGGGGCTCCTCATTTCACATCCTTCCATTATCTCATCCTTATGCTGCTGAAATCTCCCCTGAGCACTTTTAGCCATTGAAGCAACCTTGGAGAAAGAGACCTATTGGAGTTTGGAGCTACTCATCTTGGGAGTTGCTCAACATCAACCTTCACCATTGAAGGTAATATCGCAAGCACTTGCTTGCCCCCCACTTTTCAATACAAAAAATTATTTATTATGTTTCTTGTTCTTGATTTTGAAATGTTTACATTATTTGCTTAGATTCTTGTTTAGATCCATGAAAAGTATTGTTTATTTAGTTTATTGTTTTTATTTCTATTGAAACTGCTACTACTAGTTAGTAGGTGCCCATAGCACTAAGCTTGGTTGCAAAACCAAGCCAACAGTGCTGGAGGGGGCAATGAACATGGTTGGAGCAGGGATCCACTTCATCGTCTAGAATATGAACTCTCGTCTCCCCACCTCCCATGGATGTCACTGAAGCATGCTGGAGCTGAATGCCTACCTTTCCAACAATAAGGTCGATTTTGTGGTGCATGAGTCTGCAGTCATGATAATGCAATTTCCAGGTGCAGGGCAATTCTTCATCACCATCCGCCTTATTTTCCCGGTCCATGAGAACATGCACCATGAGCCCCTTCATGACCCAGAAGGTGGCCATCATCATTTCATATGCCGAGGGGCGACCTGTCGTAGTACCAAGGTCCAGAACCAATTCTCCATCTTCCTCCCTTAAATCCCCCGCAGTCATGGATTTAACCCACTCCCAAACATCTTGTTCCCCTTTCTCAATTTCCTCCTTGATAACTGCAAGGATACGGTCCTGGAAGAACCGAGCAACTTCGAGGGCTTTCCTTTGCTCCTTCTTCATTGGGGTTTTTCTCTTCTTTGGGTGGCGAAGAGATTTTTTCCCCTTTTGTTTCCTAGGAGGCATCCTGGTGCAGAAAAATTGACTACATATTATTTCCTTGTTGGCACAATTACCGCTATCGAACCCAATGCTAACGAACCATAGGACACCGAGATACATGCATAAAAACACACAATTTCCCCAATATCTTATAGCAGTTATCATCACTCCTCCCATAAAATCCGCAGTGATGGCGACAATAGCAGAATTCATTCACATGATTTCTCCCTGCATCTTCCTTGATGCGAACCATGGATTTTCTGAGGTCATCCTCTGTACTCGGGAGTGTTCATATGCTTTGATCATAATGGATTACAAATGTCCTTGTAGATTCATCATTGCAGGGGTTAAATCGGCTCGTACTTTCCTTATCTGTGCAGGGGAGATTATTACCATTCCATCTGTCAATTAGTTGCTCCGTAGGTGTCCTGCTGTGAGATTTAGTGGGAACCCCCATTTCATTCCCACCTCCAAGCCTCATGTATGTGTCTTCCTCCGCCAGATGGGTGTAATTGGGGGTCCATTCCAAATTTTTGAAGTCAACCATCTTTCCAGCAAGAAGGCGGTGGTCCTCTACCACGCAGATATTGGCCATGAAGTACGCAACCTTATTTCCATTCCTACGCACATGGCTAAAGGACCATGTGTGGGAATTTTTAGTTAGAATAGCTAGTTTCTCCACTCTGTGAGATAGCCTCCAACTGTGCGTCACCGTGGCAGGTTTTTATTTCCGTTATGGAGGTTTTGCACCATCTAGATGATTAGGCGGGATTCCCCATCGATGGAAGTAGGTATTAGTCCATGTTGGATGACCATATTGAGGCTAGCAAGGAGACCATCAATCTCAGTTGCATTGTTGGTATAGTCTCCTTTACCTCCCATATACACTTGCATAATTTCACCTTTCGAATTACTAATGACACCACCGAACCCAGCTTGGCCCGGATTACCCTTTGAGGCACCATCAAAGCTTAATTTGAAAGATACAGGCATGGGGGTATCTAGTGGTCGGGGTTTTTCAGAGCGGTATTCTTTGTCTCCTTTCGGTTTCTCCCCTGGATAGCTTTGCTTATACCCCATTTCATTAGTATCATGTGTTTCATTTCATTGATGTCTCAGTGTTTGTCATTCCAAAGAGTGACTCTAGTGGTTTCCTGAATGTGTCTCTCAAAATTTTCCCATATCTATTATGGAGGAGAGATTAAGTCTTGGAAGATTCTTTTGTTGCATTCTTTCCATATTTCCCACATCATGAATCCCAGAAATGAGGTCCATATTGAGTTAAGATTGGGGTTCGAAAAAGTCATGGGGTCCCATTCTTTGATAGTAAGGGTCAGGTTCCCTCTATGTCAATTGGATCTTCTGAATATAGATGCTCCTTTATCTGATAAGGAGGATACATTCGAGAAGGTGGTCCATATATTCCTCACTCTGATAGCACATGGTACATTGCGACGGGCCTATACCTCCACGTATTCTGAGTTTTTCTCCTGTTAGAATTTTCTTGTGAGAGACAAACCATATGAAGGTGGCCACCTTTGGCCAAGGATTCATTTTCCATAAATTGGTCCATGAGTCATCCATTTGAGCATCGAGGATGTTTGTCCATAGGTCATAGGCTTCTTTGGTGTTGAATATTTCGCGGGTGGAGTACTGTAACATCCCGAAAATTCGTAAAAATTTAAAAAAATTTAGTGTATCATTAAATACTATACTTTGTTGTGCGGAATTATATTAAATGATTATACATCGACATGCTGAAATAAATGTTTATAATGATCATACATATGTATTGTTTTGTGATGATGTTAATGGTTTAAAGGTTCCCTTTGTTATAGTTATCGTTTATATGTGCTAACTGCGCTCTTTTGTTTGTTGATGATGAAGGGGTCCTATGGGTACCTCATGGCTTACTTAGCATTTATGCTAAAGCATTTGAACCTCATTTTGTGGTGTAATGAACACTTTAAGTGTTCTAAGAATCATACCATGACTAACTAGTATTAATACCTTACATTAATACTATTAATATCCATGCTTTTCCTAAAGTCGATACTATAGATAATGTCTACACTTGTTACACTATAACCATGGTTATTAATTGTACTTGCATAATATTTATACACTGACCTAGGTCTTGTCCTATGTGAAAAGGTTTGGACAATAGTCACTACAATATAAACCAATAATTACTATAAGGGCTGTCTCCATGATTTGTACCATTTAATACTTTAGAGTTTGGAACATGTTTATCATCTTACTAAGCCATACTATTGATAGGGTCTTGATACATTACGTGAGGGTTGATATAATAATCTAAGTATATTATAAATGCAAGGTTCACGACTATATTGAAAGTTGGAGGTATTAATGTGTAACATGTAACCCCTTTATGACTATGTTACAAATCTCCAAGGTGATGGTCGAGACTAAGGCTAGATCATCATGTAAAGGCATCACGCTTGGGCACAACGTTATGATTATTTGATAATTGGTAACCCATACTATGATGTAAATCCCAAAAGGTATACGTATGATGTCCTGGCTATAAGGTTCGATGGAAAGTCAACGTACTAGTGGTTGATGGGAAACATTAAAGAGCATTAAAGTGATAATAGTGGAATTCTTGCTTGGCATCCATCGTGGCTGGCTTCACGTGGTTGATCTCAGTAGAAGTGTAACCCTAACCTCACGTTGCCTTACCTCGTCAAGGGTATCAATCTTAGCATTCATTTCACATATGGTTGAGTGTAGCGAGGCCGACCGGCCTGCATTTTTTAGGGTTTGAAAACGGTTGCTGAGGACTCCTTCCTCAGATTCGATACCTCGACTTGTAAGGGAGGATTTGTTACTTTCAGGTTTTAAGGACCGAGCCCGTGTTGTGGAATTTATTACAGTGTTTTTTCGGTTCAGACTTTGTGTCGGTTGCATGAGTGTTGGACTATAACTCAAAATCTCTTCGTGGAGGTAATTACACGTTTCAAAATTCTTTTTATGTTGCCTGTAATAATTTGTTTTCAAATATGTAATACAACAT
Source organism: Larix kaempferi (assembly GCA_027924585.1). Classification (NCBI taxonomy): domain Eukaryota; kingdom Viridiplantae; phylum Streptophyta; class Pinopsida; order Pinales; family Pinaceae; genus Larix; species Larix kaempferi. Next base: position 2,242,802 of record BSBM01000005.1, on the reverse strand, counting down.
TTAACCATTGTATACACTATATTTGCAGGTACCTCTCGTCTACAGGCTTGTTGGTTTCGAAGCTAAACTGGCAATAAAAGCTCAAGCAACAGGTAAGCCTCGATGGTTTTTTCCTGTAGGTTACTCTTGGCAATAATGGCCTTAGTTTTGGTGTTAGCCGTGACAGAGGTTTGAATGTTTACTGTGGGCCTATCTGTCGCCGAAAGGTTTTGTGAGCAGCATGGCTACGTAGAGAGGATGGGATCCTCGACTTGCTTTGTTTTAGATATGGCACTTCTATGTGTTTTCATGTGTTGCAAATGTAACAAGGGTTTATCCCTCAGTTGTTTTTGATGGAAAATAAAAGAAAACGTAAGTGTTTATGGCCTTCCAACTCAGTGTTGTCTGTAGGATCACTATTGGGGTTTGACCTCGAATCGATACTGTAATTTTCAATGTTAATTGTTTAGTATGAAGGTCAGTTATGGTTTAAATCAGTAATTGTAGAAGATTTGGTAACTTGTTATAAGAACTGAGACCTTCGGCTATTTTGGTGAATATATGGTTGTTTTGCAATAAATTTTAAATGCGTCGACTATGTTAACAGTGCTCTAGAAGCCTGTGTTGATTGTTTACCAATGTTATAATTTGATTAAACCCATGAGCCACACGCTATATGCCTTGATTTTGTGTATTCGACTCTGTACCTATTTGTAAAAGACTGTAAGCTTCGTTTGAAGACTTTGTCAAAAAATAGGGTTAAATTCTTTTTGACCGTGAGCTAGTTCGAACCCTATTCATACTAAAATATTGTTTTGCTTTTCTTAAAGGTTAAGTGTTTTCGAATCCTTGTTTGTTTTTTTGAGTAGTTTTAAGAAGTGATGATGGTTTGGCCACGAGGCTACCCAAGAATTCATTTTGCGTAAAATATGGTTGTTGTGGTTCTCTTAGGGTTTCAGCCGTAACTTTAAGATGTAAAGAAAGAATCCTTGCATGGTCTAACCTTTGTATTGTAACTTCTACATGTTTTGATAAGTGTTGAATGTTACTATAAGTGATGATATAAGTGTTTTACAGTTCTGTCAAATGGAACATTCGTCCAAACCAGAATTGTTTATTTGGATAAGTGTTTTCAAAACATGACTAATGGTATTTGTCTAATACTATAAGATTATAATACAAAAGGGGATGTATGTATTAACAGATGTTTCGAATGGATATGTTGAAATAGTAGGAGACTACAACTATATTCTGTCTTTTGCATAGCTTTAGGAACATGGTAAAAATTAAACCCTTAATTATTCTGTGTGTACAAAAGTAGAGATTTTATAGAATGTTGTAAATACTGCTAAGTTTATATTTCCGGCTGTTATACTTTCATGAAGGTTGATGAAAGAAATAAAGTGAAATTATAATACTATACTGTTTTGAAAAGAATGATATGAGAATGCATAACATAAATCTTCTGTAACGAAATAAATGGCTTATAAAGAAAAACCCTAGGTTTTGTACAGAGATGATAAGTTTACGTCTATTGCTATGTGAAAGAAGATATTACAGAATGTAAGTGATAAGGAATATTAAGGAAACATATCAATGTTAGTCTAATCATTCATTCTATATTCTGCCTATCCTTTATCAATCTTAATTCTCCTTCTCTGTACTGGAGTATGATACAAAAAAATAGTATGGGAAAAAATACAGAGAGGGTATTTATCCCATCATTTCATAAATATATTCAACAGTCTATAAAATCCTAAACAAATCAGAAATAACACTTATAATTCTGCATTATCATTAGTTAGCTAAAGAGTACTAAATTCACAATTACATAAAATTATTTAACTACTTAGAGGCTGAAATAACAAGTAGAACCTGTAACTGTAGATAGGGTGGACAAACACCCAAGGAGGCATGTTCCTCCCAACCTTCTCCAGAAGAAGCAGCCAATCTACTTGCCTCCTTTGGACCCCCGAGCCTATTTACTGAACCACCGGGTAAGATAACTTTGTGTAGAAGCAAGGCACTCAATTTTGTATAACTGACAATCAATAGAGACTTGCCAAAAACCTCAATCTCTACACTAAGCAATAGAAACTCCGCACTTAGTAGTAAACAAGGCAGACTTACACCATGACAAGAAAAATAGCATTTCCCCTCACCGAATATCTTGTGTGCATACAACAGAACCACAAGGCAAGTTTCCTCGTCAGGAAAAGTGATGAACCTCAGTCCAGAATTTGATGGCTCTTAAAAATATTGCCTAGGTCTTTAGTGGTCAGTTTTCAATAAATGAGCCTCAAGCTTCGGTCCCATGTTTCAAGGCATTATGACCACAATTCAAGGGAGTTGTCCCATACCAACAACTAGTTAGTTGCCTCATGATGCTGCCACTTGTCCATTGCCTTCTACCCCGGATTCCATTCCACCTAGTGGGTTCATAAACACTCTTTTAACAGTTCTCCTTGGGTGAGTGTCTCTTATTTTATTTATTTAAATAATAATATTGTGCAATTACAGTCATCCTTGGACACTTGTCCAAATATAAAACTTTAAAATAAAAGTTAATATAATTTCTTCTTCAAACATTATATTTTTTTAGTAAATGGGTATGTTACAAACATCCCCACTTAAGCTCAACATCGTCCTCGATGTTGCTTATTCTTCATCAGAGCCTCCCTGAAACAGAACTGGATATGCTACTCGAATGTCACTTTCCAGTTCCCAGGTAGCTTCATCAGGGCTAAGGTGCTTCCATTGCACCTTTACATGCCCTATGGTACGATTCCATAGCATAATTTCTCTCCTGTCGAGAATACAGTCCGGTTCCACCTGAAAATCTCCTCCAGGTTCCACCTGTATGTCATTCCAATTCAGCACATGAGTAGCATCGTGCACATACTTCTTTAAAACAAAAGTGTGAAAAACATTATGGATTCTTCCATTAGATGGAAAAGCCAACTGATATGCAATAGGTCCAATCCTTGATAGGACTTCAAATGGTCCATAGTACCTTGGTGCTAGTTTAACACAACTCCCAAGCTTAAAATAACTTTTCTTGGGTTTTACCTTTACAAAAACATGATCTCCAACCTGAAATTCTTTTTCAGTGCATTTCAGATCTGCATAACATTTTTGCCAATCTTGTGGAACTTTTAAGTTTCCTTGTACCTATTTCACGTTTAGCTCCATCTCTTTTAATAAATCTGGTCCTAACATTAATTTGTCAACAAGGTTATCCCAAGAAATAGGAGTATAGTATTTTCTTCCATATAAAATCTCAAATGGACTAAGTCTAGCAGATGCCTGATAATGATTATTGTATGCAAATTCAACTAAATGCAAATAGTCTTCCCACTTAGTTGGCTAATCTTTAACATACATTCGTAGCATGTCTTCTAAAATCTGATTAACCCATTCTGTCTGTCCGTCAGTTTGTGGATGGAAAGCAGTACTGAAAGTTAATTTAGTATTTAAACCTTTAAACAATGTTGTCCAGAAATTGCCAGTAAACTTGGAGTCTCCATCCGAAATAATTACCTTTGGAATCCCATGTAAGCGAAAGATTTGCTTCATAAATACATCTACAATGTTAGCAGATTTGAATGTAGTCTTAACAGGAATAAAATGAGCAGATTTACTAAGTTTATCCACAACCACCATTATTGAGTTATTATGTTTCTGATTCTTAGGTAAACCTGTAATAAAATCAATACTTATGATTTCCCATTTCCATTCCGGAATTGGCAATGGCTGCAATAGATCAATTGGGTGTTGATGTTCAACCTTAATGGTCTGAAATTCAAAACACCTAGCTATGTACTCAGCCACTTCATTCTTCATGTTGGGCCAAAAATAATCCTTCCTTAACATAGTTATCATTTTCTGATAACCAGGATGTCCCGAATAAGGACTTTTATGCACTTCATCCAAAATCAGCAATTTAATTGTTGACACATTAGGTACATAAATTCCATTTTATATGTCATTAATCCCTTTTCATTAATGTTGTAATGTGTTATTAAATTTTCAGATAAATTTTCAGCAACTTTATCATGCAATTTTTGATAATTTTCATCTTGCTTAATTCCTTCTTTGATCTGATTTTTCAGATCTGTCTTAAACGTGTTGATTGCTGCCACATAACTTAATTTAGCATTTCTGCTCAAGGCATCAGCAACTTTGTTTTCTTTACCTTTAATGTGTTGGATCTTGAAATCATACTCGCTAAGGAAAGCTAACCACCTAGCTTGCCTTGCGTTAAGATTTGTTTGATCCAACAAGTATTTTAAACCCTTATTATCTGTCATTAGTATAAACTTTCTTCCAATCAAATGATGGCGCCACATTTTCAGTGTATGTATCACAGCTTCCAGCTCTAGATCGTAAGTTGCGTAACTCTTTTCGTGGATTTTTAACTTTCTAGATTCAAAAGCAATAGCATGACCTTCTTGAGTTAAGACCCCTCCAAGTCCTTCGTTATATGCATCAGTGCATACAACAAAGTCCTTGTTAGGATCAACAATTTTTAATATAGGTGTTGTTGTTAATAACTCTTGTAACTTCTTTAAACTTTCTTCGCATTTCTAATCCCAGAAGAATTTCTTCACTTTCTTCTGCAAAGAAGTTATGGGATTCGCAATTCTAGAGAATCCTTCAATAAACTTTCTGTAGTAACTTGTTATTCCCATAAATGACCGTACATCAATTACGCCTTTAGGGACAGTCCACTCATTAATTGCTCTTATTTTATCTAGGTCGACAGAAATTTCGTCTTTAGAGATTATGTGACTTAAGTACTGTATTTTATCTTTATAAAAGTCACATTTACTGAACTTAGCATAAAACTGATGTTCTCTTAACACTTGCAGAATTATTCTTAAATGTTTGTCGTGCTCTTCTTTAGTTTTTGAATAAATTAGTATATCATCAATGAACACGATTACAAACTTATTTAAGTACTTATGCAGAACATTATTCATTAAGCACATGAGCACTACCGGTGCGTTAGTTAGCCAAAAAGGAATAACTATGAACTCGTAGTGCCCATAACGCATTCTGAAAGCAGTTTTGAATATGTCTTCATCCTTTATTCTAAGTTGATGATATCCAGGCCTTAAATCAATTTTAGTGAATATCTCTGCTCCGCATACCTGATCGAATAGATCGTCGATGCGGGGCAAGGGATATCGATTCTTAATTGTCATTTTATTAAATTGATGGTAATCTATGCATAGTCACATGGTACCGTCCTTCTTTTTAACAAAGATAACTAGTGCTCCCCAAGGAGACACACTAGGCCTTGTGTAGTTTTTATCTATTAATTGTTTCAACTGATATTTTAGTTCATTTAACTATGGAATATTCATTATGTAGGGAACCTTTGAGTTTGGTACCGCACCCGGTACTAAGTCAATGGTGAAATCAAGTTCCCTTTTCAAAGGTAGTCCTGGAATTTCTTCCGGAAACACATCAGAAAAGTCCCTAAGGATGGGTATATCTTCTAGTTTTATCTTATCTTCTTTATATGAACATTTGTCATTAATAACATTAACAACAAACATTTTACAGCCCTTTCTTGCAGCTCTCTTTACTTGTAAAGCAAAAATTTGTCTTACAGAAGTTTTTATATGAATTCCTTTTACCGTTTCAGTGATACCTTCATTATTCAAAAAAGTAAAATATTTTTCATAACAGTTAAGTACTACTTTCTGTTGTTCAAGCCAGTCCATGCCAATCAACAAATCATATGACCCTAATGGTAAAACATTCAAATTAACTTCTGTTTTCAGCTGACTCATAAGTACATCACAACTTTTGAAAAAATCTGTAACCTTTCTTTTAGTGCCTGTTGCTAGCTGAACTAACCATGAATTATCAATTTTTTCTACCTTTAACTTGCAACTTTTCACTAAATCAGGTGAAATATAACTCAAACTTGCACCTGGATCTATTAGAATGGAAATAGATTTGTTTTGTATCATACCTTCAATTTCGACCATAGACGTTTGATGGTCTGCTTGACAATTCTCCAGCGTTGCATTTATCCTGGGAATTTCTCTGGCTAAATCACCAACTGTAGGTTCTGCTTGTATTGTGTGAATGTTGTTGACTGTCTTTCTGTTGCATGGGCATTGAGCTCTAGTATGGGTTCAACCGCAATCATAACACTTCAAAGGTGCTTTCTATTCAGCATATCTGGTGTTATTATTATTAGGCAAATTCCTTGCAGCAGTAAAATTCTGTGGTGCATTACCCTTGTAATTATTATTACTTGGAAAATTTCTGTTATTAAAATTTTTCTTAAAACTTCCAGAATTCTGATTGAAACTTTTCTTCTTATGCTCAAAATTATTAGATTTATTACTTCTCCTATTTGATACACCTTCTCTTCTCTTGTTCTGTTCAAAACAGAAATTAGCCTTCCTCATGGCCTCTTCAAGAGTAGAAGGGTTATCGTACTCAATTCTATCCTTTATGTGGAAGGGTAAACAACTTAGAAACCTTTGTATCTTAGGTTTTTCTCTAGCTAGGTAAGGTACATACCTTAACAAGCTGAGAAACTTGCTACATAACTCCTTCATGGTCATTGAACCCATCTTTAAATCATAAAACGCTTTTGACTTATCTTCGTAGTACTGTTCGAATAAAAAAAAAATTTAAACATGTTCTTAAATGTTCTCCATTTTATGTCTTTATCCTTAATATTTTTAACTCTTTTAACATCTTGCCACCAAATATCTTCCCTTCCGGTCAGATTGTATATGGCCATTTTAGCTTTTAATTGAGATGAGTAGTTATAAATCTGAAAGTATTTCTTCATTCCGGACAGCCATGCTTCAGCGGCCTCTCCCTTTTCATTTTCGCCATTAAAAGTTGGTGGCTTTATCTTTTTAAATTATCCAGTAATTTGTTCATGATGCTTATGCTTCCTCTTCTTAGAAAAACAATCACTGTCACTGCTATCCTGATCAGAATTACAGTCACTTCGATCATATTCAGTTGAAGAGTAACTATTAGTTTTACCATTCTTTGCTTTCTTGCTTTTATGTTTGTGAGACATTGTACTAGAATCATAATTTACTTCTGATTTCCTCCCTCTTTCCTCATTTTGGTAGTTTGCCATTAAAATCTAATTTAACTCTTCCCGTGCCTTAAAATTCGTTCATTCTCTTCTTTAGCAGTTCTTATTTCAGATTTTAAATCTTGTACAGTACATAGTAGTTCAGAAGATTGATTATTTAACTCTACGTAAATTCCTTCATTACCATCATTATGTGCATTGTTATTATGTTCATTATGATGAAGTTGTCCTCTGCTGATTCTTCTGATATATCCATACCTGCAAATTAAATATCAAGCGCTTGTTCTGTAGAGAAACAAAATTTAAATAAAAGTCAGTAACTAAGTTTTCTATTTTCATTTTCTGTTTTGTGTGCGTGAGCCTATTTCAGGCCTAGAGTTTGAACTTATGCTTTGATACCACATGTAACATCCTGAAAATTTGTAAAAATTTAAAAAATTTCAGTGTAGCATTAAATACTATACTTTGTTGTGCGGAATTATATTAAATGCTTATACATCGACATGCTGAAATAAATGTTTATAATGATCATACATATGTATTGTTTTGCGATGATGTCAATGCTTTAGAGGTTCCCTTTGCTATAGTTATCGTTTATATGTGCTAACTATTCTCTTTTGTTTGCTGATGATGAAGGGGTCCTATGGGTACCCTGTGGCTTACTTAGCATTTATGCTAAAGCATTTGAACCTTGTTTTGTTGTGTAATGAACACTTTAAGTGTTCTAAGAATCATACCATGACTAACTAGTATAAATACCTTACATTAATACTATTAATATCCATGCTTTTCCTAAAGTCGGTACTATATTAGATAATGTCTACACTTGTTACACTATAACCATGGTTATTACTTGTACTTGCATAATCTTTATACACTAACCTAGGTGTTGTCCTATGTGCAAGGGTTTGGACAATAGTCACTACAATATAAACCAATAATTACTATAAGGGCTATCTCTGTGATTTGTACCATTTAATACTTTAGAGTTTGGAACATGTTTATCATCTTACTAAACCATACTATTGATAGGGTCTTGATACACTACGTGAGGGTTGATATAATAATCTAAGTATATTATAAATGCAAGGTTCATGACTATATTAAAAGTTGGAGGTATTAATGTGTAACATGTAACTCCTTTATGACTATGTTACAGATCTCCAAGGTGATGGTCGAGACTAAGGCTAGATCATCGTGTAAAGGCATCACGCTTGGGAACAACATTATGATTATTTGATAATTGGTAACCCATACTATGATGTAAATACCAAAAGGTATACGTATGATATCTTGGTTATAAGGTTCGATGGCAAGTCAACGTACTAGTGGTTGATGGGAAACATTAAAGAGCATTAAAGTGATAATAGTGGAATGCCTGCTTGGCATCCACCATGGCTGGATTCACGTGGTTGATCTAGGTAGAAGTGTAACCCTAACCTCACACTGCCTTACCTTGTTGAGGGTATTGAGCTTAGCATTCATTTTTCATATGGTTGAGTGTAGTGAGGCCGACCGGCCTGCATTTCTTTAGGGTTTGAAAACGGTTGCTGAGGACTCCTTCCTCGGATTCGATACCTAGACCTGTAAGGGAGGATTTGTTACTTTCAGGTTTTTAGGGCCGAGCCCGTGCTGTGAAATGTATTACAGTCTTTGTTCGGTTCAGACTTTGTGCCGGTTGCATGAGTGTTGAACTATAACTCAAAATCTCTTCGTGGAGGTAATAACACGTTTCAGAATTCTTTTTATGCTGCCTGTAATAATTTTTTTTCAAATATGTAATACAACATTTAACCATCGTATACATTGTATTTGCAGGTACCTCTCATCTACAGGCTTGTTGGTTTCGAAGCTAAACTGGCGATAAAAGCTCAAGAAACTGGTAAGCCTCAGTGGTTTTTCCCTGTAGGTTACTCTTGGCAATAATGGCCTTAGTTTTGGTGTTAGCAGTGACAGAGGTTTGAATGTTTACTGTGGGCCTGTCCGTCGTAGAAAGGTTTTGTGAGCAGCATGGCTACATAGGGAGGATGTGATCCTCGACCTGCTTTGTTTTAGCTATGGCACTTCTATGTGTTTTCATGTGTTGCAAATGTAACAAGGGTTTATCCCTCGGTTGATTTTATGGAAAATAAAAGAAAACTTAAGTGTTTACGGCCTTCCAACTCAGTGTTGTCTGTAGGATCACTATTGGGGTTTGACCTCGAATCAATACTGTAATTTTCAATGTTAATTGTTTAGTATGAAGGTCAGTTATGGTTTAAATCAGTAATTGTAGAAGATTTGGTAACTTGTTATAAGAACTGAGACCTTTGGCTATTTTGGTGAATATATGGTTGTTTTGCAATAAAGTTTAAATGCGTCGACTATGTTAACAGTGCTCTAAAAGCCTGTGTTGATTGTTTACCAATGTTGTAATTTTATTAAAGCCGTGAGCAACATGCTATACGCCTTGATTTTGTGTATTCGACTATGTACATGTTTGTATAAGAATGTAAGCTTCGTTTGGAGACTCTGTCGAAAAATAGGGTTAAATTCTTTTTGACCGTGAGCTAGTTCGAACCCTATTCATACTAAAAGATTGTTTTTCTTTTCTTAAAGGTTAAGTGTTTTCGAATCCTTGTTTGTTTTGTTGAGTAGTGTTAAGAAGTGATGATGGTTTGGCCGTGAGGATACCTAAGAATTCATTTTGCGTAAACTACTGTTGTTGTGGTTCTCTTGGGGTTTCAGCCGTAATTTTAAGATGTAAAGAAAGAATCCTTGCATGGTCTAACCTTTGTATTGTAACTTCTACATGTTTTGATAAGTGTTGAATGTTACTATAAGTGATGATATAAGTTTTTTACAGTTCTGTCAAATGGAACATTCGTCCAAACCAGAATTGTTTATTTGGATAAGTGTTTTCAAAACATGACTAATGGTATCTGTCTGATACTATAAGATTATAATACAAAAGGGGATGTATGTCTTAACAGATGTTTCGAATGGATATGTGGAAATAGTAGGAGACTACAACTATATTATGTCTTTTGCATAGCTTTAGGAACATGGTAAAAATTAAACCCTTAATTATTATGTGTGTACAAAAGTAGAGATATAATAGAATGTTGTAAATACTGCTAAGTTTATTTTTGCAGCTGTTATAATTTCATGAAGGTTGATGAAAGAAATAAAGTTAAATTATAATACTATACTATTTTGAAAAGAATGATATGAGAATGCATAGCATAAGTCTTCTGTAAGGAAATAAATGAATTATAAAGAAAAACCCTAGGTTTTGTACATAGATGATAAGTTTACGTTTATTGCTATGTGAAAGAAGATATTATAATGCTTGAAATATTAAATGTTGTTATAATTCCTGAGTCTAGACATATATAATTTATATTACAGAATGTAACTGATAAGGAATATTAAGGAAACATATCAATGTTAGTCTAATCATTCATTCTATATTCTGCCTATCCTTTATCAATCTTAATTCTCCTTCTTTGTACTGGAGTACGATACAAAAAACAGTATGGGGAAAAATACAGAGAGGGTATTTATCCTATTATTTCATAAATATATTCAACAGTCTATAAAATCCTAAACAAATCAGAAATCACACTTATACTTCTACATTATCATTAGTTAGCGAAAGAGTACTAAATTAACAATTACAGAAAATTGTTTAACTACTTAGAGGCTGAAATAACAAGTAGAACCTGTAACTGTAGATAGGGTGGAAAAACACCCAAGGAGGCCTATTCCTCCCAACCTTCTCCAGAAGAAGCATCCAATCTACTTGCCTCGTTTGGACCCCCGAGCTTGATTACTGAACCACCAGGTAGAAGAACTCTGTGTAGAAGCAAGGCACTCAATTTTGTATAAACCAACAATCAATAGAGACTTGCCAAAAACCTCAATCTCTACACTCAGTAGTAGAAACTTTGCACTCAACAGTAAATAAGGAAGACTTGCACCATGATAAAAAACATAGCATTTCCCCTCATCGAATCTCTTGTGTGCATACAGCAGAACCACAAGGTAAGTTTCCTCATTAGGAAAAGTGATGAACCTCAGTCCACAATTCGATGGTTCTTAAAAAGATTGCCTAGGTCTTTAGTGGTCAGTTTTCAATAAATGAGCCTCAAGATCCAGTCCCATCTTTCAGGGTACTATGACCACAATTCAAGGGAGTTGTCCCATACCAACAGCTAGTTACTTGCCTCATGATGCTACCACTTGTCCATTGCCTTCTACCCCAGATTACATTCCACCTAGTGGGTCAATAAACACTATTTTAACAGTTCTCCTTGGGTGAGTGTCTCCTATTTTATTTATTTAAATAATAATATTGTGCAATTACAGTCATCCTTGGACACTTGTTCAAATATAAAACTTTATAATAAAATTTAAGATAATATCTTCTTCAAAGATAAAATGTTTTCAGTAAAGGGGTATGTTACAAGTACCCCCAACACAATCTGTCTAGGCCAAGTTGATATTTAATGCACCTACCCTATAGATTGTTGTGAATCCTCAGCCATTCCTCTTTTGAAAATTTTTGCACCCACCATTTAGGGGGTTGCCACTCCTTAAAATCACTGGTCCTAGAGTCAATTTTCCAGTATTGGTTAACCTTTGTCAAACCCCATGCCTTGCAATTGGATTGATAGACCGTCATGTTATCCAGACTAGATAATTTCGGCATTTGTTGTGAAGACTCCTCCCAAATGTTTGTTGAGTCTGCATTCCTGACCTCCCAAAAGCTGTGATCTTCAATAATACTTATGCCTTGGTGGGTGGTCTTCCAAATAAAGGACCATAATTTATCATTCATCGTATCAAACCATATCTTGATTCAGGCGGTTGGGAGCATATTTCATATGCCACAACTTTTCCCATGGCTTCGAGGTGTAAGAGACTTAGTGCCACCAAATATTCGCACCCAAAACATTGTTTTTTTTCTCCGGGTACATTGGGTTGAGCCCACCATTAGATTTAGGTTAGTAGATCTTGTCCCAGCTGACCAGGGACCACCTGAGCTTACCATCCTTCCCACCCCAAATAAAGTTTATTTGAATAGTTCGGGGTTCCTTAAGAACAAACTTTGGAGCGACCATCGCTGAAAAGAGGTATATAGGAATTGCTTGCACCACTAATTTAACTGGAGTAACTCTACTAGACAAATTAAGAGGTCTGAAAGTCCATCTGGAGAGTTTTCGTTTAATGCGAGCCATAAGGTCCTCCCAAGAAACTTTTCTAATAACTCCAGTTGCAAGAGGCGCCCCGAGATATTTGGAAGGAAGGGATATCCCTATTACACCTAAAATATACTCATCATTAGATTCAGTGTATACATCCCTGAAGTCACCTGGACTAAGTATTTTCATCTGGGAGGATTTGCATTCAATTCTGCAATCCATTGAGAGGTCATCGCAGGTTGCACATTAGCAACATGCGACGTGGCAGCTTGCTCCACTGCAGGGTGTGACAAGGTCTGTTAATGGAAAAAAATAGTCTATTCGAGATCCTTCTCGAGACTTTCTCATTTAGGAGCTTATCCCTGACCTCTAGGGGAGCTAGTACTCAACCCCTGACTCTTTGGGAGGATCCCCTATCTCTCTCCTACCATCTCTCAACCTATCCTATCCATACCCTATCCACTTAGTCCTATATAAGTGAGGCTCAATCCCATCCCAAAGGGAGGAAGACTATGGTTTCTACATGCTGGTGAAATCTCTCTTAAGACACCTCCAGTCACCTATTGGAGAGTTCATACTTCCTTGGAAGGTTATGGCAATTGGCTTGGTCAGAGAAGGGCTACTGCGTTAAGTCTTGGTTGTAGTTCTATATCTCTATCATGTACTCCTCTATTTGCAGTAATACAAATGATTTCCACCAATATTGTTCTTATGTGCAATGATATTGTGTAGTTTACCTGCTTAACTGTTTACTTAGATCGCTTATTGTATAGATGTCTTTTACTGGTTTCTCTTGTTTCTTTGTCTTGACAAGTCTTGCAGCTTGGATCTGACGACCATGGGACGTGGATCAACATTTGGGAGAAAGGATTGCGTAGTAAAAAGGTAAGACATCTAGTACTTGGTCCTTAAGTAGATCTAGGAGATGTGTTTGTAGTCTGTTCTATTTGTTCTAGACTCACATTGAGCTAAGGAGATTCGGCTCGCGTCCGCTCGAGTGGATTGTCCAATAACAAATCTGGAAACCATACTAGGGAGTAGTGTTTGTCTTGTTTAGTGGTCATTAATCTGAGAGTCATTTATAGTTGATTACTTAACACAAGCCTCTTTTATCATTTTTTGCCATTTACTTTTTAGGATTGATTTCACTATCAGATCTTCATGTTGAAGACTCTGATTTGCTTCCTCTGAGTTTATACAACTCATTTTCAAGCCTATTTTTGGTTCATTGTTGAGAGATCTGGTTCATTTTTGGATCTAGGCCTCGCCTGTCACACCTGGGAAGTGGAAACAGAGTGACACTGTGTCATTCTGAGTCTCTGTTCTTCACCTATTAGTAACCCATCGCATCCTTTACATTGGTATACTGCAACATCGTCGCACCTCCCGTGAAGGAAAACTACGACATCACACTGTGTGTGAGGACAGAGTGTGCCAATCTGTAAAAATTTGGCATACAGGCATCCCTTCCCTCATCTGACAGTTTGAACCTTGGTCTGATGTATGAATGCCCTCTATGCTGCAAGATCCATCCAGAGACCCCATTTATGATTTGTGTGTTGAGAGTTTGGTTTCATTTGGATTGAATTTGGGTTCCTTCTTGGACAAGTTTGAGACAGGTAGTGGTGGATACTCTAGTCTCCTCCACCTTCATCCGTTCACTCTTGCATTCCCTTCTTTCAATCCTTGATCTGATCATTGCATTGAATCAACCTCCAGACCTCATTTACATTTGTTTTGAGCTTTGCTTGCTTAGTTTGCTTGCTGCTACTTGATTTTGAGTTAAGTGTGTTTTTCAGCTTGGTTGAGTGCTTGTCTTTTCTTGAGTTTTCTGAATGTATGAGTGTTGCAAGTAGTGTTTTCTTTTCAGTCATTTAGATCTGAAAGCAGAGTTGTTATCAAATTACTTCTTTGATGCATCCATCGAAAAGTTTAAAAATTCTTCTTTCCCATTGTTTCTCAAAAAATTATTGAAGAAAGATTGTTGTGCATTGGAAAATTATCGTTTATGTTTTGGAAAAGTTGAATGAATGTATGATATATTTTGTTTTTCTTGAATTATGAATCGCTCATCTTCTTGAAAGGCTCAAAGCACACTTCAATTTTTGCAAAATTAATTCCATGCTAAGGAAAGATAGATGCATTTTTAATTCTTGTTGCTCTTAGATCATTGAAATTGAAATTGAAAATCTTGCATTTCTCATCTCAGAATCCTCTCTTTTCATCATTTAGTGTCATTTTACTTTGAAAAGAAAAAGAAAAGGAAAAAGTTGTTTTGATTTGGTTTAGTAGTGTTGTGTAGTTTTGCATTTCGCTGAAAAGGAAAAGAATACTTTCATTGTCAAATTTGTTTGAATTGAGAATTGTGTTGCATTGAGTTTGTTTTGGCAATACCATTGGAAAAAAGCTTTCTCCTTTCCATAGCTAGAATTCACTAAAAGAAAAGAATATTTCGTGCATGTAGTCAGGGCTTGCATTATGCTTCCGATTATGTACTCAACTCATGCATTCACCTAACCGTCCAAGATAAAATTAACGGTAGAACTAGGTAAAATTTTTAGCAACTTGTGTGTAAGTTAGAGACTTGTTCCAGCATCGTTAAGCATGGCAGCTGTTGTTATTTTCCAGCACTGTATCCCGGGGGTATTGTAGTCTTCCACGTACATCGGTATATTGAGCTCCTTCACGTACCCACCAAGTACCATAATCCGTACTTGGCGTATATCGAAGGGTGTATCACGTACTTGACACGTATATCGAAAGGTCTCTTGCCGAACGGTTGTGCATTAAACAGCACCACTACAGATTTGAGCTCCCATGTACCTTGCGTATATCGGGAGACACCATTAGGATTCCTGAAACCAACCGAGTTAACCATTTGGCCGTCTTCGCAAAGCAATACACCGAGAACACCACTCGGGTAGATTAGCACACACGTACTGTCCAGGTAATCGGGTATGCAGGAAAGGGTACGGTCCCAATCCTCCTTGTCATGTCATATTGTTGGACCCTGTAGTATATCACGGTTTGCAATGCCTTGATAATCCCGTGAGGTTCCATACTTTTGAATCGACTCTGTCACATAAGTTTGCTTGTTTCCTTAGTTTGAGTAGGTTTTTCTGGACTGCTTTTCTTTTAGCATACCCTTAGGAGAAACGTTGTTTCGGCCTTTCTGGCTGATTTTCCTGATACTCTAGCGGATTTTCCTTGGCGAATGTCCCGTAGGATATTGAACTTATCACCCGAACATCCCCTTAATCCAGAGGTTATTTCGAGCGTAAGAATGGATCAGCGTAATGTGGTCATAGTTACTGAAGTCGAGAACCCCACTTTGAATGTTGGCAGAGTTTTTCCACTAGATTCACCTGCCTCTCATCCCCCGCAGGATGAAGAAGCACACACCCCCCGCTTCACAAAACCTTTCTCCTGTCATCCCGGGAGAACCTGGATTGTTGGAATGGATAAATCGACAGCAGGACAACCCTACAGCAGCTGTTGGTCCTTCAGCAGCTTATTGGACATCTTCTACAGACCACCCAGTGGCTCATTTTTCCATCTCATCCTCATCTAGTGAGACTAATCTGGAAGACACTTTAGCCTAATTTCACGGCTAATTGGCTCACTTTTGTTCCATGGATGAAGAGTATCGGCAGTCAAGTCTCCAACGACGGGTTCAGGACCCATCATTACCCCTTACCAACCCATCCGAGTTCATTCGATATCTTTCGGATCACCTGAAGCCCCCCACCACGTGACCACTAATAAGACTGGTCAACCCATGGAGGAGTCCATTCCTGCAACTCAAGTGAACCAACCAGTGGAAGGACAATAGTCCAACACACCTGTCACTACCGCGGTTACTTTACCAATTCCTCCCCCACCTCAGAATTCGAGGGGAGGGTATTCCATTCCCACGGATTATCTTATTGGTAATGTTATTACCATGGTAGCTAGTCAACAACCTATGTTGGTTCAACCTTTGATTAGTGGTCAACCTGTTGTGGCTGGGGGGCAACCCCCATTTCCTAACCAGAACATAGGCAGTGGAATCCCCAACGGACCTTCCATTGGACCTTCCCAACCCGCTAGACCATCCACCACAGGATTATCTCATGTTGGAGGGCTGTCAAATGTAACTCAACCCTCATGGAGTCAAGTGTATCCAGGTTCTGTTAACCCTGTGACAGGCCAACCTAATCCTGAAAATGCACCATACAGGATACCTTATCCCAGGAATCCATAGACTCTATGGGGGCAACAACCTGTGTTGTAACACGGACCCCAACCGACTATCCCTCAAGTACCACCAACCTCGATCGGTCCTCCCCCACCTCCTTCTAGAGGCGGCAGACCCCCACATAACATTGGTGGAGGCCCACCTCATTTTTTCTATAGTATCCCTCACCCCTCCAGCGGTGGTGGGAATGGTCCACCACCCCCTCCCGGTGGAGGCAGCAGCGGACCACCCTATCATGGTGGAGGAGAACATTTCCCTTCGAGTGGCGGCGATGGTCCACCACCCCCTCCAGGCGGAGGCGGTGGAGGACCTAATTACTATGGTGGTGGTGGTGCTGGTGGAGACCCTCATCCTTTCGGTAGCGGAGGTGGTGGGCGCCCCCATCCTTCTGGTGACGGAGATGGTCCACCACCCCCTCCAGGCGGAGACGGTGGTGGGCCACATTATCACAGTTATGGACCCCCACCTCCTCCCGGTGGTGGCGACGGACCTCCACCCCCTCTCGGAGGTGGAGGTGGACCCCCACCTTATTGGAATGGACCACCTTATGGTGGCGGACCTCCTTATGGTCCAGGCGGCACACCCCCCTGCGGTCGTTTCATCCTAGTACACCTTACAGTTAGTCTGGTCCTTACATGCCTTATCCGTATTATCAATACGCACAGCCTAACCCATAGCTGCCCTTCTTGGCTACTTTGGACCTATTGGACCTATCCCATTTAACCAACGATCCTATTTACCACATATCTAACTGGCCATCGATTCCGGTGAAACTTTCGTCTGATATCCCCAAGTTTGATGGCAAGCCGAGTGAAGACCCTAAAGACCACGTGATGACATACCACTTATGGTGTTCATCTAATTCCTTAATGGGTGATTCAATTCATCTTAGATTGTTTCAAAGGACTCTCACCGGTTCGACTGCCAAGTGGTACATTGAGTTGCCACCGCACTCTTTTCCTGATTTTGGTTCTCTTTCCATGAACTTTTTGACACATTTCCAGCTTCCCATATAGTATGAGACTGGTACCGAGCTTTTAACCTCGCTCCGTCAGAATACTGCCACTCACATTTCGGATCATATCCACGAGTGGCGGAGGAGACGACGTCTCATTAGAGCTCCCATTCTAGATCATCTCCTAGCAGACTGGTTCACAAAATCCCTCATCCCTACATTAGCAAGAGACATTGCTATGTGAGGTGCTTTCACCGAAGAACAAGCCATCGCGAGTGCTCATGTGCTAGACCTAGTCTACACTCAATCCGGCACTTTGTTTGATATTCTGCCTGACGCACCCCGTGATGTTAATGACCCTACGAAACCACATAAGGGACTCCAAACTGATGGAATCATTGGTTCCCTTAACACCCAGCCTACTGCTAGCACTGTTGGATCATCCAACCCAGCTCCGGCTGGCCACAGCACCACCAAGTCCACCGCTCCTGCTGTAACTGAAGAGGTGAATTCTGTTCAATCAGCTTCATCTCAGAAGTTTAACGGCAAGAAGAAGAACAAGGGGAAACCCAAAAATTCTTCTTCCCAGCAGGAACCAAAGAGCACTCCTGACGATACCAAGCAGAAAAGGAAACTGAAGTATCCTTGTTTACTGTGTGGAGATGACAATTTCTCCAAAGAGTGTGCCCATAGAGACAAAGTACAAAAGTTTCTTAGGGGTAAACCAACTCCCACAGTCCTCAATGATCCGTTTCCTACTTAAAACCAGTAGATGATTGCTCAAACCCCCCCAGCCCAGGGGGAACCATCCAATACCGCATATGTTCTCATGTTGCGTAACGAGGTGATCAATTTAAATACTCGCTCGCGATCTTATGAGCCGGTCCCTTCGAAGGAATCCACTGGAAGTAATGCTAAAAAATCTTATGAATCCTTAACTGATGTCACTGTACCATCAACTTCTCTCACCATTGAGAATCGCTCCTTAGACTCGATGTTGTGACCGCCCAAGAGTACAATTTGAAAAGTTGTTTTCAATCCTAATGCTCAAGCAGCACAGAATTACAATATCGTAGAAGACTTGGCACAAGCTCCTTGCGCCATGTATACCCTGAAAGTTTTGCAGAATTGTCCTAATCAACGCAAAACTCTTCTTGCATCCATTGGTGCAGCAGACCCGGATTCCTCGAACACCATCATGTTTCGACTTGACAACTTTAAGTCGAGTCTCTCGCACCAGCTTGCATTCCAAGTTTCTGCGAACATTGCTAGGAAGATTGTCCATCGTACCCTTTTGGATGAAGGAGCCTCCACTTCTGTCATGTCCATCTCCTGTTGGAGAGCCATTGGCTCCCCCGAATTGAATCGTTCTCCTACCACGTTGAAAGCATTTGACGGGTGTGGCTTTCAACCTCATGGGCTCTTACAAGCTCTTGTAGTTGAGTTGGGAAGAAAGACTGTAACCATTAACGTGGAAGTGGTCTCGGCCCCGTTAGATTATAATCTCTTGCTTGGTCGCAATTGGTTTTACACCATGCAAGCGGTAGCCTCTTCAGTCTTCCTCAGAGTACAATTCCTCCACCAAGGACGAATTGTTACTATCGACCA
The DNA here is from genome assembly GCA_027924585.1 of Larix kaempferi. Lineage (NCBI taxonomy): Eukaryota > Viridiplantae > Streptophyta > Pinopsida > Pinales > Pinaceae > Larix > Larix kaempferi. Next base: position 2,223,753 of record BSBM01000005.1, on the reverse strand, counting down.
GTTAGATTTTTGTACACCGGACGCCACTACTCATCTTGGTGACCATGTTCCTTCCATTGAACAGATGTCAAAACAGTATGAGAGTGTAGGGGTTGGCTTTTTGAAAGATTCATCTCTCATGGGCATTTTTCCAGCCGCGGACTCCCCTAATCATGTTTCTACGGTGAACATGATCTCCACAGAGATTTTATCTCACTCTAACGATGCTTGGCTTGTACCGGATGAAGCCACAACACACCTGCTTGGAGATATGATGCCTCTTTCACTCGCTAAACGTATTTATGAGGCTATCCAATCAGCATCGGAGGACCATTTAACCATGGCCTCTCCATCCTGTTCTCTACCACGGCCGTCATCTCTACCTGATCTCTTACTTCATACTTTTCATTCAGACGAGTACATCATGGAAGTAATGAATGTTGACGACAATCAGTGGGATGATCTCCATCATAGGTCATCTTTTCTTCATCCTTTGGAATACATAGAGAACAACATCCATACCCTCTTTTCACCAGATATCTATCCATCCCCTAATTCCCCCATTCTTACATGTCTTACGGACACGGAGGGCAACTTGGCCAACACTGATCCAACCACCCCGGTAGACATCTCGGTGAAACCTGGTATAGTGGAACACATTCGCATAGGCTAGAAGTGTTCCCCTGAAGAAATCACTGTTAGCATGAACTTGTTCAAGCAATTTTGAGACGTATTTGCTTGTTCCTATGAGGAGATGCCTGGGATAGACCCCGCAATTGTTCCTCATGAAATAAAAACCTATCCCGACATCAAACCTGTACGCCAAAAGTTGCGACCAGTACACCCCCAAAAGACTGCGGCAATAAAGGTAGAAATTGAAAAGTTCTTAAAGGCTGGTTTTATTTAGCCTGTCCCATTGACAGATTGGGTCTCAAACATCGTTCCTGTGAACAAAAAGAAAGGCACCATTCACGTCTATGTTGATTATCGGGACCTTAATTGGGCTTGTCCAAAAGACAACTACCCGACCCCCTTCATCGACCAGATCATCGACAACTGTGCCGGAAGCGTCATCTTCTAATTCATGGATGGATTTTCTGGTTACAACCAAATTGAGATCAACCCAATCGACCAACATAAGACGGCTTTCATCTGCCCGCGGGGAATGTTTGCATACCGCAAACTCCCATTTGGCCTTAAAAATGCTGGCGCCACGTTTCAGCGGGCTATGTCGTATGCTTTCCATGACATTAAGGACTTTGTGGAACCTTACCTAGACTATCTCCCTGCTCATTCAAAGCAGCGCGAGTTCCACATTGATCATCTGACGGCCATTTTCCTCAGATGCAGATGGTACAATATTCGTCTGAATCCTCATAAGTGTATCTTTTGCGTTGAGTCTGAACGCCTCTTAGGACTTATCATTTCAAAGGATGGGATCCGCATTGATCCCTTAAAGGTGGAGGCCATCATCAACCTACCACCCCCAACTGATGTGACGGAACTTCAAAGTCTCCAAGGGAAGGTGACTTATTTAAGACGTTTTGTTTGCAATTTCGTGGAGAAGACTCAGGGCTATATGAGACTATTCAAGAAGGACATCCCGTTCATTTGGGACGACCAAGCTCAAAAATCTTTCGACAGTATCAAACATGCCATCACGCATGCCCCGTGCTCCAACTGCCTAATTATTATCGAGATTACATCTTATATCTCTCTGCTTCTGCTACCACTATCGCCATGGTTTTGGTACAAGAGGATCAAAACGCCCAGGAACATGTAATATACTATGCAAATAAGGGTCTAGCTGATGCTGAAACTAGATATTCACATGTCAAAAAACTCGCATTCACGGCAATCATCGTCGTCCAGAAGTTCCACCACTATATCTTGCTCCGCACCACCACCATCATTGCCGACTTGAACCCCATGTACCACGTACTGACACGTCAGGTGCTTGGGGGCAAGTATTCACGCTGGATTGTGACACTGCAAGAATTTGATTTTCTTTTCGAGAAAGCTAAGTCTAAGAAGACTTTGGTGTTTGCTAAGCTCATTTGCGACCTTCCCCGTTCTGATGCAGAAGTTGAGCACAATGACTCCTTTCCGGATGAATCATTGTTTCTCATCAGTACGACTGACCCCTAGTATGGAGATATCTCATTGTATCTTCAAACCCAACACTTCAACCCTCAACTCTCTCGTGACGACCGTCATAAGATACGTCACCATGCAAAGTATTATTTAATCATTAATGATACTTTGTATTTCCGTGGCATTGATTCAATTCTTCGACGTTGTCTCACTCATGATGAGGCTGAACGCGTTCTGAATGACTGTCATGCTGGGGCATGTGGCGGTCACCTCTTTGGGATGACTACAACCCAGAATATTTTGCATGCAGGATATTTCTGGCCTACTATCTTCAAAGATTGTATTGAGGCCATAAAAAAATGTGCTCCTTGCCAACACTTCCATACGAAGAAGCGCACTCATCCCGCCCCGTTACATCCGGTTATTGCCGTTGGCCCATTCACAAAATGGGGCATTGATTTTATGCATTGTAAGCCTACCTCAGCCGGGGGGCATAGCTACATCATCATAGCTGTGGATTACTTCACAAAGTGGGCCAAAGCTATGCCTACATACCAGAACAATGACAAAACCACCGCACTCTTCATGTTCAATCATGTAATAGCGTGGTTCGGAGTTCCTTAGCCAATTGTTACCAATCATGGTTCTCATTTTCAGAACCATAGGGTTGATGAATTGAGTGACAGGTTAGGTTTTCGCCATGAAATCTCAACACCCTACTACCCGCAATCCAATGGACAGGTCGAGGCCATTAACAAGGTCTTGAAAACTATGGTCCAAAGGATGGTAGGGACACATAAGTCCAATTGGCACAACATGCTCTTTTCAGCATTATGGGCCTACCGACCTTTTGTAAAAATTGCCACAGGCTTCACTCCTTTCCAATTGGTATATGGATTGGAGGCTATTCTACCGATAGAGTGCGAAATTCCGTCTCTACAACTCGCTGTCGAACTTCTTCCTAACACTACTGCTGAGGAAGAATGTCTCTTGCACTTAGCAAAACTTGACGAGTCTCGCTGAGATGCCACTCTTGCTAATGAAGTGCACAAGAAACGCATCAAATCCCAATACGATCATTCAGTTGAACCTCGTATCTTTAACGACGGTGACCTAGTCCTTACTTATAACCAGAAGCATGACAAACTAGGAGCAGGGAAGTTCGAATCCATGTGGCATGGACCTTACATAGTCAAACATGTTTTGGAGAAAGGAGCTTACGAGCTTCAAGACTATGACGGAATCTCTTTGGGTGAACCCCGCAATGGGCTTTACCTGAAGAGATACTATGCTTGATCCCTCATGCATAGAATTACTTGTAAATACTGTAGATGGCGTGTTTTTTTGTGGTGTGACACATTTCTTTTTTTAGTGTCGTTTGATCTTGTTTCCGCTTCTTATACCATGTTCTGTCTGCATGTGTAGATGGAAACGTGCTATGTATTCGCGTACGGCGCCAGCCGGCATACCCGTAACCTTGCTTCGACAGCCTGGGTACTGTATTCCCCAACAGGTGAGCTCATTAGCTCAGGAGGAAGTTGCCTAGGGTTTGCGACCAACAATGTCGCAGAGTATCAGGTAGTAATCGGAACCCTAGCTAACGCCATTTCCTTGGGTATGAACCACATTGTCATCCACATGGATTTTCAATTAGTGGTTTCCCATATGAACCGGGTGTACGCCATCTGTGATCCCACCTTACTCCGTCTCTTCAGACGAGTACATCTCCTGGAAAGGTCATTTGAATCCGTTCAATACCTGCACATTCCATGGGAGTTAAACACAGTTGCTAACTCGATGGCCAACTTCATTTTGGATTGGTACATCACACACACATAATACTCATAATATGTAAAAGCATTCACGACATGTAAATACAATGTATAAAAGAAAACATGTAAACAAGATCACATCACTAATCATTTTAAAAACACATAATGTAGAAATCGTCGGTAATGTTTGTATATATATATATATATATCACTCAAAAAAGTAGTGCTGGTACAAAATCTGAAGCATGATGGCTTTCAGTGAGTCTCTACAAAAATATGAAGCATCATAGCTTTCAGTAGTACAAAATCTGAGGCCTCTAAGCTCTTAGTACAGGTATAGAAATTCCATCAGGCCTAATTCCTAACCCGTACACCACCCCTAGCTCGAACTACACATTGTCGCTAGGTGAGGAAACAGTCTACGGTCCGAGCCACCTTGGCGAGTAAGGCATTGAAGCGCACAGATGCTCCAACCCCAAATCTCTGCATGGGCCTCGGTAAGTCATCAATAGCTGTCTCTAGTACCTCCACAGTCAACTGGGATAGGTTCCTATACACCCCCTCCATCTCCTCAATGGCAGCATAAGAACCTGCAGGAACGACTGCCTCCCCGCCTCTGTCTCTCCTCGCCAAAAGGGAGAGACCCACCGGCCATATGGGGCCCACATCTGCACACACATATCACATACTTGTCAGCACTACATCAAAAAAATGATATAATATACAAAACTAAAAATACAAGGGTTTTGTTCTCACCTAGGTCACCCCATGCTGCACCCTCTGGCAACACCAAGTCGGGATCCTCTCGAAAGTCTGTTCCACTGTATGGAAAGTCCTCGACCATAAGTAACTGGCCCTCTAGCCAGCTGAAAAACTCGGGACCAAAGCTAATGATGGGCCCGACACCATGACGGGTCATGAGCTGAGCCCATCTGAGCATATGGGGATCCCTGGGCTCCCTGTCATCAAGTGCAAGCTGCAGACGTAGAAGAGGAATTCGCTCTAAGAGGAATGACACTATGATCGATCCATACCCAAACTGCTTGAGCTCCCCTCGCCGACACTTGGTCAGCTGAGCTCGGATGTTTGCGAGGAGACCCTCGCACCAGTTGAAAACCATGGGGGACATACAGTCCTCCGCATAAAGCATTTGATTCCGAGTAGCCATGTGTGGGGCTTGGCTACCCGCCACCCTAGTAATGGTAAGCAATATGGTCTGCAGTGGATGGCTCACCACATCCCTGATGAGAATCTTCCCACTAGAAGGACGAGAAGTAGCAACACAGTGTTGTGACACCATGTCCTCAACTGTACGATCATTGGCCCGTGTCCCAGCAAGTTTCACATCATCCCCTCTGCGGGACAAACCGGTAAGAAAGTAGATATCCTCAATGTCTATTGTGAGGATATGCTCACCAATCACAAAGTATTGTTGGGCCCCATCCCAACTCTGGAGCATGTGTGTCAGTAGTGGGATCTGGGATCTCATCCCCTAGATCTCAAAGAACTTGAGTAACCCACAGTTTCTCAAAGCATCCACGCATTGTGGATCATTCGCGGCTTGTTCATCCTCGAGTTCGTGTTCTCTCTCTCGCCACTCCAATGCCATATTGGCTAGCTAGTAACCTGCCAAGAAGGACATTTAAACATTGTTAGGTCTTGCTTCAACCCTCAAAAATCCATTTTTTGAATTATTTTTTATGTTTGGCTTGTGGTTTTCCGCCGTCGCACTATACGTTCAGGTACAGTGTGATGACGTCGCACCTCTCGTTTTTGAGACTTATGACAACTCAGTCTCATTGCAGGTCCCGAAAGGGCAACCTGCGACGAGCCGAGGGCACATAAAGCCCTCCATAAAACCATCAAAAACCCCAAAAATGGACATAAAAGAAAAAACTAAACCACTGGAAAGTTGTTGGATGAATTTTAGGCCTACCTGATCCGGACGGTTGGTGAAATGGAGGATCGTAGCTCCCGAAATCGGAAAAGGAATTTTTGGCTCCAAATTGGTACTTCTCCACCCAAATTGGCAATTTGAACAATGAAATCTATTTTTGGCCCATATTTCTATTTATAAATAGAATGGAATATTCCTTTTCAAATATTTTGATGCTTTTGGGCCATTTACTATAGTTTTGACCATTTGTCATTATATTTGGGACTATTTGACACTTTCTCTAGTGTACAGGAGTCGTAAAGTGGTCTTTTGTGCCGTTTCTCGCATCAGCAACGGTAACTACAGGTATGAACACCCCTTTGAATGTTTTTTCATTATTATTTTTGGTTAGTCGTAATTATTGCATGAGGATGAGTTTACTCTTCGTTTGTTCTCGTACTCACATAACTATGAGAACAAGTACCGAGTTATGATTTATCGCTTTTTCGGGCTTGTTAAAATTCCACGGAAAAGGACACCCCCCAGAGTCTACCGTTAAGATCTTTTCAGGCTCTCGAAAAACGAAAAGATTTCCAAGCGAACTTGTCGCATTCACGCTTGTTAAAGTATTTGAATGGTCATCTTCCTGGTGATAGTTTACCCCTTTTTCAGACCAGGAGACACTAATTACGAAAAAGGAATACTCCAGCCAATCATGACTGGAAGAGTCCTATCCCGCGTTGTTTTACCCTTTTTTGGGCGATAAGGCTAACTTTACGAAAAAGGACCATTGGAGTCTTCTTTAGTTCTTTTCAGACTCTCTAAACATGAAATGACAACCGAGTTTACCTTCTATGGACTCGTTAAATTTTCACATTGAAGGGACCGTCATGGGACGAACCCCTCCTATCCCAGGTTCGAAAAATATTTGGGATTGGACTCATCTATGAGATGAGCTATACCGAGCATCTGGTTACCCTCATCAAGCTCGTAAAAAACACATGAGGCACTCATCATTCATGATGGGGAACAAGGAAAGTGTTTGTGTTACATACCTTAGTGGCAGTATATAGTCGTTCTTGAACATGGCACTCATCTGCATTCACATACAAGTACTTGGGTCATATGTTTGTCTATGAGTCCCTGCTTACTTTCTGAGTCTTGTTACTCCTCTGAGTCATTCAGAGAAAGCTTCCATCATCAGTTGCATTAGAAGTTTGCGTCATTCTCATTGTGTCAATACTGCCAAGTCATGCCATGCCCATGTTCAAGAACACGTCCGCTATCTATCATCTACAGTCAGTACACACATCATCATGCCTTTGTTACTTTGAGTCAAGTATTACATGTTACTGTACCATCCGAGCCACTCTACACATATTTTGTCGTGTTTCATGTCAATTGATGGGGGATTCATCATGGCCCTCCTTCAACATATTCATCCTTGTCGACTTCAACTCATCATCTGAGGATCGAATCTAGAAACCAACCAAGTACCTTGTCCTGGCATGCCTCAATGGAAAGTTACCTTGATTTGATCATGATTTTACATCATTGGCTCTTGATTGAAAGATTTCATCTTGCGTTCATCATGTATTCACGCTTGATGATATGTACTATGATACCTTGGGAATCATTGACATCAATGGTGATCGACCTCACACTTGTTAACGGTTTACATCAATGGCCAGTAATCAAGTGGTTTCTACCATGTTCGATGTCAAGACATTTGTAATCACATGGATAGATTCGTATCATTGCGGGTTCAGCTTGAAGACCCTAGGGAGTCATGTTTTACCCAGGTTGCGATGGCATTTGTATTGAGTCATATTACACGGATCCACTCTTGTATTGTTCGTGGCTATGTTATCATATCATCATGGATCTACGCTTGTGTCTAGTAGCCATGATTGTGTTCAGTCGGTCATTACTACCATGGATCTGCAATGTATTGGTTGGCAGCCATGTTGTACTTCATATGAGATTGTCATTTCAGAGTTAGTTGTACTGCAGCAGTTTCCTTCATCCGTCGATCCTATTTCCATTATTTCTTTTAAAGCACTTCACCTGTACATCCTTAACAACTTCATGCTTTGGGGGGAATTCTGTTACACCTAAAATCTACTCATCATTAGATTCAGTGTATACATCTCTGAAGTCACCTGGACTAAGTATTTTCATCTGGAAGGATTTGCACTCAATTCTGCAATCTTTTGAGAGGTCGTCGCAGGTTGCACATTAGCAACATGCAATGTCGTAGCTTGCTCCATTGTAGGGTGAAATAAGGTCTGTTAATGGGCAAAAATAGTCTATTCGAGATCCTTCTCAAAACTTGCTCATTTAGGGGCTTATCCCTGACCTCTAGGGGAGCTGGTACTCGACCCCTAACTCTTTGGGAGGATCCCCTATCTCTCTCCTACCATCTCTCAACCTATCCTATCCATACCCTATCCACTTAGTCCTATATAAGTGAGGCTCACTCCCATCCCAAAGGGAGGAAGACTATGGTATCTACATGCTGGTGAAATCTCTCTTAAGACACCTCCATTCACCTATTGGAGAGCTCATACTTCCTTGGAAGGTTATGGCAATTGGCTTGGTCGAAGAAGGGCTACTGCATTAAGTCTTGGTTGTAGTTCTATATCTCTATCATGTACTCCTCTATTTGTAGTAATACAAATGCTTTCCACCAATATTGTTCTTATGTGCAATGATATTGTGTAGTCTACTTGCTTAACTGTTTACTTAGATCGCTTATTGTATAGATGTCTTTTACTGGTTTCTCTTATTTCTTTGTCTTGACAGGTCTTGCAGCTTGGATCTAACGACTGTGGGACATGGATCAACATTCGGGAGAAAGGATTGCGTAGTAAAAAGGTAAGATATCTAGTACTTGGTCCTTAAGTAGATATAGGAGATGTGTTTGTAGTATGTTCTATACTCACATTGAGCTAGGGAGATCCGGCTCGCATTCGCTCGAGTGGATTGTCCGATAACAATCCCTTGGAAGCCCATGATGCAAATGATGTTTCTTTGAGTGATATTTGAGGTGTTGAAGAAACATATTTGATATTTCGCTCGGTTGACGTCCAAGCCCAAAGCTCTCGCAAAGTTAGTTAGATTTTTCTTCAGAGCTCTAGCTTCTTGGATTGAAGGATGCCCCATTAACATCATATCATCAACAAATTGTTGGTGGGTTTGCGTATTAGCCTCTGGATGGAGAATTAGCGCTTTGATCTCCCCCTGCTAAGTCAAATATTTGATCGTTCTCCACAGCCCTTCTTCCATTACAATAAAAAGAAAAGGAGATAAAGGATCCCCTTTCCGAATACCCCTAGAGGGGCTGAAAGTGTTGGTAGGGGTCCCATTCAAGAGAATAGAGAAGAATGTGGTCGAAGTAAGATTCATTATCCATTCTATCCAGTCTTGGAAGAATAAAAAGGATTTGAGCATTTACCTCATGAATTGCTAGCTATTCATCATAAGATTTTGATATATCTAATTTCGTAAGCATGGTCAGGTTCTTGGTGTTTTTTAGTGAGTTAATTACCACATGTACCAAAATCACTCCATCGAGGGTTTGTCTCCCTTCAACAAAATCCGAATGCTCCAGGGAGATCAGACATGGGAGAATTGGTTTCAATCTATTGGTCATGATCTTTTTGATGATATTATAGATAACATTACATAGGGCAATAGGTCTGAACTTACCAGGAGAGTAAGCACCATCGTTTTTTGGGATGAGGGTTAAGAAAGTAGCATTGAACGCCTTAAGAACACTTATAGTCCATCTCAAGTCTTCCACAATCAACAAGACTTCATTCTTTATGAGGTCCCATAAGTGGTGAAAGAATTTGGTAGTAAACCATCAGGTCCTGGAGCTTTTCCACCTACCATTTGATTGACTGCTTCCTCAACTTCGATAATCTCAATGGGTTTTGTTAAAAGTGTGTTTTGATCAGGGGTGACCAAAGAGGGGATGTGATGGGTGATCTTAGTGATGTCCAAAGATTTGTTGGCCCTATCCTCCTTCATGATGGTCCCAAAATATCCCACCTGTTCTTCTTCCATATATTCCCTGTTTTCGATAAAGGATCCATCTTCTAATTTCAGGTGATGGATTATGTTCTTTTTTCTGTTTTGGATGACAGAATGGTGGAAGAATTTGGTATTGCGTTCGCCTTCCTTCAGCCATTGGTTTCTAGATTTTTTCTGCCAGTAGATTTCCTCCTAATGTCCACGAGCATGGACACATTGGAGTGTGAAATATTCTAATTTTATTAGCTCTTCATCATATCCCATATTCATTCCTTTGCGTTGGATTTCCTCCAGTTGTTCAGTCATAATATTTTTGTCTTCTAAAATGTTGCCAAATTATTCTTTGTTCCAAGTACAAATCTTGGATTTGAGAGTTTTCAATTTCTATTGAAATTGGTACATCCTTGATCCCTCTGAGTTTGGTAAGTCCTGCCACCATTGGGTAACCAATGATTGGAAGTCCTTGTGCTCCATCCAGAATTGTTCAAAGCGAAATGATCTCTTGATTGTCAGTCCCACTCCATCCCACTGCAAACTAATGGGCCAATGATCAAATCCAACAGAGGGGAGAGCAAATGAAGTTAGTTCTCCTCCACTATTGATAGCCCTTTCTGTGACTAGGAATCTGTCGAGTGGTGAGGCCACAGGGTGATCCACTCCTCATTTATTGTTCCATGTAAACCAACCATTTGCGGTTTCCACATCGATCAGATTATTGATCTCAATGAAATTTTTGAAATCCTCATTCATAGTTCCTAAGCTTCTCCTGCCTCCATTTTTTTCCTCGAGTGAAGTGATCAAGTAAAAATCACCCCCAATTATCCATGGTTTGTTCCCAACCCATCTCGCTGCCCAGGAAAGGGATTCCAAGAAATCCTATTTGTGAGGGTAAATGTTGAGGCCATAAACATTGGTGATGACACCCTTTATCTGGGTGTTAAGAATTTGGAAATCAGCAGTGAGTAACCCTTTCGTATCCCAGAATTTTGAAAGAGTCACTTATTCTGGGTTCCATAGGAAGGCTATTCCTCCCACCATTCCATGTGCGTCTATATTCATCGTCTCACATCCCTTCCAAAAACTTTTCCCGATTGCCTTCATAGTTTTAGTGCCACACTTGGTCTCCTGTAGGCACATTATCTAGGGCTTCTCTTTTCTCCACTTATCTTTCAGGTTATTTACTTTATGGGGGTGTTTTCACACCACGGATATTCCAGGATATTACCTTCATTGGGGAAACTTATTTAATTCAGAGAAGGTTGCTCGAATTGCCGGATATTGACCCCATTCTATCAGCTTACTTCCTATCTTTGCGATTCTTTGTTTATTTGTTTTTCTTCCTCTCCGTTCTCCTTCTTCTAGCTACTTCCTTTTGATGCTTGTCAAGGGTTCCCTAGAAACACCCAGCTAAGGAGTGGCTCATTTTTTGGGGATTGCTTCCTTCAGGAGCTCGAGCTGTCTTCTCGACACATACCCCTTCCCTTCTTTGTTGCAGTCTTTCTCGATTTCATCTAGATCTAATTCCCCAAGGTACATATCTTCAGATTGATCCAATAGATCTTCCTCCATGATGTCAGTTTGTTCCGTTTGGTCTTCTGGGATTGGGTGCTTATCCGAGGTTGAAATTTCCTTCAGATGTGACTCTTTTCTGAGATCTTTCTCCAGATATTCCTGGTTTTCTTCCATTGATTCTAGGGTTTTAACTTGTTAGAGGTTACAACAGTTTTCAGGTGAGCAGTTCATATGGTATGCTATGACCTACTTTCTTCTGCTTTTAACTTGGGTGAAACGATCGCTATCACGGCCGCTATCAGAAGGAAATTTGGTGGTAGGAGTTGCAACCTTCTGTGGATAGTTTCTACTGAAGTGGCTATGTTCATGACATTTTATGCTCCTGAATGGAACATTATCATAGTATAGAGGTTGGAAACATTCCTTGTTATCCCAGTAGATATTGATAGCAGCCGGGATCTCGCGGGATAGGTTCATATATACGCAGATCCGCACAAAAGAAGTATATCGTTGATGTTTGGTTTGTTCAGCAACCTTCACGAAATCCCCAAGAGTGTTTCCTATATATTTCAATATTTCTAGATCCCAATATTCATAGGGTAGAGAGTAAAGTTGGATCCATATTGGTGCTATACTCATGTCCTCTTTTTCAGGGTTAAATCCCTCTTTCTAGGATATCAGATATGACCTAGCTGAGAAAAATAAATAGGGCCCTCCTTCCAAAACTTGGTGTCTATATTCTTAATTGAAGAATATGATTGTGAAAAAACCCTTTGATCCCACCTGCAGTTCATAATGGATTTTAGGGTTCCAAGTATATTTGATCCAATTGAGGAGATATTTCTCTTTTGGCCAGATCCCAATAAACTTACCGATAAGGGATTTCTCCTTCCACATTTCTACTCATTCTCATAGTTTATTAGATTTGATCTACAGGGATGGGGTTTCTGTAGATTTGGGAATGAACCCTCCAGGTCTGTGTTTATGTCCAGGTATATATTTAGACCTAAATCCCTCTCCAAACTCAGACATCCCTATGTTCATCCTATTTTTACTTTGGTGCTTCGCCGTTTTGGCTGGTGGGTGCGGTAAGAGGGGAGGGGGAGAGCCCCCTCCATGCGATCCCATGACCGCCGATATCTATCAATCGTAGAGGGTCGACCTTTATGTTGCAGAGAGAAAAAACCTCGTATATCAACCCTAGTGCACAAGACCCTGTTCACTCTTGATCGCTATCTGTTCGTCCGAGCATCCACTCACCAATTAAAACTTCGGTTTTTCCACAATCATTTCCAAAAATCCAGTGTCATTGAGCAAATCCGTATGTAAAATTTAGTTAAGTAACATTATAATTTTGGATTAATAAATTTATAGTTAATAAATATTATTTATATTTTTTAAGTTTGTCTTTACTAAAAAAATTATTTCCCTAATTATAATTTTTGATTAATGAATTTGATGTTTTTGGAATAAAAATGGAGTCGATGATATCTTATAGTTCACAATATGTGTTAAAACATTATTTTTTTTTTCACTTGGAAAATACATATTCATGATATCATTAATTACATAACATGTCAACTATGGTGGGGAATATAACATTCCTCTCAGGCACTATACACTCAATTGACAAATAAAACATTGTTTATATTTTCTTCATTTTTCACACACACACACTATGTTAGCCTTGGTGGTTAGCTCAAAGAATCATGACCCATGTGCAATCTCTCTTTCTCCAAAGTTGGGGAGGTTACCAGTTTATATATATATATATATATATATATATATATATGTATATATATATATATATATATATATATATATATATATATATATATATGTATATATATATATATAGATATATATATATATATATATAGATAGATAGATATAGATATATAGATATAGATATATCTATCTATATATATCTATCTATATCTATATCTATATCTATATCTATATATCTATATATATATAGATAGATATATATATAGATAGATATATATAGATAGATATATCTATATCTATCTATCTATCTATCTATATATATATATATATATATATAACTTCATTTTATTATATTTAGTTCATAATTGGTAAAGTTTAGTTTTTCACCATTATAATTTTGGATTAATGGAATTGATGTTTTTGGAATAAAAATGTAGTTGACAATATCTTGGAGTTGAAATGTGTTAAAATATTTTATTTTTTTTTCACTTGGAAAAAACATATCCATGATATTATCAATTACATAACATCTCAACTCTGGTGGGGGATGTCAACCAGTGTACACTCAATAGAAAAATAAAACATTATTTATATTTTCTTCATTATTCACACACACACACACACATATTATGTTAGCCTTGAGGGTTAGCTCAAGTAATCATGACCCATGTGAGATATCCCTCCCCAAAGTTGGGGAGGTTACAAGTTCAACTCTCTTCATCCCCTATGGGTTAACCTATGTAATATTTTAGTCTCCATACATGATACTACTAAAAATTCCTTATGTTTTGCAAATTTTAATAGAAATTATTATCTTCCACTCAACAATAAATTCATTTTTTGACATGGGCCTATATCCCTCTTGCTTCACCAACAATATCCTTTTAGAATTAAAATCTTAACCAATAGAGGCCTTGCAACCATCTGATGGGAAAACATATATTTATATGACTTATCTATGTTTCTATATCTTGTGCATATACGTTTGTCTCTCTGGTGGCTCTCTGATGGATGCGGTGTCAAATGTTCCCAACCCTTAAAATATCATAATGCAAATGGTAAGACAATGATGTTGACCCTTCTATTCAATGGTAAACATCATAGAAATCATTCTTATCCACACTCATACTGCCTCAATAGTTTATCAAGACAATGATCATATGGATACACTTTAATTATGACTTTGTAGGAGGAAACAAATTTTTTTAATATCATAAGAACCACTTTTAGAAACCATTGGAATTGCACTAAAAATAAAGGCCACTTATGGAAAAATGAGCAAAACATAAATGTTAATTACACTACAAAACAATCATATAGGAACCACTTATAACAATCATCTGTTTACAATAAAAACAAAGGAAACTTTCCTGCCAATCCAAAATAAAATAAAATTGACAATGGTTAAAAAAGTGATTCACTATGTGTACATAGCGATATGGGGTTCACATAGAGATTATTTTTCCAATATGTTATGAGAAAAAAAAATTATTTTTCGCTTTAAAAAATCGATGTTGGTTTTAGATGTTGGTCACTTTTTCTCACCAATGCCCAAACAGTGAATGTCAATTACAAAACACAATAGTTAAATAAAATATGAAGAAATGCTTTAATAAATCATGAGATGTATCTAAAACAAAGGCCTACTTAACACGAATGCCCCAACTTGAATCACAATAACAAAATAAACATGCCACTTTCACATCAATGCCCAAAACCCGAATACCAATAACAAAACTACAAGTGCTAAACACCATTGGGAGTTTGAGTTCATTCCAAGGTGTTTAAGGTTGCACACTCACATCCAACTTGATAAAGAGGGAAAACTCCTAGGTTTGTTTAGAGATTTCCATTAACATTTACAAATTTGAATTTTTGTTGTTTACCATTACCTAAATCCACCCATACAATTTTTCTCACAACTATAATTTTGATTGTAAAAATTATTGTTTTTAACAAAACTTGGATTGAACACCCTCATATACATATATTGCAACTGGATTATCGAACATTAATATTTGATCTATACAAACAATACCGTTACTTGAATTTTAGTAGTTAAACTAATCCATATCCCTTCACGGATTTTTAGTAGTTAAAAAAAGGAAAATTTGTATATTATGGAAAACCTAATAACAAACAAAACAAGGCATCAACAAATTTTATAACTAGCAATTTTTTTATGGTTATAAGAAAGTGAATGTCAATCGGAAAACAAAATAGTGAAATAAACACTTTCAACCAACAATAGAATCCAATTTACCATGAATGAAAAACCACTTTGCCAACATTCAACCAATACTATGAAAAATCCACCAATACTATGAAAATGAAATTTTATGTTGTCAAAGACGTTAATAAATGTGAACAGTTGAAGGTACACGTGGTCTGGCCATGGCTTGGGATGCCTTTAGATCTCACTATTTTGACTAATGGAAAGAAAATTGATATAAAAATGGTGTTGTGATTATAAAACTCACTTTCTCCAAAATGTATGGTAGTTGGTGAGTAATAATGATCTTCCATCTCTATGGGCATGACGACAAGGTTTTATTCATCCTCCCTGAGCATCGATCTCATCCAACCATGATTCACTACATTAACACAATAAACCCACCACAATCACAATGATGAAATAATTCTAGTAGTCTAAGAAATACTTAATACAAACAGCCTACAAAGGCTAATACACAGAACAAGCTAAGACCACCTACGAGTGGAAGCTATGGGAAAAATTATTCCCAATACACTCCTAACATAGTCTAATGCACCAATAAGATATGATGATACACTAACTAACTCTCCTACAAGACTTAAGGAAAAACATTGAACTCTGGTGGCTTGACTCGCTGTAGGAAGGAAAACTCAAACTATTATGGAATGGATGAGGATCATCAAATATGATAGAATATTTCACAATGTACTCGGACCATTAATTTTTCAAACATCAGAGAGGCTAAACTCTACTCCAAGGCTCCTGGGAAACCCAACATATGCAAATTAGAAATTCAACTGTGCACTACCTAAGAACCAATGGTTAAGGATTTTGACTTAGGAAGGCTCAGTAACATTAAATGACAATGAATTATCAGTTGATATTCACTCCATAAATTTTGAAGAGCTTTTGAGAAAAATTCAAAGATAGACAAGAAAAATTGGCACTCGGGATTGCACAACTAGTTCAAATTCAGGAATTTCCAAACAGTAGGAGAAGGTCACAAATTATTGGTTTCAAAATTGGTATGAGTATATTGGCATGCTAATTAACAACATCAACTTAAATAATTCAATTTGGAGTTATGAATATCCCTCTATCAATCATACACTGAAAACTAGCTCTTTTTCATAGCAATCTAGACTAGGTGCAAGAGATGGACATGAAAGGCATACTTTTCTTTATTCAGGTTGAAAAAATAGACTTGAGAGGTTCATTATTACATCAGTAAAAACCATCAGCATCATAAATACTTATCATAGAACTCTCAAGAAATAAGAATTTCCATCAAAGAAAGATAGAAATCATCATAATTTTGGATGGGAGGCTCTCTAATATTTGAAAAAAGATTGAATTTGATTGGATCAGACTTGAGAACCTAAACTAAACTCAATGATGAATATTGGCTGTCATCATCCTCTCATAAGAAGTAGGGGCACATCTCCTAGCTTGGACTAGAGGCACATCTCGTAGGTCACAAGGCAAAATTGCACTCAATCCAATTCACAAACTGTCAAGATATGGGCTAGTGGTGCACACTCTTTCTTTTATAGATTTAAGGTAAATTGTGGAGAAATTATGCTAGACTAATGTGCCCTCATGGAGTGGATAAGGTTGGACTGTTTTCTTGTTTATCTTTTTTCTTTGTTTTATGCTTTGCTTTGCTTTTTGCTTTTTCCTTTGCTTTCTGCTTTTGATTTTTCTTTTGATTTTGGTTTTGATTTTTCTTTATCCTGATTTTTCTTTTATATCTCACTTTTTCCTGCTTTTCTCCCTTATCCTTCTTTTCTTCTTTGACCTGCTTTGTCCCTGCTTTTCTGCCTTATCATACTTTTCTTCTTTGTCCTGCTTTTCCCCACTTTTCTGCCATATCCTCCTTTCGGCTTTTATATGCTTTTTGTTTTTGTTGAGTTTAACTACTTTTTTTACTTTTGTTATCTTTTCTTTCTTTTTCTTGATTTCCCTATCTTTTACTGATATTTTCTTCTCTTGCAAGTTACCTCTTGGTCAACCTTATCCTCTAATGTTCCCTTATGGAGCATTATCCACTTATTTTATTGAAATAAAATATCTATTAATGAAAACTAATTCTCATCAAGTTCATTTCAAACTTAGGAAAATAATAAAATTAAAACCTCCTAACTAATTAATGACTTATATTAACCCCTCATTAATTAATTAGTTATAATTTGTCACTAGGATCTATGGGGTTTGATATACTTCATGGTGCTGACAAAAAGGGAACATGGCAGTCCTCCCCTCCTAAGTTTTCTTCTCCTCAAGCAAGAAACCAAATCCAATCATTTATGAATCCAACCAGTGACTTCACTCCTCAAAATATGTTGTTGGCTATCTAGAATTGGAATCCTCAATTCCTAACAAAATACCAAAGGTCCACCATGTTTTTGCTACACCACTATGATTATAACTAGATATTCAAAATTGATCCTAGGGTCCGATTGCTTATGTTGCAATCCTCCATACATCAATGCAAATTGTGATGATCCATCAACTCCTGGATTCCACTGCCGCTACTGCATGTATCCCAATAGCACTGGTGCTTGTGGAAAACTATCATACCAAATAATTCTAAGGTACCGTTGTCTTAACTGCGTCCTCCCAAACATCAATATCAACAAAAAGAATACATCATCATGGAGGATGTCTAGATAACTCCACCAAACTGGAAGTTCATCACTTCTAAAGGAAGATTTAATATCCTCATAATCCATGTGAAAAGTAGCACTACAATTCCCATCCATAGGACATAGGTGACAATCCCATGTCCATCCAAGTATACTGAATACATCACAAAACAACCATAAATTCCTATACAACTTCTCACAAAAGATGGATGATGTGTCCATAAAATTTCCTCTACTGCAAGCAAAAAACTTACCCCTTGGGGTACTCAATTCCATCATGTAACTATCCACCCAATCAGTGGATGGACACATACTCCAACTTGGTAATCTGGATCGAAATATTGTGGCTTCCCCATATACCATCTTCGCTCGGGTGCAACAATTAGTTTCTTTGTTGCTTGTTCCACTTAACTGGCTCAATTGAAACTCATTTTCACTATTATGCATGATGGATACATCAGATAGATTCCTCTGCTGATGCTGATCAAACTTGTAAGGTACAGGTGCGCTTGTCGAACCCCAAGGTATAACCATCAAACCATCAACAAAGTGGGTGGGAGCCTCCTTATCCTTATGTGGCACCAAAAGAAAAAATCCCTTTACCCAATATTCATCCCTATGTGTGATGGCTTCCATATGTGTGTGGGATGGAGAATGGTGAACCAACTCTCTATAATAGTCATCCATCATGGTTGGCTCAACTGAAGTGAGATCATGTGCCTCCTCGAAAACTGTAAAACTACCACCTAGGGGAAACTCATAATCTCTCTGGAAATGAACAAGTTCTTGGTCTTCATTTTCCTTGACCTCAAACTCCCCAAGCACATGCAATCATATTGTACTTCATATTCCCAATGCACACAAGTACCAAAAATGAAAACATTTGTGTTCCAATGACAAGGGTGAAGGTCCCATGTCCAATCACAAAGAAGGTAGGCATCATCAAAAGTCCATAGATGTCCATGCTGCTCACAAAAGGTGTAAGATGTATCCAATAAGTATCCATAGATGCAAGCAGGAATATCACTCATGTGTCTTTTCTCCCAAATAGGAAAAGAAGAGACAGTCCAACCCAATGCTCCAAATGTAAAGAAAGATGCTTTCCTATGTGAGTACTCCCAATGGATCAAGTCTCTGGAATTGGTCCAAGGATGAACCAAATTCTACAACAAGTATCCACCAAAGATTCTGATGCATCAAATCCATCAAAGGTTGGTCCATGTCACGTCCCCGATCCCCTCAGTTCCCTTCATAGGTGATGGGTGACATCCTGATACATTTTTTTTTAATTCTCCATTAATTGTCTATGTTTTTACATGTAGTCGTAATGGCCTTCGATCCATAATCCGCAATGCAGGATTCGGAAAGGAGGAACTATGATTCACAGTTCGTTGAACATCCCTCCTATGTCTGCAATCCCCAATCCGCAATCCACCATGGGGGATTCAGAAAGGAAGAATCCCATATTCACCTCGCCAAATTACCTTTTCGACTTCCGTAATCCATAATGCGAAACTGCAGAATCCCAACTTTTCCAATCCAAAAAATTACCTTCCCGACTTTCGTAATCCGCAACCCGCCCTACGGAACTAGAAAATACAGAATCCCAACTTCTCTAATCCGTAAAATTATCTTCCTGACTTCTGCAATCCGCAACCTGCCTTGTGAAACTTGAAAATGCGGAATTCCAACTTCACAACCCCTAGGATTTTACCTTTCCAACTTCCATAATCCGCAATCCACAATCCACATGCAGAACTCAGAAATGCGGAATTCCAACTTCAAAACCCTGAATATTTTACCTACGAATTCCAAAATCCACAATCCGCATGCATAACTCAGAAATCAGAAGCCTTAATTCGTCATCCTGGAAAATTTACCCCTTCCGACTTCTGCAATCCGTAATGCACATGCAGAACTCGAAAATCAAAAACTCAATTTGCAGCCCATGGAAAAATTCGACTTCCGAATTACGCAATCTGCAATCCTCTTTGCGTATGTGGAACATCCGAATTCTAACCACAAAAATCCAAAGGTTGGTCCTCGACATCCGAAATCCGCAATCTGCACTGCGGATGCGGAAAGTCGGGACCACATACCCCTACACTTGCAAACTTACCAGTATGATAACTTCCTCGTCCCTCGACCAAATTCAACCAATCTGGTACCGTTGGAAAGCACTTGGAGAGCGCTATGCACTAGTGTGATCCCCTGCCAAATCCGAGGTTTATAACTTGGCCATTTTTCCAATTGAAATCTAGCTCAAAACCTCCTCTATGCCTCTTCACCCATATGGAAGGAACTCTGCCTTCCTTCTGCCATGACTTCCCAATTCACCTAAACCATAGAGGGGTCCTAAAACAAAAAATGGGTTTATCTACTTCCTTCCCCAAGTCCAAGTGATGCTATGCAGTCCATCTAATAGTGCATGCAATTCTTAACAAATACACACATAGGGAAACTAGGACTAACAATGCATCTACAACATGCAAGGTTAGCAGCATATTAAACTCATGCAAATGATGAAGCATTCAAACATGAACTCAGGCTCACACTCAGACTTATACATAGTTCCCTATTGATCAATTTCATGTAATCATTCATTCAATAACTTGAACATAACAAGCATAACATAACATAGGGAAAAATAACATCATTTACACCACATAAAGCACTTATCTTTGGAATGAAGTTGTCCAAGAAACTAGCTAAGTTAGAGCAACGTTCCACCCAACCATAGGTCTCTGCCCATCCTATACTCTTTCATCTGAGAGACCACCCCCGAGATGGGATATGTATCCACTAAGGAGGCTAACTGGGATCTCTCAAGGGCAAGGCTCCATACTAATGCTAAGCCAACATGGAGTTGGGTTTATCAAGCATGCAAGGAAAACAAGGAGGATGATGCTAAGCCAGTGAGGTCAACCTAAGAGCTACAAGAATCTCAAACCATTCAGCAGACATAGTGCCCACAATACCTACCTCAGCTAGCACAAGGAAGGCCCCCTTCGCTGCTACATAGTCCCTCAAGTACCCTTCCCTCCAGTTCTCTTTAGGGTGGATATAGATAGGTCCAAACTACTGCTTTCATGAGACTTTAGCCTTCACTATGTTTATCAAGCAGATCCAACCACTGTTTTATATTCTTCTTTCTTTTTATTCAAGAATGGAACTTCTTAGGGTTGCGGCCTAAGCTTTGTCCTGCAACTCGTTCCTCGGCTATAAAATCTAGGTGTTCTCATGGGACTTATAAGCTTCTCACGCTTTGGAATTTACCCCGGGGATCAAGCTCATAGATTTCCCAACCAATTTCACTTCCCACGTAGGGTTTCTTGTGCATTATTGGCTCTGTTACATAGAATCGCAATTTTATTCTACTCTCCTCCATGCTAGGCTCCAAGATGCGTGATGACTGAGGTTGTTGGTCAATAATGGGATAGGGATCAAGCTGAGCGAATTCCCAGGTGGTAGAGTGTGTTAAGGAACAAGAAAAAAAGAGCCATACCCTACCATATAGATTTTAGGGCTGCTCCATACTCAATCGACCTCATGAACAGGCCTTCTCAACCACCTTCTTACAGCAGAATTAAATGTCAGCATGGGAGTTAAATGGGTTCACAAATGGACATGTGGTAGCATGGGTTCAAATCCCACAACCCCCTCACCTATCCCTAGTGGATACAAATGACCCCTTTCTCATTGGTTTCCTCCTTAGCAAGTTTTCTTGGTATTTTACTGCAATATTTAATATTTACATCATTTACAATATCTCATGGATTAACAACACATGGATTATCAGAATTGTCAAATACTTTCCTTTTTAAATAAAACCTGAGCATCCTCTAGTGGGGCCTTGGCCTTGAGCTCCACATTAGGGAAAACACACATTGCATGTATGCAATATGTACATTGAAGGCAATAAACCCTAAGGGGTCAAAATAGGGATATTAAAACTCCCTCCCCCTTAGAACAACACCATGCTTGGTGTTTTTAAAACTGAACAAAAACTAGAATGCCTCTCTCATCGCACCCTCCAGCTCCCATGTAGCATCTTCGGGAGTAAGGTGCTTCCATTGCACCTTCACCTTCCCGATGACTCTGTTTCGGAGTAATGTGACCTTCCTGTCGAGGATGCGCGTAGACTCCACTTGGAACTCTCGCTCAGGTTCCACATGTATCACATGCCAATCAATTATGTGATTAGGATCATGTACATATTTCTTAAGCAAAGAGACATGGAAAGCATTATGACCTCTCATGTTAGCAGGAAAAGCAACTCTATATGCAACTGGTCCTATCCTATCAAGGAATTCAAATAAACCAAAATATCTTGGTGCCAACTTGGCACAACTCCCTAACTTCATAGAACTTTTCTTGGGTTTCACTATCAAATAAACATGATCCCCAATCTTAAATTCTTTATGACTTCTTTTCATATTTGTATAAATATTCTTCCTGTCCTGTGTTTCCTTCAAATTATGCCTGATCTTAACAACTTCATGTTCCATCTCCTTTATCATTTCTGGTCCAAGCACTACCCTGTTCACTGGACTGTCCCAATTCACTATAGTCCTGCATCCTTTGCCATACAATACCTCAAAAGTACTCATCCTCAATGATGCTTGATGTCCATTATTGTAGGCAAATTCTACCAAGCGTAAGTAGTCTTCCCACTTGGATGGTTTATCCATCACATACATCTTGAGCATGTCTTCAAGTACCTGGTTCACTCTCTCAGTCCGACCATCTGTTTGAGGATGATATGTTGTACTAAAATTCAACTGAATCCCCAATTCCTGAAACAGTCCCTTCCAAAAGTTGGATGTGAACTTTGTATCACAATCTGAAATTCTTGCCTTAGGAAATCCATGCAATCCGAATATATCCTTCATGAAGATATTTGCAATGTGACTTTTCTTATGAGTGTACTTGACAGGAATAAAGTGAGCTGCCTTTGATAGCTTGTCCACCACTACCATGAATGAATCATGCTTCCTTACTGTCATTGGCAAACCTGTTATAAAATCCATAGAAATCACTTCCCACTTCCATTCTAGAATTGTCAAAGGTTGCAACAATCCTACTAGATGTTGATGTTTTTCCTTGACTTGTTGGCACTTTTGATGCCTAGAAATGTACTCTACTATGTCCTTATTCATCCCATGCCAAAAGTACTGCTTTCTTGCTGTTGTTATGGTCTTTTGATATCTTGGGTGTCCAGAATATGGCATTTGATGTATCTCATCCATCACTAGCTTTTTTGAATATGTACTATTTGGAATATACATTATGGTACCTTGATAGATGAGAACATCATCTTCACCAATATGATATCCTACACATATTTCATTCACTTTTCCCTGATTCAATTTCTCTTTGATTTGAAAGTAAGCTTCCTCTTTGTTTTGAACTTCAAGTACCCTTTCCTTAAAATCTTATTTACACATACTTACTGCTGCAAGATGAAATCTTCTACTGAGTTCATATGCAACCTTATTCTCCTTACCTTTCACATGCTTAATTTCCAAATCAAATTCACAAAGATATTCCATCCACCTAGTTTTCCTAGCATTCAGGTTTGGATGGTCAAACAAATATTTCAAGCTCATGTGGTCTGTCCTGAATTCAAATCTTCTTCCTAAGAGATAATGTATCCACCTCTTGAGAGCATGATCTATGGCTGCTAGCTCTAAATCATGTGTGGCATAATTATTTTCATGCTCCTTTAACTTCCTTAACTCATAGAAAATTACAAATCCTTCTTGCATGAGCACTCCACTTAGCCCTTCAATGCAAGCATTCATGCACACTACAAAATATTTCTTTGGATCTGCAATATTCAAAACAGGAGTGCTAACTCCCAAAAAGTGCTCACTACCTCATCTACCCCATTACATGACTCATTTGTCCATATTTGCCTCAAAAACCTTAAAAATCCATTAAAAAGCCTCCAAAGGGCCAAAAAAGCCTCCAAAAGGCCAAAAACCCATTAAAAAAACCTCCAAAAGGCCAAAAAACCCCTTTTTCCCCCAAAATAATCCAAAATTCCTCCAAAATAGCAAAAACCCTCTAAAAAGGGAATAAAAAATACAAAAAAGAGGAAAAAGAGGGAAAAAGGAAGCAAAAACCCTATACAGCTGACCTAAACCATATGGTGCCCAAAACCATGGGCCAGCACTCCACCACTAAAAACCTATAAATAGGTGATGGAGGCCCCTCATTTCATATCCATAGTCAACCACATCCTTACTCTGCCAAAATCACTCCTGAAACCCTAGCTCACCCTTGAGCTACTTTCACATTTGAGTGCCCCCTTTGGCCCATTTCCAAAACCTTTTGGAGAAAGAGAAAGGAAAAACACTGGAGCTTGGAAGCAACCCTCCTGGACTACTGCAAAGGCTTCACCAACCTTCACATTGGAGGTATAATCAATACAAAAACCATTTTATTATCTTGTCTTTTATGTTTATGCACATGCTTAGAGTAGTTACTATTTTAATGTACTGTCTTTCATTTACTGTTTTTCTGAACTGCTACTAAGGAGTCCCTTCTCCTTAGTAGGTGCTCATTTGCACAAGCTAGGTGAAAACCCTAGCTATAGTTTTTGGTGACTCCCCTTGTGTTCCTTTGAATTTCTGGGTAAAGTTTTTGTTAAAATTCAATATGCTAAGACAGAAAATAGCAGCATTATATTCCATTTCACAATAATAGCATATACAGGATCACTAAAGAAACAACAAGCACAGCATAAACACAAGAGACAGAGATTTATCCTGGGAAACCCTCATGGGGTAGAAAACCCAGCAAAGCTTCCTCAATATAGATGACCAGCAATATACAAAGATGAAACCCTGAGACATGATCTCCTCCTCCACAATAGCAGACCTCTCCTCCACAAATGCGCTATCCTCAAGTGTGTGAGTGTATCAAATGAGGAACACACCTCCTCTATTTATACACTACTCTGATATGTATTTTACACAAGTACATGTAGGCTCGTATTTAACCATTAGGTTAAATACCCCATTATAACTGACTGGGCCGACCCCCACATGGTGGGTCTAATAACCCTAGTTACCACAACCAACTTGGAGGAATAAACATCTCCGGATTTATAGTATAATCATATCGGAGGTATGGAACATCTCCGGAATAAATAATATACAACTATAATATTCTTTGAAGTTACAATATTTCAACACTCCCCCTTAACGAGAAGGATATTATAACAGTATCTGCATGAGCAAGGAGTCATCAACATCATACATGATACATCTATAAATCATTGGAAGCTTTCTTAACATCATCAGTAACTCAACCAGTTACTGGAACATCAACATCTTCAGTACTGAGTCTTTATCTTCTGCAGCACTTGAACAACTATAGCAACATCAACGTCTGGATCCTCACGATCATCAACATCGTCATCACACGATCATCAGCATCGTCATCTCACGATCATCAGCATTGTCATCACACGATCAGCAACATCGTCATCACACGATCATCAACATCGTCATATCATGATTAGCAGCATCATCATCACACGATCAGTAGCATCGTCATCACACGAACATCAGCATCATCATCACATGATCGGCATCGTCATCATACGATCATCAGCATCGTCATCACACAATCATCAGCATCGTCATCACACGATCAGCATCATCATCATACGATCAACAGCATCATCATCACACGATCAGCATCGTCATCATATAATCAACAACAACGTCATCACACGATCATCAGCATCGATCATCAGCATCATCATCATACGATCAACAACATCGTCATCACACGATCATCAGCATCGATCATCAGCATCGTCATCACACGATCATATTACAGGATGATCAATCTTGCTCTCTTTAGGACATAGGTCCATGGATGATACAATCCAGATCAAGTTCCAGGATGATCAATCCTTATCTCTTTAAGACAAGTCTCATGTCTAGGGACGATCTAATCCCAACCACAGTGCCAGTCCTTTTTCATACTGGATGTGTCCTAGATCATATCTAGGATTTACCACCACAAAGCCAGTCCTCTTTCATACTGGATGTGTCACGTCTACAGAGCCAGCCCTGTTTCATGCTGGATGTATCACATCTACAGAGCCAGCCCTGTTTCATGCTGGATGTATCACATCTACAAAGCCAGCCCTGTTTCATGCTGGATGTATCACATCTACAGAGCCAGCCCTGTTTCATGCTGGATGTATCACATCTACAGAGCCAGCCCTGTTTCATGCTGGATGTATCACATCTACAGAGCCAGCCCTGTTTCATGCTGGATGTATCACAACTATAGAGCCAACCCTGTTTCATGCTGGATGTATCACAACTACAGAGCCAGCCCTGTTTCATGCTGGATGTATCACGACTACAGAGCCAGCCCTGTTTCATGCTGGATGTATCACAACTACAGAGCCAGCCCTGTTTCATGCTGGATGTATCACAACTACAGAGCCAGCCCTGTTTCATGCTGGATGTATCACGACTACAGAGCCAGCCCTGTTTCATGCTGGATGTATCACAACTACAGAGCCAGCCCTGTTTCATGCTGGATGTATCACGACTACAGAGCCAGCCCTGTTTCATGCTGGATGTATCACGACTACAGAGCCAGCCCTGTTTCATGCTGGATGTAACCTAGAGCAATTCTAGGATTTGTCACGTACATTTTGAACCGAGGTCCAGGGACGATCCAGTTCTATCGTGTACCTTTTGAACCGAAGTCCAGGGACGATCCAGTCCTTTCGTTCAGTTATCGGAGACCTCATGTCTACGGCTCTTCTTTAGGACTGATGTCCGGGAATGATCCAATCCCCTCACATGTTCACCAAGAACTTCATTTTCGAAGACATACGTCTACGGTTCTTCTTTCGGACTGACGTCCAGGAATGATCCAATCCCTTCACATGTTCACCAAGAACTTCATTTTCGAAGACATACGTCTACGGCTCTTCTTTCGGACTGAAGTCCAGGAATGATCCAATCCCTTCACATGTTCACCAAGAACTTCATTTTCGAAGACATACGTCTACGGTTCTTCTTTCGGACTGACGTCCAGGAATGATCCAATCCCTTCACATGTTGTATACCAAAAACATGTATTCTCATCATCAATACATGTATAACCACAACATGTATCATCATCATCAAAACATGTATAACCACAACATGTATCATCATCAACAAAACATGTATAACCTCAACATGTATCATCATCATCAAAAACATGTATAACCACAACATGTATCATCATCAACAAAACATGTATAACCTCAACATGTATCATCATCATCAAAACATGTATAACCACAACATGTATCATCATCATCAAAACATGTATAACCACAACATGTATCATCATCAACAAAACATGTATAACCTCAACATGTATCATCATCATCAAAAACATGTATAACCTCAACATGTATCATCATCATCAAAACATGTATAACCACAACATGTATCATCATCATCAAAACATGTATAACCACAACATGTATCATCATCAACAAAACATGTATAACCTCAACATGTATCATCATCATCAAAAACATGTATAACCACAACATGTATCATCATCATCAAAGCATGTATACATCTATCATCAAAATCATCAAAAGTATGTATACATCTATCATCAAAACTAACATCAAAAGCATGTATACTAACATCAAAAGCATGTATACATCTATCATCAAAAGAATATAAGAGTCCTAAATCTAAATAATTCTAGGTAACTAAGTGCAGTAAATAGGTAACCTCATCATTGATGAGAAAGACTTGATGTCGGATACTGTGCTACTCCCCCTTTCGAGGAGAGTCCTTCTAAACTACACCAAGCTTGTCTCGGAAGTGTTCAAACTTTACTCGAGACATAGGTTTGGTCAGGATATCATCAATTTGATCCTTAGTGCTTATATACTCGAGCTTGATAGCTCCTCTCTGCACCATATCTTGTATATAGAAGTATAGGATCTCAATGTGTTTTGACTTATCATGGAATACAAGATTTCCTATCATCTTGATGCAGCTTTGATTGTCACACATAATCATAGTGGAATCCATTTCTAAGTCAAACACTCCATATAATAGCTTCTGAAGCCACACTGCTTCACAGCTGGCAGAGCAGACAGCTATATATTCTGTTTCAGTAGTACTGAGAGCCACACTAGATTGTTTCTTGCTAAACCATGAGATCATGGTAGATTCAAGACTATAACATCCACCTAAAGTACTCTTTCTGTATGAGACACTTCCTGCCCAATCAGAATTTGAGTAACCATGTAAATGGAGTTCATGACCTCCAAGATTACATAGACCAAAATCTAAAGTACCTTTTAGGTACCTCACTACATGCTTTGTAGCTATTAAGTGAACTTTCTAGGTTCTACTAGATACTGACTTACGGTATTTACAACAAAGCATATATCTGGCCTAGTATTTGTTAAATACATCATTGGCCCAATGATTTGTCGATATAGGGTTAGGTCCACTAAATCTGATGAGTTATTAAATTGTTGAGATATTGTAACTTCAAAGAATATTATATTTGTACTTTATTATTCCGGAGATGATTCATTCCTCCGTGAAGATCTTATTGTATATCCGGAGATGTTTATTCCTCCGTCGGAATATGGTAACTTGGGTTATTAGACTTCCCTAGTGGGGGTCGGCCCTGTATGTGTTATGTGGGTCAAAGGGTTATTAGACCACCCTAGAGGGGTCGGCCCAGTCAGTTATAATGGGGTATTTAACCTAATGGTTAAATACGAGCCTACATGTACTTGTGTAAAATACATATCAGAGTAGTGTATAAATAGAGGAGGTGTGTTCCTCATTATACACACTCACACACTTGAGGATAACACACTTGTGGAGGAGAGGTCTGCTATTGTGGAGGAGGAGATCATGTCTCAGGGTTTCATCTTTGTATATTGCTGGTCATCTATATTGAGGAAGCTTTGCTGGGTTTTCTACCCCATGAGGGTTTCCCAGGATAAATCTCTGTCTCTTGTGTTTATGCTGTGCTTGTTGTTTCTTCAGTGATCCTGTATATGCTATTATTGTGAAATGGAATGTAATGCTGCTATTTTCTGTCTTAGCATATTAAATCTTAACATGGTATCAGAGCTAACCTGAAGGAAGACAAGGTATGGCACTAAAGACACTTGCTTTACTTACGACAATTTGAAGGTTAGGGTTTTACAAAGCAAAAACCAGTCATCGTAGAACTTTCGCTATAAATCCGTTTTGGCGAAGTTTTCGGATCTGAACTTGTTACAGGACGAAGTTCAAATCTCCAGGTACCTTGTGTCCAAAGGACAACCTCTAATTCGTTGTACTTTGTGATTTATGATCTGTACAATATAGGGTTTCTGCCTCTTCCAGATCTGAGTCAAAATCAGGTGACCTTGGGAAAAAAGGTCATAACTTGGGCTAGGAAGCTCCAAATGAAATTTCGTGAAAAGTGACAGGTATTACACAGACTGTACTATCTCAGAAAACTTTTTCAGAGGCCGAAGTTGAACCAGTGACACGTGGCACTCCGTACAAGTTCGCTCTCCTGTATTATCCCATAAACAGGTCACGTTGCGACATTTGGCATAACTCTCTCTCAGAAAATCCAATTGAGGTCAGACCTGTCAGGATGGAAATATAACAGGCCGATCTATCTCAGAAAACGTTTTCAGAGGCCGAAGGTCAAACAGTGACACGTGGCACGCCGTACAAGTTCGCTCTCCTGTATTTTCCCAAAACAGGTCACGTTGCGACATTTGACATAACTCTCTCTCAGAACATCCAATTGAGGTCAGACCTGTCAGGATGGAAAGCTAACAGGTCAGGCTATATCAGAAAACTTTTTCAGACCCTGTGGATCAAAAATTTCGGAGTTACACCAGAAACAATCAGGTACATATTTCTGTCAAAACAGAATTATTTTTTGGTACCTTCATTCATGGCTTCCGGAATTTAGGGCTTTGAAGAAAGTTGGAATTTTTGTAATCGGAGACCACAGCTGAATGCTACTCATCAAAATAGAAATTTAGAGACCAAGATCAGATTTTTTGGTTGGGCAGAAGGCCGGGCTTGATCAAACCCTAGTTCGGGACTTTGATCAGAAAAGTGGAAAATTAGGGCTTCTGTAAAAATGAGAATTTTTGAAATCTGTGACCATGGCTGGAAGCTCCTCAGAAAAATAGAAGCTTAGAGCTTTGGATCAAACATTTTGATTGGGCAGAAGAGTGGGATTCAGGGTCACGTCCAGTGAATCCGGAAGTTTCAAAGGCAAAATTGAGAACTGAAACTTTGCAGTTTTCAAATTCTGAATATATCAGTTTGATCAGCTCATCAAGGCGCATATTTCTATCCTTTCGGAAGTTTGAAATTCAAAGTTTGAATTTTTGGGGTTTCTCTGACAAACCCATATCCAGCTCCAGGTCCAGTTCTTGCAAATCAAGTGGATAGGGTTAATCGTAGAAGAACATGGATTGGTCACCTGCATAAGTGAAGGAGTTCCTGTTTCAGAGGGAGATGAGGCTAAGGCTTTACATAAGGAGATTACAAGCGATCTCGACAGGTATGACTCATCGAGGTATGTTTTGAGATTTGTTCATGATTAAGTTTATGGTATGTTTGTCTTCATGTTATTACGGTTAGTACAATCTTGATTTTAGATTTGTTGTATCACCTTAACAAAATTATGAATGCATGATAGAAGATATTCATTGGTTAGGGTGTTGACACTTATGATTGTACTAATGCATTATAATGTTGTGTGAGGTTGATGTTGTCTGCTAACAAGATACAGGTACATCACAAAAGACAAATCAGGCTCCATGACCATGAAAACATGAAGACAAAGACTCATCCATAATCTTTGTTCTACTTACGAGGTATGTATGACTTTGTTATATTATGCTTAACCTATGAGACATGCAGGTTCTAGCTCAGGATCTCTAAATCATTGAAGAGATTGTTTAGGTATGTTGTACATAACCAAGTAGGTATACTAATCCAGGTATGTTTCCCATGAATCTTACCTTGTGTTAGGATCCCTTATATAAGTATACTTGATATGATTGGTTATGCTTATTCATAAAGTTAGTAATCAAGGGTTTATGCATGATTTAATTAACCAGAAGAGTACTATGATCAAACAAGAATATGCATGAGTAAAAGAAGACTTACTTGAAACCCTGAATACTAATGATCATGACTATACATATTCAAGATTATTTAGAATTAGAATGTTTTGAGAATATACTAATGAATGAATGTTTGTGTATGAGATCATGAGGATGACACTAGTGCACACTTGAGCATGCACAGTGGTACAGAATGAATAGAAGTTCAAAGGACATATAGAAGATCAAGCGGGAGGCAACCACACAAACATAAAAGATAAGTATTTGAGTTGTTATTTGAAATAGTAAATGATATTTCTTGTATGCATATTTGTATTCCTAGAACATATCATGCTGAGTGCAAACATTCATAGAGCATTGAACATTATACTACTAATATGCATATGATTGGTAAGTTGGACAAACATTCCATTGTTGCTTGTCTAGAATGAAACCTCTTTGCTGACATGCTGAGAGCTGTGCACACTCTCGATAGTATGTTCTGGTAGAGATGGAAGGCATCTAGATAGCCACTGTATGCATACAGGATATGGGAAAGTGTTGTGCCAAAGTATTGGTCAAGATAGTTGCATAACTATGTAAATGATATCTGTATGCATAATAGGTTATCATGATTTCATGATTATGAAGGATTACTAATCATGTACTTAATTTTGTTTTGTAGGAAAGATCATGAAGAATAATGAACACCGAACAAGTGATGGATGTTCAACAAGAAGATTTACAAATCAAACAAAATATAGAAGGCTTGTGGCTAGAAGATTCTCTTAGAAAGAGGAAGAGAATCATGATGAGATGTTTGCTCCAAGTGGCTAGATAAGACCATTCTCTTAATGGTGCAATTAAAGAAGAAGTGTGAATTAGGTTCTGTATGGGTTCCCAGGATTGATAGTATATTGATGAGAATACATGTGGGGATTGTATCATCCTTGAACACATGTTCTAAAGTGAGCCGTAGACGTATGGTCTCCGAAAATGAAGTCCTTAGTGGACAGGTAGGGATTGTATCATCCCTGGACTTCGGTCCCTGAATAGATCCGTAGACGTATGGTCTCCGAAAATGAAGTCCTTAGTGGACAGGTAGGGATTGTATCATCCCTGGACTTCGGTCCCTGAATAGATCCGTAGACGTATGGTCTTCGAGAATGAAGTCCTTAGTGGACAGTTGAGGGGATTGGATCATCCCTGGACTTTCAGTCCTAAAGAGAGCCGTAGACGTGAGGTCTCCGAGAATGAAGTCCTTAGTGGACAGTTGAGGGGATTGGATCATCCCTGGACTTTCAGTCCTAAAGAGAGCCGTAGACGTGAGGTCTCCGAGAATGAAGTCCTTAGTGGACAGTTGAAGGGATTGGATCATCCCTGGACTTTCAGAGAGCCGTAGACGTGAGGTATCCGAGAATGAAGTCCTTAGTGGACAGTTGAGGGGATTGGATCATCCCTGGACTTTCAGTCCTAAAGAGAGCCGTAGACTTAAGGTCTCCGAGAAGTGGGGATTGTATCATCCCCGGACCTTGGTCCCTGAATTGATCCGTAGACGTATGGTCTTCGAGAATAAAGTGATGGGGATTGCATCATCCCGGAACCACTAGTTCAAAATGTACGTGAGGACTGCATCGTCCATGAACTGGGTTCAAAATGTACGTGAGGACTGCATCGTCCATGAACTGGGTTCAAAATGTACGTGAGGACTGCATCGTCCATGAACTGGGTTCAAAATGTACGTGAGGACTGCATCGTCCATGAACTGGGTTCAAAATGTACGTGAGGACTGTATCGTCCATGAACTGGGTTCAAAATGTACGTGAGGACTGCATCGTCCATGAACTGGGTTCAAAATGTACGTGAGGACTGCATCGTCCATGAACTGGGT
This sequence comes from Larix kaempferi, assembly GCA_027924585.1. NCBI lineage: Eukaryota > Viridiplantae > Streptophyta > Pinopsida > Pinales > Pinaceae > Larix > Larix kaempferi. The sequence goes on along the minus strand of BSBM01000005.1, from coordinate 2,190,859 downwards.
TCAAAATGTACGTGAGGACTGCATCGTCCATGAACTGGGTTCAAAATGTACGTGAGGACTGCATCGTCCATGAACTGGGTTCAAAATGTACGTGAGGACTGCATCGTCCATGAACTGGGTTCAAAATGTACGTGATGGGATTGCATCATCCCTAGACATGAGACTTGTCTTAAAGTGATAAGGACTAATCATCCTGTAAGTAGATTGGGATTGCATCGTCCCTAGACATTGTGAGGTGTCTTAAAGTGATAAGGACTAATCCTCCTGTAAGTAGATTGGGATTGCATCGTCCCTAGACATGGTGAAGTGTCTTAAAGTGATAAGGACTAATCATCCTGTAAGTAGATTGGGATTGCATCGTCCCTAGACATGGTGAGGTGTCTTAAAGTGATAAGGACTAATCATCCTGTAAGTAGATTGGGATTGCATCGTCCCTAGACATGGTGAGGTGTCTTAAAGTGATAAGGACTAATCATCCTGTAAGTAGATTGGGATTGCATCATCCCTAGACATGGTGAGGTGTCTTAAAGTGATAAGGACTAATCATCCTGTAAGTAGATTGGGATTGCATCGTCCCTAGACATGGTGAGGTGTCTTAAAGTGATAAGGACTAATCCTCCTGTAAGTAGATTGGGATTGCATCGTCCCTAGACATGGTGAAGTGTCTTAAAGTGATAAGGACTAATCATCCTGTAAGTAGATTGGGATTGCATCATCCCTAGACATGGTGAGGTGTCTTAAAGTGATAAGGACTAATCATCCTGTAAGTAGATTGGGATTGCATCATCCCTAGACATGGTGAGGTGTCTTAAAGTGATAAGGACTAATCATCTTGTAAGTAGATTGGGATTGCATCGTCCCTAGACATGGTAAGGTGTCTTAAAGTGATAAGGACTAATCATCCTGTAAGTTGATTCGGGATTGCATCATCCTTAGACATGGTGAGGTGTCTTAAAAGGATAAGGATTGATCATCCTGTAAGTTGATCTGGATTGCATCATCCATAGACATGAGAGATGTCTTAAATTGAGAGGGATTGATCATCCCATAAGTGGATCAGGATTGTATCATCCTTGGACCTATGTCCTAAAGTGAGAGGGATTGACCATCCTGTAATTGGATCATGTGTGTTGCAGGGTATGCTGCTGTTGTGTATACTTGTATCAGTGTGGATACTTGTATTGATAGATGTATTAGTGAGAATACATGCTTTTGATGATAGATGTATTAGTGAGAATACATGCTTTTGATGATAGATGTATTAGTGAGAATACATGCTTTTGATGATAGATGTATTAGTGAGAATACATGCTTTTGATGATATATGTATTAGTAAGAATACATGTTTTGATGATAGATGTATTGGTGAGAATACATACTTTTGATGATACATGTATTGATTAATGTACTTGTATGGTTGAGGATACTTATGTTGTAGATCGAGATGATCCAGATGCTGTAGATCGAGATGATCCAGATGCTGTAGATCGAGATGATCCAGATGTTGTAGATCGAGATGATCCAGATGCTGTAGATCGTGATGATCCAGATGCTGTAGAACGTGATGATCCAGATGCTGTAGATCGAGATGATCCAGATGGTGTAGATCGAGATGATCCAGATGCTATAGATCGAGATGATCCAGATGTTGTAGATGAGATGATCCAGATGCTGTAGATCGAGATGATCCAGATGTTATAGATCGAGATGATCCAGATGCTATAGATCGAGATGATCCAGATGTTGTAGATCGTGATGATCCAGATGCTGTAGATCGAGATGATCCAGATGCTGTAGATCGAGATGATATGACAATGCTGATGATCGTGAGATAACGATGCGGATGATCGTAAGATGACGATGCTAATGATCGTGTGATGATGATGCTGATGATCGTGAGATGATGATGCTGATGATCGTATGATGACGATGTTGATGATCGTGAGATGACGATGCTGATGATCGTGTGATGACGATGCTGATGATCGTGAGATGACGATGTTGATGATCGTGTGATGACGATGTTGATGATAGTGAGATGACGATGTTGTTGATCATGTGATGACGATGCTGATGATCGTGTGATAGCGATGCTGACAATCGTGAGGATTCAGATATTGATGTTGCTGTAGCTGTTTGAGTGCTGCAGAAGATAAAGACTCAGTACTGAAGATGTTGATGTTCCAGTATTGAATATATTCCAGTAACTGGTTGAGTTACTGATGATGTTGAGAAAGCTTCCAATGATTTATAGATGTATCATGTATGATGTTGATGACTCCTTGCTCGTGCAGATGCTGTTATAATATCCTTCTCGTTAAGGGGGAGTGTTGAGATATTGTAACTTCAAAGAATATTATATTTGTACTTTATTATTCCGGAGATGATTCATTCCTCCGTGAAGATCTTATTGTATATCCGGAGATGTTTATTCCTCCGTCGGAATATGGTAACTTGGGTTATTAGACTTCCCTAGTGGGGGTCGGCCCTGTATGTGTTATGTGGGTCAAAGGGTTATTAGACCACCCTAGAGGGGTCGGCCCAGTCAGTTATAATGGGGTATTTAACCTAATGGTTAAATACGAGCCTACATGTACTTGTGTAAAATACATATCAGAGTAGTGTATAAATAGAGGAGGTGTGTTCCTCATTATACACACTCACACACTTGAGGATAACGCACTTGTGGAGGAGAGGTCTGCTATTGTGGAGGAGGAGATCATGTCTCAGGGTTTCATCTTTGTATATTGCTGGTCATCTATATTGAGGAAGCTTTGCTGGGTTTTCTACCCCATGAGGGTTTCCCAGGATAAATCTCTGTCTCTTGTGTTTATGCTGTGCTTGTTGTTTCTTCAGTGATCCTGTATATGCTATTATTGTGAAATGGAATGTAATGCTGCTATTTTCTGTCTTAGCATATTAAATCTTAACATAAATAACTTCAAGTTGGAGTCCATGGGAGTGACCATGGCTTTACACTCCAACATATCAAATCTTTTTAGAAACTTCACAGCATACTTACCTCGATTTAAAAGATTCCTTTTGGATCATGCCATACTTCTAGACCTAAGAAGTAGTGCATTAATCTGAGATCTTTCATTTTTATTTCTGCAGCCATTTTCATGAACTGTTTCTCATTCCTTGTCAGAAAGAGATCATCGTCACATAATAATAGTATGATAGGTTTATCATCCACAACCTTTAGGTAAAGGTTAGGATCAGCTTTACTTCTGGTAAAGCCCAAGCTTTGTCATGAAGCTGTCAATTGTCCATTATTCACACTCTGTATTGAGTGATCTTCTGCATATCTATCTGTGCCATCTCTCGTCAGATGGGTCTACTAATATGAGCCTCAAAGTCATTCGAACTCTATGGTGAGTTTCTTCTTGCATCCATGTCATATGTGTATAGAAGCCATATTCAACCTTGTAGCAAGGGTTGAGATCCACATCACCCATGATGATCATTAAGCTCATCAATTAACTACTGATCCTGGGAACCCATACAGAACCTGATTACATTATTAAGAGAATGTTCAAAACATCTCATCATGATTCTCTTCCTCTTTCTAAGAGAATCTCTTAACCATAAGCTTTCTATAGTGTGATTGATTTGTAAATCCTTTTGTTGAACATCCATCGCTTGTTCATCATTCATCATGATTTTCCCTACAAATCAAAATTAAGTACAGGATTACTAATACTTCATAATCATCAAATCATATTGACATAATAACCTATTATGCATACAGATATCATTTACATAGTTATGCAACTAATTTGACCAATACTTTGGCACAACACTTTCCCATATCTTGTATGCATACAATGGCTATCTAGATGCCTTCCATCTCTACCAGAACATACTATCGAGAGTGTGCACAGCTCTCGGCATGTCAGCAAAGAGGTTTCATTCTAGACAAGCAACAATGGAATGTTTGTCCAACTTACCAATCATATGCACATTAGTAGTATACTGTTCAATGCTCTATGAATGTTTATACTCAGCATTATATATTTTAGGAATACAAATATGCATACAACCTATTACAGGCAATATCATTTACTATTTCAAATAACAACTCAAATACTTATCTTTTATGTTTGTGTGGTTGCCTCCCGCTTGATCTTCTGTATGTCTTTTGAACTTCTATTCATTATGTACCACTGTGCATGTTCAAGTGTCATCCTCACAAACATACACCCATTAGTATGTTCTAAATGTTATCAAAACATTATAGTTCTAAATAATCTTGAGAATGTATAGTCATGATTATAGTTAATAAACATTAGTATTCAAGATTTCAGGGAAGTCTTCTTTTACTCATGCATATCATCAATCAAGATAAAAGATATAATATGCATAATCCCTTGATTACTAACTTTATGAATAAGCATAACCAATCATTCCAGGTATACTTATATAAGGGATCCTAACACAAGGTAAGATTCATGGGAAACATATCTGGATTAGTATACCTACTTGGTTATGTACAACACACCTAAACAATCTCTTCAATGATTTAGAGATCCTGGGCTAGAACCTGCATGTCTCATAGGTTAAGCATAATATAACAAAGTCATACATACCTCGTAAGTAGAACAAAGATTATGGATGAGTCTTTGTCTTCATGTTTTCATGGTCATGGAACCTGATTTGTCTTTTGTGATGTACCTGTATCTTGTTAGCAGACAACATCAACCTCACACAACATCATAATGCATTAGTACAATCATAAGTGTCAACACCCTAACCAATGAATATCTTCTATCATGCATTCATAATTTTGTTAAGGTTATACGACAAATCTAAAAATCAAAATTGTACTAACTGTAATAACCTGAAGACAAACATACCATAAACTTAATCATGGACAAATATCGAAACATACCTCAATGAGTCATACCTGTCGAGATCGCTTGTATTCTTCTTATGTAAGGCCTTATCCTCATCTCCCTCTGAGACAGGAACTTCTTCACTTATGCAGGTGACCAATCCATTTTCTTCTATGATTAACCCAATCCACTTGATTTGCAAGAACTGGACCTTGATGAGCTAATCAAACTGGTATATTCAGAATTTGAAAACTGCAAAGTTTTACTCCTCAATTTTGCCTTTGAAACTTTCGGATTCACTGGACGTGACCCTGAACTGGGGTTTGATGAAGCCCACTCTTTTGCCCCATCAAAAGGTTTGATCCAAATCTCTAAGCTTCTATTTTTCTGAGGAGCTTCCAGCCGTGGTCACAGATTTCAAAAATTCCCATTTTTACAGAAGCCCTAATTTTCCACTTTTCTGATCAAAGTCCCGAACTAGGGTCTAATCAAGCCCGGCCTTCTGCCCAACCAAAAATTATGATCTTGGTCTCTAAATTTCTATTTTGATGAGTAGCATCTATCCGTGGTCTCCGATTACAAAAATTCCAACTTTCTTCAAAGCCCTAAATTCCAAAAGCCATGAATGAAGGTACCAAAAAAATAATTCTGTTTTGACAGAAATATGTACCTGATTGTTTCTGGTGTAACTCCGAAATTTTTGATCCACAGGGTCTGAAACAGTTTTCTGAGATATTCTGATCTGTTAGATTTCCATCCTGACAGGTCTGACCTCAATTGGATGTTCTGAGAGAGAGTTATGCCAAATGTCGCAACGTGACCTGTTTTGGGAAAATACAGGAGAGTGAACTTGTACGGCGTGCCACGTGTCACTGTTTGACCTTCGGCCTCTGAAAAAGTTTTCTAAGATCGCTCGGCCTGTTATCTTTCCATCCTGACAGGTCTGACCTCAATTGGATTCTCTGGGAGAGATTTATGCCAAGTGTCGCAACATGACCTGTTTATGGGATAATACAGGAGAGCGAACTTGTACGGCGTGCCACGTGTCACTGGTTCAACTTCGGCCTCTGAAAAAGTTTTCTGAGATAGTACAGTCTGTGTACTACCTGTCACTTTTCACTAAATTTCATTTGGAGCTTCCTAGCCCAAGTTATGACCTTTTTCCCAAGGTCACCTGATTTTGACTCAGATCTGGAAGAGGTAGAAACCCTATATTGTACAGATCATAAATCACAAAGTACAACGAATTAGAGGTTTTCCTTTGGACACAAGGTACCTGGAGATTTTAGCTTCGTCCTGTAACAATTTCAGATCCGAAAACTTTGCCAAAACGGATTTATAGCGAAATTGCTACGATGACTGGTTTTTTCTATGTAAAACCCTAACCTTCAAATTGTCGTAAGTAAAGCAAGTGTCTTTAGTGCCATACCTTGTCTTCCTTCAGGTTAGCTCTGATACCATGTTAAAATTCAATATGCTAAGACAGAAAATAGAAGCATTATATTCCATTTCACAATAATAGCATATACAGGATCACTGAAGAAACAACAAGCACAGCATAAACACAAGAGACAGAGATTTATCCTGGGAAACCCTCATGGGGTAGAAAACCCAGCAAAGCTTCCTCAATATAGATGACCAGCAATATACAAAGATGAAACCCTGAGACATGATCTCCTCCTCCACAATAGCAGACCTCTCCTCCACAAATGCGCTATCCTCAAGTGTGTGAGTGTATCAAATGAGGAACACACCTCCTCTATTTATACACTACTCTGATATGTATTTTACACAAGTACATGTAGGCTCGTATTTAACCATTAGGTTAAATACCCCATTATAACTGACTGGGCCGACCCCCACATGGTGGGTCTAATAACCCTAGTTACCACAACCAACTTGGAGGAATAAACATCTCCGGATTTATAGTATAATCATATCGGAGGTATGGAACATCTCCGGAATAAATAATATACAACTATAATATTCTTTGAAGTTACAATATTTCAACAGTTTTAAACGTTTTTCATTTTCTGCAATATTTTTATGTTTTTTCCTTTCGGCTATCCCTTTCGGCCACCGCAAACTGCGTCTTTTGCCCCCCCGCAATTGTGTTTCGACCGTGTTTTTCAGGCATTTACTTGCGATCCGACCGCGGCTCTCAGACTGTTTCTCGCGATCTACTGGCGGTTTCCAGTCTGTTACCTGCGATCTGACCATGGCTATCAGCTTGTTTCGTGCGGTCCGACTGCGGCTGTTAACCCATTTTTCCACGGGCCATCTGCGGCTTTCATCCATTTTCCTGCAACCTGCCTGCATCTTTCGGCCTTTTTCCCGCATCCCCTTGCGGCTTTCAGCCATTTTCCTACAACCCGCCTGTGTCTTTCGGCCTTCTTCCCGCGTCCCATTTGCGACTTTCATCCATTTTCCTGCAACCTGCTTGCGACTTTCAACCTTTTTCCCGTGGTCCGCCTGCGTCTTTTGGCCAAAATCCCGCAACCCGTCCGCAACTGTTGCGTTGTTTCCCGTGGTCCAACCGCTCAGATTTGCCACAGACCCGCGGTCTGTTTTCTGCACTTTTTTCACTGTTTTGAACCCAACACTTTGCTGCAATATTTTCTGCACCTGCACAGCCATCTGTCCTATCTGCAGCCATACTTCCCTATAGCCTTTTTTCTGCAGTATTATTTCTATTCCATTTACAGAATATTTTTAAATTTCAGCATTTTAATTGAAAAGAGAAAATTTTGCATTTTAAAGTTTAAATTCTGTATTGTTAGTTAGAAAGTTTCCCACCCCGTGGCACTTTTACTTGGGTTCATCATATCACACGCACACACTTTATCACCTAATTCAAGTGAGCCGTAAAAATACTACTTAACACAACCAACATTCTAACCCCACTTGGGGAACACATAAGAATTTTTGGAGTTAGGTAGGATCGGGGGGATATGCATCCAAATAACACCCCTCAGTTGCTTACACTTGAGACATAGTTGTTGTCCATTAGGGAACCAAAATCCCCTAGTACTTTTTGACACGGTTTAAAACCAATTTATCGGGAAGGCCTCTCCCCTAGGAGGGTTGAAATCGCCAGACTGGTTCCGGAAGCCTGAGTGGAATACCGCAATCCATTCAGTAACCGAAGGATACCTTTCGTAATTCTCGGTGTATCACCCGTATGGGGATACAATGGCGATAGAACCAAACGGCAGATTCACCCAATCGAACGTGTCATGAATGGGGTATCTTAGTTGCTTTTCTTCTAGGATTGACTACCTGGTGTCCCTCCTGGTAGGGGGATATCTTTAGCCACTTGACTTTACTATCCATATTGTCTGACTTGGATTTCATCACCTTGCAGAGGATATGTCTAGTTGAGTCAGAATACTATTTAGCTAGGTGTTTGCATGCTCCCTTACCTCCTTTGGGTCTAGCGAGTCTACTATTTTTATTTTTTAGGAAACCTGTTGCTTGTTGGTATTCTGACCATTTATGTTGATACTCCACTTATTGTAGCACAGTTGTTACAGTAAAGTGTTTTGAGTTGGTTGTTGGCCTGAGTGCCATATTTTTTGTGCTCTCCTTCTGCACACTCGGTTGCATTAGGGTTTTTGAGTTGTTTTTCACTCAACACAACCCCCATATACTTGACACCATCTGTCACCATTGAGTCCCCGAGACATTCTTGGTGCCTTTGGGGTGAGCCCCCACATCACGGTTCACTTGAAATCACCCGTCATAGACATAGATCTTCATCACTTGATACCACTCATAATAGATCTCGAGCTTTGTCACTTGACTCCACTCGTCAACGACATAAAACTCCGTCACCCGACCTAGACGCCCCTTATTTTACCTCTGATTCTGAGGCAGAGTCCGAGAACCCCACTTACACTGCACCAACCAGCCCCATGGCTGGCGTGAATTCCACCCCTTTCTTTGTAGGGACCATTGGTGGAGCATCCACCACCACACCAGCTACCACACCTGCTTTGGGTATGCCCTCAATGGGGCCCACATCTACCATTCCGATCACTATACCCATTCCAGTAGCTGGCATACCTATCCCCACTCCATCAGTGACTCACACTACCCTTAGCAGTGCAGGACTGTCCCATACCACTTTCGTTCCTCCACTTGGGGGCAACATCCCAAACCTAGCCCCTCCACTTGGGGGCATTGGCCTCAACATGGTCACAACCGCTAGTATGTCACATCCTTCTACTAGTTTTCCATTCATGGCTAGTCTCAACCTTCCTGACCTAGCTAGACTGACTAACGATCCCATCAGACACGACCCTGCGTAGCCTCACATGCCCACCAAGCTCCCCTCCGACATCCCTAAGTTTGAGGGCAAGGCAGGTGAGGACCCCCAGAACCATATTATGTCCTTCCATCTATGGTGTTCCTCCAACTCCATAGTGGACGACTCTGTCCGCCTAAGGCTGTTACAGCGCACCCTCACTGGATCTGCAGCTAAGTGGTACATCTAGCAGCCCCATGGGACCCATGCCACCATTACTTCCCTTGCCTCGAATTTCCTGCAGTTCTTTCAGTTACCTGTCCGCTATGATGCGGGAGTTGAGATCCTACTGTCTTGTAGACAGAACACGGCTACCCACATCACTGACCACATTCATGAGTGGCATCGACGCTGTAGCCTCTGCAAAATCAAGTTAGACGACCGTATCTTCTTAGATTGGTTTCTAAAATCCCTCCTTCCTGTCATTGCCAAGGATGTGGCATCCGAACGACCCTAGTCCGAAGAAGAGGCCATCCTCAAAGCCCAGCAATTTGACCTTATTTAATCCCAGTCGGGTTATCTTTATTCCATCATACCTGACGCCCCTCGTGGTGATTCCTCCTGACACGATGCTCCGGGGGCATCCCATGCCGCAGATGGCATCATTGGCCGTATTGCCTCGCATACTCAAGCCTTTTCCATAGCACGTCCTAGCCATGGCCCCGACCTTTCGCGGGCAACATCTCAATCCGGAGCAACCAATTCGTATGCTCCCATGGCACATCACCACCATTCCCACGGACCCTCATGTCCACCTCAATGCTATGGTCATGCATCCCCCGCTTACGCCCCCCCGGTCGCACCTCATCCATATTACCACCCACAGGCTGCACCAGCTCCTGTGTCCTCTCAAGCCCAACCTACTTATTAATCGCCACAGGCAGCCTCTGCAACAAACCCACAACCCATTCTGCAGACGTATCAGCAACCCCCACAAGGTTCAGCACCTGCGCAGCCTCCACCTACTTATTATCTACCGCAGCCTGCTCCCGCACTTGCACAACCCCAGAACCCACCTGCTGCCCAAGGACAAGTGTATACCCAACAGAATCCACAGCATAACCAAAATAACCAGTGCCAACAGGGCCAACAAAACTGTGGCAAAGGCCGTAACTGTGGGAACAACCCACCTCCAAACCAAGGCGGTCAACCTCCCAATCCCCTAAACAACAATAACGTGGCACCTGCCCACCAGAACCCTGATCGGCTGCCCAAGCAGGCCAAAAATCCTAATTTGCGAACAAACCATCCTTATTCTATTTGCGGGGCCTATGGCCACTACACACATGCTTTCCCACATTTGGAGTGAGCTCGGCAACTCTGGATCGATGATGCCCATCGCCAAGGGCACGCGGCTCCTTAGGTGCCGCCCAAACCCCCACCACCTCAACATCAACCCTTGGTGTTACAAAACCCTTTACTGACCCAAGGCGTAGTGAACACTCAGCCATTGGTTCCCCCTCAAGGAAACGCGCCACCACAACAGCAGATCACTTATGCCGCTTTTGATCAACCCATGTTAGAATCAAGTACCCACCACTTGTTAATGATGTCATCCGCCGATGTCAACCTCCAAACCCGTCGGAACCAATATGGCTCCACCCCTAAAGCCTCTCCCGATGACAAAAACACTAACGCTCATCCCACTGATCAGACGTTACATATACCTCTGGCTCCACTAGATGGTGCCTCCAAAGCACCTTGCTTCCCACTTTGTCGCATTAACAATAATCCCAATGCTCGCACTACATCTAATTACAACATTGTAGATGACTTAGCCCAGTCTCCCGCAGCCATGTCTGTGTTAGAGGTCTTAAAAAACTGTCCTCCGTAACACAAGACTTTGCTCTCCGCCATTGGTGCTATTGACCCAAATGATTCACAACTGATGGCCTTCGATTTGGACCAGTCCGAACCACGCCTTCCTTCCACTTTAGCGTTCCAGGTTTCTGTTTCCGTTCGGAATCTTGTCATCCATCGGTGCATTATCGATGAAGGTGCCTCTACATGCATTATGTCCACATTCGTTTGGAAGAAGTTGGGATCCCCTACTCTCCAGCAGTCCAACACCGCGTTGCGAGCCTACGACGGCCGTTCGGCTCAACCCCAAGGTCTCTTAGCTAATGTCCCCGTCCAGTTGGCTGGTAAAACAGTGCTCATTGACATAGAGGTCATCAATTCCCAACGTGATTATAACCTCTTACTTGGCTGTAGCTACATGTATGCTAGGCGGGCGGTTGCCTCATCCATTTTTCATACCATGATGTTCCCCCATGACGGACGCATGGTCAAGATCGATCAACTCACCTATTACGATCCCAATGCCCCTGCTACACCCGAAAATGTTCTCCCCATGGTTGAACAACCTTTTTTTGGTGCAACTACCTCATTTGTTTCCTCCGTGGGACCTGGAGTTTACTCAGATACACCGATGACCTCAACATTCCAATCCATTCCACCCCCATCACCCACGACCGAAGTATCTGACCTATGTACCCTTTCCCACAATACACAAACACCCAACAATCAACTGCCCTTGTTACCGAAACCACCATTGGTACCTAGTCACATTGGTGTTACACCCATCCACACAATCCCCTTCCTATTCCCTCCCTCGGGAGTAGTAAGCGCCCTGGTTATGGTTACTCTCAGCCTCCCCAGGTTAACCTTAGGATTACCTGTGTGGTATATTTCGCCTCTCGTTCCCTCACGAACACCAAATTTCGTCCTACAACCGGTGCAACCCATTTCCACTACTAGTCAACAACCTCCCAGTGTCACTGCCCCTTCGTCATCTATGAATCCACCCCCTCTTATCAAGCACATTGGGGGCAGAGGCCCACAACCATACACTGCTATACCCCCACCCAAAACAGTTAAAAACCCCCCTGTGTTTGGTGCTCCTCCCAAATGCTCATTGTGTGATGATTTAGGCCATCTGACTCATCAATGTCCACAATTACCTGCATTACAGGAACACATGCAAATTCCTGACGACAACCCCAACATCCCGGTTATCGAACTCGATCCAACCCCTAAGCCTCGTGATAAATCACTGCGTACCAACCACCCTTGTGCAATATGCGGTATTTACGGCCATTACTCACATCACTGTCCTGATCTCCCAGATTACAGAGTAGATCTCTACGAGATGAATAATTTGGACCTTGAGACGGAACCCCCCACAATTGAGGAGATCCACCCCCCAGTATCACCCTCATCCGGAGAGATTAACACCATTTCTATGATCTCTTCGACTACCACTCCCTCGTCAACCGATTTGACAACTCAAAGTTTCTGCAATGATGAGGAGATTCTAGAGGCTCTCACTGCCATGGATTATCCCTGGGAAGATATGCACCATCGTTCCTATTTCCTCCCAGAAGAGTCCTCCTCCACCACAACCACCTTATTTGCGGTTGAGTCCAAATATTTCCTTCCCACTAAAGTCGACTAGTTTAAGGATCCCATTCCCGCTCCTGATCCCTTTGAGGAAGGTAACATGGCCAACATCTCACCCACAATCCAAATTGATATCTCTGCCCCAGGAGGTGCCCCTAAACTCATTACATTAGGAGCCTCCTGTAGTGAATATGAGATCGGAGAGTACAAAAGACTTTTCCAAGAGTTCCGCGATGTCTTTGCCTGGTCCTACACCGAAATGCCTGGTCTTGACCCCGCTATCATAGAACACCACATTGACACCACTATGTTAGGGGGCATAATAGATTACCTCGACCTTGGGATAGGGAGCATGATCAATCATTTTGAACCTACCCCATCACATCTATCTCAGCACGTCAATGAACCCATTGTTCAAACCAACACATGTGATCCACAATCATAAACCCCATGCACATAGCATGGGGGCAGGTCCTTAGCCCTGCTCACTTTTTCACATACATGATCTCAACCATTTTTGAGGTCACATGTTACTTTTATATACGATTTGATTCGATACACCTAGTATTCTGCCCCCACGGGTCATCATTTCTCCCCACCACTGCATCCTTGGCTTGGTGGAGTCAACTTTATTTATAGTCAATTTTAACCTCGTTTTTCCTTTGCCATTTCGGAGTCCTCATGACCTCCGTTTTTCGCACCCTTTGCACTGCCGGATTAATTTTTCCGTGCTCAAGATGATGCTTGAGATCATTTCTCGCTCTCACAAGATTTTTTGGGTATTTTTTCCAAAATGCCCCCTGTCGTCTCAGTTTGCATGCCACTTCGGCTGCTCTCCATTTTTTATATATTTTATATCATCGAATTCATTTTTCCAAGCCCGTGATGATGCTTGAGATCATTTCTCGCTCTCACCCCCATATTTTTTGGGTATTTTTTCCAAAACGCCCCCCGTCACCTCGGTTTGTGTGCCACATCGGTTGTTATCTGTTTTTGACACTTTTTATATCACCGGATCCAGTTTTCCGAGCTTGTGATGATGCTTGAGATCATTTCTCGCTCTCACCCGGTACAGTTTCAACATTGTGTTCTGACACCTTGCTTCCTCGGTTTGCGCACCACATCGACCGCCATTGGATTGTTCCACATTTTTACATGAGACATTCACTCTTTTCATTCTGCAATTATTTTGTTATTTTTCCACCATTCATTCTCCTGCAAGGAGGCCCACCAGTGTTCCCCCCTCATTCTTGGTCATCATCAATGTTCCTTGATTGAGCACTTCCCCCTTGCCTAACCATTCCTTTTGTCCGGTATAATCTTATCCCTTTTTCGGGCCGGACAAGTCCTTTACGAAAAAGGCACTTAGGGAGTTTCTGTTAAGATCTTTTCTGACTCCTAAAAAAATGAAAAGATCATCGAGCAATATTGCTTCCTTTCATGCCCGTTAAAGTTCCTGAAAGGGCGTCTATCTGGTATAAGTTTAACCCTTTTCCAGACCTGGTAGACTAATTACGAAAAAGGAATACTCTAGTCACAAGGGCTAGAAGAGTTCTTCATTGCATCATTTTATGCTTCTTCGGGCCTTGGAGACTAACACACGAAAAAGAAACCCCCTGGAGTCTTCTTATCGCGTTCAGACTCTCTAAAATTGAAAGAAACCACGAGCATGAACTGTCATGGGCTCGTATAAATCCACACGACAGTACCATTCCATTATTTCAGAGTCTTCTTATCGCTTTCAGACTCCTTAAAATTGAAAGCAATCACGAGCATGAACTGTCCTGGGCTCATATAAATCCACATGACAGTACCAGTTTGAACACACTTCTTCTAGTTCCTTAACCCATGAAGAAGTCCCCTCATGCCTCTTGGCACTATGATCGATCATCTCGACAGCACCCCCAATCAGGTTGCCTTTGTTTAGAGTATTCTGTAGTCTCCTTCCATTTTACACCAACTTCAGTCTCCCTCATCCCAGTCACTATCCTTGATCCATTCTAGCTATGATCCCTTTCCCCCCAGTTAGTTTCATATGTTTCCCGATCATCCCCCATCTTCATACTCTGGACACAGGAAGTTTGAGTCCACCCACTCTACTTACCCAGTTATCCCCCATAGTATGACAGTCCTACCATCAGTACTCTCACACTTCGGTTCTCCACCTAGCGCTCCTATCAAGGAAACATCATTACCTTGCTAGTTGCAGGTCTCCCTATGTCGATGACAGCCCCTCTATTCTAGAGGATAGACCCAGAGGTCCCTGCGCCTTAGACCCATCACCATCTCTGGTGAGTGCCTCGGACCATTTTGAGAGGAGTCATCATTGCCTCTCCGAGTCGTTGTTTCTCACATGCTCGACTTCAACACCTTGATCGCATTGTTGAGAATCACGCAGGGTTTATATCCCTTCAGTTATTGGTCGAAGACCCCGGATTTCCCCGGACTCTAGCACATTGGTGAGTCACTTCAGAACACCCAGTTATATGTTCCCGTGGATGTCCGGGTTGCGTTGGCGATTGTATTCGGAAGCCATCTAGTTATATGCTTCCTTGAGTACCCAGTTCAATTCCAGTTCAGTGTACCATTGAGGGTATGACTCCCCGTCACTATGATCCAGCAGCTCTTCAATTCCTCTGGTACCACACTCAGCAGTACTGTAGTTATTCCAGTGTATCAGTTCTTCAGCTCAGACATGGTCAGCCTAGCAGTATGTCCCATATTTGTGTCCCCTCTGGACCCTTATGATGTACACAGTGGTTCTCTATGTATCTTACAGGTCCCCCTTTTCGGGCCTCAGTTATTTTTTATGTATCTTGATATGAGCATGGGTATGCCCGCCTCATCCATATATTGAGATTCTTCCTCATTCATTATTTGAGGCCATGTATATTTCAGGTCCCCATATTTTGGACCCCATTGTTATTGTTGTTCTATATCTTGATACGAGCATGGGAATGCCCGCCTTGTCCATATGTTCAGATTATTCCTCATTCATTATTGAGGTCATGTACTTTCCATTTTTGCAGTTTGTTCGGGACCGTTGTTTCGGGATCTAGTTCGTTTCTTCTCTTCTCCCCATCCTAGGAAAACCATAAAAGACTTATGGTGTCTATCGGCCATACGATGAGCTCCTGCCCTCACACATCAGGGGGCAATCTGTTAACACCCAAAAAGTGTTCACTACCTCATCTGCCCCATTACCTGACTCATTTGTCCATATTTCCTACCATATTTGCCTCCAAAACCTTAAAAACCCATTAAAAAGCCTCCAAAGGGCCAAAAAAGCCTCCAAAAGGCCAAAAAACCCCTTTTTCCCCAAAATTCCTCCAAAATAGCAAAAGCCCTCTAAAAAGGGAATACAAAATACAAAAAAGAGGAAAAAGAGGGAAAAAGGAAGCAAAAACCCTATACAGCTGACCTAAACCATATGGTGCCCAAAACCATGGGCCAACACTCCACCACTAAAAACCTATAAATAGGTGTTGGAGGCCCCTCATTTCATATCCACAGTCAACCACACCCTTACTCTTCCAAAATCACTCCTGAAACCCTAGCTCACCCTTGAGCTACTTTCACATTTGAATGCCCCCTTTGGCCCATTTCCAAAACCTTTTGGAGAAAGAGAAAGGAACAACACTGCAGCTTGGAAGAAACCCTCCTGGATTGCTGCAAAGGCTTCACCAACCTTCACATTGGAGGTATAATCAATACAAAAACCATTTTTATTATCTTGTCTTTTCTGTTTATGCACATGCTTAGAGTAGTTACTATTTTACTGTACTGTCTTTCATTTACTGTTTTTCTCAACTGCTACTAAGGAGTCCCTTCTCCTTAGTAGGTGCTCATTTGCACAAGATAGCGTGAAAACCCTAGCTACAAGGAGTGCTAGTAAGCAACTTCTTTAACTCTTGAAATATTTTCTCACATTTTTTAGACCATACAAACTTGATACTCTTCCTCTGCAAGGAAGTGATTGGATGAGCTATCTTGGAGAACCGTTCAATGAACCTTCTGTAATAGAATGAAAGACCCATAACAGATCTAACATCTACAACATTCCTTAGAGTAGGTGAATCCATTATGGCTTCAATCTTCTCTGGATGCACTGCAATACCTTCTTCTAAGATGACATGACCCAAATATTGTACCTTCTTTTGATAGAATTCAGACTTTCCTAGCTTGGCATACAGTTGGTGTTCTATACAAACTTTCAACACCATCCTTAGATGTTCATTATGCTCTTCTTCATTCTTTGAGTAAAACACAATGTCATCCAAGAACATAATCACAAACTTATCCAAATACTTGATGAAGACACTATTCATAAGACACATGAATGTAGCAGGTGCATTGGTAAGACCAAATGGCACCACTGTGACCTCATAACGTCCATATCTTGTCCTGAAAGTTGTCTTGTGAATTAATTCTTGTTTTATCCTCACTTGATTGTAGCCAAACCTCAATTCAACCTTGGAAAACACCTTAGCCTTCTTCATTTGATCAAACAAATCATCAATTCTTGGCAATGGGTACTTATTCTTGACTGTCACTTTATTTAGATTCATGTAATCAATACACAACCTCAAAGTCCCATCCTTTTTCTTAACAAATAGCACAGGTGCACCCCAAGGAGATAGACTCGGCCTAATATACTCCTTCTCCATTAATTCTTGTAGCTTCATCTTTAACTCTACCAATTCCGGTGTGCTCATTCTGTAAGGAGATTTGGAAATTGGTGCTGCCCCTAGAACAAGATTGATGGAAATATAAATATCTCTCTTGGGTGAAAGTCCCGGAACATCATCAGGAAACACATCTTGGAAATCTTGCAATAGCTAAAAGTCCTCTATCCTTGGTCCCTTATCCTCTAAGGAATATGATATGTGGACTACATATAATTGGAAACCATTCATATAAAACTTTTTCAAATGTAGGGCTGAAAGTTTCCTTACTGAAACTTGCCTGGGAATTCCTCTTACCAACCTTGGTATTCCCTCTTCATCAATGCATTCAAGAACCTTCTCATAGCATAGCAATCAATATTGGTCCCTGTGGCTAAATGAACTAGCCACAACTTACTATGTTTTACTTTACTAAGAGAACAACCTTCAACCACCTTAGGAGACACATAACTATGAGTAGTTCCTGGATAAATAAAAACAAAAATAGATTGCTTAGCAATATTACCTTCAACTTCCACCACTGTTGATTGATGGTATGCTTGGTGATCATCTAATGCTGCATAAAATTGGGGTGTTTCCCTTGCCATATATTCCACTGTAGTTGCTTCTTCTAATTTATGCAAGCTTCAGGGATTCTCCCTCTAATGTGGACAATCTATAAGCCTATGGTTTCCTCCACATCCCCAACATTGAAGTGGTCTTTTTGATGCTTGTTATGCTGCTACTGGTGGTTTGAATCCACTTCTTGCTTGCTGTCCCTGTGGAAAATTTATGGGATGCTTTATGAATGGTGGTTTGAATCCACTTTTCCTTTGTTCAAACCTCCCTCTTGGATTTCCTTTCCATGTTGGCTAAACCTATGATTTTCCCTTTCTCTTCTCATAGCAACGCATTACCATCCTAATGGCTTCATCAAGGCTTGGTGGATTGACAAACTCAATCCTATCTCTGAAATTTTGTGGTAGACTGCCAAGGAAAAATTGGATCTTTACCCTTTCATCCTTGATATAGTCTACATACGTCAGCAACTCCAAAAACTTGTGAACATGTTCTTCCATGGATTTTTGTTCCAATATGAGTTCATTGAATTCTTTCCTCTTGCTGTCATAATACTTAGATGATAGGTATTTTTCCTTGAAGTACCTTTTGAACCACTCCCAGCTGATCCTCTTTTCACTAATCCTCTTCACTTGCATGAGGTGCTCCCACCAAATTGAAGCTCTTCCATTCATATTGTAAATGGAACCTATGGCCTTTTCATTTTATGAATAATCAAGCATTATGAAGTACTTCTTCATTCCAAGAAGCCATGCCTCTAACTCTTGACCTGTCTTACCTTCTGCCTCAAATTTGGGAGGCCTTGCCTTCCTAAATTATCCCTGTGGGATCCCTCTGAATTTATTTCTTCTCTCCATTCTGCTGGAAGTATGCCTTGGAATTCTCTGAGAATGTATGGAGTCACATGAACTGCTGGAAAGAGATATTGAGGAGGGTGTTATGTGCTTTCTGCTCATAGAACTCTTTCTAGGGCTTGGAGTCCTCTCCCTAGAACAACCTCTAGAGTGGCTACCTACATCTCTTCCTTCTCTTCTCACATTGCTTGGGTTGGACCCAAGTTTCATCCTCTGGTGCATGTCAGTGAGACTCTACAAAATGGAAGCATTAAGGTGATGTTGTTCTTCGTGGGCCTTCATCAACCTTTCATTAAAGCTCACCATGGTTTCAACCAAGTTCTGGGGATTTATTTGCTCCCTTCTATTGGATTCAGTTTCAATATGTGCTTCTTGCACATTCTCTCCCAACACATCCTCATCATGCTCATAAGGGTACTGGGCATCGTTTATGGTTACCATTTTCCTGCATTCCCTGTACGCTTCTTCTATTGTACGATTCAACTACTAACTACTGCAATCACTGTGCATAAGAGAGACATTTATTATTCATGATAAGAATGCATATTAACACAAACATCCATACAAATATGGAAATTACTCATTTGGAGAATCAACCATAATAATTTTTTTGTCAAAACCACGCCATGGGCGCTTCTCTGCCTATAAATTCATTCACAGTTCCACCCAAGCAGCCCCAGTGCTATAATGTGGGATCTTATACCACTCGGTCACGTCCCCGATCCCCTCAGTGCCCTTCAGCGGTGATGTGAGACATGCTGATAATTTTTTTTAAATTCTCCATTAATCCTCTCTGTTTTTACACGCAGCTGCAATGGCCTTTGATCCATGATCCGCAATCCACAATGTGGGATTCAGAAAGGAGGAACCACAATTCACATTTCATCGAACATCCCTCCGATGTCCGCAATCCGCAATCCACAATACACCTTGCAAGATTAGGAAGGGGGAATCCCATATTCACCTCGTTGAATTATCTTTCCGAATTCCGCAATCCGCAAGGCGGAACTCAGAACTGCGGAAGCCCAACTTTGCCAATCCAGAAAATTACCTTCCTGGCATCCGCAACCTGCCCTGCTGAACTCAGAAATGAGGAATCCCAAATTATCCAATACGGAAAATTACCTTCCTGACTTCCGCAATCTGCAACCCGCCTTACGGAACTCAGAAATGTGGAAGTCCAACTTCATTACCCCGACTATTTTACCTTTCCGACTTCTGCAATCCACAATTTGCATGCAGAACTCGGAAATGCAGAAGCCCAACTTGACAACCCCGACAATTTTACCTTTCTGAATTCCACAATCCGCAATCCACATGCAAAACTCAAAAATCAAAAGCCTTAATTCGTTGTCTTGGAAAATTTAACCCTTCCGAATTCCGCAATCCGCAATCCGCATGCGGAACTCAGAAATCAGAAACTCAATTCGCAGCTCTGGGAAAAATTCACCTTCCGACTTCCGCAATCCGCAATCTACTTTGCTGATGCAGAACGTTGGAAGTCTAACCATGCATATCCAAAGGTTGGTCCTATTGTACCCACAGCAGATCCCTTGTTTTATTTAAGAAAAAAACATGGGAGCCCTGTTGTGACCACAACAGATCCCATGCTTCAGTCAAGCATGAGAGCCCTGATTTTTAATTTGCGCAAAGATATTCGTACGAGTGTTCTTGTGAATATGAATTTTAGCTTGGTTTCTACAATCCTATACTTATGCCTTTGCTTAGCTTAATTTGTATTGCTTCCCTTAAAAATTTTATGAGTGTTTTGATCATAGAGAAATTCAAATTTCAAGTCTTTTATTGCTTGTTTTCTGCTTTTCTGAAACTCGACTTTCGGACAGCCCGAAATCCCGAACCCGATAGTTGCGGGTTGTGGGAAAAAAATTTCCAGTTGTTTGGTTTTGGTGATCTCAAAACCCGCAACCTGAAAGGTATGGGATGCGGGAACTCCTTGCTAATAAGTTTGGGAATCCTCACTCCGAAACCCGGAACCCGCAGTTGCGGATTTCGGATTTCAGATTCCCGCTTTTTTTTTAGTTGCTTAGTATGTTCTAAAACCCGCAACCCGCAATTTTTGGGTTGCGGCTTTTGGAAATATGTTTGTTTTGTTGATCCATGTGAGCGATCCTGAAATCCGCAATTTTCAGGTTGCGACTTTTGGGAATCATGAATAAACTCAGAAAATAATTTCCCAAAGTCTTATCCCACATCCTGCATTGCTAAATCCTCACCGTCCGTTTAGTTAATCCAATGGATGAGATTCAATTATTCAATTTTACATTGCAATGTCTTATTTTTGTTGATGTATATGTAACTTCGGAATGTATTTCATATATGTATATTTTACTCCTATAGAGATGGTATTATTCCTCCATATGGAAGTGTCATCATTTATATTGTAAGTTTCGTAACTTATACTTGATGGGTTATTAGACCACCTTGTTGGGGTCGGCCCTGTATAAGTCATGTGGGTCAAAGGGTTATTAGACCACCCTATTGGGGGTCGGCCATGTGGGTCAAAGGGTTATTATACGACCCTATTGGGTGTCGGCCCAGTTAGCATTGTGTTATGTGGTTAAGTTGAGGCCGACCTGGTAAAGGTTATTAGGCAAGTCAAGTCAAGTATAAATAGAGTGCGGGAGGCACTCTATTTGATCATTTCTATTCTCACACACACTCTTTAGAGAGTGGCGCACTTGTGGAGGAGGAGAAGATACTGCTAAGAAATTTCTATCTCTTATGCTTGGGTTGTATCATTGCTCTATCTATCTCTGAGGAAGTTATTGGGGTTTTTTGCCTTTATGGTTTTCCCCAAGTAAACTCTGTGTCTCTTGTGTGCTTGCATTATTGTGTCCATGATTAATATGCTGCAGATATGTTGTACATGTTGTTCCCTTAGTTAAGATCCTAGATCATATTGAAGTAAATTATGAAAAACTAACATGGTATTAGAGCTAGCCTGAAAGAAGGCATGGTATGGCATGTATGACACTTGTTGCACTTGCGATGCTTGGGATTGATATAGAAAAAACAAGTCATTGTAGCACTTTCGATATAAATCCATTTTGGAGACATTTTCAGATCTGAAACTTTTACAGGTCGAAGATAAGATCCCCATGTACCTTGTGTCCAAAGGAAAACTTCTAATTCGTTGTACTTTGTGTTTTATGATCTGTACAATCTAGGGTTTCTGCCTCTTCCAAATCTGAGTCATAAAAAGGTGACCTAGGAAAAAGGTCATAAATTGGGATAGGAAGCTCCAAATGAAATTTCATAAAATGTGACAGTTAGTGCACAGACTTTACTTTCTCAAGTAGCTTTTACAGAGGCCGAAACTGAACCAGTGACACGTGGCATGTTGTACAAGTTCGCTCTCCTGTTTTATCCCATAAATAGATCACGTTGTGATACTTGGCATAAATCTCTCTCAGAGAATCCAATTGAGGTCAGACCTGTGGGATTGGAAGGATGATAGGTCAGGCTACCACAACTAGAAGTTTCAGACCCTGTGGATCAGAAAGTTCGGAGTTACACCAGAAACAATCAGGTACATATTTCTGTCAAAACAGAATTATTTTTTAGCACCTTCATTCATGGCTTCAGGAATTTAGGGTTTCGGAGAAAGATGGAATTTTTGTAATAGGAGACCACGGCTGAATGCTACTCATCAAAATCAAAATTTAGAGACCAAGATCAGAATTTTTGGTTGGGCAGAAGGCCGGGCTTGATCAGACCCTAGTTCGGGACTTTGATCGGAAAAGTAGAAAATTAGGGCTTCTGCAAAAATGGGAATTTTTGAAATTTGTGACCACGGCTGGAAGCTCCTCAGAAAAATAGAAGCTTAGAGCTTTGGATCGAACCTTTTGATTGGGAAGAAGGGTGGGATTTTTCAAACCCTGTTCCGGGATCCTATCCAGAACATCTGAAAGTTTCAAAGGCAATTTTGAGGGGTGAAACTTTGCAGTTTTCAAATTCTGAGTATACCTACTTGATCAGCTCATCAAGACGCATCTTTCTATCCTTTCAAAAGTTTGAAATTCAAAGTTTGAATTTTTAGGGTTTTCCTAACAAACCCTAATCCAGCTCCAAATCCAGTTCCTACAAATCAAGTGGATTGGGTTAATCCTAGAAGAGAATGGATTGGTCACCTGCATAAGTGAAGAAGTTCTTGTTTCAGAGGGAGATGAGGCTAAGGCCTTACATAAGAAGATTACAAGCAATCTCGACAAGTATGACTTATCTAGGTATGTTTCGAGATTTGTTCATGATTAAGTTTATGGTATGTTTGTCTTCATATTATTACGGTTAGTACAATCTTGATTAAATTTAGACTTGTCGTATCACCTTAATAAAATTATGAATGCATGATAGAAGATATTCATTGATTACGGTGTTGACACTTATGATTGTACTAATGCATTATGGTGTTGTATGAGGTTTATGTTGTCTGCTAACATGAAAGGTTCACCAAGAAAGACAAATCATGTTCTAGTTCAAGAAAATATGATCATGGTGACGTGAAGACAAAGATTCATCCATTGTCATGGATCACTTAAAAGATCTATTTACGAGGTATGTATAACTTGGTTCTATAATGGTTAACCTATGAGATATGTAGGTTACTAGCACAAGTCATTGAAGAGAACAAGAAGACATCATGAAAGTATAGGTTTGGGTAATCACGGATTTAGGCATATTATGTTTCTTACCTTAATTGATGATATGACTAACCAGAAGATTCATGAAAGTATAGGTTTGAGTAATCACGGGTTTAGGCATATTATGTTTCTTACTTTAATTTATGATATGACTAACCATAAGAGTCTTGAATACTAATGCTTATTATTTCTGTTTGAAATGATCATGACTATACATGCTTAAGATTATTGTGTTTTGATAGTATTGAGAATATACTAATAAATGTATGATTATGTATGAGATCTCGAGGATATCACAATAATGATACTTGTAAGCATGCATAGTGATCAAGGCTAGATATAAGTTCAAGGACAGGTAATCTAGGAAGCAAAGGTCAAGAGGGAACACACTCCAGTAGTTTTTGCAAGGATGTAAATATTCAGAGGGAGTCGACCACTTCTCACAATCCACATTAGAATGGAGTTGCAAAGATTCAGAGGGAGTCCACCCAACAACCAAACAAAGATAAGTATTTGAATTGTAATTTCTTACATATTTGTTTGTTTAAATAATGTTGTTCAATGATGTATATGCTTATGTTCCTAGACTTAGGTTGTGTATTATGCATATTAGAATAATTGTATTAATGAACAGTACTAATATGCATGTGATGGGTAAGTGGCCTATGGCACTGTACAACATTCCATTGGTACTTATCTAGAATGAAACCTCTTTGCTGACATGTTGGGAGTAGTACAAACTCTTAACAATGTTCTGGTAGAGATTGGAAGGCATCTAGAAAGTTACAGGATATGGATGAATGTTGTATTGAAGCATTGGCTATAATAATTGCATGACTGTATGACATATTTCTTTATGTGTAAGAATTTGTTCTGAAAACTATGAGAAATTTCTAATCATGCAATTTAACTTGTTTTGTAGGAAAGATCGTATACAAGCACCTACAAAAGAAGGACTACAACATGTGTTTCAGCAACAAAGTTATCTATTGAAGATATTGAATATATTGAAGTTCCCAAGATTCGGGAAGAATGCCATAATCAAGGAGTACCAGTTGATCATGAAGAATGATGTTTGGGATGCAGTCCCAAGACCTGAAGGGAAGTCTTCTGTGACTTCCAAATGGATCTATAAGATCAAGCATGTTGCAGATGGTAGCATGGAGAAATACAAAGCGAGGTTTGTAGCTCGTGGCTTCTCCCAGAAAAATGGATTGAGTATGAAGAGACTTCTACACCTATAGCCAGGCACACTTCCATCAGATCAGTACTTGCTCTGGCTGTAGTGATGAAATGGAAGATACACCAGATGGATGTCAAGACAACTTTCTTGAATGGTGTAGTCGAAGAGGAAGTGTATGTGGAGCAGCCACTTGGTTTTGAGACACATGACGGGAAGTCATATATGTGCAGAACTTGGTATGGTAGGATAGATAGCTTTCTAGCCAGTTTGGGCTTTACCAAGAGTAAAGTGGATTCCAACCTTTACTACAAGGTTGAGAAAGGCAATCCAGTGATACTACTTTTGTATGTGGATGACCTGTTTGTTATAGGTGAGGATAGATTGATTTCCGACACATAGCGGAAGCTTGCTTTCGAGTTCGAGATGAAGAACTTGGAGATGATGCACTATTTTCTAGGCATGGAAGTGTGGCAGAGTGCAAATGGAATCTTCCTTGGACAAGGGAAGTATGCAGTGGAGATCCTAAAGAGGTTCGGGATGATGGACTGCAAGGCCATGGCCACACCTATGGCATCGAACCTGAAGCTTCTGTGTGATGCTTCATCTGATCCGGTTGATGTTACCGTGTATCATCAGATGATTGGGTCCTTGATGTACCTGACAAACACGAGGCCAGATATTTGCTTTGCGGTGAACACATTGAGCCAGTTCCTGACGGATCCCAGAAGTGTTCACCTGGTTGCTGTAAAGCATATTCTGAGGTACTTGAAGGGTACAGTTGATTATGGGCTCAAGTATGATGTGAATCAAAAGTTTAACTTGCAGGGTTATGTTGATTCAGATTGGGTAGGCAGTGCGGCAGATAGGAAGAGCACTTCTGGGTGCTGCTTCAATATGGGACCAGGTGTGATCTCTTGGTTTAGCAGGAAGCAGTCCTGCGTAGCACTGAGTACAGCCGAAGTAGAGTATGTTGTAGCTTGTTTGGCTAGTTGTGAGGAAGTATGGCTTAGGAAGCTACTGTCTGAGTTATTTGATCTCCTGCTTGAGGCTACTGGTATCTTTTGTGACAACCAGAGTTGTGTGAAGCTGTCTGAGAACCCAGTGTTCCACGACAGGTCGAAACACATGGAGATCAAATATCACTATATCAGGGATATGGTGGAGAGAGGAGCAGTTAAGCTTCTGTATGTTGCAACGAATGAGAAAATTGCAGATGTGCTGACTAAGCCACTAGCTAGATTGAAGTTCGAGTACTTCAGAGAGAGGCTTAGTGTTCTTCAGATCAATGAAACTTCGAGGAAGAAGGGATGGAGACATTTGCTGAAGCCATTCCAAGCATGTTGGAAGGAGGATCCTTCACATGGATGTGGATGTAAGCACTGGATGATGACCATCAGGACGATGCTCCAGTTACTGCTCTGTATATGTATATGCATCATGTTGGATGTTGGATATGATCAGTTAGATCATGTATGTTGATATGTATCAGGTATGATGAGGTGGATCATGTATTTGTATATGTATCAAGTGGATACATTGTATGATCAGGTACATCATGTATGATGATATGTATCAGGCAGATACTGTGTATGCATCAAGTGGATGCATTGTATGATCAGGATGATCATGGATGATGAGCTTCAGGATGTTGCTCTAGATTACATGCATCAGGACGATGCAGTGATGATGATCAGAATGATCATGTGTACATCAGGATGATGTATGGTGAGTATCAGGTTGATACTCTGTGGCCATGGACAGGTTGTGCAGATAAGCATATAATAGCACCCTGGGAGGTTTGCAGATTCTCTTGCTAGGTTTTACTACTGGCATATAATAGCTCCCTAGGAGATCTGGAAAATGCTCTTTCAAGGTTTTTCTTTGGGAGGACATATAATAGTGCCCTGGGAGGTTTGCAGATTATCTTGTTAGGTTTTGCCGCTGGCATATAATAGCTCCCTGGGAGATCTGGTAAATGCTCTTTCGAGGTTTTGTCCTATGGAATGTAAGTAGACCTGGGAGATCTAGACAGGATGAAAAATGCCTCAGATGCTCTTTCGAGGAATTTCCATGACCACATGTAATAAGTCCTGGAGATCTGGACTAGATGAAAAAGGCCTCATATGCTCTTTAGGGTTCTTGCTTGATAAGACACTCTTTTAAGGTTTTGTGGTGGGGGTCACATGTAATAAGTCCTGGAGATCTGGATAGGATGAAAAAGGCCTCAGATGATCTTTAGGGTTCTTTCTAGTCAAGAGACTCTTTTAAGGTTTTGTGACAGTCACATGTAATGTGCTCCTGGGAGATCCGACAGGAAGAGCTGTGTGCTCGTAACAGCCTGGGATGGTGCAGCCAGGTTTTGTGACTCACGTAATAAGTCCCGAGGATTCCATAGTATGGCCAGTGATGATGAAGACCTGCAAGTGGTGGGCCTACATCCAGTATGAAAAAGGACTGGCTCTGTAGAACTTCCTATGACGAGTAGATTCAGAGATTGATTGAGATAGCAGCAACAGTGACGACGATGATGATTCGAGGACAATGATTCGATGACGATGATCCAGAGAAGAATACTTGTGCTAGAATACCTATGTCGAGAAATACCTTCCTAGTTAAGAGGGAGTGTTGATGTATATGTAACTTCGAAATGTATTTCATATATATATATATATATTGTAATCCTATAGAGATGGTATTATTCCTCCATACGGAAGTGTCGTCATTTATAATGTAAGTGTCGTAACTTATACTTGATGGGTTATTAGACCACCTTATTGGGGTCGGCCCTGTATAAGTCATGTTGGTCAAAGGGCTGTTAGACCACCCTATTGGGTGTCGGCCCAGTCATCATTGTGTTATGTGGTTAAGTTGAGGCCGACCTAGTAAAGGTTATTAGGCAAGTCAAGTCAACTATAAATACAGTGTGGGAGGCACTCTATTTGATCATTTCTATTCTCACACACACTCTTTGGAGAGTGACGCACTTCTGGAGGAGGAGAAGCTGCTGCTAGGAGATGTCTATCTCTTATGCTTGGGTTGTAGCATTGCTCTATCTATCTTTGAGGAAGTTATTGTGGTTTTTCACCTTTATGGTTTCCCCAAGTAAACTCTGTGTCCCTTGTGTGCTTGCATTATTGTGTCCATGATTAATATGCTATAGATATGTTGTACATGTTGTTCTCTCAATTAAGATCCTAGATCAGATTGAAGTAGATTCTGAAAAACTAACAATTTTCGCTGTCATCATGGCTAGGATTCTCACTTCACTTTGCACTGCATGATCATCCTTGAAAACATCATTGCTTGATAAGATTGACCTGTAATGACATTGTTTAGATGTGACGTTAGATTATGTTGAAGGTGTACTTGTTATGATCCTTTTCGAATTAACATGTTGTGACGTCGTCTCATTCCAGTTTAAATGATTGTAATCCCCAACTTCGCATGACGGTAATCATTGTAGCTCATCATATTCAATCATTTTGATCTTCTATCACTCATTTTAAATATGGTCGCAGGTATGAAGCACTTAGTTCGTCGTTTGAATTGGTTAGAAAGTTTTCCTGTTTTGGCAAGTTTTCTATCTAACAATTTGTTGTATAAAATGCAGATAGGTTGTGAAACCTTGGATGAATCTTCCATGCATGAAGAGCTTCATTCTTTGTTATTTCCTGAACCTGTGTCACCACCTTTTGATGCAGGTGTTCTTGATATTGACAGTGGTAGCGGAGAAGAAGTTATGAAATTATGTCAGCTTGTTTACCGCCTCCTCATAAGGATGAAGAAGAAAGCAGTGAAAAATTTCATGATCAAGATGATTCTATTATCCAAGATCTCATAATAAATGAAGAACCTGACACATCACTGGATCCCTTGAAACAAGACCCGTTATCCGATTTTTCTATTTTTGATAGCATATGGATCAGCCAGGAGATTCTGCGGTGATTCAGCAGGAAGGTTTCGAGGACTGACTATTCCCTGTTGTCGATAGCTATTAAGTTGTTGACAAATTCTCCAATTTTGCTACGGTATTTTCTAGAAATTCCAAGATGACTTTTGTTCAAAATTCACCTTGAAGCGGAGGGAATTTGCTGAGTTAGAGTTGTTTAGATTATTAGGCTGGATTCCTTGGACTAATAGCCGAATTTAAACTTTGTAATCCCTATCTTTTGGGATTCCCTTTTGTACTCCATTGTAATCCTTATCTAAGGAATAATACCTCTCAGGCACAAGGGTGTTAGGAACCCGTGTCAACCCTTCTCTTTACTATGTTAGTATAGTGTTGTTGGACGCATATGCTTTGTAAGTCGTCCCGTAGTCTTTGTTGATCCATAGTTTACATTAGCCCATAGTATTGACCCATAGTATTGGACGCATATGCTTTGTAAGTCGTCCCATGTATTATATGTCCCATGGTTTTGACTCATAGTATTGGGCACAGACTTAGTATATAAGTGTGTGTTGAGGTCATTGAAGGAACCGTGAAGTTATTTGTATTGAGCTTGCTCAAAGGAGGTTGCCCCCTCGAAGTGGCATGCGATCAATATAAAAGTGATTCTAAGTTCTATCATTTCTGCTATTTCGCGTATTCTTATTAATTAATTGTTGCAGGTGCTTCACATCTGGTATCAGAGCACTTTCTTGGGCTCGCTGGGTGAAATTTCTGCTAAATTTTTTTCGCATCTGTTGCCGGTTCGGATTTGGGAATAATCCCTATCCGCTTAACTGTGGGAAGTACTTGGGAATAATCCCTAAAACTCATTTTGAGGAGTACCATAGGAACCCCGAAGTAGCTGGCCCATTGAGAGGACCTGCCAGCGAAAAGGGAAACGACCCCTACCTGATTGACTAGTTCCCACCCGTGAGGTAAACCAAGAGTTGTCGTTTGTGGCAAAGCGTTTATCAGTTTTACCTGAGCCGTGGAGTGAGGGGTACAGCCCCAATATGCAAGCCGTCAGACAGCATTGGTGGTCGAGTGAAACCCCTGAACTGTTAGGAAGCCGCACATACCTGGGGTCCATATCTATTTTCAGCTGAACTGTTGTCGATCACTGCTACGTCGTTTCAGATCCAGCCGTTCAGATCCATTCTTAAATCCATTCCAGATCCAGTCGTTTTCAATCCATTCGACGTTGTTTCAGATCCCTCTGTTTCCACTCACTTCCTGGCCATTGCATATCTATCTGTTTCGGATCCCTTCCGAGCCGTAGCTGCTTCAGTCTGGAAAAAAAAAAAAAGGTTTTTCTCCATATCTCCCTTGTTTTCACTCTGTTTCCCTCAAAATTTTTGGGGAACCCCTGTCATCCCATTCTTCATATTTCATTCCTGAATACCCTATCCCAAATTCCACTTCCCAAGACCAGAAATCCCACATTTGTCTATTTTTAGGGTTTTCCATAACTCTTTCAATTTTCACCCAAATGCCTTCAAATTTTGCCACCGTGTTCCTTTCCTAATTCTGCTTCTTTGTCCCTCTCTACCAAATTTTCTCATTCTTTCACCCCGCTTCTGAAATCCCCATTTTTTTCCTGCCAGTCCATCAGAAAGTGTCCAAATCCTAGTCAAACCCCAATTACCCTTCAGATATTTTCCCAAATCCAGATTTTCCTTTACTGAAGGAGTTTTTGTTTTTTTTTCTACCCAGTCAACCAAAAAAAAAAACTCCTAGTTATGGTTGTCACCTGCGCAGGAGCAAAAACCATGGAAGAAGCACTTGCAGCCATCCAAGCCAAACTCCAGGATCTGGATGAAAAATTTCTCAGCCTCCAACTTCAGCATTCAACCATGAACAATAACCGACAACCAGAATCTTTTGCAGCCACCGGATTCTCTTATTCCAACAATTTTCATGGGCCGAAGCTTGATTTTCCTCGCTTCAATGGTACTGATCCGACCGGATGGATATACCGAGCAGAACAATATTTCAGTCTACATAATACTTTTGATGTCCAGAAAGTTCCAGTTGCATCCTTTCATGGAACAGGAAGCCCTTCAATGGTACCGTTGTTACATCAAAGCTCATCCCGAGCCAAACTGGACATATTTTTGCCAACTCCTTTTGCCACGATTTGGTCCTAGTACTTTTGACGACTTCATAGGAGCACTCACTAAACTTCACCAAACTGGCACAGTGAGAGAGTATCAGACAGAATTTGAGAAACTCGCCAATCACACAGAAGGATTGTCTAATGAATTTTACAGGAGTTGTTTTATCAGTGGTCTTAAGGATGAAATCCGGTCAGAGGTTAAAATGTTTTGTCCCAACACAATGATGGAATTCCTAGGTTTGGCTAAGTTGGCAAAAGACAAGCTTGCAGCCCAACAATGCTCCAAACCCACTTTTGTTCCCTTCCGAAATATGGGTTCTCAACGACCTCCCATCCCGCCAGCTCCTCGACCAACTCCTATCAAGCATTTGTTTGAAACTGAGATGCAGGCACGTCGAGAAAAAGGGATTTGTTATAATTGTGATGAGAAATTCACTCGGGGACATAGATGTGTTCAACAAAAGCTCTATCTCTTGGATGTGGATTCTCTGCCTGCCTCTGAACTTGGTGAAGAAGCTCCAGATACAGTAGATGATCAGGTCGACATTCAGCACCCGCCTGTTGACACCCCATCTCAGGACGACCCACCCGCAATCTCTCTCCATGTTGTAACCGGCGTCACAACCCCACAAACAATGTCGATCAGGGGATACTTCAAGAAGTTCCCTCTTACCATACTCATTGATTCTGGTACCACTCATAACTTCATTGACCCTTGGATTGCCAAATAGGCTAATTGTTTTGTCCATCCTTGCTCCAACTTTGAAGTAATGATTGCCAATGGGGGCACCTTACCTTGCAAGGGGAAGTGTCACAATGTGCATGTCTCTATGGAAGATTATAACCTGTGCTCTGACATGTTTTCCTTGTCCTTAGGCGGATGTGATGTGGTTTTGGGCATTCAGTGGTTATGCACACTTGGCCCCATCTTATGGCATTTTACAGAACTTTGGATGTAGTTTTTAGTCAATGGGGCATAACACAAATTAATGGGATTACAACCAGGGTCTCTCCGCATCATCAGTTCACATCGCCTGGAAAAAATTCTTAAGAAGAATTCGCATGGTGTCATCGCTCAGCTCCATTCCATTCAGATGCACCCATCAACGATCTCCACTACTTCCTTGGATAGATATGCAAGTGTCTTTGCTGAACCAATGATCTTGCTGCCTTCAAGAGACCTTTCCGGTAAGAATGTAGTCGCATCTACCTCTCAGCAGGAAATGATGGCTATTTTGCATGCAGTACAGAAGTGGCAGCCATACCTATTAGGGAATTATTTCTGTATCAAGACTAATCTCCAGAGTCTGGAAAATTTTCTGGAACAATGGGTCTCCTCCCCAACACACCTGAAATGGGTTATCCAACTCATAGGTTATCCCTATGCAATCACTTACAAGAAGGGAAAGGACAATATGGTGGCAGATGCACCTTCTTGTACAATTGATGACCCAATTTCTCTTACATCTCTTTCTCTGTTTGTTCCAAATTGGTTGCAATATGTTCAACAGGGCTATTTCTTCTATGAACTCCATGCTTCTTCATCAGCAGGGCATCTGGGTTCTTCAAAATGTATGATCGGGAACAATGTAACTTCTTTTGGCAGGGACTGAAAATGACAATTCAATAGATGGTGGCTGACTGTGATACTTTCCAGGTCAACAAGGGTGAAATGACACTCCTTTCGGGATTGCTCAAACCCTTTCCCATCCCTACACAGCTTTGGCCAACTATTTCTATGGATTTCCTAGAAGCACTCTGGTGGTACAATACCACATCTCAAAGGACACCATATGAAGCAATCTATGGACAGACACCACCAGTTCTTCTTCCATACACCCTTAGCAGCTCCCCAGTTCAGGAAATTGACTCGGTTCTTTGAAACCACGATCAGATTCTTCTCATTCTGTAGGACAATCTTCACATGGCCACAAGCCGATCATCACCATTCTGAGTGCACTTTCCACGCAGCTGATAGAGTTCTTCTTCGTCTACAGCCTTCCAAGCAATCCTCCCTGACACTCCAAAGGGGTCAGTGGCCCGAAATGCAACCCGAGGATGCTACTGAGGAACCACTCCTTCAGATTCTACAGCAATTTCCCCAACCAAAGCTTTGAGGACAAAGCTTTTTCTAAGGGAGAGGGGATGTTAGGAACTCGTGTCAACCCTTCACTTTACTATGTTAGTATAGTGTTGTTGGATGCATATGCTTTGTAAGTCGTCCTGTAGTATTTGTTGATCCATAGTTTATATTAGCCCATAGTATTGACCCATAGTATTGGACGCATATGCTTTGTAAGTCATCCCATAGTATTATATGTCCCATGGTTTTGACTCATAGTATTGGGCATAGACTTAGTATATAAGTGTGTGTTGAGGTCATTGAAGGCACCGTGAAGTTATTTGTATTGAGCTTGCTCAAAGGAGGTTGCCCCCTTTAAGTGGCATGCGATCAATATAAAAGTGATTCTGAGTTCTGTCATTTCTGCTATTTCGCATATTCTTATTAATTAATTGTTGCAGGTGCTTCACAAAGGGGGGTTGATAATTTTTCGGTCGGAAATCAGTAAGAGAGGACATGGAGATACTCTGTTTTATCAGAGCCTTGTAATTTTGTTTACAGACTTCTTAATGCAGTGAAGTAATCTTTCAAATCATCTCTTGTTTATCGTTAAGTTTCTTTGATGGTGTCTGATTTCAAACTTTAGAATTTTCATCTACAGCATGTGTTTCTTTTGCATACATTAATTAATGCACAGATCTCTTGTATTGATTTTTCTTATGACAAATCTTTGTATAAGGGTGTCTTGTTAAATTTCTTTGATTTAGATACTTTCTTTATTGATTTCTGCAAATGATTCATATGCTATTTAATCAATGTTAATTTTTCAATTAGCACAGTGATTATAGATTGATCTTTAATAGGCTTAATTACTTGAATTGTTCTCTTTAATTTTCATTAAGTTATTATGATTTAAGTAAACAAGTACATGCACTTTTTACATTTCTGTTGAAGTAGGCAAACATGCTTATTCCTCTCGCATCAAGATCGATTTGCACAACTACAAGCTTCTCTTTAGAATAGGTCTAACTCAGATTAAATCTTTTCTTAATAGTTTAAGTTAGAACAGACTTAGTTTTAAGCTTTTGTTATCCGTATTAAACTTTTGATCAATCGATCAAACTCATCTACTCATAGAGTGCTAGCAAAGGCCGAATATCCGTGGGAGAATTCCATACCAAACAGACTAGGGATAGAACTGCCCTTGTGTAGGTTTTTTCAAAGCCTTTCAGTCTAGGTTTTCACCCTCTGTTGGGAGCCTTGGACCCATTCCAGCACCTTGCAACTACCCTGCACCCCCAAGGCCTCAACAAATGGCACTAGAAGTAGGGCCAGTAGTTAAATATTCCTAAGCAGAATACTTAGAAACCTCCTCCAGCAAGAATACCGATTGTCACCCATAGTCACACTAAAGCATTTACTTCTATTGAGCAATCGGTACAACAACCAACTACTATCCCTGTTACCCCAATAGCTCACCGAGATCCAACAATAGGATATATCATTATCACATCACCCACTAGAGGACCTATACTGCTTGAAGAGATACTCAATAGGTCCAGTGATAGCGCTGCTAGATTGCAGCAAAGACTCTCTTTGCAGAGAAATCAAGGATTAGCGGCAATCCACCAAGAAAAGACTAACCCACAGCGTGTAGATCAAGTTAGTCGAGATTCATCTGAACAAAACACTGAACAAAATTCAGAGCAAAATAGTTCATTGAATCAGCAACAACCCTTTGAATTCAATCTTGATTTGTTATTCACCAAAACCACACCAGCTTCACAAGTAATTCCTTCAGGTGGACCACCACCGTCTCCACCTTCATCTTCATCCTTCTCATTCAAAGGTGAACACTCTTCTGACTCTTCATCTAAGGAAGAAGAAGAATGACCCATGGCTGGACAAGGCCAGAACAGACCTTGGCTTGACCAAGATGCTGTGTGGATACTTGGTGACCAACACAGGTTACCTAAGAACCCATAAGAATGGATTCCTAAATATAACCCAGATGACAAGTCACTTGCACTTGATCATATCAAAACTTTCATGCAAGCCATCAGGCTCAGAAATGTTATTCATGAGGATGTAGTTTGTAGACTCTTCCCTTACACATTTGAGGGGAAGGCATCTACGTGGTATTTCACCTTGGAAGCCAAATCTATTACATATTGGGATGATTTTGAAAAGTTGTTTATCCAAAAGTTTGGAGATGAAAAAACACCACAGGACTTATTTTTGGAGTTATCTTCCATAAAGATGAAAGGTAAAGAAAGACTTAAATATTATAATCAAAGGTTTTCTTACCTAAAGAATAGAATCCCTACTCCTGTTCTCCCAGTCGAAGAGCTTCTGGTTGCCTTTTATGAAAAGGGTCTTTCTTCCCCCATTGCAATGTGGGTAAAAAGAGCACACAAAAACAATTTATATCAAGCCTACATTGAAGCTATCCAAGTTGAAAAGGATATTTACTGTCTTAAGGATGGCGTCGATGCAATAAAAGAACAACCCTCTACTTCCACATCTAAGAAGAAAACTGACATTGTGCCTAGGGATTCTCCCCAAAACAAGGATCCATTTGACATAACTGGTGTAAAGAAATTTCTTCAGAAAATGTCAAATGAGATGGTTGATATGAAAAGAAATAACAATGAGAATCAAAACCAAAACAGAGGTTTTGTAGGGCCCCCTTCAGGAGACCTTATCAACCTCCTCAGAATCCACCACCTCCTGATCCCACTGAGGAACTTTCAAATGAATAAATCTATTCCATTTTTAGAGCCTTGGCAACATAATCCCAAACTATTCGTGAAACCTCCAACGATCATACCAACCATGACTCACAGTCGCCTAAAGAGAACGAAGAACAAGAGGACTTGCAGGTAAACACTGCTAGCTATTTCTCCGAACTCCCCATGAACGAAGAGGAAGAAGAACCTGAGACTATTTTCAACGTCCAACACCCTTTCAACACAAGGTCAAGACCCCAACTCCCTTAGGAACCTTCATCCTCAACAACTATTCCCAATAAGGGAAAAACTATTCCTCAAACAGATATAGTTATTCCAGAGATCGAGTATAATTTAGTTCATGATCTGAAAAGAGTTAAGGCTAATATCTCTCTGTTTGAACTATTGAAGATCCCTTCTATGAGAGACACCTTACCCAAAAGTATGGTAGTCAGACAAACCAGAGACTCTCAGAATAATAAATTTGACTCCCTTACCAAATCAGATTGTTGACACCAGGTCTGAGAAAAACCTAAAACTTTGGTTAAAAGGTCCTAAGAGAAAAAATCATCACAAAAGGGGTGAATTGAAGGTTTTCATATAAAAATATAAGATAAAAACCCATATTTATAAGGTCCGCTAGAAAATATAGGTAAGGGCTAAACCCCGGTCAAGTTCCATCGGTGGAGATATTAAAGGTCAAGATCAACGGCCAATATCAACGCCGCGTCGCCAATGTAATCGTCAACAAATGGTGGAGGGTGGTAGCGGACATAATACCACCAAGGCACGTGTCCGATATTCATTCATCCGCGCATGGATAAAGCGGTATCGGAAACCACTATAACACCGCGCGGAACCACCCATTATGGAAATGTGGAAAGATACCTTACGTGGCAAGGGTGGGACCCAACACGTGGCGAATAGGGAGAGCTTGGCGGGGCCATGGCACATGACATCATATTTTACAATGATCGGAAGGCTGATACATACCTAAATAAAATCAACGGCCAGTGTTTCATCCGCGGCCAGGAACATGCACACGGGATATAAGGGAAAGCGGTCGCGGAGAATAAACCACTATAACAGGTGTCAGCAGATGGTGTATCCGTGCGGGGAGCAAACCAGAAAAAGAAACCGCCTTTTCGATCGCGGATACCACCGGTGGAATAAAGGGGGATGAGATCTGACGGTCCAAAACAATAGTTCGAAGATCAATGGTTGGATATGACCCGCGTCCATAAAGGTGCAAGGAGGTTATTCTAAAAAGGCTTATATAAAAAGAAAGGGCTCCACATAACGGCATTTTGCATGTGTCGTTATCCTGGAGAGCTCCGAAGACTGGTGGAAGCTGGTGATTGCGACAGAAGGCGAAAAGCGAGCACTTACAGGTAGGGTCTGGTGACCTGTCACACTTTTTAAACGGAATTTTGTTTAAAAGAAGCGTTTAAATGGAGACTGTGCAAGATATAGACGTATTTAGGTCAAAAGATGCCCTAGAAGACAGAGATGAAGATGTTTACGATACCCTCATTAGGTTTCCGGTATCCGATGTAAAAATTAAGTTGTCTGAGTTATTAAAAGAAGGTATAGACCCCCATAGGGTTCACCAGTCATCTCTGATAGCTTTTTGCCCTGACCAATTTCCTGTTTTCCCAGAATTCATCTCCTGGTGTGCCGAAAATTATTCACAGGAAGAAAGAGTTGTTTTAAACAGCCAGAAAACTAGAGCCATTTGCAAAATCGAGCCAGCCGAACTGATTAGAGCCCTTGAAGTAGATTTGCCCCAAACCCTGGACCCTGAGGTTTTTTCTGAGGTTTCGATTATTGAAAATTTTCATCACGCTTCTCAGAGTGATAAGGAAATGTTTTTGTCGACGTGTCTCAGACCAGAGACTAGCATTTCGGAACTCCCTTACCCTTTAGATATCAATCTTTTTAATGAAAATACCCAGTTGGTCTTGACACTGTTGGCCGTAGTTTTAGGGTTAGATACGGATTTGTATATAACTGAGTTTCAATTGAGTTTATTGTACAGAATAAGTATAGTCCAGTCGGGAATTGACGAAAGTCAAATTCCCCGACTAAATTTTGAAACATTCGTAGCAGAAAGGATGCATGACCAGATGGTCAATTTTTCCATGCACAGACATTTCAGGTTTCAGGCCTTTTTAATGAGAATGATTATGGTATCCAGCCAGGAAGAATTACAGTTCCCAGAGATTGTTTTCACAACTCCACTGGAAAATAATATTTTCAATTTTATCAATTACATGCTCTAGACGATCTTTAAGATGATTTTCGGAAAAAATCTGCCTAGGGTACTGCCGGAAATGCAGGTATCAATGCAACTGAATACAGAGTATGCTACAGGAGATTGGTTTTTATCGAGAAATAGTACAGTAGTCAGATTGTATGGATTCAAGCATAAACCCTATGTGCTACCAGCATTCCTCACCTTGAGGATTTTTGCCTTGGAGTTCTTGAGACAGAAATTGATTGTAGAAGATAACAATTTTTTAGTCCACAGACAAGCAACGGACATTAAATACCCTTTCACATTAGGTCCGTTCACAATAAAGAATAAGAACGCTGCTGTATATATAGAGAAGTTGTTAAAAGACATGAATTTTGAGACAGATGCAACTATGGAATATGACCCATTAAATATCATATCCAAACGAAGAATTGAGCATCGTATCAAGGCTCTGAATCATCAAACTGTTGAAGGAATGGCAGACAGAGCCAACTGGCTCGAATACAAAGAAGAAATTATTCCAGACAAGTCCGACAAAGAAATGTCATTGGAAGAAGCAACGGCAGAAACAGAAAGCGAGATAAATACTGCATTAGTGGGGTCCAAAAGACCTATACAGGACATTATGATCATCGATGATGAAGAGACAGAAAAAGGAAAAAGATTGAAAACCGATGAGTCACAAGAATTGACAACAATTTCAGAAGAAGCAAAAGCGACAGAAGATGAAATACCAGAGGTTACTATGAAGGAATACAACATTGAAGAGACCCCTGTAGGGGATGATGTAAATAGACCCAGGAATATCATGGATGTATTTGACGAGCATAGTAAAAATAAACAAGAATCCACGAAACAAACAAGTCAATTATTTCCAAAGGTCAGGAGTATATCTAATAATGAGGTGAGCTTATTTACCAGCAGAAAAATCAAAGAAAATTCTCTGAAATTTTCAGTTGTAACAAAAAACAAGATCTCAGAGATGAAAATAGACTTGTCAAAAGTAAATGCCCCTGATAAAATTTTGTTACATAGGCAAACTGGAGAAGTCATATACTCTGACTATTTGGGGGCTACATTAAGAGCAGACAAACTGAAGAATTCAATAGACAAATTAAATAATCAGTTGAGACAGGAAAAGGCAGAGAATAAGTCTCGACAACAGCAAATTAAGAAATTGCAAATAGATTTGACTAATAAAGATGGAGCTGTAGCCACTAAACTGCTCCAGGAGAAGGAAGAGGTGATCTTAACATTGAGACGAAAGTTAAAAATCCCAGACGCTGTACTCATTCAAGGTGCTGAATTGACAGTATTAGAAAAAGAGAAAGAAGAGTTATCTAACGAAGTCAATGATGTTACAGCTAAAATGTTAAAGCTCTCTGACGAAAAAGATTGTTGGGAAAAAGAAAGGTTCATTTTAGAAGAACAGTTAGCAACAGCAAGAAAACAATTAGCAGAGAACAGTCAACAGTAAGTACAGACAGGCCCAGAAGAGGATAAGACCGGTGTAGATGGAATTTTACAGGCAATGTCACAAATAAGTTTAAAAGATAACGAAATCAAATTGTTGAAGGCAGAAGTACAGAAATTGAAAGAAGAAAATGAAGTAAAAGAGAAAGAAATAAAAACTTTGCAGGCAAATAATCAGGAATTGAGCAATAATAATAAAGGATTAGCAGCTCATGCAACGGGGCAAGCTACTATGCAGGGATGTAAACATATGGTGTGGGACCAGATCATTAAAGAGGTTGAAAAACTTAGGCCATATCTGGATTATATAAGAGTTAAAGAAAAGGTAGCCAAAGATGCCTTCAACAGTTGCCAGGCAGTCAGGGAAAGCTTAAACAGAAAGCCGAAAGAAATAGCCCAGAAAGCAATAACATTTTTAAACAGTTTATCCGAGGCAGACCTGACAGCCATGAGTATAACAAACAGAATTTTTGTCATCACTTGGGCCAGAAGGATCTTGGGCAAATACTCACATGTCGAAAACATCGAGGCCAAAGCAGGAGAAATAAGGAAAGAAGTAATCCAGTTCAAAAAGCAATTTGACAAGTTAGTGAATAAAGGATTCCCAGCTTTCTGGAACGAAAATAGTGAATTAATTCCTCCAAATGATTATAAAAGATTACTGTTTGATATCAGGATGGATCACCGAAAATTCCAGCAGCTAGATCACATGCTCACAGGAAAAATTCTAATGGAGAAAATGTCAGGGGAATTTGAAATTTTAAATATGCTAATTTCAACTAGTGCAAACCTTCGCCCTATTTCTTATGCAGGTCATATCGAGATGCGAGTCTTGGTGAAGGAAATGACCAGTTATGACTTACCCACGGCTGAGCAGTGGAATTATGTGTAGAAGTACGGAAAGACCAGATATTCTGTTCATACTTAAATGCATTTGAAACTCTTTCCATGTGGCGAGAAGATGATATTCAAAAGGTTTTGCCAAGTGGGAAAAGACAATTTTATTTTAAATTTGTAATATTATTTGAAAGACAGTTATGGGTTGCTCGAAGACAGTTATCTTTTAGTTAATCTTTTTAAATTATTGATTAGAAGAAGCAGTTATGTGGAACTTCTTCTAAAAATTTTGTATAAAAAACAATGGGTGTCATTGTTGAAGGGGTTGGAAAATTTTTGAGAAACAAGTATGTTTTGAAGTTATTTTTGAAGAAATAAAAGCAGTACAGTGATGGTACCTATCTTTTGATATCATAGATTCATGAGTTAATCAGTCTTACAGTCTGTTATTCTCCTTATCTTTATATGTGCATGTTTACTTCCTTCGTTATGTCTCCCATATTGTTTTCTTCCATATTTAAATGAGCACTTGAAATAACTTGAGATTCATACCGGTTATGCCTCATTTTATTTGCATTTAAATATCCATTATATTCTCCAAAGTTGGCAATAGATTCATCTTGGATAGATGCCTGTTGTTGATGGAATGTCTTTACTTCTTTCTATGCCACCTGAAAAATCAAATTGACTGTAATATGATTACTATCTTGCCTCTGTGAAAATTTGTATGGTAAAAATATCTTACTGGTTTATTATACATTTGAAAGCTTTGACTCCATGCCCAATGTTTCTTGTTTACCTTTTCGACCAGAAAATATTTTTTGAGAAATTCTAAAAGAACCCTTGTATATTTTAGCCTTCACATATATATCAAGAGAGAGCCCTCTCTGGTAGAGAAAATGGCTAGTTCTTCTACCTAAAGCTTGGTTTGAAATAGGTTACCTTAGGTCTTATTTTCTTACAACCAGAATAAAATCTAAGTGCTAACATTTTTGGCGCCGTTGCCGGGGACGAAAGTGAAATTTTCCCTGGGAGAAACGACAAAGAAAGCTCAAATTTCTTGGGCAAGGAAGTTTGAAACAAGTTGGTTGTAGATATTGCCCTGGCGACTTCACTTGTGACAGTTTTTAGAAATTTTGAGAGTAAGTTGAGAAAGACATTGTGGCTACAAGAAGGAATCCCGGTTCGCAGTTCTTTTCAGGCGTAGATAATCCAGAAAAGCTCCTCAAGACGGAGAAAGTCAAAGGCAAGACGAAAGAAGGTATTTCTCAGTTTTCGAATATATTCCCTTCTTTGCAAGAACATTTGTTTGAGGAAGAAAATATTGGTTCAAGTGAAAAGATTCTGTTTAGAACTAAGTCAGATTCTGATTTGAAAGAAACAAAAGTTGATCCACAAAGTTTGTGGGACTATTCTTTAAAATCTGTTTGGGAAAATTTACAAAGATCTGAGAGGAAAACACCTGAAATATCCAAAGCCCAAAGAATACCTGTACAGGGTAATAGACAACAGGCGACGGTAGTTGCACCTTATAATCCACCACCCATGGCTGCCAGATTTGCTCCTTTGGTTTTGCCAGTAGTTTTGCATGATTTGCCTCAAAATTATGCACAGAGAATCTTTACTTTTGATAATGAGGGAAATTATACAGCACAGCAACATGTTGATAATTTCAGCGATTTTATTGATTTAGAAGAAGTAGATTTTGATGATGCTAAAATGAGGTTGTTTGCTCAAAGCTTGAGAGGTGAAGTGAAAAAATGGTTTAGAGCTTTAGACGCTGGATCTATTGCAAATTATGATGCCTTTACAACCCTTTTTATCGAAAGGTGGGAAGATCAGAAAAATCCTTCGCAGGTATTGACCCAGTATAACAATCTGAAAAAGGGAGGTTTTGAGTCAGTTCAAGAGTTTTCTGCCAGATTTATGAAAGTCTACAATTCAATCCCTACAGATATAAAACCTCCAGTAGGAGCAGCCAAGTTACATTATGTTGATGCTTTTGAAGGTGATTTTTCATGCACATTAAGAGAAAGAAGATCTACTACTTTGGCAATAATGATGAAAGATGCAGTAGAAGTTGAGGCTAATATGATGGCTTCTGGAAAAATGAGACATAGAGATATGGATAGAAAGAAAATTAGAGAAGATAATCAAAATGTAGCTTCTTCTTCTTCTTCCTCTACAGATATAAAATTCGAAGCAATGATGAAAACTATGGAAAAGTTGCTAGAAAGATTAGTAGTGGACAACAAAACTCCAAATAAAGAACCAGCAGAACCTCAAATCAGAAACCCGAACTTTAGGAGGCCTTTTGTTCCAGCTGCAAGGCCGAGAGGACAGCCAAACCCAAGGAATGCAGAAGAGGATCAAATCCGACCTCCTTTTCCTGAAAATTATATTGCTGGAGAAGCTGATGCCGAAATACCTGAAGGAGATATTCACCATTGTGGCAGTTCTGATCCAGAAGTGTATTTGACTAAACAAGAGCATGATATGTTCATGGCAGAAGGAGAATGTTGTAGTTTGGAGATAGGAAGTGATCAATACCAGATTGGTTATCAAAATTCCATAAACGATCTTCAAAGAAAGATAAATCTGAGGAACCGAGATGTTGTAATTGACAAAGGGAAAGAACCAATAGGCAAGTCAAAAAGAAATGCTGATAAAACTTCTACTAGTCAGCCTGAACCACAAACTAAAAGAAAAGAAAATGAAGATGTGCCCAAGGTAATTCTAGACAGCAAGAAAGATCCAATGAAGGAAAGTGATAAAAATTTGGTTCCTTTCAACATACAGAATGAAATGTCAAAAGTCAAGATTTCAGTACCCTTTAATGAAATACTGAAGAACAAGGAATACAAGGAACAAATTTTCAAGATGATGCAGGTAGAAAATTGGGTG
Source organism: Larix kaempferi (assembly GCA_027924585.1). Classification (NCBI taxonomy): domain Eukaryota; kingdom Viridiplantae; phylum Streptophyta; class Pinopsida; order Pinales; family Pinaceae; genus Larix; species Larix kaempferi. The sequence goes on along the minus strand of BSBM01000005.1, from coordinate 2,148,066 downwards.
GAAATAGACACTTTGGAATTAGATGATGATAATCCTAATATCTGTTTAGGATCAAGAATGGAAGACAATAGTTTGGAAGAAGTTTCTCCCTTCTATGTGAATTTGGATATTCATGATAAAGTGGTACATAACTGTATGTTGGATTCCGGAGCTTCTCATAATTTGATGCCCAAACTTGTAGTAGAATCTTTGGGATTGGAAATCACAAGACCATATGATGACTTATTTTCTTTTGATTCAAGGAAAGTTAAATGTTTAGGGTTGATTAAAGATTTGACAGTCAATCTCAGTAAAATACCAGCCAAAGGTATTCTTATGGATGTGGTGGTTGCTGATATTCCTGCAAAGTTCGGTATGTTATTGTCCAGGTCGTGGGCTTCAAAGTTAAAGGGAACTCTACAAATGGATATGTCTTTCGCTACTATTCCGGTGTTGGGGGTAAACAGAAGATTGTATACTGAAAAGAGAGCTTCTTATTTGGTAAGTGATTTAAAAGAGCCTGAGAAACAGGCCATATATGCATTAGACACCGATTTGGGTTCTTGCATTTTGTACAATGATATTGAATCTAAAGAAAAGATTGATTTAATTGAACCTAAAGAAAATGAGGAGGAAAGATTGTTAAGAGAAAAGATCAGAAAAGAAGGTACTTGGACGATGCACTTTGATGGAGCTAGAAGCAGAGAAGGAGCTGGAGCAGGAGTATGGATAATTACACCTGACAGAGAATTTCTAATGTTTTCTTACCAATTGAATTTTGAATGTACCAACAATGTTGCAGAATATGAGGCCTTAATTCTGGGATTGAATGTGTTGAAGGATTTGAAAGCAAAAAAGATTGAGGTATTTGGAGATTCTGAATTGGTTATAAATCAGGTAAAAGCTATTTATCAGACCAAACATCCTAAAATGAGGTCCTATAGGAATGAAGTGTGGGATTTACTGGAAAACTTTTTTGATGAACATGATGTTATCTCAATTCCCCGAGTTAGCAACACTGTAGCAGATTCTTTAGCCACTGCAGGAGCTGCGTTCAAAACTCCCATCTTTTCTAAAAAAGAATATAATATCGAAGTCATACATAGACCGTCTATTCCAGACAATGTCAAACATTGGCAGGTCTTTGAAGATGACCAACAGATCAAACGCTTTTTGGAAATGACAGATGAGTTCAATTACAGGTCTATTGATGCAGAAGGTGATGAGATGGGTCCAGATGAAGTGGATTCCCCGGAGGAAGCCGAAAAATTCAAGCAGAGGATCGGAGGTAAGGATATTATTCAACTGAAGAATAACGTTATCCCTAGAGGTTTAATTCCTTTAGAAAAGCTATTTGATAAAAATGATGTGGTAAAGAATCCAAAGATTGAACCGAAACCTGAAGATGTAAAAGATTATAATTTGGGTTCTGAAAAAGATCCCAAATTGGTAAAACTTTCAAAGAAATTACCAAGAAAAGAAGAAGATAAAAGTGTGGAAGTAATGAAAAGGTTTTCAGATGTTTTTGCTTGGAGCTATGAGGATTTAAAGGAATATGATATTTCTGTTATACAACATACAATTCCAATTAAACCAGGTGAAAAGCCTTTTAAGCAAAAATTGAGAAGAATAAATCCCAAGCTACTGCCAGTGATAGAAAAAGAGGTGAGGAAGTTGTTTGATGCTAAGATAATTGTGTCTCTGAGGTTTTCCAAGTGGTTAGCAAATTTAGTACCTGTAAGGAAAAAGAATGGAGAAATAAGGCTGTGTGTGGATTTTAGAAACTTGAACAGAGCTTCTTTGAAAGATAATTATCCACTCCCTAAAATGGACCAGGTTTTACAACAAGTTGTGGGAGCCGAGAGAATTTCCATGCTAGATGGTTTTTCGGGTTATAATCAAATCAAAGTTCATCCAGAGGATCAAGAAAAAACTGCTTTTACTACTCCTTGGGGAACGTTTATGTACGCCAAAATGCCATTTGGTCTAATGAATGCAGGAGCAACATTTCAGAGAGCTATGGATATTGCATTTGCTGATGAAAGGGACAAAATTGTGGTGGTATACATGGATGATATCACTGTTTATTCAAAGAACGCTGCTGATCACTAGAAACATTTGGAAAGAGTCTTCATAAAATGTAGAAGGTTTGGAATTTCATTAAATCCAAAGAAATCGCATTTTTGCATGGAAGAAGGAAGGTTATTGGGACACATCATATCCAAAGAAGGAATTAAGATCGATCCGGAGAGAGTATCTGCAATACAAAAGGTAGGAATCCCTAGGAGTAAGAAAGAGATTCAGTCATTCATAGGAAGGGTAAATTGGTTGAGGAGATTCATTCCCAGTTTTGCTGAAATTTTGAGAAATATAACTGAAATGTTGAGAAAAGATAGAGAAATTAAATGGAATGAAGAAGCAAGAAAATCCTTTGACAACATCAAGAAAGCACTGACTGAAGCACCGGTGTTAATTAGTCCAGATTATACAAGGGATTTCATTATGTTTACTTATGCATCAGAACACACAGTAGCTGGGGTATTATTGCAGAAGAATCAAGAAGGTATAGAACAGCCTATTGCATTTTTTAGTAAGATTCTGAGAGATGCAGAATTAAAATACAGCATCATGGAAAAACAAGCTTATGCTTTGGTGAAAGCATTGAAGGATTTCAGGATATATATTTTGCATTCTCATACAATAGCACATGTTCCATCAGCAGCAGTAAAAGACATTCTTACGCAACCAGATCCTGAAGGGAAAAGAGCAAAATGGATAGCAGTATTGCTGGAATATGACCTGGACATTAAACCCACCAAATTAATAAAAGGTCAAGGTTTAGCTAAGATGATGACAGAAACAAATTGGGATTCCCTCAGTATAAATTTTATGGCTGAAACTTCGTCCGAGGATATTCCAAAGTCACCAATAATTGAAGATTTCTCTTTATCTCCCTGGTACTCAGATATTGTATATGTCTTACAGAATCTCCAAGCACCTGCAGACATGGAAAAAACGAGGGCCATGTCAATAAAACTGAAAGCTGCAAAGTTTTGCATATTGGATGGGAATTTGTTTTGGAAAGATCCAGGAGGAATATTGTTAAATTGTCTTTTAGAGAATGAGGCACAGCATATTATGGTGGAATTTCATAAAGGTATGTGTGGAGGACATCATTCATGGAAGGCTACAGTAAACAAAATTCTTAGAGCTGGTTTTTACTGGCCTAGCATGTACTCCGATGTGTATAAAGAAATAACAAAATGTCATGAATGTCAAATTTTCGATGGAAAAAGAGAATTATTGCCATTTCCATTGAAACCCATTTCAGTTGAAGCACCTTTCCAACAGTGGGGGTTAGATTTTATTGGTGAAATTAACCCGAATTATTCAGGACAACACAAGTGGATTTTGACTGCTACTGACTACTTCACAAAATGGATTGAGGCCATCCCAACCAGAAATGCTACAGAGACGGTGATTATGAACTTTTTGGAAGAAAATATTTTGTCCAGGTTTGGTTGTCCTAAAAGGATAGTGACAGATAATGCCCCAGCGTTCAAGTCAAAAAAGATGATAAATTTCTGTCATAAATATCACATACATCTGAATCATTCAACAGCTTATTATCCACAAGGAAATGGATTAGCCGAATCTTCAAATAAAAGTTTGGTGAGAATCATAAAGAAGTTGTTAGAGGATAATAAGAGGGCTTGGCACACTAAACTGAAATATGCTCTTTGGGCAGACAGAATCAGTACAAAAAGAGCAATTGGCACTTCCCCTTTTCAGTTGGTATATGGTACAGAAGTACTTTTTCCTGTTTCTTTAGGATTGCCAGTCATGAAATTGTTACAAGAAGTTGATGAAGAACCAAATCATATGCAAAGAAGAATAAATCAAATGATAGAGTTGCATGAAGTCAGAGAAAAAGCATATAACAAGACCCAAATACATCAAGAAAAAATGAAAAAAACTTTTGACAGAAAAGTTAAGGAAAGGGATTTTCAAATAAATGATTTGGTTTTGAAGTGGGATTCCAGGAAAGAAGAGCACCATGGAAAGTTTGAGCATTTATGGAAAGGCCCATATATTATTGCAGGATGCCAAGGAGAAAATGCATTTATCTTAAAAAATTGCAATGGAGAATTTTATCCTGGAGGGCCAGTAAATGGGAGACACCTCAAACATTATTTGTCCTAACAGATGGAAGTGAAGGAAGATTCCTGTACAGTGTAAATATTTAAAAAAAAAAAAAAAAGAGAGAGGGGGTTTGAATGCGGCCCAATGGATTAGGCACTTGGTCTACGATGTTCTTTGCTACCTCACAGGGAGGATAGCATCCCCAGTTGGAGCCAGTTGTTGACACCAGGTCTGAGAAAAACCTAAAACTTTGGTTAAAAGGTCCTAAGAGAAAAAATCATCACAAAAGGGGTGAATTGAAGGTTTTCATATAAAAATATAAGATAAAAACCCATATTTATAAGGTCCGCTAGCAAATATAGGTAAGGGCTAAACCCCGGTCAAGTTCCATCGGTGGAGATATTAAAGGTCAAGATCAACGGCCAATATCAACCCCGCGTCGCCAATGTAATCGTCAACAAATGGTGGAGTGTGGTAGCGGACATAATACCACCAAGGCACGTGTCCGATATTCATTCATCCGCGCATGGATAAAGCGGTATCGAAAACCACTATAACACCGCGCGGAACCACCCATTATGGAAATGTGGAAAGATACCTTACGTGGCAAGGGTGGGACCCAACACGTGGCGAATAGGGAGAGCTTGGCGGGGCCATAGCACATGACATCATATTTTACAATGATCGGAAGGCTGATACATACCTAAATAAAATCAACGGCCAGCGTTTCATCCGCGGCCAGGAACATGCACACGGGATATAAGGGAAAGCGGTCGCGGAGAATAAACCACTATAACAGGTGTCAGCAGATGGTGTATCCGCGCGGGGAGCAAACCAGAAAAAGAAACCGCCTTTTCGATCGCGGATACCGCCGGTGGAATAAAGGGGGACGAGATCTGACGGTCCAAAACAATAGTTCGAAGATCAATGGTTGGATATGACCCGCGTCCATAATGGTGCAAGGAGGTTATTCTAAAAAGGCTTATATAAAAAGAAAGGGCTCCACATAACGGCATTTTGCATGTGTCGTTATCCTGGAGAGCTCCGAAGACTGGTGGAAGCTGGCGATTGCGACAGAAGGCGAAAAGCGAGCACTTACAGGTAGGGTCTGGTGACCTGTCACACTTTTTAAACGGAATTTTGTTTAAAAGAAGCGTTTAAATGGAGACTGTGCAAGATATAGACGTCTTTAGGTCAAAAGATGCCCTAGAAGTCAGAGATGAAGATGTTTACGATACCCTCATTAGGTTTCCGGTATCGGATGTAAAAATTAAGTTGTCTGAGTTATTAAAAGAAGGTATAGACCCCCATAGGGTTCACCAGTCATCTCTGATAGCTTTTTGCCCTGACCAATTTCCTGTTTTCCCAGAATTCGTCTCCTGGTGTGCCGAAAATTATTCACAGGAAGAAAGAGTTGTTTTAAATAGCCAGAAAACTAGAGCCATTTGCAAAATCGAGCCAGCCGAAGTGATTAGAGCCCTGGAAGTAGATTTCCCCCAAACCCTCGACCCTGAGGTTTTTTCTGAGGTTTCGATTATTGAAAATTTTCATCACGCTTCTCAGAGTGATAAGGAAATGTTTTTGTCGACGTGTCTCAGACCAGAGACTAGCATTTCGGAACTCCCTTACCCTTTAGATATCAATCTTTTTAATGAAAATACCCAGTTGGTCTTGACAATGTTGGCCGTAGTTTTAGGGTTAGATACGGATTTGTATATAACTGAGTTTCAATTGAGTTTATTGTACAGAATAAGTATAGTCCAGTCGGGAATTGACGAAAGTCAAATTCCCCGACTAAATTTTGAAACATTCGTAGCAGAAAGGATGCATGACCAGATGGTCAATTTTTCCATGCACAGACATTTCAGGTTTCAGGCCAATTAATGAGAATGATTATGGTATCCAGCCAGGAAGAATTACAGTTCCCAGAGATTGTTTTCACAACTCCACTGGAAAATAATATTTTCAATTTTATCAATTACATGCTCTCGACGATCTTTAAGATTATTTTCGGAAAAAATCTGCCTAGGGTACTGCCGGAAATGCAGGTATCAATGCAACTGAATACAGAGTATGCCACAGGAGATTGGTTTTTATCGAGAAATAGTACAGTAGTCAGATTGTATGGATTCAAGCATAAACCCTATGTGCTACCAGCATTCCTCACCTTGAGGATTTTTGCCTTGGAGTTCTTGAGACAGAAATTGATTGTAGAAGATAACAATTTTTTAGTCCACAGACAAGCAACGGACATTAAATACCCTTTCACATTAGGTCCGTTCACAATAAAGAATAAGAACGCTGCTGTATATATAGAGAAGTTGTTAAAAGACATGAATTTTGAGACAGATGCAGCTATGGAATATGACCCATTAAATATCATATCCAAACGAAGAATTGAGCATCATATCAAGGCTCTGAATCATCAAACTGTTGAAGGAATGGCAGACAGAGCCAACTGGCTCGAATACAAAGAAGAAATTATTCCAGACAAGTCCGACAAAGAAATGTCATTGGAAGAAGCAACGGTAGAAACAGAAAGCGAGATAAATACTGCATTAGTGGGGTCCAAAAGACCTATACAGGACATTATGATCATCGATGATGAAGAGACAGAAAAAGGAAAAAGATTGAAAACCGATGAGTCAAAAGAATTGACAACAATTTCAGAAGAAGCAAAAGCGACAAAAGATGAAATACCAGAGGTTACAGTGAAGGAATACAACATTGAAGAGACCCCTGTAGGGGATGATGTAAATAGACCCAGGAATATCATGGATGTATTTGATGAGCATAGTAAAAATAAACAAGAATCCACGAAACAAACAAGTCAATTATTTCCAAAGGTCAGGAGTATATCTAATAATGAGGTGAGCTTATTTACCAGCAGAAACATCAAAGAAAATTCTCTGAAATTTTCAGTTGTAACAAAAAACAAGATCTCAGAGATGAAAATAGACTTGTCAAAAGTAAATGCCCCTGATAAAATTTTGTTACATAGGAAAACTGGAGAAGTCATATACTCTGACTATTTGGGGGCTACATTAAGAGCAGACAAACTGAAGAATTCAATAGACAAATTAAATAATCAGTTGAGACAGGAAAAGGCAGAGAATAAGTCTCGACAACAGCAAATTAAGAAATTGCAAATAGATTTGACTAATAAAGATGGAGCTGCAGCCACTAAACTGCTCCAGGAGAAGGAAGAGGTGATCTTAACATTGAGACGAAAGTTAAAAATCCCAGACGCTGTACTCATTCAAGGTGCTGAATTGACAGTATTAGAAAAAGAGAAAGAAGAGTTATCTAATGAAGTCAATGATGTTACAGCTAAAATGTTAAAGCTCTCTGACGAAAAAGATTGTTGGGAAAAAGAAAGGTTCATTTTGGAAGAACAGTTAGCAACAGCAAGAAAACAATTAGCAGAGAACAGTCAGCAGCAAGTACAGACAGGCCCAGAAGAGGATAAGACCGGTGTAGATGGAATTTTACAGGCAATGTCACAAATAAGTTTAAAATATAACGAAATCAAATTGTTGAAGGCAGAAGTACAGAAATTGAAAGAAGAAAATGAAGTAAAAGAGAAAGAAATAAAAACTTTGCAGGCAAATAATCAGGAATTGAGCAATAATAATAAAGGATTAGCAGCTCATGCAACAGGGCAAGCTGCTATGCAGGGATGTAAACATATGGTGTGGGACCAGATCATTAAAGAGGTTGAAAAACTTAGGCCATATCTGGATTATATAAGAGTTAAAGAAAAGGTAGCCAAAGATGCCTTCAACAGTTGCCAGGCAGTCAGGGAAAGCTTAAACAGAAAGCCGAAAGAAATAGCCCAGAAAGCAATAACATTTTTAAACAGTTTATCCGAGGCAGACCTGACAGCCATGAGTATAACAAACAGAATTTATGTCATCACTTGGGCCGGAAGGATCTTGGGAAAATACTCACATGTCGAAAACATCGAGGCCAAAGCAGGAGAAATAAGGAAAGAAGTAATCCAGTTCAAAAAGCAATTTGACAAGTTAGTGAATAAAGGATTCCCAGCTTTCTGGAACGAAAATAGTGAATTAATTCCTCCAAATGATTATAAAAGATTACTGTTTGATATCAGGATGGATCACCGAAAATTACAGCAGCTAGATCACATGCTCACAGGAAAAATTCTAATGGAGAAAATGTCAGGGGAATTTGAAATTTTAAATATGCTAATTTCAACTAGTGCAAACCTTCTCCCTATTTCTTATGCAGGTCATATCGAGATGCGAGTCTTGGTGAAGGAAATGACCAGTTATGACTTACCCACGGATGACCAGTGGAATTATGTGGAGAAGTACGGAAAGAGCAGATATTCTGTTCATACTTAAATGCATTTGAAACTCTTGCCATGTGGCGAGAAGATGATATTCAAAAGGTTTTGCCAAGTGGCAAAAGACAATTTTATTTTAAATTTGTAATATTATTTGAAAGACAGTTATGGGTTGCTCGAAGACAGTTATCTTTTAGTTAAGCTTTTTAAATTATTGATTAGAAGAAGCATTTATGTGGAACTTCTTCTAAAAATTTTGTATAAAAAACAATGGGGGTCATTGTTGAAGGGGTTGGAAAATTTTTGAGAAACAAGTATGTTTTGAAGTTATTTTTGAAGAAATAAAAGCAGTACAGTGATGGTACCTATATTTTGATATCAGAGATTCATGAGTTAATCAGTCTTACAGTCTGTTATTCTCCTTATCTTTATATGTGCATGTTTACTTCCTTCGTTATGTCTCCCATAGTGTTTTCTTCCATATTTAAATGAGCACTTGAAATAACTTGAGATTCATACCGGTTATGCCTCATTTTATTTGCATTTAAATATCCATTATATTCTCCAAAGTTGGCAATAGATTCTGTTGATGTATATGTAACTTCGGAATGTATTTCACATATATGTATATTGTATTCCTATAGAGATGTTATTATTCCTCTATACGGAAGAGTCATCATTTATATTGTAAGTGTCGTAACTTATACTTGATGGGTTATTAGATCACCTTGTTTGGGGTCGGCCCTGTATAAGTCATGTGGGTCAAAGGGTTATTAGACCACCCTATTGGGGGTCGGCCCACTCAGCATTATGTTATGTGGTAAAGTTCGAGCCTACATGAGTTAGGTAAAAAGGCAAGTCAAGTCAAGTATAAATAGAGTGCGGGAGGCACTCTATTTACTCACTCACTTCTCACACATGCACTCAAGGAGGAGTGGCGCACTTATGGAGGAGGAGGATCTGCTGCTAGGTTATGGCTATCTCTCTTGGTTGGTTGTATCATTGCTCTATCTATCTCTGAGGAAGTTATTGGGGTTTTTCACCTTTATGGTTTTCCCCAAGTAAATCTTTGTGTCTCTTGTGTGCTTGCATTATTGTCTCCATGTTTGATATGTTGTACATGTTGTTCTCTCAGTTAAGATCCTAGATCATATTGAAGTAAATTCAGAAAATTTAACATGGTATCAGAGCTAGCCTGAAAGAAGGCATGATATGGCATGTATGACACTTGTTGCACTTACGATGCTAGGGCTTGATATAGCAAAAACCAGTCATCGTAGCACTTTCGCTATAAATCCGTTTTGGCGACGTTTTCGGATCTGAAATTGTTACAGGCCGAAGATAATATCTCCAGGTATCTTTTGTCCAAAGGACAACCTCTAATTCGTTGTACTTTGTGATTTATGATCTGTACAATATAGGGTTTCTGCCTCTTCCAGATCTGAGTCAAAATCAGGTGACCTTGGGAAAAAGGTCATATCTTGGGCTAGGAAGCTCCAAATGAAATTTCGTAAAAAGTAACAGGTATTACACAGTCTGCACTATCTCAGAAAACGTTTTCAGAGGCCGAAGTTAAAACAGTGACACGTGGCACGCCGTACAAGTTCGCTCTCCGGTTTTATCCCAAAACAGGTCACGTTGCGAGATTTGGAATAACTCTCTCTCAGAGAATCCAATTGGGGTCAGACCTGTCAGGATGGAAAGATAACAGGTCAGGCTATCTCAGGAAACTTTTTCAGACCCTGTGGATCAAAAATTTTGGAGTTACACCAGAAACAATCAGGTACATATTTCTGTCAAAACAGAATTATTTTTTGGTACCTTCATTCATGGCTTCCGGAATTTAGGGCTTTGGAGAAAGTTGGAATTTTTGTAATCGGAGACCACGGCTGGATGCTACTCATCAAAATAGAAATTTAGAGACCAAGATCAGAATTTTTGGTTGGGCAGAAGGCCGAGCTTGATTAGACCCTAGTTCGGGACTTTGATCAGAAAAGTGGAAAATTAGGGCTTCTGTAAAAATGGGAATTTTTTAAATCTGTGACCACGGCTGGAAGCTCCTCAGAAAAAAATAGAAGCTTAGAGCTTTGGATCAAACATTTTGATGGGGCAAAAGAGTGGGATTCATCAAACCCCAGTTCAGGGTCACGTCCAGTGAATCCGGAAGTTTCAAAGGCAAAATTGAGGAGTGAAACTTTGCAGTTTTCAAATTCTGAATATACCAGTTTGATCAGCTCATCAAGGCGCATATTTCTATCCTTTCGGAAGTTTGAAATTCAAAGTTTGAATTTTTGGGGTTTCTCTGACAAACCCATATCCAGCTCCAGGTCCAGTTCTTGCAAATCAAGTGGATTGGGTTAATCCTAGAAGAAGATGGATTGATCATCTGCATGAGTGAAGAAGTTCCTGTTTCAGAGGGAGATGAGGCTAAGGCCTTATATAAGAAGATTACAAGCGATCTCGACAGGTATGACTCATCGAGTTATGTTTCGATATTTTTCCATGATTAAGTCTATGGTATGTTTGTCTTCATGTTATTACGGTTAGTACAATTTTGATTTTAGATTTGTCATATCACCTTAACAAAATTATGAATGCATGATAGAAGATATTCATTGGTTAAGGTGTTGACACTTATGATTGTACTAATGCATTATGGTGTTGTATGAAGTTTATGTTGTCTACTAACATGAAAGGTACACCAAGGAAGACAAATCATGTTCCAGTTCAAAGAACATATGATCATGATGACATGAGGACAAAGATTCATCCATTGTCATGGATCTCATAAAAGATCCATTTACGAGGTATGTATAACTTGGTTTTGTAATGGTTAACATATGAGACATGCAGGTTACTAGCACAAGTCACTGAAGAGAACCAAAAGACATTATGTGGGTATGTTAGACATAAACTAGCTAGCATGCTAATCCAGGTATGTTTTTCCTATATCAAGTTAGAATCTCATCTTGTGATAAGATCCTTTATTTAAGTATACTTGGCATGATTGATTATAATCATTCATTGAAGTTAGTAATCATGGGTTTAGGCATATTATGTTTCTTACCATAATTGATGATATGACTAACCAGAAGAATCATGAAGGTATAGGTTTGAATAATCACAGGTTTTATGCATTTTATATCTCTTATCTTGATTGATGATTCAACTAACCTAAAGAGTCATAGGTTTGAGTAATTACAGGTTTAGACATGTTATGTTTCTTATGATTTGACTAACCTTAAGAATTCTACATAAACCTTGAATGCTAATGCTTATTATTTTCTGTTTGAAATGATCATGACTATACATGCTTGAGATTATTATACTAATGAATGCATGATTTTATATGAGATCACAAGGATAATACATTCATGATACTAATAAGCATGCTTAGGGACCAAGGATGAATATGAGCTCAAGAACAGGTAATCCAGGAAGCAAAGATCAAGAGGGAGTACACTCTAGTGGTTTATGCAAGGATGCAGATATTCAGAGGGAGTTGTCCATCTCTCTACATTCCACAACAGAAAGGTGTATAAGAAGCTACTTCAGATTAGGACTCCAGCAACTCCTGCAAGGAAGCAAAGACTCAGAGGGAGTCCACCCAATGAACAAACAAAGATAAGTATTTTAATTATCATTTCTTACATATTTGTTTGTTTAAATAAAATTGTTCAATGATGTATATGCTCATGGTCTTAGACTTAGAATATGTATTGTGCATATTAGAATAATTACATTAATGAACAGTATACTACTAATATACATAGGTAAGTGGCCTATGGCACTGTACAACATTCCATTGCTACTTATCTAGAATGAAACCTCTTTGCTGACATGTTGGGAGTTGTGCACACTCTTAACAATGTTCTGGTAGAGATTGGAAGGCATCTAGAAAGTTACGGAATATGGATAAATGTTGTATTGAAGCATTGGCTAAGATAATTGCATGACTGTATGGCATATTTCTTTATGTGTAAGAATTTGTTCTGAAAACTATGAGATGTTTTCTAATCATGCAATTTAACTTGTTGTGTAGGAAAGATCGTATGCCATCTCCTACAAAAGAAGAACTACAACATTTGTTCCAGCAACAAAGATATCTATTGAAGATATTGAAGATATTGAAGTTCCCAGGATCTGGGATGAAGAAATAAAATGCCATGATCCGTCGATCATGAAGAATGATGTTTGGGATGTAATCCCAAGACATGAAGGGAAGTTTGCTATGACTTCCAAATGGAACTATCAGATCAAGCATGTTGCAGATGGTAGCATTGAGAAATATAAAAGTGATGAAATAGAAGATACACCAGATGGATTCAAGACAGCTTCCTTGAATGGTGTAGTTGAAGAAGAAGTGTACGTAGAGCAGCCACTTGGTTCTGAGACACATGATAGGAAATCATATATGTGCAGAACTTGGTATGGTGAAGATATATTGATTGCCGACACGCAGCGGAAGCTTACTACCGAGTTCGAGATGAAGAACTTGGGGATGATGCACTATTTGTTTTTGGCATGGAGGTGTGGCAGAGTGCAGATAGAATCTTCCTTGGACAAGGGAAGTATGCAGTAGAGATCCCAAAGAGGTTCGGGATGATGGATTGCAAGGCCATGGTCACACCTATGGCATCAAATCTGAAGCTTCTATGTGATGCTTCATCTGAGCCAGTTGATATTACTATGTATCGTCAGATGATTGGGTCCTTGATGTACCTGACGAACACAAGACCAGATATTTGCTTTGCTGTGAACACATTGAGCCAGTTCCTGACGGATCCGAGGAGTGTTCACCTAGTTGCTGTAAAGCATGTTCTGAGGTACCTGAAGGGTACAGTGGATTATGGGCTCAGATATGAGGCAAATCAAAAGTTTAACCTGCAGGGTTATGTTGATTCAGATTGGGCTGGCAGTGCTGCAGATAGGAAGAGCACATCTGGGTGTTGCTTCAGTATGGGATCAGGTGTGATCTCTTGGTTTAGCAGGAAGCAGTCCTGCGTAGCACTGAGTACAGCTGAGGCAGAGTATGTTGCAGCCTGTTCAGCTAGTTGTGAGGCAGTATGGCTACGGAAGCTACTGTCTGAGTTATTTGATCTCCCGTTGGAGGCTACTGGTATCTTCTGTGATAACCAGAGTTGTGTGAAGCTGTCCGAGAACCCAGTGTTTCATGACAGGTCGAAACACATAGAGATCAAATATCACTATATCAGGGATATGGTGCAGAGAGGAGCTGTGAAGCTCCTGTATGTTGCGACGGACTAGCAGATTGCAGATGTGTTGACGAAGCCACTAGCCAGGGTGAAGTTCGAGTACTTCAGAGAGAGGCTTGGCGTTCTTCAGATCGAGGACACTTCGAGGAAGAAGTGATGGACACATTTGCTGAAGCCATTCCAAGCATGTTGGAAGGAGGATCCTTCACATGGCTGTGGATGTAAGCGCTGGATGATGAGCATCAGGATGATGTTCTGGTTTCTGTTGGATATGATCAGGTGGATCATTTTTGTATGTATGTACGCATCATGTTGGATGCTGGATATGATCAGTTAGATCATTTTTGTATGTATGTACGCATCATGTTGGATGCTGGATATGATCAGTTGGATCATTTTTGTATGTATGTATGCATCATGTAGATGCTGGATATGATCAGTTGGATCATGTGTATGTATTTTGTATATGCATCATGTTGGATGCTTGGACCATGTATCTGTATATGCATCAGGTGGATACATTGATGATCAGGAGGATCATGTATGATGATATGTATCAGATAGATACTTGGTATGCATCAGGTAGATGCATTGATGATCAGGAGGATCATGTATGATGATATGTATCAGGTAGATACTTGCTATGCATCAGGTAGATGCATTGATGATCAGGTGGATCAGGTATGATGACATGCAGCAGGATGTTGCAGTGATGATCAGGATGATCATAGATGACGAGCTTCAGGATGTTGCTCCAGATGACATGCAGCAGGATGTTGCAGTGATGATGATCAGGATGATCATGGATACATCAGGATGATGTATGGTGAGTATCAGTTTGATACTCTGTGGCCGTGGATCAGGTTGTGCAGATAAGCATGTAATTTTTTCCCTGGGAGATTTGCAGATGGTCTTTCGAGGTTTTGCCTATGGCATGTAATTTGTGCCCTGGGACATCTGGCAAATGCTCTTTCGAGGTTTTGCTTGGGAGGACATATAATTTGTGCCCTGGGAGATCTGCAGATAGTCTTTCGAGGTTTTACCTATGGTATGTAATTTGTGCCCTGGGATATCTGGCAGATGCTCTTTCGAGGTTTTGTCCTATGGCATGTAATTTGTGCCCTGGGAGATCCGATAGGTTGAGCTGTGTGCTCGTAATCAGTCCTGGGATGCTCTTGCGAGGTTTTGCCATGACCACATGTAATTTGTGCCCTGGGAGATCCGATAGGTTGAGCTGTGTGCTCGTAATCAGTCCTGGGATGCTCTTGCGAGGTTTTGTGGTGACCACATGTAATTTGTGCCCTGGGAGATCCGATAGGTTGAGCCGTGTGCTCGTAATCAGTCCTGGGATTCTCTTTCGAGGTTTTGTGGTGAGGTCACATATAATTTGTGCCCTGGGAGATTTGCAGATGGTCTTTCGAGGTTTTGCCTATGGCATGTAATCTGTGCCCTGGGACATCTGGAAAATGCTCTTTCGAGGTTTTGTGACGCACGTAAAAGTCCTGAGGATTCCACAGTATGGCCAGTGATGACGAAGACCTGCAGGTGGTGGGCCTACATCCAGTATGAAAAAGGACTGGCTCTGTAGAACTTCCTATGATGAGTAGATTCAGAGATTGATTGAGATAGCAGCAGCAGTGACGATGATGATGACTCGATGACGATTATCTAGTGACGATGATCCAGAGAAGATGACTTGTGCTAGAAGAACTGTGCTGAGAAATACCTTCCTAGTTAAGAGGGAGTGTTGATGTATATGTAACTTCGGAATGTATTTCACATATATGTATATTGTATTCCTATAGAGATGTTATTATTCCTCTATACGGAAGAGTCGTCATTTATATTGTAAGTGTCGTAACTTATACTTGATGGGTTATTATATCACCTTGTTTGGGGTCGGCCCTGTATAAGTCATGTGGGTCAAAGGGTTATTAGACCACCCTATTGGGGGTCGGCCCACTCAGCATTATGTTATGTGGTAAAGTTCGAGCCTACATGAGTTAGGTAAAAAGGAAAGTCAAGTCAAGTATAAATAGAGTGCGGGAGGCACTCTATTTACTCACTCACTTCTCACACATGCACTCAAGGAGGAGTGGCGCACTTATGGAGGAGGAGGATCTGCTGCTAGGTTATGGCTATCTCTCTTGGTTGGTTGTATCATTGCTCTATCTATCTCTGAGGAAGTTATTGGGGTTTTTCACCTTTATGGTTTTCCCCAAGTAAATCTTTGTGTCTCTTGTGTGCTTGCATTATTGTCTCCATGTTTGATATGTTGTACATGTTGTTCTCTCAGTTAAGATCCTAGATCATATTGAAGTAAATTCAGAAAATTTAACAGATTCATCTTGGATAGATGCCTGTTGTTGATGGAATGTCTTTACTTCTTTCTATGCCACCTGAAAAATCAAATTGATTGTAATATGATTACTATCTTGCCTCTGTGAAAATTTGTATGGTAAAAATCTCTTACTGGTTAATTATACATTTGAAAGCTTTGACTCCATGCCCAATGTTTCTTGTTTACCTTTTCGACCAGAAAATATTTTTTGAGAAATTCTAAAAGAACCCTTGTATATTGTAGCCTTCACATATATATCAAGAGAGAGCCCTCTCTGGTAGAGAAAATGGCTAGTTCTTCTACCTAAAGCTTGGTTTGAAATAGGTTACCTTAGGTCTTATTTTCTTACAACCGGAATAAAATCTAAGTGCTAACATTTTTGGCGCCGTTACCGGGGACGAAAGTGAAATTTTCCCTGGGAGAAACGACAAAGAAAGCTCAAATTTCTTGGGCAAGGAAGTTCGAAACAAGTTGGTTGTAGATATTGCCCTGGCGACTTCACTTGTGACAGTTTTTAGAAATTTTGAGAGTAAGTTGAGAAAGACATTGTGGCTACAAGAAGGAATCCCGGTTCGCAGTTCTTTTCAGGCGTAGATAATCCAGAAAAGCTCCTCAAGACGGAGAAAGTCAAAGGCAAGACGAAAGAAGGTATTTCTCAGTTTTCGAATATATTCCCTTCTTTGCAAGAACATTTGTTTGAGGAAGAAAATATTGGTTCAAGTGAAAAGATTCTGTTTAGAACTAAGTCAGATTCTGATTTGAAAGAAACAAAAGTTGATCCACAAAGTTTGTGGGACTATTCTTTAAAATCTGTTTGGGAAAATTTACAAAGATCTGAGAGGAAAACACCTGAAATATCCAAAGCCCAAAGAATACCTGTACAGGGTAATAGACAACAGGCGACGGTAGTTGCACCTTATAATCCACCACCCATGGCTGCCAAATTTGCTCCTTTGGTTTTTCCAGTAGTTTTGCATGATTTGCCTCAAAATTATGCACAGAGAATCTTTACTTTTGATAATGAGGGAAATTATACAGCACAGCAACATGTTGATAATTTCAGCGATTTTATTGATTTAGAAGAAGTAGATTTTGATGATGCTAAAATGAGGTTGTTTGCTCAAAGCTTGAGAGGTGAAGTGAAAAAATGGTTTAGAGCTTTAGACGCTGGATCTATTGCAAATTATGATGCCTTTACAACCCTTTTTATCGAAAGGTGGGAAGATCAGAAAAATCCTTCGCAGGTATTGACCCAGTATAACAATCTGAAAAAGGGAGGTTTTGAGTCAGTTCAAGAGTTTTCTGCCAGATTTATGAAAGTCTACAATTCAATCCCTACAGATATAAAACCTCCAGTAGGAGCAGCCAAGTTACATTATGCTGATGCTTTTGAAGGTGATTTTTCATGCACATTAAGAGAAAGAAGATCTACTACTTTGGCAATAATGATGAAAGATGCAGTAGAAGTTGAGGCTAATATGATGGCTTCTGGAAAAATGAGACATAGAGATATGGATAGAAAGAAAATTAGAGAAGATAATCAAAATGTAGCTTCTTCTTCTTCTTCCTCTACAGATATAAAATTCGAAGCAATGATGAAAACTATGGAAAAGTTGCTAGAAAGATTAGTAGTGGACAACAAAACTCCAAATAAAGAACCAGCAGAACCTCAAATCATAAACCCGAACTTTAGGAGGCCTTTTGTTCCAGCTGCAAGGCCGAGAGGACAGCCAAACCCAAGGAATGCAGAAGAGGATCAAATCCGACCTCCTTTTCCTGAAAATTATATTGCTGGAGAAGCTGATGCCGAAATACCTGAAGGAGATATTCACCATTGTGGCAGTTCTGATCCAGAAGTGTATTTGACTAAACAAGAGCATGATATGTTCATGGAAGAAGGAGAATGTTGTAGTTTGGAGATAGGAAGTGATCAATACCAGATTGGTTATCAAAATTCCATAAACGATCTTCAAAGAAAGATAAATCTGAGGAACCGAGATGTTGTAATTGACAAAGGGAAAGAACCAATAGGCAAGTCAAAAAGAAATGCTGATAAAACTTCTACTAGTCATCCTGAACCACAAACTAAAAGAAAAGAAAATGAAGATGTGCCCAAGGTAATTCTAGACAGCAAGAAAGATCCAATGAAGGAAAGTGATAAAAATTTGGTTCCTTTCAACATACAGAATGAAATGTCAAAAGTCAAGATTTCAGTACCCTTTAATGAAATACTGAAGAACAAGGAATACAAGGAACAAATTTTCAAGATGATGCAGGTAGAAAATCGGGTGGAAATAGACACTTTGGAATTAGATGATGATAATCCTAATATCTGTTTAGGATCAAGAATGGAAGACAATAGTTTGGAAGAAGTTTCTCCCTTCTATGTGAATTTGGATATTCATGATAAAGTGGTACATAACTGTATGTTGGATTCCGGAGCTTCTCATAATTTGATGCCCAAACTTGTAGTAGAATCTTTGGGATTGGAAATCACAAGACCATATGATGACTTATTTTCTTTTGATTCAAGGAAAGTTAAATGTTTAGGGTTGATTAAAGATTTGACAGTCAATCTCAGTAAAATACCAGCCAAAGGTATTCTTATGGATGTGGTGGTTGCTGATATTCCTGCAAAGTTCGGTATGTTATTGTCCAGGTCGTGGGCTTCAAAGTTAAAGGGAACTCTACAAATGGATATGTCTTTCGCTACTATTCCGGTGTTGGGGGTACACAGAAGATTGTATACTGAAAAGAGAGCTTCTTATTTGGTAAGTGATTTAAAAGAGCCTGAGAAACAGGCCATATATGCATTAGACACCGATTTGGGTTCTTGCATTTTGTACAATGATATTGAATCTAAAGAAAAGATTGATTTAATTGAACCTAAAGAAAATGAGGAGGAAAGATTGTTAAGAGAAAAGATCAGAAAAGAAGGTACTTGGACGATGCACTTTGATGGAGCTAGAAGCAGAGAAGGAGCTGGAGCAGGAGTATGGATAATTACACCTGACAGAGAATTTCTAATGTTTTCTTACCAATTGAATTTTGAATGTACCAACAATGTTGCAGAATATGAGGCCTTAATTCTGGGATTGAATGTGTTGAAGGATTTGAAAGCAAAAAAGATTGAGGTATTTGGAGATTCTGAATTGGTTATAAATCAGGTAAAAGCTATTTATCATACCAAACATCCTAAAATGAGGTCCTATAGGAATGAAGTGTGGGATTTACTGGAAAAATTTTTCGATGAACATGATGTTATCTCAATTCCCCGAGTTAGCAACACTGTAGCAGATTCTTTAGCCACTGCAGGAGCTGCGTTCAAAACTCCCATCTTTTCTAAAAAAGAATATAATATCAAAGTCATACATAGACCGTCTATTCCAGACAATGTCAAACATTGGCAGGTCTTTGAAGATGACCAACAGATCAAACGCTTTTTGGAAATGACAGATGAGTTCAATTACAGGTCTATTGATGCAGAAGGTGATGAGATGGGTCCAGATGAAGTGGATTCCCCGGAGGAAGCCGAAAAATTCAAGCAGAGGATCGGAGGTAAGGATATTATTCAACTGAAGAATAACGTTATCCCTAGAGGTTTAATTCCTTTAGAAAAGCTATTTGATAAAAATGATGTGGTAAAGAATCCAAAGATTGAACCGAAACCTGAAGATGTAAAAGATTATAATTTGGGTTCTGAAAAAGATCCCAAATTGGTAAAACTTTCAAAGAAATTACCAAGAAAAGAAGAAGATAAAAGTGTGGAAGTAATGAAAAGGTTTTCAGATGTTTTTGCTTGGAGCTATGAGGATTTAAAGGAATATGATATTTCTGTTATACAACATACAATTCCAATTAAACCAGGTGAAAAGCCTTTTAAGCAAAAATTGAGAAGAATAAATCCCAAGCTACTGCCAGTGATAGAAAAAGAGGTGAGGAAGTTGTTTGATGCTAAGATAATTGTGTCTCTGAGGTTTTCCAAGTGGTTAGCAAATTTAGTACCTGTAAGGAAAAAGAATGGAGAAATAAGGTTGTGTGTGGATTTTAGAAACTTGAACAGAGCTTCTTTGAAAGATAATTATCCACTCCCTAAAATGGACCAGGTTTTACAACAAGTTGTGGGAGCCGAGAGAATTTCCATGCTAGATGGTTTTTCGGGTTATAATCAAATCAAAGTTCATCCAGAGGATCAAGAAAAAACTGTTTTTACTACTCCTTGGGGAATGTTTATGTATGCCAAAATGCCATTTGGTCTAATGAATGCAGGAGCAACATTTCAGAGAGCTATGGATATTGCATTTGCTGATGAAAGGGACAAAATTGTGGTGGTATACATGGATGATATCACTGTTTATTCAAAGAACGCTGCTGATCACTGGAAACATTTGGAAAGAGTCTTCATAAAATGTAGAAGGTTTGGAATTTCATTAAATCCAAAGAAATCGCATTTTTGCATGGAAGAAGGAAGGTTATTGGGACACATCATATCCAAAGAAGGAATTAAGATCGATCCGGAGAGAGTATCTGCAATACAAAAGGTAGGAATCCCTAGGAGTAAGAAAGAGATTCAGTCATTCATAGGAAGGGTAAATTGGTTGATGAGATTCATTCCCAGTTTTGCTGAAATTTTGAGAAATATAACTGAAATGTTGAGAAAAGATAGAGAAATTAAATGGAATGAAGAAGCAAGAAAATCCTTTGACAACATCAAGAAAGCACTGACTGAAGCACCGGTGTTAATTAGTCCAGATTATACAAGGGATTTCATTATGTTTACTTATGCATCAGAACACACAGTAGCTGGGGTATTATTGCAGAAGAATCAAGAAGGTATAGAACAGCCTATTGCATTTTTTAGTAAGATTCTGAGAGATGCAGAATTAAAATACAGCATCATGGAAAAACAAGCTTATGCTTTGGTGAAAGCATTGAAGGATTTCAGGATATATATTTTGCATTCTCATACAATAGCACATGTTCCATCAGCAGCAGTAAAAGACATTCTTACGCAACCAGATCCTGAAGGGAAAAGAGCAAAATGGATAGCAGTATTGCTGGAATATGACCTGGACATTAAACCCACCAAATTAATAAAAGGTCAAGGTTTAGCTAAGATGATGACAGAAACAAATTGGGATTCCCTCAGTATAAATTTTATGGCTGAAACTTCGTCCGAGGATATTCCAAAGTCACCAATAATTGAAGATTTCTCTTTATCTCCCTGGTACTCAGATATTGTATATGTCTTACAGAATCTCCAAGCACCTGCAGACATGGAAAAAACGAGGGCCATGTCAATAAAACTGAAAGCTGCAAAGTTTTGCATATTGGATGGGAATTTGTTTTGGAAAGATCCAGGAGGAATATTGTTAAATTGTCTTTTAGAGAATGAGGCACAGCATATTATGGTGGAATTTCATAAAGGTATGTGTGGAGGACATCATTCATGGAAGGCTACAGTAAACAAAATTCTTAGAGCTGGTTTTTACTGGCCTAGCATGTACTCCGATGTGTATAAAGAAATAACAAAATGTCATGAATGTCAAATTTTCGATGGAAAAAGAGAATTATTGCCATTTCCATTGAAACCCATTTCAGTTGAAGCACCTTTCCAACAGTGGGGGTTAGATTTTATTGGTGAAATTAACCCGAATTATTCAGGACAACACAAGTGGATTTTGACTGCTACTGACTACTTCACAAAATGGATTGAGGCCATCCCAACCAGAAATGCTACAGAGACGGTGATTATGAACTTTTTGGAAGAAAATATTTTGTCCAGGTTTGGTTGTCCTAAAAGGATAGTGACAGATAATGCCCCAGCGTTCAAGTCAAAAAAGATGATAAATTTCTGTCATAAATATCACATACATCTGAATCATTCAACAGCTTATTATCCACAAGGAAATGGATTAGCCGAATCTTCAAATAAAAGTTTGGTGAGAATCATAAAGAAGTTGTTAGAGGATAATAAGAGGGCTTGGCACACTAAACTGAAATATGCTCTTTGGGCAGACAGAATCAGTACAAAAAGAGCAATTGGCACTTCCCCTTTTCAGTTGGTATATGGTACAGAAGTACTTTTTCCTGTTTCTTTAGGATTGCCAGTCATGAAATTGTTACAAGAAGTTGATGAAGAACCAAATCATATGCAAAGAAGAATAAATCAAATGATAGAGTTGCATGAAGTCAGAGAAAAAGCATATAACAAGACCCAAATACATCAAGAAAAAATGAAAAAAACTTTTGACAGAAAAGTTAAGGAAAGGGATTTTCAAATAAATGATTTGGTTTTGAAGTGGGATTCCAGGAAAGAAGAGCACCATGGAAAGTTTGAGCATTTATGGAAAGGCCCATATATTATTGCAGGATGCCAAGGAGAAAATGCATTTATCTTAAAAAATTGCAATGGAGAATTTTATCCTGGAGGGCCAGTAAATGGGAGACACCTCAAACATTATTTGTCCTAACAGATGGAAGTGAAGGAAGGTTCCTGTACAGTGTAAATATTTAAAAAAAAAAAAAAAAAAAAAAAAAAGAGAGGGGGTTTGAATGCGGCCCAATGGATTAGGCACTTGGTCTACGATGTTCTTTGCTACCTCACAGGGAGGATAGCATCCCCAGTTGGAGCCAGTTATTGACACCAGGTCTGAGAAAAACCTAAAACTTTGGTTAAAAGGTCCTAAGAGAAAAAATCATCACAAAAGGGGTGAATTGAAGGTTTTCATATAAAAATATAAGATAAAAACCCATATTTATAAGGTCCGCTAGCAAATATAGGTAAGGGCTAAACCCCGGTCAAGTTCCATCGGTGGAGATATTAAAGGTCAAGATCAACGGCCAATATCAACCCCGCGTCGCCAATGTAATCGTCAACAAATGGTGGAGCGTGGTAGCGGACATAATACCACCAAGGCACGTGTCCGATATCCATTCATCCGCGCATGGATAAAGCGGTATCGAAAACCACTATAACACCGCGCGGAACCACCCATTATGGAAATGTGGAAAGATACCTTACGTGGCAAGGGTGGGACCCAACACGTGGTGAATAGGGAGAGCTTGGCGGAGCCATGGCACATGACATCATATTTTACAATGATCGGAAGGCTGATACATACCTAAATAAAATCAACGGCCAGCGTTTCATCCGCGGCCAGGAACATGCACACGGGATATAAGGGAAAGCGGTCGTGGAGATTAAACCACTATAACAGGTGTCAGCAGATGGTGTATCCGCGCGGGGAGCAAACCAGAAAAAGAAACCGCCTTTTCGATCGCGGATACCGCCGGTGGAATAAAGGGGGACGAGATCTGACGGTCCAAAACAATAGTTCGAAGATCAATGGTTGGATATGACCCGCGTCCATAAAGGTGCAAGGAGGTTATTCTAAAAAGGCTTATATAAAAAGAAAGGGCTCCACATAACGGCATTTTGCATGTGTCGTTATCCTGGAGAGCTCCGAAGACTGGTGGAAGCTGGCGATTGCGACAGAAGGCGAAAAGCGAGCACTTACAGGTAGGGTCTGGTGACCTGTCACACTTTTTAAACGGAATTTTGTTTAAAAGAAGCGTTTAAATGGAGACTGTGCAAGATATAAACGTCTTTAGGTCAAACGATGCCCTAGAAGACAGAGATGAAGATGTTTACGATACCCTCATTAGGTTTCCGGTATCCGATGTAAAAATTAAGTTGTCTGAGTTATTAAAAGAAGGTATAGACCCCCATAGGGTTCACCAGTCATCTCTGATAGCTTTTTGCCCTGACCAATTTCCTGTTTTCCCAGAATTCGTCTCCTGGTGTGCCGAAAATTATTCACAGGAAGAAAGAGTTGTTTTAAACAGCCAGAAAACTAGAGCCATTTGCAAAATCGAGCCAGCCGAAGTGATTAGAGCCCTGGAAGTAGATTTCCCCCAAACCCTCGACCCTGAGGTTTTTTTCGAGGTTTCGATTATTGAAAATTTTCATCACGCTTCTCAGAGTGATAAGGAAATGTTTTTTTCGACGTGTCTCAGACAAGAGACTAGCATTTCGGAACTCCCTTACCCTTTAGATATCAATCTTTTTAATGAAAATACCCAGTTGGTCTTGACACTGTTGGCCGTAGTTTTAGGGTTAGATACGGATTTGTATATAACTGAGTTTCAATTGAGTTTATTGTACAGAATAAGTATAGTCCAGTCGAGAATTGACGAAAGTCAAATTCCCCGACTAAATTTTGAAACATTCGTAGCAGAAAGGATGCATGACCAGATGGTCAATTTTTCCATGCACAGACATTTCAGGTTTCAGGCCTTTTTAATGAGAATGATTATGGTATCCAGCCAGGAAGAATTACAGTTCCCAGAGATTGTTTTCACAACTCCACTCGAAAATAATATTTTCAATTTTATCAATTACATGCTCTCGACGATCTTTAAGATGATTTTCGGAAAAAATCTGCCTAGGGTACTGCCGGAAATGCAGGTATCAATGCAACTGAATACAGAGTATGCCACAGGAGATTGGTTTTTATCGAGAAATAGTACAGTAGTCAGATTGTATGGATTCAAGCATAAACCCTATGTGCTACCAGCATTCCTCACCTTGAGGATTTTTGCCTTGGAGTTCTTGAGACAGAAATTGATTGTAGAAGATAACAATTTTTTAGTCCACAGACAAGCAACGGACATTAAATACCCTTTCACATTAGGTCCATTCACAATAAAGAATAAGAACGCTGCTGTATATATAGAGAAGTTGTTAAAAGACATGAATTTTGAGACAGATGCAGCTATGGAATATGACCCATTAAATATCATATCCAAACGAAGAATTGAGCATCGTATCAAGGCTCTGAATCATCAAACTGTTGAAGGAATGGCAGACAGAGCCAACTGGATCGAATACAAAGAAGAAATTATTCCAGACAAGTCCGACAAAGAAATGTCATTGGAAGAAGCAACGACAGAAACATAAAGCGAGATAAATACTGCATTAGTGGGGTCCAAAAGACCTATACAGGACATTATGATCATCGATGATGAAGAGACAGAAAAAGGAAAAAGATTGAAAACCGATGAGTCACAAGAATTGACAACAATTTTAGAAGAAGCAAAAGCGACAGAAGATGAAATACCAGAGGTTACAGTGAAGGAATAGACCCAGGAATATCATGGATGTATTTGACGAGCATAGTAAAAATAAACAAGAATCCGCGAAACAAACAAGTCAATTATTTCCAAAGGTCAGGAGTATATCTAATAATGAGGTGAGCTTATTTACCAGCAGAAACATCAAAGAAAATTCTCTGAAATTTTCAGTTGTAACAAAAAACAAGATCTCAGAGATGAAAATAGACTTGTCAAAAGTAAATGCCCCTGATAAAATTTTGTTACATAGGAAAACTGGAGAAGTCATATACTCTGACTATTTGGGGGCTACATTAAGAGCAGACAAACTGAAGAATTCAGTAGACAAATTAAATAATCAGTTGAGACAGGAAAAGGCAGAGAATAAGTCTCGACAACAGCAAATTAAGAAATTGAAAATAGATTTGACTAATAAAGATGGAGCTGCAGCCACTAAACTGCTCCAGGAGAAGGAAGAGGTGATCTTAACATTGAGACGAAAGTTAAAAATCCCAGACGCTGTACTCATTCAAGGTGCTGAATTGACAGTATTAGAAAAAGAGAAAGAAGAGTTATCTAACGAAGTCAATGATGTTACAGCTAAAATGTTAAAGCTCTCTGACGAAAAAGATTGTTGGGAAAAAGAAAGGTTCATTTTAGAAGAACGGTTAGCAACAGCAGGAAAACAATTAGCAGAGAACAGTCAGCAGCAAGTACAGACAGGCCCAGAAGAGGATAAGACCGGTGTAGATGGAATTTTACAGGCAATGTCACAAATAAGTTTAAAAGATAACGAAATCAAATTGTTGAAGGCAGAAGTACAGAAATTGAAAGAAGAAAATGAAGTAAAAGAGAAAGAAATAAAAACTTTGCAGGCAAATAATCAGGAATTGAGCAATAATAATAAAGGATTAGCAGCTCATGCAACAGGTCAAGCTGCTATGCAGGGATGTAAACATATGGTGTGGGACCAGATTATTAAAGAGGTTGAAAAACTTAGGCCATATCTGGATTATATAAGAGTTAAAGAAAAGGTAGCCAAAGATGCCTTCAACAGTTGCCAGGCAGTCAGGGAAAGCTTAAACAGAAAGCCGAAAGAAATAGCCCAGAAAGCAATAACATTTTTAAACAGTTTATCCGAGGCAGACCTGACAGCCATGAGTATAACAAACAGAATTTCTGTCATCACTTGGGCCAGAAGGATCTTGGGCAAATACTCACATGTCGAAAACATCGAGGCCAAAGCAGGAGAAATAAGGAAAGAAGTAATCCAGTTCAAAAAGCAATTTGACAAGTTAGTGAATAAAGGATTCCCAGCTTTCTGGAACGAAAATAGTGAATTAATTCCTCCAAATGATTATAAAATATTACTGTTTGATATCAGGATGGATCACCGAAAATTCCAGCAGCTAGATCACATGCTCACAGGAAAAATTCTAATGGAGAAAATGTCAGGGGAATTTGAAATTTTAAATATGCTAATTTCAACTAGTGCAAACCTTCTCCCTATTTCTTATGCAGGTCATATCGAGATGCGAGTCTTGGTGAAGGAAATGACCAGTTATGACTTACCCACGGCTGACTAGTGGAATTATGTGGAGAAGTACGGAAAGACCAGATATTCTGTTCATACTTAAATGCATTTGAAACTCTTGCCATGTGGCGAGAAGATGATATTCAAAAGGTTTTGCCAAGTGGCAAAAGACAATTTTATTTTAAATTTGTAATATTATTTGAAAGACAGTTATGGGTTGCTCGAAGACAGTTATCTTTTAGTTAAGCTTTTTAAATTATTGATTAGAAGAAGCAGTTATGTGGAACTTCTTCTAAAAATTTTGTATAAAAAACAATGGGGGTCATTGTTGAAGGGGTTGGAAAATTTTTGAGAAACAAGTATGTTTTGAAGTTATTTTTGAAGAAATAAAAGCAGTACAGTGATGGTACCTATCTTTTGATATCAGAGATTCATGAGTTAATCAGTCTTACAGTCTGTTATTCTCCTTATCTTTATATGTGCATGTTTACTTCCTTCGTTATGTCTCCCATAGTGTTTTCTTCCATATTTAAATGAGCACTTGAAATAACTTGAGATTCATACCGGTTATGCCTCATTTTATTTGCATTTAAATATCCATTATATTCTCCAAAGTTGGCAATAGATTCATCTTGGATAGATGCCTGTTGTTGATGGAATGTCTTTACTTCTTTCTATGCCACCTGAAAAATCAAATTGACTGTAATATGATTACTATCTTGCCTCTGTGAAAATTTGTATGGTAAAAATCTCTTGCTGGTTTATTATACATTTGAAAGCTTTGACTCCATGCCCAATGTTTCTTGTTTACCTTTTCGACCAGAAAATATTTTTTGAGAAATTCTAAAAGAACCCTTGTATATTTTAGCCTTCACATATATATCAAGAGAGAGCCCTCTCTGGTAGAGAAAATGGCTAGTTCTTCTACCTAAAGCTTGGTTTGAAATAGGTTACCTTAGGTCTTATTTTCTTACAACCGGAATAAAATCTAAGTGCTAACACAGATGATAAAAAACTAGGAAGCAAAAGGACACCCCCTTTTCTTCTGACTTTCGATATCTTCAATAGGAATGTGCATAACTACATGATAGACTCTGGTGCTTCATCGAATGTAATGCCATTGTCTGTTTGTAGAAAACTTAACGCCACATGGGAACCCTGCCCTACTCAGATCGTCCAAATCGACAGATCAAAAGTAAGAGTAGTAGGAAGGTTTAGAAACGTCTTACTTACATTATCTGCTAATCCACGCATTCACCAAACTATAGACATAGTGGTGGATGACATTCCTGAAGCTTATGGGATGTGGTTAAGTAGGGACTGGTCAGAGAAGCTAAAAGGCTACTTTGCCACTGACTGGTCTCATCTATGGTTACCCTATAATGGACAACCCAACAAAATAAAAATTAGTAGGGAACCATTCATGAAACAAATAGTCACAGATCTGAATGACTCTAGTGAGACTGCTGGTTATCTCAATTCACACATTGAACATTTCACGTTTGACACTTTCTTTGGAGATTTTCCTGCTGACTGTTCTCCAGATAAAAATTTACAGAAACAATCTCAAATCACTGAGTTTACCACTGTACCTTTCACCGGAGATGTTGTACATAATTTTTTTAATGTAAATACAAATTTTAGAATAGATCCAACTGCTTGGACTTTATTTTCTTATGGCTCTAGGTCTAAGGAAGGAGCTGGTGTAGGTTGTGTCCTCATCAACCCAAAAGGGATTAAAACTATGATAGCTTGCAGATTGGAATTTGACTATACCAACAACATGGCTGAATACGAAGCCCTTGTTCAAGGACTTAAAAAGGCGATTGATATGGGGGTACAAGTGATTCATTGCTTTGGGGATTCCGAGATCATTGTCAAACAGGTAAGGAACAAGATACATTGCTTATCTCCCCCCCTGATGAATTATCAGAAGCTGGTAAGGGATCTCACCAACTCCTTTTCTGCATTTAACATTAATTCTGTCCCTAGGTCACAAAATTTTGATGCCAATCTCCTAGCAAACACTGCATCTAGGTTGATATACCACCAGAAGGTTTGTCACCCCATACTTTTTACATAGAACTTATGTATAGGCCTTCCATACCTGACAATATGACCAACTGGAAAGTGTTTGATGACAATCAATAGATACTTGACTTCCTCACTGCACAGGATACTTTCCGAGACATGGCCATAGATGAGGAAGAGCATGTAAAATCACTCTTTGATCCTTCAAATGTTATCCCGAAATCTGTCATCAGTCTAGAAAAATTCTATGATTTGCAAGATAAATTCAGACACAAGACCAATTGCAAAACTCAAAGTTCCTCCCTAAGTTATGAGCCAATTAACTTAGGTACTGAGAAAGAACCTCGCTTTATCAATATTGGAGTTAATTGTTCTCCCAAGGAAAGAAGATCTATCATTAATCTATGTAAAGAATACAAGGGCGTTTTTGCCTGGACTTACGACAAATTGAAAACCTTTGACACGAGCATCATGCATCACAACATACCTATGAAGATGGAGGTGAAACCCTATCAACAGAAATTTCGCAAAATGCACCCTAGCTTGGAACCTATGTGAAAAAAGAATTAGAAAAATTACTGGCAGCCCGAATCATTTTTCCTGTCAGACACACCCAATGGATTGCCAATTTGATGCCCGTGCGTAAGAAAAGTGGTGAAATCAGACTGTGCGTTGATTTCTGAAATTTGAATTGGGCTTCTGAAAAAGACAACTATCATGTTCCACATATGGAGCAGATTCTGCAAAAGGTGGCTTGTTCTGAAATGTTCTCACTCCTGGATGGTTTTTCGTGTTGGTTGTGGAGCCAGATCTTCTAGTCTCATAGATGATATTGTATCAGTCGTGTTTGTACCCTAGTTTTATATGATATGTAGGTGGACTGTACAGTCACCCCAGCGGGGGTGTGTGGTGGGGCATTGCCCCCCCACGGGGTTCTAGGGGGGACCATCCCCCCTGGCTGGGAGGTCTAGGGGCTAGTGGTCCCCCGGTGGGGGTTCGGGGGCAACGCCCCCGAAGAAAATTTTTGGGGTTGTTTTCGCCAGCAGTTTTGCGGGCCCATGGTTTTGGGTATCCCGTGGTATTTTCCCATTGTATTTCCCTTATAAAATAAAGACATTGTAATATGGCTAGGGATGATGTATTAGGTTTTATGCATTGTAAATATCTCTAAGATCAGGAGAGAGACTGTGAAACAGAGAAGAGGAAGTGCAACAGTTGTGCTGCAGGTTGTATCCCTTCACCTTGCTGGACGATAATAATAATAAGGACTGGCAAATTCAGTGTGGACGTAGCCCAAGTTGGGTGAACCACAATATATCTGTGTCTCTCTTGTAATGTGTATGTGTGATTATATTTGCATTTATGGTTATTGTTATTGCTCTGTGATCCTGTTTTTCTAACATTTTGGGATACAACCAAGTTATGGTTTCTCCCGATGACCAATTGAAAACCGCGTTTAGAACACCCTGGGGCACTTTTGCTTACAGACGAATGCCCTTCGGATTGATAAATGTCGGAGCCTTGTAGTCTATATCTCTTGAATGTTATATGTATTTTCTTTTTATAAGATTCATGTTGTATGCAAGGACAGGGGGGTCTTATCACAAGCCATCCCTTCCATGATCATGGTTTTGATCTGGACTGAAGCTATCAGCATGGGGTCACCAAGCCATGATAGTTTCCTTTAGTGTTAAAGCTTAAGGACAAGGGGTCTCCTTACTGAGCGAGCTTGATCAGTTTCTAGATTAGGTATGTGAATGGCATTGTCAATATCTGATTACCAAGTCAAAGCAGTGGTATTGTATCAACAAGGTCTTATTTTGTAAGTTATTTAAAAAAATAGAAAAAGAAAAAAAAATCTGTGTATATATTAAGAAAGATCGTTGTGTATAAAACCAATTAATAAATCAAGGTAATGTGTAAATTAGATATCCATGACTAGTTATAAGTTTGTCCCAGGTTTATCAAAAGCTGTTGATTCAGTGATTGCATAATGATTAAGAAGTCTTACTGTCTCCTAACCCTCCTTATCAGATTTGCATTACTTTTAACACGATCATTGATGGGAACGTATCAATCTTATGTTTTCTACTCATTGGTTGTCTCTTTACAAAAATTTTCAGAAATTTCAGGTTGGTAAAGGCATTTGACCAGTGCACCATTCTGGATAAAATTTTGTTTGCAGAGATAACTGGTTCTCCCTAGTCAGTCGCCATTTGTTGTGACCACAACAAATCCCATGCTTCGGTCAAGCATGAGAGCCTCGATTTTTAATTTGCGCAAAGATATTCGTATGAGTGTTCTTGTGAATATGAATTTTAGCTTGGTTTCTACAATCCTGTACTTATGCCTTTGCTTAGCTTAATTTGTATTGCTTCCCCTAGAATTTTTCCGAGTGTTTTGATCGTAGAGAAATTCAAATATCAAGTCTTTTATTGCTTGTTTTCTGCTTTTCCGAAACCCGACTTTCGGACAAACCCAAATCCCGAACCCGACAGTTGCCGGTTGCGGGAAAACAATTTTCAGTTGTTTGGTTTTGGTGATCCCGAAACCCACAACCCGAAAGGTGCGGGATGCAGGAACTCCTTGCTAATAAGCTTGGGAATCGTCACTCCAAAAACCAGAACCCGCAATTGCGGCTTTCGAATTTTGGATTCCCGCTTTTTCTTTTCAGTTGCTCAGTATGTTCCGAAACCCGCAACCCGCAATTTTCAGGTCACGGGTTTCATAAATATGTTTTTTTTGTTGATCCATGTGAGCGATCCCGAAACCCACAATTTTTGGGTTGCGACTTTCGGGAATCATGAATAAACTCAGAAATAATTTCCCAAAGTCTTATCCTGCATCCTGCATTGCTAAATCCTCACCGTCCGTTTAGTTGATCCAATGGATGAGATTCGATTATTCAATTTTACATTGAAATGTCTTATTTTCACCGTTATCATGGATGGGATTCTCACTTCACTTTGCACTGCATGATCATCCTTGAAAACATCATTGCTTGATAAGATTGACCTATAATGACAGTGTTTAGATGTGACGTTAGATTATGTTGAAGGTGTACTTGTTATGATCCTTTTCGAATTAACATTCCGTTACGTCGTCTCATTCCAGTTTAAATGATTGTAATCCCCAACTTCGCATGATGGTAATCATTGCAGCTCATCATATTCAATTATTTTGATCCTCTGTCACTCATTTTAAATATGGTCGCAGGTATGAAGCACTTAGTTCATCGTTCGAATTGGTTAGAAAGTTTTCTTGTTTTGGCAATTTTTTTGTCTAACAATTTGTTGGATAAAATGTAGATAGGTTGTGAAACCTCCGATGAATCTTCCATGCACGAAGAGCTTCATTCTTTGTTATTTCCTGAACCTGTGTTGCCACCTTTTGATGCAGGTGTTCTTGATATCGACAGTGGTAGCGGAGAAGAAGTTTCTGAAATTCTGTCAGTTTGTTTACCGCCTCCTCATAAGGACGAAGAAGAAAGCAGTGAACAGCTGCATGATCAAGATGATTCTATTATCCAAGATCTCATAATAAATGAAGAACCCGACACATCACCAGCTCCCGTGAAACAAGACCCGTTGTCCGATTTTTCTTTTTTTGATAGCGTTATGGATCAACCAGGAGATTCTGCGGCGATTCAGTAGGAAGGTTTCGAGGACCGATTATTCCCTGTTGTCGATAACTATTAAGCTATTGAAAAATTCTCCAATTTTGCTACAGGATTTTCCAAAAATTCCAAGATGACTTTTGTTCAAAATTCACCTTGAAGCGGAGGGAATTTTCTGAGTTAGATTTGTTTAGATTATTATGGCCAGATTCCCTGGACTAATAGCCGAATTTAAACTTTGTAATCCTTATATTTTGGGATTCCCTTTTGGACTCCATTGTAATCCTTATTTAAGGAAGAGTACCTCATAGGCACAAGGAGGGTTGATAATTTTTGGGTCAAAAATCAGCAGGAGAGGACGTGGAGATACTCTGTTTTATCAGAGCCTTGTAATTTTGTTTACAGACTTCTTAATGCAATGAAGTAATATTTCAAATCATCTCTTGTTTATCCTCAAGTTTCTTTGATGGTGTCTGATTTCTAACTTTAGAATTTTCATCTACAGCATGTGTTTCTTTTGCATATATTAATTAATGCACATATCTCTTGTATTGATTTTTCTTATGGCAGATCTTTGTATAAGGGTGTCTTGTTAAATTTATTTGATTTAGATACTTTCTTTATCGATTTCTACAAATGATTCATATACTATTTAATCAATGTTAATTTTTCAATTAGCACAGTGATTACAGATTGATCTTGAACAAGCTTAATTACTTGAATTGTTCTCTTTAATTTTCATTAAGTTATTATGATTTAAGTAAACAAGTACATGCACCTTTTACATTTATGTTGAAGTAGGCAAACATGCTTGTTCCTCTCACATCAAGATCGATTTGCACAACTACAAGCTTCTCTTTAGAATAGGTCTAACTCAAATTAGATTCTTTTCTTAATAGTTTAAGTTAGAACAGACTTAGTTTTAAGCTTTTGTTTTCCGTATTAAATTTTTGATCAATCGATCAAACTCATCTACTCATAGAGTGCCAGTAGAGGCCGAATATCCATGGGAGAATTCCATACCAAACAGGCTGGGGATAGAACTGCCCTTGCGCAGGGTTTTTTGAAGCCTTTCAGTATGGGTTTTCGCCCTCTGTTGGGAGCCTTGGACCCATTCCAGCACCTTGCAACTACCCTGCACCCCTGAGGCCTCAACAAGCCCCAATTTTTACATACAAAGGCAATGTTTAAATTCCTTAGTCATTTTAAGGTTTTTATCCTGATTATCATGCTTTTTATCCCTTTGTCTTTGTTAAGATCCTAGTGGGCGGCCTTCACTAACATCTCGAGGTTTTGGTGTAATGGTTCGTATCATTTGGTATCAGAGCCTCCACCCAGGTTCAAGTCACAGAGCGGGTGGAAACGTCGGCATTGCAGTGTTTGCCCGAGGCTCGTATGGCTCAAAGGGGAGACCACCGTACGGGTGCACATCCAGCCTAGATTCTGGACTGCGAAGCGTGGTGGGATGTTAAGATCCTAGTCGGTGGCCTTCACTAACATATCGAGGTTTTGGTGTAATGGTTTGTATCATTTGATATCAGAGCCTCTACCCAGGTTCAAGTCACAGAGCGGGTGGCAACGTCGGCATTGCAGTGTTCGCCCGAGTCTCGTACGACTCAAAGGGGACACCACCGTACGGGCGCACATCCAGCCCAAATTCTGGACTGCAGAGCGTGGTGGGATGTTAAGATCCTAGTGGGTGGCCTTCACTAACATCTCGAGGTTTTGGTGTAACGGTTTGTATCAGTCTTGTTTTGATTCAGTTAGAGATTTTTCCTTTTGAAAATTCCTTTGGTTTTGTATGTTTTTGTGAGTTGCAGAAAGAACTAATTTTTTCGAAAAAGTTTGTCTTTCACGCAACCCGCAACCTGCAATGCGGATTTGGGAGCTTGGTTTGTTTTTTAGTTTGAAACTTTTCCATCCCCGCAACCCACAACCTGCAATGTGGATTGTGGATGCAAAAAACTTTCTTCAATAATCGCGGTTTGTCATCCCCGCAGCCTGCAACCCACAATTGTGGATTGCGGAGAGGATTTTTAAAACATTCTTCACTTTGTGTTTCCGCAACCCACAACCGCAATTGCGGATTGCAGACACTTTTGCTTTGTTTTTGTTTGAAGCTGCATTTTCGCAACCCGCAACCCACAATTGCGGATTGCGGAAAGTGTTTGAATAATGAGTTTGCATCTTGTGTTTCCACAACCCACAACTCGCAAATGTGGATTGTGGATTGCGGAAAGGATGTGTATATTTGTGAAATAAACGCCCGAAACTCTTCTCCCACATTTTAGATCTTTGGTATTATTTGGATTGTTTCCATTTTTACTGATCTCTAGCTTATATTTTCTCTTTTATTCATTTGAGTTGGTTCTATGATCTTGGTGGTTAACTTACCATGTTATCTTTCACATTCCCTAGCTAAGTTTGATCGTCACTGCACAAACTGATTATTCGAGGCGATGGCTGGTTATTACCTTCACTCTGGAATTGTGATTGATCTTTATTATTTTTTCTCTCATAATTTTGGATATTGCATTAGTTTGATATTTCAGCTTGATGGAGTTTTATTTTCACATATGCATGCCTAGAATCATAATGTAAATATTGTAAATAATCTTAGTCTTTGGGTTATTTGATTATATAAGTTTAATATTTTTAATGTTTAAATTAAGCTTGTTTGAAATCTTTTAAATATTCATGGTCATGCTTTGATTTTCATTAACTTAATTTGTGTATTTCATTAAATCCATATATTAACTTATACACAATTTAATGTTATAAAAATTAAAAGAATACATGTTTTAGTTTGTTTGAGTTCTAATTAGTGGGATTAAAATTCAACATTCAAGAATTTGAAATTAGTTTAATCATGGATAAGTATTTAATTTTTAATAAGCTTTTTTTATTTTGAAAATATAATTTCTATTTTTCCATTTTGCAATTTAAAAGGATTTTCTATTATTATTTTGCAAAATGAATTATTATTATTCTTTCTTAGTTTTCTATTCTCGGAAAATGATTATGTTAGAAACCTATTTATGGAATTCATTAACTCTCCTATATTATAGGAGTGATTCTTTTCTTATATATGTAACTTGTTTCTAACATTTATTTTCTTAAGAATTAACTTGTAAATAGTTTTGGTTTTTACTTCTAGGTTTATGGTTTCCCCATATTGGATTTTCTTTCACTTTGTAAATATTTCTAGATTTTTAATCTTTTCTCTATTATGGTTTTATTTTAATCTACTTCATTCAACGTTAGAAAAAAATAAAAAATTTGTATTTTTCAAGTTTTTCCAATAATTTTTATGCATTTTATGATTTTGATTGTTGAACTTTTAATGTTGATTGCAAAGGCAATTTTTTCTTGTTAAAATTTGATATTTCCGCAACCTGCAATGCGGATTGCGAAAATCATTTTTTTTCGAATTTTTACTTTGTCATTTACGCAATTTTGGGACCCTAACCTTATCTTATGCTATGTTTTATTTTAAATTTCGGGTCCGTAAATTTTGGTAATTTCATTTTTACTTAGGGTTTTAATTTTGGTTTTAATTTTAGTTCTTTTAATTTTGATTTGTTTAAATGATTTTTTCAAATTCAAAATTTCCTTCCCGATATGTGATTTCCGATATTTTGGGAATATTGATTTTGGTTTATTTGTTTTGGAAAATGATTCATATGCATAATGGATTTAATTATTAAGATCAATGGTCGCAATTCACTCTGCAAAAATCAACAGCTACTGAGTCTTAACTTCTGGGAGCAATATCTTGAGATTTATAAATACAAATCAAGCCCGAAATAGCTAGTTGGAAAGATGGAAGGATGAGGAATGATTTGGGAAGATTATGTTTTCCAAATGAATAGCTTAAACACCCCAAAAATCTATCTGAACAGTCAATTTCGGATTTTTATTAGATTTGTTTATTTTCATTATATTTTGATTTGCAAATGGAATTTTATTAATTTAGATTTCTCTCATTAGATTTGGAATGATATTTTAATTTCTCTTTTGAATTTATACAGGTGTGGATTTGGATTTGGAGGAATCAAATTGAAAAATTTACTTCCCAAGTTTGGAGTGATCAAAACGTGCCAAGTGGAAAGTAGTGATCTTTGAACGTGATTTCTGGAGCAATGTAGATGAATCTGAAAAATACGGGACATGGGTTTTGTGCATAATATGCCCAATTAGTTTGAAGTAGAGCAGAATCCTCAAAACGTTCTTCGTTTAAGAAATCTGTTTGGTTTTTCAAAATGGAATTTCCCAGATTTTTCTCATGGACAGATTTACTAAATGGAACAACTTAGTTAGTTAGCTCAGCAATTGGGGGAATTGATCTGATCTTCTCTTCTCATTTATTTTGTATAAATGCCTGTCTTCTATGATTTGAGAGGATGAAATTTGGAGGAGAAAATTAGCGAAGGAGACGGGAGATACTCTGGTTAATGTAGAGCTTGTAATTTCATACAAACTTTCAGTAATACATTTATGTTATTCTCTATGTTTCTCTTTTGTTTGTTAATCAAATTTCTTTGATAAATGTTGATTTTCACTTCAGGTTGCTTATCAATGTTGTTTACTCTTTGCAATCTATAAATACATTGATCTACAGTTTTGATTTCTCTCTGCTTATTATCTATGTATCTTTAAATGTTTTAAGAGAATTTATTCAATTAAAACTTTTATCTATTTCTGCAAATGGTTTACAGGCAATTATAATTTATGTTAATTTTTCAATTGACATATCAGTGACAGGTTAATCTTGAATGTTTCTAAATCCTTAACTTGCCATCAGTCAATCTTAATTGATTGGTAGTAATTTGAGTTGATAAGTAATTAAATCTCTTTTACTTTTCTGTTAAATTGATGAACATGCTTATCTATTTTCATATCAAGTTAATCAGCACATAAACAAGATATCATCTCAGGGTAGGTCTAACTTAGTTTAGATTTCCTTTCTAGGTATATTTGTTTTAGACTTTCGATACTTTGTTTTCCTCTTCAGGAAGACAGATCCTTTTAGGATCAAAACTCATCAACTCATAGAGTGCCAGCGGAGGCCGAATATCCGTGGGAGATTACTATTCCAAACAGCCTAGGGATAGAACTGTCCTTGCATAGGATCTTTTGAAGCCTTTCAGTTTGGGTTTTCCCCCTCTATTGTTTTCCTTGGACACCATTCTAGCACATACACAACCGAGGAATCAACAGGTCCCCGACATCTACAATCCGCAATCTGCATTGCGGATGCGGAAAGTCAATACCACATACCGCTGAGCTTGAAAACTTCCCAGGCTGATAAATTCCTCATCCCTGGACCATATTGGACAAATCGGGTTTGGAAATATATTGGAGATCTCTATGCAGTAGTGTGATCCCCTAAGACATATGAGGGTTCTAACTTGTCCATTTTTCCAACTGAAAGCTAGCTCAAAACCTCCTTTATGCCTCTTCACCCATCTGCAAGGAACTCTGCCTACCTTCTGCCATGAATTCCCCTTTCACCTGATCCACATAGGGGTTCTAAAACACAACAGGTGGTTATCTACTTCCTTTACCAAGTCCAGGTGATGCTATGTAGTCCATCGAACAATGCATGCAATGCTTAACAAACACACACATAAGGAAACTAAAACTAACAATGCATCTACAACCTGTAAGGTTAGCATCATATTAAACTCATGAAAATGATGAAGCATTAAAACATGAACTCAGCCTCACACTCAGGATTATACATAGTTCCCTATTGATAAATGCCATGTAATCATTCATTCAATAACTTGAACATAACAAGACTAACATAACATAGGGAAAACTAGCATCATTTACAACACAGAAAGCACGTATCTTTGGAATGAAGCTCTTTAAGCCACTGGCTAAGTCAAAGAAATGTTTCACCCAACCATAGGTCTCTTTCCAACCTATACTCTTTCCGCTGAGCGACCACCCCCGAGCTGGGTTGTGTATCCACTGAGGAGGCTAACTAGGCTCTCTCACAGGAAAGGCTCCATACTTATGCTAAGCCAACATGCAGTTGGGTTTATCAAGCATGCAAGGAAAACATGGAGGATGATGCTAAGCTAGTGAACTCAACCATAGAGCTACAGACATCTCAAATGATTCAACATACATCGTGCCTACAATACCTACCTCACCCTGCACAAGGAAAGCCCCCTTCTCTACTACACAGTCCCTCAGGGCCCCTTCCCTCCAATGCTCTTCAGGGTTGGCATAGAAAGGTACAAACTACTGCTTTCATGAGACTTTAGAGTTCACTGGGTTTATCAAGCATATCCAACCAATGTTTTATCTTCTTCTTCCTTGTTATTCAAGCTTGGAACTTCTCAGGGTTGTGTCCTAAGCTCTGTCCCGCAACTTCGTCCTCGACTATCAAATCCAGGTGTTCTCATGGTCATTCTAAGATTATCATGCTCTGGAATTTACCCCAGGGATCAGGCTCATAGATTTCCTGACCGATTTCACATCCCACGTAGGGTTTCTTGTGCATTCTTGGCTCTGTAATCTGTGGTTACACAGAATCACGATTTTATTGTCGTCTCCTCCCTACTGGGCTCCATGATGTGTGATGAATGAGGTTGTTGGTGTATTGGAGAAAACTCAGTATGGATTGGGGTAGACCACTACAGACAGCTGACTACCAGAAATTAATTCAATTCTCAAAACTATGCTATTATAAATGACAATGCTAAGATAATGGAGAATTTAACCAACCTCGATCCAAACATTGGATGTAGATCCCCGTTGGAGCTTTCAATCTGTGCACTTGAATCTGCAAATTAGTCTTGACAGACAATATATAACAAGTACATATAATATATAACCGACATTAACATCATCAATAGCAATGGTCCATGATATTATAAGTAAATGCAACCCAATGTAGAATAAACAACATTCACAACATTAATGGACAAGAATATGAGTATTTCTATTAATAAACAAGAAGTACAATGTGATACAACCTCTTGCCAGCAACCAATCTGAACCAAGATCTGGATCAATCCACTTGTGCCTCCACCACTTCAATCCTCCATGAATGGCAAACTCAAACTATGGTAGGAGTTTGGAAGGTGAACATAAGGGGTTCACAACTACAAGGATCAATGAGTGTAGACTCAAGATAGGGCAAAACTCCACTAGAGTTCTCTTACTCTTCTTTCTCCTCCCGTCCATAACCCATATGTGCTCAATATATAGTCCTCTCAAAGGTAAGTGAAAGGACACATCGAGATGTTTCTTGGGCAGATGGAGGGTCAAAGGTCACCCAATGACCGCTTTTTGGGAGTAAAAAGTAATAAACTAGTGATTTTTACCATTTTACATGATACTCACAGGATATAGTGATGCAAATCGCGGGTACGCCTGTTGTAATGATGCAACAAGCGTACAAGGAAAAAAATGAGGAAATAGTGTGTCTGAAGGATATAAAGTGGATCTGAGTCAGTGAAATGGATCCTATAGGACAAATAATGTTGATGCTCACAAGGTGGAAAATTACATTGTAACAGTTGGTCAACAATGGTATAGGGATCAGGCTGAGCGAATTCCCAGGTGGTAGAGTGTCTTAAGGAACAAGAAAAATAGAGCCATACCCTTCCATACATATTTCAGGGCTACTCCATACTCAATCAACCTCATGCACATGCCTTCTCAACCACATTCTTACATTAGAATTAAATGTCAGCATGGGAGTCAAATGGGTTCACAAATGGACATGTGGCAGCATGGGTTAGAATCCCTTAATCTCCTCACCTCTCTGTAGTGGGTACACATGGCCCCCTTCTCATTGGTTGCCTCCTTAGCAAGTTTTCTTGGTATTTTATTGGAATATTTAATATTTACATCATTTACAATATCTCATGGCTTAACAACACATGGATTTTCATAATTGTCAAATACTTTAATTTTTAAATAAAACCTGAGCATCCTCTAGTGGGGCATTGGCCTTGATCTCCACACTAGGGAAAACACACT
Source organism: Larix kaempferi (assembly GCA_027924585.1). Classification (NCBI taxonomy): domain Eukaryota; kingdom Viridiplantae; phylum Streptophyta; class Pinopsida; order Pinales; family Pinaceae; genus Larix; species Larix kaempferi. Next base: position 2,107,779 of record BSBM01000005.1, on the reverse strand, counting down.
TTGCATGTATACAATATTTCCATTGAATTCCATAAACCCTAAGGGGTCGAAATAGGGGTATTAAAACTCCCACCCCCCCCTTAGAACAATACCATCCTCGGTGTTCTTAAAACTAAACAAAAATGGGAATGCCTCTCTCCTAGAACCCTCCATCTCCCATGTAGCCTCTTCGGGACTAAGGTGCTTCCATTGCACCCTCACCTTCCCGATGGCTTTGTTCCAGAGAAATGTCACCATCCTATCGAGGATGCGCATAGGATCCACTTGTAACTCTCCCTCGGGTTCCACCTGTATCACATGCCAATCAATTATGTGATTAGGATCATGTACATATTTCTTAAGCAAAGAGACATGGAAAAAATTAGGAGCTCTAATGTTAGCAGGCAATGAAATTCTATATGCAACTGGTCCTATCCTATCAAGGAGATCAAATGGCCCACAATATCTTGGTGCCAACTTGGCACAACTCCCCAACTTCATAGAACGTTTCCTGGGTTTCAATCTCAAGTAAACATGATCCCCAATCTTAAATTCTTTATGCACTCTTTTCAAATATGCATAACTCTTATACATGTCCTGTGCTTTCTTCAAATTATGTCGGATCTTAACAACTTCCTGTTCCATCTCCTTGATCGTTTTGGGTCCAAGCACTACCCTGTTCACTGTAATGTCCCAATTCATTGGAGTCCTACATCATTTTCCATACAATACATCAAAAGGACTCATCCTCAATGATGCTTGATGTCAATTATTGTATCTAAATTCTACCATGTGTAGGTAGTCTTCCCACTTGGATGGTTTATCCATCACATACATCCTCAACATGTCTTCAAGTACCGAGTTCAGTCTCTCAGTCTGACCATCTGTTTGAGGATGATATGCTATACTAAAATTCAACCGAGTCCCCAATTCTTGAAACAGTCCCTTCCAAAATTTTGATGTGAACTTTGTATCACGATCTAAAATTATTGCCTTGGGAAATCCATGCAATCTGAATATCTCCTTCATGAAGATATTTGCAATGTCACTTGTCTTTTGAGTGGACTTAAGTGGAATAAACTGATCTACCTTCGATATCTTGTCCACCACTACCATGATTGAATCATTCTTCCTTACTGTCATTGGAAATTTTTTTATAAAATCCATAGAAATCACTTCCCATGTCCATTATGGAATGGGCAAATGTTTACAGGCAATCTACATGACTGAACTCAAACAAATCTCCCTAGTCTAATTGGATCTAGAAAAAATAAGTACACAACACTAGTTTATTTCCTAGATCAATAGAAATGCAAGATGGGTGAATAGATGGCTTAACTTGAATCTTCAGTTCCTTTCTCCTTGTTGTTCCAAGCTCCAAATCCTTCATATCTTCAGCTAGAAAACTATGTAAAGCAAGTGGAAACACACAAGTAGTAAAAGCATATAAACATGATTTGATCTAGATTAACAGTTAAGGAAGAAAATCCTAAGTATCACTAACACAACAACACTTATGGAAATAACTTGTATTAAATGTATTAAATAGAAATACATAGGGAAGAAAGGTCACAAACCAAGACTTAACAATGAAACTTCCATCCAACAATCCTAGCCTCCAAGATTAAAATGTTTCCTCCCAAAGGATGAATGAGGATCACCTAGAGAAATTTCACCAGCATATGATTACTATAATCCTTCATCCCTTAACAATGGAGAGGGGGTTCATATTTATAAGGCTAAACATATAGAATAGGTTGAGGATTTAGTGGAGAGGCTTAAGGGATATTCATCCCACTAGGTTAGGGGATCGAGTGCCACCTATCCAAGAATCTAGGGATAATACTCCACATCACCAAGATTCAAGAAATCGCTCGAAGCTTCCTTTTATCCAATTTAACCAACTCCGGTGCACTTTGCATGAAGACAAGGTACGTCAGAACTGGATCACCGCACCTTATACAAAGGAATCTTGCATCACTGACGGCTCTGCTAAGGTGCAGAGTGCGCCACCTTGGGTTAGACGCTCCATGCTGGAAAGTAGGGTGCGTCGGGTTGACAACAAAAAGTGCAAGAAAAGGACAACAACCTTTCTATGAATGATTTAGCCATGGTACTTTAGGTTGTAAGGCATGGAGGTGATACATGACTCATGATGATGATATTTTGGTGTAACAGCAAAGGCTGCAACAATCCCATTGGATGTTGATGTTCTTCCTTGACTTGTTGGAGCTTTTGACACATAGCAATGTACTCTACTATGTCCTTCTTCATCCCATGCCAAAAGTACTGCTTTCTTGCTGCTGTTATGGCCTTTTGATATACTGGGTGTCTAGAATATGGCATTTGATGTATCTCATCAATCACTAGTTCTTTAAATTTGTACTATTTGTAATATATAGTTCAGTACCCTGATAGATGAGAACATCATCTTCACCAATCCGATATCCTACACATGTTTCATCCACATTTCCCTGCTGCAATTTCTCTTTGTTTCGAAGGTAAGCTTCATCATTGTTTTGACCTTCAAGAACCCTATCCTTCAAATCTGTTTTACACATACTTACTGTTGCAATGTGAAATGTTCTACTAAGTGCATCTGCAACCTTATTCTCCTTACCTTTGACATGCTTAATTTCCAAATCAAATTCACAAAGAAATTCCATCCACCTATTTTTCCTAACATTCAGGTTTGGCTGGTCAAATAAATATTTCAAGCTCATGTGGTCTGTCTTGAGCTCAAAAATTATTCCCAAGAGATAATGCCTCCACCTCTTCAGAGCATGAACTATGGCTGCTAGCTCTAAAGCATGTGTGGCATAATTATTTTCATGCCCCTTTAACTGCCTGGACTCATAGAAAATTACAAATCCTTCTTGCATGAGCACTTCTTTAACTGCTAAAAAAATTTCTCACATTTTTCAGACCATACAAACTTGATACTCTTCCTTTGCAAGGAAGTGATTCGAAGAGCTATCTTGGAGAACCCTTCAATGAACCTTCTGTAATAGCCTGCAAGACCCTTAAAAGATCTAACATCTGCAATTTTCATTAGAGTAGGCCAATCCATTATGGATTCAATCTTCTCTGGATCCACTGCAATAAATTCTTCTGAGATGACATGACCCAAATATTGTACCTTCTTTTGATAAAATTCACACTTGCTCATCTTGGCACGCAGTTGGTGTTTTCTAAGAACTTGCAACACCATCCTTAGATATTCATTATTATCTTTTTCATTCTTTGAGTAAACACGAATGTCATCCAAGAACACAATCACAAACTTATCCAAATATTTGATGAAGACACTATTCATGAGACACCCCAATGTAGCAGGTGCATTGGTAAGACCAAATGGCACCACTGTGAACTCATAATGGCCATATCTTGTCCTGAAAGCTATCTTGTGAATGTCTTATTCTTCTTCTTTTAGCATACTGCATGCCACTATCGCCTGGGGTCTTTTACACAAGTCTTCGACGGTGCAAGTCCCATAAAGTGAATAAAGGAGTTGGGGTCGAACCTGATGTGACATCATTTGATTACCGTTCAATGATGTATACCATTAACAAACGCGAGATGACCCACCAATAATGAAAATGGGCATCAAGGCACATAGCACAATCTTCGGAGTGCAAATAAATGAGTTGAAGTCGAAAACTAGGATGAATCCATCGATCACGGGACATTGTGGCATTCCCAAAACTGTCGATGGCGAGAGAACCTGCCACTAATGATTGCAAGCCTCAAGGTACTCAACCGAGCTCTAATCCTAAAGTCCTGGAATAAATGGGTTGAAGTCGATGAAACGAGACTCGCTAGAAGGAGGGAATTAATGCATCCTCCGTCAACCAACACGAGGTACCAGCTATGCTGAAAGATTTGGAAGATCTCAGGTGAAACGAATTGACTCAATAAGGATGGCCGACATGCAATAGTCAAGAGATCTGAGGAGTGGCCGACTCTGGTTTCAGTACTTTCTTTGAACAAGAGCATGAGAAGATGGATAGACATAGGAAACATAGACTCGATATAGACTGCGTGATGCAAGAGGCATCACAAAGGGCTCCATAATGACTGGAAGCTTAACCAATCGGTGGAGAAACTGAGATACAAGTACAGCTCCTAAGGTCCAACTATAGTCCCGACTCATAGTGTACGAAGTGGAATAAATGCTCTGTTCAAAGGCAACACAATAGCTTCCAACTAGAAGTAGTACCCATAATCCCGTCCGGCTTTTTGGAATATTTGATTTTTTTTCATCTTTTTCATATTTGGGGAAATCTTGAAAAAGAATAAAATTGCTTATAGTACAACAAGTGAGGGAACGAGTGTCAAATAGTGAGCAGACTAGTCCCAAGCAGTGGAACATACCTATGATCAATGCAAGGAAGTGCATGCAGGATGTGGACACTCGGGGGTGTGTTCCCTCAAGGTCAAAAGGTCATCAAATTGTGAAGGACAAGTGGAAGCTCTGCAAGGCTCGATAGGGAAAAGTGCTCAGGCACTAGGATAACAACTAAGTAAGCGGGAGGCGGAACAAGGCTCAAGCGGCAAGCAGGACGATGCAATGCAATCACAATATGATATAACTGAGGGGAGTCCTTAAGGGAGATGACCAGCATAAGACAAAGTAGAGTATGAGTCTTTATCACAACGTCATGGCGTAAATACAAAGGACTCCCAATCCTAAGGACAAATGACGGCATGGGCACCAGAATGCATAAAGGGGTTCTAACTAGGGTACCCATGTTCTGAAAAGCCCTACCACCTCATAACGACACTTCTATAGCAGTGTGAAGGTTCTGTGTCAGTTACGAAGCGGGGTCACACCTATGGTTTGTGAAAATGGTCAAAAGGTCAAATGCATAATGCATGTGGAAATGGAATCTAACCTATATGCCAAGTGTGAAACGTACCTGTCGTAGGTGTGAAATGGTCCAAAACAACTTTCGCTAAAGAAATCTAATTAAAAATTCTACTCCATGACATTATATTAGTCCATAACGGCATCAAACGGTAAAAACTATAGACACTTGTCCTGAAAATTATAAATAGTAATAAAAATTTACAATTTACAATTCATTTTTACTATTCACCCATTTGGAGCTTTGTGGTTAGTTTTCACCTTGAAGTTCAACTGCCGATTCTGGGAGCTACAAGCGTCCATTCATCGAACCGTCCGGAGCAGGTTGGTAGTCTTAGCCATACCTTTAATTTCATTGCATTCATTTTAGTTTTCAGCGGTGAGATTTTTAGTTTGGCCAAGCCCTAAATGGCTTCGGCGCTACCCGCAAGCTATCACTATGCGGGTCACAGGTAGGGCACGATACTCGTAGTCAACGCACGGGTTGACTGCGGGTACCCGCAACAGTGTACAAATTATCCCGCGGGAAGTGGAAGACATCTACTTCATTACCGGTTTGTCCCGATGAGGTGAGGTGGCCAATCTTCAGTCTCGTACTGTGGGTGGTGGGATCACCATCCTTGATTACATAGCATGGTATTGTCCCGCAAACACACGAGCGGTGGAAGTCAGGTGCCCATCAATGCCATAGTAGATATGAGCATGAATATCATTGCAGCTACCTTACTGGGAATATCGGGTTCAAAAGCTCTGCACCAGGCATCTAGGCCAGTGATGTTCTATGCATCACAATGCATGCAGCCTATAGTATTAGATTGGTGTACCACACTACTAGGGTTTATGAAGATCCAATTGACAGAATGCAAAGAAGGGAAGGCCAAAAAATTCAGGTATGGAAGTATCTTATGCAGCTTCTTCGAGAGAGAGTTTCGGGTATTAGTCCGAGGGTGGATGTCCCTCCTCATAGTCTCCGCGATCTAGCCCTAACCCGGTGGGATGAGATCTTGACACGATAGGGTGGTGGCTGTCTGGCATCACCATATACTGAGGAGTTCTTACGCTGGTGGGACCAACAGGTCATTTCCATAGAGGACTATCCCTATGCAAGGATAGACTTCCGCCAAGATCGGGACATGCCACTCCCACCAAATGTAGCGTTCGAAGACATTGGTGAATACTCTTTTTAGGTTTTTTGTTATTAAATTTTTATGGATTTTTTATTATAGATGTGAATGCAAAAATATTTTTGGTGGTAGTATCAAGTGCTAATGGTTGACTGTTTGCTCACAGACAAGGGCCCAGTGAGACCCGATGGATTCCCGAGACATGGTCGCGGGGGAAAGGGTGATGAGGTAGGTGATGCTGAAACAAGGCGCACTCTACAGATCTTACGGTGCAACCTATCATGGATGTTTGCCATGGTTCCATAGATAGAGGTGGCGCGACTACCTGAGGCCATGCAGCGCCAAGTAGTGGGGGTTTCAAGTGACTGGGTGCGGTTATTGCAGGGGGTTTCCAATGCAGTTCATTATTTCTATGAGACACATCCTGTCGAGGCAATAGCTAGGCCTCCTTGTAGGGAGTAGATATCCCAGGATCTCATTTTTGTATCGATATGTATATTTTTGAAGGCTACGGGCTCCAGTTTTGTATGACACTACCATTTTTGGACATATTTATATATAAACTATGGTTCTCTAGTTCTACGATATGTGTGTATGTACAAATGTATGAATGTATTCTTTCATTTGTGTGCTTCATTATGAATGTGATAAATGGAAATCTAATACATAGTTAGCGTATGCATCAGATATATGATTAAGACTTCTCGGAACATGAATGTATGTAATTGAAACAAAATGTCTCTCCAAGAGTCTTACCCTTAGGAATTTTCGTAGTAGTGTAGGGTCTCACACACGGTACTGCCCATTCAACTGAGACACAACTAGTTGTGAATCCAGGTGGACCTTTAAATACTGGACGCCATGTGAAATAGCATCCCGAAGTAGCTCAATGACGGCACTATACTCAGCCACATTGTTAGATGTAGAACCAAGACAAGCACCTCCTGAGGACAGAACTAGGTGGTTAGGTGAGAGAATAACCCAGGAAGTCGAAGCAAGCTGCTACGTATGCTGACTAGCACCATCCACGAAACCTAAGAATGTAGGAGATGCCGCTGACATCTGTCAATCAAATGGAAGCTAATCAACAGACCCAAAAACCAAAAAGCAAGCTAAACTATGTACAGAAACAACTATACAATAGTATACAAAAGTATCAGCCTGAACCAGAGGTTCAAGCGTAGTACCGCTTGAGATAGAGCCCATTTCTAGGCTCCTTCAAGACAATCCCCTCATATTCTTCTAATTCATAGGCTCATTTTTCCAGGACACGCTTCACAATGTAAGGACTGTGCCACATGGGGTTGAACTTTCCTGCCCCCAGGGGTTCTTTAGCTTGGTCATATAAGAGGACCAAGTCACCTTCAACATACTGTCAGGGACGGACAGACCTATCATACTGAACCTTGACATGACATTTGTTGGCATCTATGGCCACAATGGCATCTCGATGTTGCTTGTCAAGTTGCTCAAGGTGGATTAAACATTGCTCAATACCTGTCGTATCAGGGAGGAGCTCTATGGCAAATTTAAGCAACAGGATTTCGCATTCAATCGATAAAAGTGACTCAACACCGTGAACTAGCTGGAACAGTGAGAATCCGGTGGCAGTCTTGACTACGGTTTGGTATGCCCACAAAGCAGGATATAACATGATGTGCCAATTGTTCTTGCTTTGTTGGATGGTACGCTGGAGAATGGTCTTCAAAGACTTATTAACTTCTTCAACTTGACCATTCGCTTGGGGATAGTAGGAAGACGAGTGTTCTTGACAAAACCCAAGCTTGAGAGACAAATCCTCCATCATCTTGTTTTGAAAGTGACTACCATGGTCAGTGACAATCTCTTTCGGAATACCGAAACGAGTGATAATTTGATTGAACACGAAATGGGCTGCAGTATCACCATCGGCTTTTACAGTAGGCATGGCCTCAGCCCATTTGGAAAAATAGTCCATGGCCACTATGATATGGTGAAGCCCCCCAGCTAAAGCTATTTTGCAATCCATGAAGTCCACCCCCCACTTAGTGAAGGGACCGATGGTGACGACCGAATGAACGGGCGCTGGATGTGAGTGTATATTCCGAGAGAACACCTGGAAAGGGTGGCATCTCTTCACAGCATTAACAAAATCCTTAAAGATTGAAGGCCAAAAGTAACCAGCTCGCATAATACGTTGGGTTGTAGCAAGCCCGGATAAGTGACCACCACACACCCCTGCATGGCAATCATTAAGCACCTGCTCTGCTTCTTCATGATTTAAGCAACGATGGAGAATAGAATCCTTTCCTCAGTGATACAAAGTGTCACCGACGATGGTATAGTCTTTAACGTGATGTTTCACATGTCGTCACTCGTCTTGTGAATTATGCGAAGGAAACTTCAAAGTTTGGAGATATACAATGACATCCCCATACCAAGGGTCCTCGGATGAGATAAGAAATAAGTGCTCATCCACAAAGGAATCTTCATGAATGACATCCTCATCAAGTCTTAGGAGGTCCGACATAATCTCAGCAAACACCAACGATTTCACCGATTTTGTCGAAGCAAAATCGAGATCGAACTCCTGAAGGATCACAATCCATTTATTATACTTCTCCGCTATAAGGCATCATGATAGCACAAAATGAAATGATTTGATGTGAGCTACAACTATGGTTGTTCTAAGCAAAATGTAATGTCATAACCACTGGACTGCATGGACAGTCGCAAGCACTAGCTTTTCCACGTGAGTATATCTTAGCTCAGCGTCTACTAGCTTTCGACTGAGATAATAGATAACATGCTCGATGAGCGCGTCATCAACCTAAACCAAGACCATGCCAATCGTCTCTTGAGACGCGGCCACATAAAGGATAAAATCTCATGCGAAGTCTGGTGGACTAAGCATAGGGGCCGATACCAAAGCTTCCTTAAGGGCATCGAAAGACTGTTGGGCTCGCTCATCCCAGATAAAAGGTGTGTCTTTCTTCAATAAGCGCACGAAACCTTTGGTAAGATTAGCATAATTGACTACAAATCGATGCAAAAAGTAGCTCTCCCTTGGAGGCTCTAAAGTTGTAACAAATTGCGCGGAGGAGGAAACCGAAGTATTGCCTCAACTTTTAGAGGATCGACTCTAATACCCTCTTTCGAAAATATGAAGCCTAGAAGGCGACCAGTCCTTACAGTGAAGATGCATTTATTGGGATTCAATCAAATTTTGTAGTGTATACATTGTTCGAGAATCATAAGGAGGTGCTTGGGGTTTCTGCTCTCTTGCAAGAATGGCCAGCAAGATCATCTAAGAAAACCTCCATAATCTTCTTAAGATCATGAAAGGCGTAGGTCATGGCTCGCTGAAACGTAGCTCCGACGTTTTTAAGGCCGAAGGGAATTTTCCGACATGCAAACGTTCCCCATGGACAAATGAATTCCATCTTATGTTGGTTCACGGGTTTGATTTGAATCTGGTTATACCCTAAGAAGCCATCCATGAATGAAAAAATCTCACTTCTCGCACAAGCATCCAAGATCTGATCAATGAATGGCATGAGGAAGTTGTCTTTCGAACATGCATGGTTCAAATCTCTAAAATCGGTGCATATGTGGATCGTTCCCTGCTTCTTATCCACAGGAACGGGGTTTGACACCCATTCAGTAAGGGGAACGGGGTAGATGAAACCAGCTTTGAGCAGTTTCTCCACCTCTGCCTTGATAGTAGCTGCCTTCCTAGGGTTCACAGCAAGTAAGCGTTGTTGAACCGGTTTAGCATTAGGATACGTTATAATCTAATGTTCAGCAATGCAGGGGTTTATTCCTGGCATCTCCTCATATGACCAGGCGAAAGCTTCCCAGAGTTCTGTAAAAAATTCAGTGTAAATAGCAATCTCCTCAGGAATGCAATCGGCACCAATGTAGACATTGTCCACCTTTCTGGGAGTACGAGAGATGTTGATCGACATAGTTGGGGAAATATTGGCCATATTCCCCTCACAAAAACATCATGTGACTCCAAAAGAGACACAGGGTGACCAACCATCTCTGCTAGAGTCATCCTAAACTCTTCTTGCTCAACGAGCTCGAGGTTGGGAAGGAAATAAGAGCGATGATGCATATCCTCCCAAGGCCTCTCACTAGCACACATGGCCTCCATAATAGCTTCATCAGACGACAAAGTATAATAAAGGCAGTCTTCTGAACAAGATGAGTTGGCTTCCCAAACTGGCAGTGTCATGGGATCTTCTTCGACTCTCTGAGAAGAAGAGAGATCTGGTTCTACAGCGGCTTATTGAATATGCTCGTAAGCAAGCTTAGCTACAGACAATGGCACAGACATCCCGATGTGCGTAATGTCTCCAGACGTAGAACTCGTGGACGGTAAAGTCCATGGATCAGTACAATAGGAAGTTCGGAATGGCATACTATGCAAAGGAGGAGACGCATCGTCGGAAATGGTTCCGATGAAGTTCACAAGTGTAGTAAAATTATAAGTTCCCATCAATGAAGGATACGTACCAACACCTATGTTCCCAGTTGCCGGCTGAGAATCAGTAACTTGAGGGACTATGGATCCCATGGATGCTGTGGAAGGAGTGTTGATGAAATCCAGCTGATTGATGGTCACAATCTTGCCTTCATGGGGAAAGCAGATAACTCTAAATATAGTGGACGCAACAGCCTTCACAGCATACATCCAATTCCGACCAAGTAACAGGTTATAGTCGATGGGCACATCAACCACCTCGACTTCAATAGGCACAGACTTACCTCCCAAGCAGACAACAAGGGAAGGGATAATTCCATGCGGCTTAAATGATCGACCATCGAATGCAGTGAGCATGGTTCTAGATGCGAGTAGAGGAGGAGAGCCAAGAGCTTTCCAACAAGTTAATGACATTACTGACGCGGAAGCACCTTCATCAACCATAGTACGTTTGACAAAAATCTGAAGGCACACCACCTGGATTTGAAAAGCCACGTGGTAAGGTAAGCGTGGTTGAACATCAGTAGTATTGAACTTGATAACATTGGGATTTCCCCCATCCTGAACTCCTAACACACTCAAAAGGGCATGCTTCTGAGAAGGACAGACCTACAAAAATTCAAGATCCGGCATGGCACACGGAGTTTGGCCCAAATCTTCTACAATGGAGTAGTTCTGGGTGGCTCGATCATTAGGATTATGCGTAGAGCACTTGAGAACACCTTTCGGTATCTGCGGCATATTAGAGGGCTTATCAATATGCAAGGAATTGTCAGGCGGAGGGGGAGGCTCACTCCCCATATTAGGTTGTGGTGCACCATAATCACGTTGACGAGTAGCAACACTAACCTCCGATTGAACCATATTCACACATCCATAACCACTAGTATTGGAAGAAGACATTACCGTTTCAGTAGGTCCATAACCAGTGGTGGGAGCATGCGAAGCCATGTTTTGATGATGAGGAAGGGGATCCTTTAACACAACTGGGCTCTGTTACAAATGCTTCGATGCTTCTTCGATTCGAGGACATAAGTGAGTAAGATGATCTTCCCCACAGAGCTTGCAAGGGAATTTCACCTTATGCCTAGGTTTACGATCCTCACCAGCATTTTCGCCTTCCCGAGGAGGGTTGGCATTCTCTTTACTATGGGTATTGCGATTGCTATTATTGTTATTCCTATTGTTTCCACCCCTACGGTTGTTTCTCCCCTTTTTCTTACCACCAAGTTGTTGGTTACCTGATGACTTCGTTGATTGCACATTGTGTACATCAAATGACGGGGTGGAAGTGGACAAGGTCTGAACCCGTCCAGGGGTAGACTAGTTTAGCGACAAATTGTGCATTTGATTAGCTACCAAGTCTATGGGGAGAGTGCTTTCGGATCCCACAATGCCATTGGCATGTGGTCCAGGAACTAACGTGGGCTCATGTCGCGTTCTCGGTGCGTCAGGAATAATGTCATATAAAATGCTAGACTGAGAGTATAGTAGGTCTAACTGCTGGACTTTCAAGATATATTGTTCCTCAATCACAATGCCGGAGATCGAAACATCCTTAGCAATGTATGGGAGTAAGGACTTGAGGAACCATTTGTTAACACCCAAAAAGTGCTCACTAGCTCATTCCCTTATTCACATGACCCATTTGTCCACTTTTCCACCATTTGAGCCTCTAAAGCCATCAAAAGGTCACCAAAAAGACCATAATACACCTTTTTCACCTCAAAATATATATTTTTCCTCAAAAAACACAAAAAGAATCCTCAAAAAGGGTCTAGAATTCCCAAAAATATTAAAAGGGAATAAAAATATTCAAAATATTCGAAAAAGCAAAAAAGAGGGAAAAAGAGACCTAAACCATGTTGGCCAATACCATTGGTTTCCTTAAAACCATAATGGTATTCCCCATCACCAAAAACTATAAAAAGGTGATAGGGGCTCCTCACTTTCCATCCACATTTCATCCTATCCTTATGCTGCCAAATTCTTATTGAGAGCCATTGTCTCCCATTTTGAGTTTCAAGACCCCCATTTCAACATCTTGGAGAAGAGACCATTGGAGCTTGGAGCACTTCAACCTTGGAGTTGCTCAACACCAAACATCCTCACCTTTGAGGTAATACAAAAAATCTATTATTTTTTACTCTTGTTCTTCCATAGATCTCTTGTTATTGATTTAGTTCTTGTTTATTTACACATGCTTATGTTAATGTTAGATTAGATTTATAATTGTTTTTTATTTTATTCGAAGACTGCTATTACAAGTTAATAGGTGCATCCTTGCACATGCTTGATTGAAAAACCAAGCAACAGTTTTTTGGCGACTCCGCTGGGGATCGAACCCAGAATTGACTCCGCTCGGTTTCGAGCTTTAAATTTTTGCAATTTTTGCTTTAGATCTTTGTTTTTTACTTGTTTTTACCATTCCAATTAGCAGATCTGCCATACTAGACAACATATTCATTGCTGCCCTAGCTTTTGGCGCTTTCTGTAGCCTTTAACAAACCAAAATTTCACTTTTCGGTGACTCTTTTTTCCATTTTCGCATCGTGACTTTTCACCTGATAGTCGCACGGCTCATCACAACCTTGCGGCCTTTTTTCGCGCTGCACATCGTGGCTTAACGGCCTTTTTCCACATTGCACATCGCGGCTTCGCGGCCTTTTTCCACGCTGCACATCGCGGCTTCGCGGCCTTTTTCCATGTTGCACATCGCGGCTTCGCGGCCTTTTTCTGCGCTGCACATCGCGGCTTCACGACTCAAACCCGCGATTCCCATCACGGCTTTTTCCCATAAACCCGTGATGCTGTGTTTTTTCGCTCGGCCCAATTTTTAGAAAAAAATTGCTACATTTTTTACCCATTTAGCCTATTTTCCAGCATTATTTTTTCTACATTATTGCAGCAATAATGAATCTTTTTTCTATTACATATGCTCAATTAAAATCTTTTTAAAAATTTTCAACAAGTGAAAGAAAGGTTTTTAGCACTTTGTTTAGATCATAGATTTCATTTCCTTGCAAATTTTGAACCATTTTTCTGATTTGCTCAATAGTTTTGCCCAAGCAAGCACTTAGAAATCCATTTATTTCTTATCATTTTTACAATATTTGCTTTCCTTTAAAAATTATTTCGAAAATTCATAGTTTTTGAAATATTTTTGTTAAAGCATTTACATTTCAGAAAAAAGCCTTTTATTTTTGCAAATTGGAATCGTCTTGTTTTTTCATTTGTAATCAATCGCCCAAATGAGGCAAATTCATTTTCAGTTAAATAATCACACTTGCACCCAATCTACCACATTTTTAATTAACTGAGCCTTAAAATCCACCTAAACTCAACCAACACTTTAACCCCACTTGGGGAACACTTAAAGAATCTTGTAGCTAGGTAGGATTGAGGGAATAGGTGTTCCAATAACACCCCTCAATTATTTACATCTGAGACATAGTGGTTGTCTTTTAGGGTCCCAAAAATCCCTTATTATTTGTTGACATGGTTATATACCAATTTATCGGGAAGGCCTCTCCCTTAGGAGGGTTGAAATAGCCAGACTGGTTCTGGAAGTATGAGTGGAATACTGCTATCCATTCAGTAACCGAAGGATACCTTTCACAGTTCTCGATGTACCACCTGTATGGGAGTACAGTGGTGATAGAACCAAACTACAGATTCACCCAACCGAACGTGTCATGAACGGGGTATCCTAGTGACCAATTTTTAGGATTGTCTACCCGGTATCCCTCCCAGTAGGGGGATATCTAGCCTTTGATTCCACTACTCATATTATCTGTCTTGGATTTCATCACCTTGCAGAGGATATGTTTCGTTGAATCATAATACCACTTTTAGTTAGGCGTTTGCATGCTCTGCTACCCCCCTTGGTCTAGTAAGCATCACTTTTTTCTAGGAACCGTTTGATTTTTGGTATTCTTACCACTTTTCTTGATTCCTCCACTTATTATAGAACAACTGTTATAATAAGTGCTTTTGAGGTTGGTTATTGGCCTGAGAGCCATTTTTTTCACACTCCCCTCCTGCACACATCGTGGCATTTGGGTCTTGAGTTTTTTATCTCACCACCACCCATTGGCATTTATAGACATTTCTCACCATTGAGAACTTAAGACGATCCCACCATTTTCAGGGTGAACCCCCTCAGTTCGGTACACTTGACTCTACACGTCATAGACGTAGAGCATTATCCCTTGACTCCACACGTCATCGGCATAGAAACCAGTCATCTGATTCTGACGCGCCTCATTTTACATCTGATTCTGAGGTTGAATCCGAACACCCTACCGAGACATCACCAACTAAGCCCATGGCTGGATCACAATATGACCCCCTTTTCACCAGTGCTATTGGAGCTACATCAACAAACCCCACTACTACCGTGACAACCATGGTAGCCACAACCCCCTTAGGCATGCCTAACATGGGGGCCACCCCCCCTCTAGGCATGCCCAACACAGGACCACCACCTATTTTAGGTATGCCCAGCATGGGGGTCCCTCCCCCTCTCATCGCCACTACCCAGATCCCAGGGATTACTGGAAACATTCCTAACCCATTTGCAACCCATGTTGCACTTGGGAGCGCAGGCCCTTCCCAAACCACATCGGTCGGAGGACACATCCCTTTCATACCTAACATACCCTTAGGGGGCACTGGACCAATCCACAATGCTACCATTAGCAATTATCCCGCAGTGACCATACCACACCCATCTTCCAGTCTACCATACATGGCTAGTCTAAACTTACCAGACCTGGCAAGGTTAACCAATTTCCCTATTAGACACGAGCCTACGTGGCCCCCCATGCCCACAAAGCTTCCCTCAAATATCCCAAAATTTGAAGGAAAAGCTGGGGAGGATCCCCAAAACCACATCATGTCATTTCACCTATGGTGTTCCTCTAACTCCATAGTAGGTGATTCCATTAGACTGAGAATTTTACAAAGAAGTTTCACTATCTTTGCAGCCAAGTGTTACATTGAGAAGCCACATGGGACACACCCCACTTTGACATCCCTCACCTCAACGTTCCTTCAATTATTTCAACTACCTGTACGCTATGATGTAGGAGTGGAAATACTTTTGTCTTGTAGACAGAACACCGCTACACACATCACTGATCATATCCATGAATGGCGTAAGCATCGTAGCCTCTGCAAGATTAAACTTGAGGACCAAATCTTTTTGGACTGGTTCCTCAAATCACTCCTCCCCCTCATAGCCAAAGATGTAGCTTCTGAATGACCCTAGTTGGAAGAAGAAGCCATCTTAAAAGCTCAACAATTCGACCTCATATATGCCCAGTCAGGATATCTATACACTATTTTACCTGATGCCCCGCACGGCGATCCATCCCACCATGATGCGCTGGGGTCATCCCATGCCGTCGATGGTATTATCGGCCAGGTTACGACACAAAAAAAACCTTTTACCATGATGAGTACAAACAATGCCCCAGACCTTTCTAGGGATACATCTCAGTCTGGAGGTACAACTTCGTATGCTCCAGTAATACACAGCCACCACACTCATGGACCCTCATGTCCACCATAGTGTTATGGGAAAGCACCATCAGCTTATGCGCCACCTTCATACTATAACCAACAGGCTCACCAGACTCCGATCCAGCCGCAAGCCCAAGTGGCTTATTATCCTCAACAGGCAGCACCTCTTCCTCCAACACTTCCAGCAGCTCAAAGTTACCCACAACCGCAACAAGCAACAAGTCCACCTCATAAAACCTCCAAACCATAACAACCAGCACAACCAAGGAGGTCAACAAAACCACGGAAGAGGACGTAACCGTGGAAACAACCAGCAACACAACCAAGGTGGACCACCACCTAATCCCCCAAATAATAATAACACTGCTCCCCCCAACCAAAACCCTGATCGTCCACCGAAACAGGACAAAAATAATAACTTGAGAACAAACCATCCATGTTCCATATGTGGAGTCTACGGCCATTACACACACAATTGTCCCCATTTAGATCGAGCACGTCAACTCTGGACTGACGACGCCCAACGGCAAGGACATGCTGCACAACCAGCAAATCCTCCTCAGCAACAACCCATGATATTGCAAAATCGCTTACCTAACCAAGGCACGGTAAACACTCATCCAAATGATCCCCCTCAAGGATCCGCTGCAACATAGTAGCAAATTACTTACGCGGCAGCTGACTACCAGCATGCAGAGTCCAACACCCACCATTTGCTTATGATGTCATCAAATGATGTCAATCTTCAAACCCGTCGAAATCAATACGGATCCGCCCCAGAGGCCACACCTATCGACCCATCGTTGAGTACTCTCCCAACCGATCAACCACTTCGCATACCCACTATGCCCATGGATGGGGGCTCCAAAGCACCTCGTTTCCTTTTGAGGCGGATTAACAATAACCCAAATGCTCATGCAGCTTCCAACTATAACATTGTAGAGGATCTAGCTCAGTCTCCCTCCGCTATGTCCGCTCTAGAAATCTTAAAAAATTGTCCTGCACAGAGAAAGTTGTTGTTATCTGCCATCGGTGCCATAGATCCTAACGACTCTAACATGATGGCTTTCGACTTAGAGCAAGCTGAACCTCGCATGCCTGCATCTCTAGCTTTTCAAGTTTCTGTCTCCATTCACAACCTCGTCGTTCATCGATGCATAATCGAAGGGGCCTCCACCTGCATTATGTCCACTTTCGTATGGCAGAAACCTGGATCCCCAACACTACAACCATCAACTACTGCGTTAAGAGCTTACGACGGCCGTGTTGCTCAACCTCAAGGCTTGTTAGTGAACATACCCATACAGCTCAGGGGAAAACTGGTTCTCATAGATATAGAGGTCATTAACGCCCAACTAGATTACAATCTCCTTTTGGGACGTAGCTACATGTATAAAATGAAAGCTATCGCTTCTTCCGTTTTCCGCATCATGATGTTCCCCCATGAAGGACACGTAATCAAAATCGACCAGATTACATACTATGATCCCAATGCCCCCGCAGCGCCAGAAAATGTTCTTCCCATGATCGAACAACTCGTTCTTAGTGCACCAACATCCTTCGTCTCATCAGTCGGACCCGGGATATATTCGGATACTCCCATGACCAGCACTTTCCCGTCAATCCCACCTCCTCTCCAGGTAACTAAAGTATCTGATTTGTGCACCTTATCGCACAATGAACAACAACATCCTCATCAACCTCAACCACTGCCACAAGCACCCATAGTGCCTAGTCATATCGAAACAACACCGATTCACACAATCCCGTTCTTGTTCCCGTTTTCAGGAGTTGTCAGCACACCAGTAATGGCTACACTTAACCTTCCAAGTTTAACGTTAGGAATACCTGTTTGGTACTTACCTGCCCCAACTCCCCCACTGACTCCAACCATTTTCCTCCAACCGATACAACCTATGAACATGTCAAACCATCCACCACCTGGCATACCAAAACAACAAAAACGCCCACCACCTGGTGGTTCGAACCCCCAAAACCGATCATTTCCAATAGGGGGTACTACATCAACATCTAGTTATGTCCCCCCTCAATCCCGCAACACTGGGGGCAGAGGTCCACCAACCTACAACACTGCACCCACAACTCGCACCCCCCCAGTGACGCCCAAATTAGCTAAGAATCCCCCAACCCGTGTGCTCCCTAAGTGCTCCTTGTGCGACGATATTGGCTACGCTACTCACCTATGTCCACAACTACCAGCACTTCAAGAACACATGAATATGTTGGATGACGACACCAACGTTCCAGTAGTCAAACTAGAACTTCCCCCTCAACCTCGTGATAAATCATTGCGCACAAACTACCCTTGTGCAATATGTGGAATCTACGGCCGTTATTCACATCACTGCCCCGATCTCCCAGATTATAGAGCAGCACTATACGAGATGAATAATGCTGACCTTGAGATATCCCCACCACTTATTGAAGAAATATTCCCCCTAGAATCTTCCCATTCAGAAGAAATCAATACCATTTATATGATTTCAACTACTTACAAACCCGAACCAATTAATTTATGGGCACACTATTTCCGTACCGATGAAGAAATCCTAGAAACACTCACTGCACCGGACTACCCTTGGGATGATATGCACCATCGATCGTACTTCCTCCCTGAAGCGTCTATGTCCACCATGAAAAACCAACTATCTGTTGAATCCAAAGACTTCTTACCAACCAAGGTCGATTGGTTCAAAGACCCAAACCCAGCTCCAGAAGCCTTTGAAGAAGATAACATGGCTAACATTTCGCCCATTATAAAAATTGACATCTCGACCACCCCCGGAAAACCTGAGCTTATCTCTTTGGGTGCATCTTGCACTGAGAAAGAAACCCAAGCTTATAAGAAAATATTCTAAGAATTTCGAGATGTCTTCACTTGGTCTTATACTGAGATGCCTCGTCTTGATCCTACCATCGTAGAACATCACATAGACACTTGGCCCAACATATCACCGGTCTGCCAAAAATCGAGAAGCTTCGAGCAACAGGTTTCATATACCCGATTGCATACACCACCTGGGTTTCAAATCTAGTACCAGTTAATAAGAAAGTCGGCACCATCTGCGTCTGTACTGAATTCCGTGACCTCAACCTAGCTTGTCACAAAGACAACTTTCCCACACAATTTATTGACCAACTAATCAATGAGTGTGCGGGGCATGAGGTACTCTCTTTTATGGATGGTTTCTCCAGATATAACCAAATCAAAGTCCGTAAAGAAGATCAATACAAGACCGCTTTTACCACCCCATGGGGCACCTTCGCTTATCACGTAATGCCTTTCAGTCTCAAGAATGCGGGAGCCACTTTCCAATGAGCCATGACTTATTGCTTTCATGATCTGCATAAAATCATTAAATTTTATCTAGATGACCTCACCTCCCAATCTAAAAAACGATCTGACAACTTAGAATATCTTTGACAAGTTTTCTTACGTTGCCACAAATACAAAATCCGCTTGAACCCGCTTAAATGTGTATTTTGCGTTACAGCAGGACGCCTACTGGGGTTTGTCATTTCAGAAAAAGGGATCACCGTTGACCCTCTAAAATTTCAAGCCATAGTGGACCTCCCCTCACCACGTACACTAAGACAGCTGCAAAGCCTCCAAGGGAAATCCAACTTCCTTCGTCGTTTTGTCCCAGACTATGCCACCACAGTACATGGTTTCCTACGTTTGCTACATCTTCATACCCGCTTTGTATGGGATGACCAAGCAGAAGGAGCCTTCACAGACCTGAAGAAAGCCCCATTGATTTCTCCACCAGATTTCACAAAATACTTTACCCTTTACATTTCGGCATCAGATTACGTCGTTTCCGGAGTACTCATCCAAGAAGACTCCACTCGCCAAGAGCATGTCATTTACTATGTGAGCCAGACCTTTTCAGGCCCACCTCTCTGCTACCCACATGAAGAGAAAATGGCCCTCACCATTATCTTTTCAGTACAAAAGCTGAGACATTACATTCTCCTCAGCCACACCACGGTTGTGGCCAATTCCAATCCAATGGTCTATCTCTTGAATCGTCGCCTTCTACAAGGCTGTGTTGCCAAATGGGTGATTATCTTACAAGAATATGACCTAACTTTTAAAACCCCGAAGAGCACCAAAGCATTAGCACTCGCTCAACTCATTACGGACTTACCATCATCGTCGTCATCACCAATTATCCATACTGATCTAAACGACGAACAATTGTTCATCATCTCGTCGGATGACCCTTGGTATGGTGACATTTTGGTATACCTACGCACACAGAAGTTTCGACCCAATATCGACCGTGACGGACGCTGTCACCATGCCCCCCATTATCTCCTCTTGGGTGATGTCCTCTATCGACGTGGCGTCGACATAATATTACGACAATGCCTTTCCCAAGACGAAGCAGAACAAGTCCTTAACGACTGTCATAGCGGTTCCTGCGGCGGCCATTTTTCAGGAATGGCCACCACCCAAAAGGTAATCCACGTAGGTTATTTTTGGCCATCATTATTCACTGATTGTATCGCAGCAGTCAAACACTGCCAAAACTGCCAGCTCTTTGCCCCAAAGGAAAGAACCCCCCCCCCCCGCTCCCCTTCATTTGGTCGTCATCGCTGGACCATTTTGCAAATGGGCCATCGAATTCATGGATTGCAATCCCACATCGGTTGGTGGTCACAAACACATTATTGTGGCTGTTGATTACTTTACCAAATGGGCGGAAGCCATGACTACTTACAATTGCAAATCCAACACTGCAGCCCTTTTTTTCCTCAACCATGTTATTGCTCATTTCAGAGTACCAAAACAACTCGTCTCAGACCACGACTCTCACTTCGAAGACTCCGTTTGGAGAGAATTGTCCACACTCCTTAAGTTTGAACACCATTTCTTCTCCGCCTACTACCCGCAAAGGAACGGCCAAGTCGAAGCTGTTAACAAAATTTTGAAGGCTATCCTCCAATGCACCGTCGACAAACATAAATCCAATTGGCATCACATGATTTTCCCGCATTATGGGATTATCGCACGTCGACCAAGACCACCACCGGCTTTACCCCATTCCATTTAGTTCATGGCGTGGAATCTGTCCTCCCCATTGAATGCCAGATACCAACATGACAAATTTCCGTAGAACTTCTCTCGGATACATCACTAATTGAAGAACGCTTACTTCTTTTAGAGCAGGTCAACGAAGATCGCCGCGCAGCTCTCCAAACAATCGAAGCCGTAAAGAACAGATCTAAACTTCATTACGATAAACATGTTCACCCACGAGCATTTAGTGAAGGTGACCTCGTACTTGCCTATGATCAATCTCATGACAAAACGGGAAAGGAAAGTTTGTGTCCATGTGGCAAGGACCATATATTATACACACCTGCCTTGGATAGGGGGCATATATTCTGACCGACTCAGAAGGAAACCCCCTACACAACCCACGTAATGGGTTGTACCTCAAGCGATTTTACCCATAGAAAATATGATGGACACCACAGTCCACAATTGTACAGTCTTATTTTCTTTTTTACAAAAAATACCAAAAACTAAAAATTTGTTTTTCCTGCATGACCACAGATGGATCCTGTTCCACTTTGCTACGTTGGCTTCACTGATGGTGCAAGCCGTTGGTCTCCCAATCTCGCCTCCGCAACTTGGGTAATATATGCCCCTTCACATGAGTTGATCCACATCGACGGAGTGTGCATAGGTGCCGCCACAAACAACCAAGCTGAGTACGACGCTGTGACCGGTCTCTTGGCCACTGCTCTCCAAATGAGCATAAGTCACCTTAGCATTTTCTTGGACTCCCAGCTCCTTGTTTCCTAGCTCAACAATTTTTATCAAGTACACGATCCCTGACTATTCAGAAAATTCCTGCGCACTAAACAAATGATTCGACAGTTTGAGTCCATTTCATTCACACACATCCCAAGGAATCTCAATAGTATAGCAGACCATATGGAAAACAACATTCTAGATTGGCACACGAATCAAACCATGTAGAAAAAACAAAATTTGCATCCACGTGCATAACATGTGCCTGCACGGGCATACAAACATAAACATACAATATATATATGACATGCCTCCACGGGCTACACAAGATATATATGACAAGCCTCCATGGGAAAAACAAATACGTGCCTCCACGGGCATATACAAAAATTAAAATGTTGCATCCACGTGCATATGTAACATACCCTTTAAGCTGGAAAACATTTTGTGTTTAGAAACATTATGACAACTTTTATTGTAAAGTTTATATTGGACAGGTGTCCAAGGATGACTGTAATTTGCACAATATATTATTATTTAATAAATAAAATAGGAGACAAACACCTAAGAGGACTGTTGAAAGAGTCGTTACTGATCCACTAGGTGGAATGGAATCTTGGGTAGAAGGCAATGGACAAGTGACAGCATCATGATGCAACTAACTAGCTGTTGGTATGGGACAACTCCCTTGAAATGTGGTCATAGTGCCCTGAAAGATGGGACTGGAGCATGAGGCTCATTTATTCCAAACTAACCACTAAAAGACCTAGGCAGTCTATATAATAGCCATCAAATATTGAACTGAGGTTCATCACTTTTCCTGATGAGGAAATTTACCTTGGGGTTTTGTTGTGTTTGCACCCAAGAGATTTGATAAGGGGATATGCTATTGTTGATCATGTTGTGAGTCTTCCAAACTCTTATTGAGTTCAGGAGGTTGATGCTGAGTGGAGAAGGCATTTTTCAGGAGTTTGATACCGAGTGGAGAAGGTATTTTTGAGTGCCTTGCTTCTACACAGATTCCACCCACTTACTGGATCAATAAGCAGGCTCGGGGGTTCATTAGAAGTCAACAGTTGAGCTGCTTCTTCTGAAGCAGGTTGGGAGGAACATGCCTCCTTGGGTGTTTGTCGGCCCTATCGTCAGTTACAGGTTCTATTGTCCTATCTGTTTTTTTTTAATTTCTGTTATCTATTTTGCACTTTACAATTCTGTTGTTTATTAAATTTTCACTGTTTAATTTATAAGTTATTTCAGTTTCCTGTATAAGTTAATAATTCTGTATAAATGTGAAATGATTGAATAGAATGGTTTCTGTATTTTTCCCCATGCAAAAAGGAACAACATCGTACTCCAGTATAGAAACAGATTAAGATAGATAAGATATGATAGGCAAATAGCCAAGTGAATGAGAAGATTTAATTTATTATAATTTCTCAAAGTTTCTACTTTCTATTTAATTCCTGCATTTACATTTTAGTACATTAATTATTAAATATTCTTAGTTAACTGTATTCATAAGTTTATATACAATATTTCTGTTTATAATTATCTCTGTTTTCAAAGTAATTATATTTCTGTTCTAACAATATAGGATTATTTTATCCATACTCGGTAGTTAAGATGTTCTGGTTTACACTAGGATAAATAAAGATTTATTTTCAAAATATAGCAGAATGATATTCTTCTACATACATCAAGTATTTCCTTTTATTTCATGCTCACATTCATACATTTATTTATATCATATTCACACAGTGAAAGTCCAAGTATTTGTTATTTCTTCCAAAGCCATAAACAAAGTTATCAATCACTAGTTATAGTAAACATTTCAATTTCAACATCATTACTGTAGATCGAATAGATAGATTTTAAAACATCATCTCCAAGGTTTAAAAGAATATATAACTGTAGGAGCAAAGTCAAACAGAACACACAAATTTTATTGATATAAAAACATATCAACAACCGTCATCACTCCATACATTCTAAACTTACCTAAAACCTAAAGCTTGACAGGTTCCTAGTTGCACTACTTAAACATTAACACAATCGAAATGGAGGCATTGGCCGAAACCTATTACATATTTACAAACAATTTAGTGAACACAGGTTTATGCCGAGAACTCATCTCAGAGCTTAGTTAAAGCTTTTTATTTCAAATTAAGGGTTAAACCCTAGCACAGGAAACACTTCCCTATTCGTTTAAGACGCATCAACAGCTTTATAAACAAAACGAAGCTTATACAAGTTGTAAGCCTTGTCAACAATTTCATTTATCCATTGTTCTTTTAAAGAAAACAGTTGTATCTTTCAACCATCGATTTATAGCCAAGTTAAACACAGAGGTTACCAAAAGGGTTCCATTACTTTTCCCATATCTATAACTTCTATTTTATTAAACCCTAAACGCGGGATCGGGTTACAAAAATAAACGAAACTCCATACAGGCCATAGCCATACATATTATATAAACTATCTAGCTTGTAACAACAGACATATTGATTCACAGACTTTAAACGCTTGCATTTTAACTTTAGCCATATACAAAAGAAAAATTATAACAGTGGTCGTGAAACACTATGAAGTACATTATTCAAGTCTGAGGGTAAAACCCTTGTTTATAAAACATTGCAAGCACGGCTGTTGCCTTATGGGTCAAGGTACATCCTCCCCATACTTTTAAACAGTATGCAAACCCTATATCTACATTTTACAAAACTCTCAGAGTTATAATACAACAAACATAATAGCACACAGTCGAACATCATCTCATCAACCCATAGTTTTCAAAGCTACCGCCGAGGCTTACCAGTTGGTATAGCTTTCCAACCTTCAACGCCAGATTCGAGGAGCCATTCCTTAGCTACACCTACAATGAAAATTACCAGTGGTTAAAACAGTATCTAAACCAAAAAGACTTCAGTATTAGAAGGTTGATAAATTAATAGAATTTTGTGGAAATATTATAGTGGAGGAAGGTGAATACATTACCTCTCAGAATGTTAGCTGTAAAATCAACGAACGCCAAGTCTGTAGCCACTTCAACGAAACCCTACCACGTTAAATGATGAAGTAACCGGAGCCAACACCCAACCATCAACTCTCAACATTTCACAGCGTCAAGACTTGGAACAACCAAAGTGAAGGGTTGATTCCTCACACAAATCGAACTTCCAAAGAACCAACAGGTCTGACGATCGAATCTCTTCAAAAATTACAAACCCAATGGATAACTTAAACAAGTAAACTACTGCATGAAGAAATGAGAACTCGGCTCTTCCATTTTATGAGGTTATGAGATTAAAACTCAAAGGTTACGGGCAGAACAATGAGGCTAAAAACCAGTAGCCTGTCGGCCGCGCAGAGCCACCACTACCAAAAAGACTTGAACACAATAACTCATCAAAAACGTAGCAAGATAGGTTAAACCCTTGCATTGAAACCCTTGATAGATCAACGGTGCAAATCAATAGATGGAATCACGAAATCCCAATACAACTACCCTATTAATTGTTGTGTCATTACAATTGCCACGATGAGCCATGGTGGAGTCATGGTGGAGCCAGCTCAACAAAAGGTGAACACGTATGCCACACTTCAACACTTTAAAGAGCTATATTCATGGTGGCAGCACATGGTCGAGCACACTAAGCAGTGCCACATCGAAACTCCATTACCTTGGCAGTTATGAACATTCAATGCCCAGGTTACGTTACGGTTGCCAACCTGTATGGCATTTCAAAGTTCACATCACATTAATAAATGCATTGGATTCGCATATGATATGGTTGAGAGGTTATACCTTGTCACAATACGCTTGCACATAGTGGAGAGATAGCTCCATAGTTATTATAGCAACATTTGATCACATAGTTGCATATAGCCACATAGCATACGATTCTCACATAATATTACAAAGTGTGCACATAACTCATATCCATTGCATAATGTTTATTAATATTCCTAGGGTATGATATATAATAGAATGTTACAATTGCACACATATTGCATAGTTAAGTATATAGATTATATTGTGCATGTAGTATCACATAATTCATAAGTGCCATATAGGAGCATCATGGTGCACACAACACACATATCATGGAATATGTAGTACATAGTTGAGATTTGAATTATATCTAAAAATTACATCGTAATATAAATCAAAGGAACATACACACTTTTGTATGGTGATTGAATCCTATTGCACGATACTATGAAAAGTCATAAAGATAATGAAAGGCATTACTACCATAGCATAATTTCTTAACATAGGACCTTCGCTTTGACTAGGAAAAATAATCGACAGCTACGTACAGTTCTACATAAAAATCAATTAGAAATTATCTATGATTCTGAGTATGAATCTGAGACCCATTTGTTATAGATCTTCTCACAAGTGTGCAACTCTACAATATAAGACGTACTGTAAGTATCAATAGTCATTTTCAGACATCTTAAACTTGAACACCGTAGAGTTGTGAACTAGGTTTATCACCAATAGATTTCCCAAGAGTCTTTATCTCTTCACTTATCAAAAAAAGAGATCTATTGGAAAATTGTTGGTCACTTGTCGTAATTTGAATCTCTTACCTGTAAATCTGTCACAAGTACGAATCAACATGATTTAGCACGAATGCTAAGTAAGCCTCGGGGCGTCCGAAGGACCCCTTCATCAATCAAACAAAAGTACATTAGTCAAACAGATGTTTCATTATCCATAAAAAACAACAGTAGAGGTGTGTAGCAGCACAACTAAATATGAATAACCTCAAGACTTAAGTGGAAATCGGTTTGTCGCAAACTCTTACTTAATAAACCAGTATGGCATTTAATACTGCAAGATAACATTTCATGCATTGTTCTATTTCCGCATTCATTAAATAAGCAATAAATGTCACATAGAAAAGTTTTAAATTTTTGAGATTTTTCTGGGATGTTACATCATAACATGTGCCTCCACGGGCATACAAAAATCAAACATGCCTCCACGGGAAAACAAATAGACAAGATCTGCATCCACGTGCATACACAACTATATACCAAAACACACACACATATATATATATAATCATATAGTCACAATGTCACAGGTGCCCTCAGCACCCAATATACAAAAATACATAGCCGTACAAAAAGGTACATCCCCATATGCTCATCAGCATTTGGGGGAAAATATATGATCAACTAGTCATCATGATCCTCGGGATCCACTGGCTCCTCCTCCGCTGGCTCCTTCAGATCCTCCTGATCCCGAGCCCTCCTCTCGACCAACATAACTGCTACTCTGAGCAGGATAGACCGCCACTCACGAGGAGCATCGAAACAATGCTCAATAATGTGCTGGTCCAAGTCCCTCCATCCCTCCTCTGGGGCTCCCTCTAGAAGCAACTCAAAATTCTCCCGTATTCCCTCCAGGGCATCATCTCAAGGACGCACAACTCCTCGAACATAAGGAGGCGGTGCTGCTACAGGTGGCGGTTCCGCTACAGGTGGTGGTGCCGCTACAGGTGGCGGTACCACCACCATCGCCCATCCTTGACGACCCACATGATCAGCTAGTGGCCTCGGACCAATATCTGCACAATCACACAAGTGAACCAAGTCAATATCATATAAATATCTCTAGCTATACTCATAACAAAAAAATCTAAAAACATGATATAGTAGAGAACCAAAAACCAAAGACATACCATCTAAACTCCAGGCCTGCCCCTGAGCCCGAGGCATCTCTAGATCTCCTCGGCAATCCATTCCAGCATATGGATAGTCATCAATAAGCAGGGGGATCTGCTCATACATATCCGTCAAAAAGAAAAGTCGGATACCAGCACCACCCCTGGGCATCATCTCCCCCCACCGCACCATCCGCGGCTCACTAACCAACCCCTCCCCAACTGGCACACGCGGCCGGAATGTCGGTACTCGCTCAAAGAAAAAACAATAGAGGAAGGAGGCATAGAAAAACTCTCCCCCCTCCCGACTGACCTTGTCCAGATCTCGCAGGACACAGGTCAAAAACATCTGACCCCAAGCAAAGTAGGTCACTCTCAACACACGAACTACCATCATTGTTTGCCCCCCAGACAAATGATGTGGCGCCGTGGCACCCAACACACGCAGAACACAAGCCCCAACTGCCCGCATCTCCCACTCCCGCAAAGATGTCAAACTCAATGCGTTGTTTTGCGCAATATCTCCCGGAACACAAAATCTCTCCAATAGATCCTCAATGTCCAACCCAGCAGGGATCCTCGGCTGGAGCTCCCCTACCTCCCCTAAGCGAGGCAACCCAGTAAGGAAATAAACATTAGAAAGGGTGATCTCTAACCGCTCACCCCCCACCACGAATGTCGTCTCTACTAGAACCCAGAAACCCACCAATTTGTTCAGCAGCTCTCTGATTGAATGCATACGTGGAATCTGGGCGAATTTTAGGATCCCTCCAGCAACTAAGGCCTCCCGGACACCTGGGTTGGTCCGAATCCAATCCATAAAGTCCTCATTGATCTCTCGCTCCCGCCATGATACTAGCAGCCTCCTCAACATCCTGCCAAAAAACAAAAGAAAAATTTTAGAAAGCAAAATTTTTTCCAAAAATCCCATCGCGACTTTTGAGCTCTTAGCCGCGATGATCATTGAGGTTTTTTCATCAAAAGCCGTGATGATCATCGCGGGTATCAGCCCCACAGTCGCGATGAACATCGCGACTATCAGCTAAACAGTCGCGATGAACATCGTGACTGTCTACCCCAAACCCGCAATGAACATCACGGGTATCAAGTCCATTCCTGCAATGTTCATCGTGGAAAAAGAGCCAAAACCCGCGATATTCCACGTTGGAATGCCAATGTGGAATTTCGCGGCCTTCGGGGGCCCGCCGCTAACCAAAAAAGAAATAATTGAAAAGGCTAAGGCACATAGGCTTACCTAAAACTCGTAGAACAAAATTCCAATGGTCGAATCTCCCACAAATTGAGAAAATGCTCTGTGAAACTCGCACGTAACAATGACACATGTCACATTGGGCCCACACCCTATTTCTAGAGATTTGACCATTTTCCAAACAACAATTTCGGTATCATATGACATCTATTTTTCAAACCATTGGCACCGTTGGAATTAGCACAGCGAGAACTTCATGATAGTCCACTCCTTTTCCTGATTCCACTAGGTGCATTTTTTGGGCATTTTTCCCACGCCCCTAGTTGCCTCGATTTGCGTGCCACATCGGCCGTCATCCATTTTTGACAAGTTTTATATAGCCGGATTCAATTTTCCACGCTCGTGATGATGCTTGAGATCATTTCTCGCTCTCACGCCCCCATTGTTCGAGCATTTTTTACATGCCCCCTTGTCGCCTCGGTTTACGTGCGACATCGACTTTCGTCCATTTTTTACGAGTTTTATATCGTCGGATTCATTTTTCCGCGCTCATGACGATGCTGGAGATCATTTCTCTCTCTCATGCCCATATTTTTCAGGAAATTTTTACATGCCCCCTCGTCCCCTCGGTTTACGTGCCACATCGATCGTCGTCCATTGTTGACAAGTTTTATATCGCTGGATTTAGTTTTTCGCGCTCATGACGATGCTTGAGACCATTTCTCGCTCTCACCCCCATAATTTTTAGGCATTCTTTCAAAATGCCTCATCACCTCGGTTTGCGTGCCATATCGATCGTTGCCCATTTTTCACGATCTTTATGTCGCCGGATTCAGTTCTCCATGCTCGTGACGATGCTCGAGATCATTTCTCGCTCTCACCAATACCTTTTTGTTCGGTATAATTTTATCCCTTTTTCGGGTCGAGCAATTCTTTTACGAAAAAGGCACTTAGGAGTTTCTGTTAAGCTCTTTTCTGACTCCTAAAACAATGAAAAGATCGTCGAGCAACCTTGCTTCCTTTCATGCTCACTAAAAGTATTTGAAAGGGCGTCTACCTAGTATAATTTTACCCCTTTTCTGGACCTTGTAGACTAATTACGAAAAAGGAATACTCTAGTCACATCGGCTAGAAGAGTTCTCCATTTGAATCATTTTATGCTTTTTTGGGCCTTGGAGACTAACTTATGAAAAAGAACACCAATGGAGTCTACTTACCGCTTTCAAACTCTTAAAAAATGAAAGCAACCATGAGCAATCACCGTCTTGGGCTCGTATAAATCCACAGGACGGTACTCCACCACCACTGCAGAGTCTTCTTATCGTTTTCAGACTCCCTAAAAATGAAAACACTCACGAGCACGAACAGTCCTTGTTAACACCTAAAAAGTGCTCACTAGCTCATTCCCTTACTCACATGACCCATTTGTCCACTTTTCCACCATCTGAGCCTCTGAAACCAACAAAAGGTCACCAAAAGACCTTAGTACACCCCTTTTTCCATTAAAAAAGATTATTTTTCCAAGAAAATCATAAAAAACCCTCAAAAAGGGTCCAAATTCCCAAAAATATTAAAAAGGGAATTAAAATATTATTTTTATTCAAAAAAGGAAAAAGGAGGGAAAATTACCTAAACCATGTTGGTCAATACCATTGGTTTCCACAAAACCACAAATGGTATTCCTCACCACCAAAACCTATAAAAAGGTGGTAGGGGCTCCTCATTTCACATCCATCCATTATCTCATCCTTATGCTGCTGAAATCTCCCCTGAGCACTTTTAGCCATTGAAGCAACCTTGGAGAAAGAGACCTATTGGAGTTTGGAGCTACTCATCTTGGGAGTTGCTCAACATCAACCTTCACCATTGAAGGTAATATCGCAAGCACTTGCTTGCCCCCCACTTTTCAATACAAAAAATTATTTATTATGTTTCTTGTTCTTGATTTTGAAATGTTTACATTATTTGCTTAGATTCTTGTTTAGATCCATGAAAAGTATTGTTTATTTAGTTTATTGTTTTTATTTCTATTGAAACTGCTATTACTAGTTAGTAGGTGCCCATAGCACTAAGCTTGGTTGCAAAACCGAGCCAACAGTTTTTGGCGACTCCGCTTTGGTTTGAACTTTAGATCTCTATTTTTGCCTTTAAATCTTAGTTTATTTTGAGTTTTTAACCTTTAGATCCATAGATCTGCCCTTTTAGACAGCAGATCCATTGCTGTTCTGAGATTTGGCCCCATAGACAGCCCGAAATTTTCAATTTTCGGGTTCGTTTCTCGGTTTCCGTGCACGGCTTCCGCCTCGCGGCTTTTTTCTAGACAGTCGCGCGGTCCATCGCGAATTTTCTGCGTTTTTCCGCGCGGTCCATCGCGGCCTTTTTCCAGACAGTCGCGCGGTCCATCGCGACTTTTCTGTGTTTTTCCGCGCTGCACACCGCGGCTTCGCGGCCTATTTCCGCGCTGTCCATCGCGACTGTGCGTCCAAAACCCGCGCGGTCCATCGCGACTGTGTGGCCAAAACCCGCGCGGTCCATCGCGACTGTGCGGCCAAAACCCGCGCGGCCCATCGCGGCTGTTCGTCCAAAACCCGCGCGGCTGAATTTTTCCATTCGGCCATCCCGATTTTGAAAAATATTTTTTACTGTACTTTCTGCCCATAGCACATTTTTTACAGTACTAAATTCTGCATAGTTTACAGATTTGAAAAAAAAATAAAAAATTTACTATTTAAAAGTGCATACCTAGAAATCTTTTTAAAAATTTTCAAGAAAGTGAAAGAAAGATTCATTTTGCATTCTTTATCTAGATTCAAATTTTTTCTTGTTTACTTCTTTAGAATCTTGCCCTTAGCAATTTTTATTGAAACAAAGAAATCCATTTATTTCTTTTAAAAAGGAGTTTATTATTTGCTTTCATAAAATCCAAGAAATCCTTTATTTTTTGAGTTATTTTTTGAAAAAGCATATTAATTCCTTTTAGTGAAAAAAGTCTTAAATATTTGCTTGTTATTTTTCGAAAAATCCTTTATTTTTTGAAAATTTCCCTTAAAAGCATTTAATTTTTCCAAGTTCAGTTTACAACACCTCACGTGCACTCACACGATCACTTAATTGAACTAAGACTTAAAACGTACCCTAATTTGAACACACTCTTAACCCCATTTGGGGAACACGAAAAGAATTCTTGTAGCTAGGTAGTATTGGGGGGATAGGTGTTCCAATAACACCCCTCAGTTCATACATCTGAGACATAGAAGTTGTCCAATTAGGGAGCTAAAATCTCTTAGTACTTTTTGGCGCGGTCACAACCGGTTTGTGGGAAGGCCTCTCCCCTAGGAGGGTTGAAGTCGCGAGGATGGTTCCGGAAGCCTGAGTGGGATACCGAAACCCATTCAGTAACCGAAGGGCTACCATTCGCAGTTCTCAGGATATCCCTGTATTGGGATATTGCGATCAAAGGACCAAACGGCAGATTTACCTTTTCTCGACGCGTCATGAACGGAGTATCCTAGTAGCCTGTCTTTTAGGATTGATTACCCGGTGTCCCTCCCGGTAGGGGGATATCTAGCCGTTGTCTCTACATTCATATTGTCTGACTTGGATTTCATCACCTTGCAGAGGATATCGTCTGTTTGAGTCACAATACTTTTAGATTAGGTGTTTGCATGATCTTTACCACCTTTTGAGTCTAGTTACACCTATTTTTTCTAGGAGCCGCTTGCATGTTGGTATTCTGACCGGTTGTTGCATTCCTCCACTTATTGTAGCACAGCTGCTAGGATAAGTGCATTTTCTGAGGATTGATTTTTTGGCCTGTGAGCCTTATTTTTTCACT
This sequence comes from Larix kaempferi, assembly GCA_027924585.1. NCBI lineage: Eukaryota > Viridiplantae > Streptophyta > Pinopsida > Pinales > Pinaceae > Larix > Larix kaempferi. Next base: position 2,075,304 of record BSBM01000005.1, on the reverse strand, counting down.
CCCCTTCTCGCACCCTTGGTTGCATTAGGGTTTTGAGTTTTTTACATATTATCACCACCTGATACTTAAAACAATTTTTTACATAAAAAAACATATTCTCACCATTGAGAATTCTAGACGTTCTCGTCGTCTACGGGGCGAACTCCCAGAGTTTAGTCCACTTGGCTCTCCACGTCACGGACGCAGAGCACTATCCCTTGATTCGACACATCGTCAATCAATTAGACGGTCATCCGATTCTGACATACCCCACTTCACCTTTGATTTGGAGGTAGAATCCGAAAAACCCACCGAGTTACCACCAACCACAATTATGTCTGGAACACCAGTTGATCCACTATATACATTAACCATAGGTCAGACATCCGCAGACCCTTCTGCGTTAGTACCATCAACGGCAACAGCCACACCCTTGGGTATGCCCAATATGGGTAACACTCCACATTCAGGAATGCCTAGCACAGGACCACCACCTGTCATGGGCATGCCCAACATGGGGGTCATACCCCCTTCGGTTTCCACAAACCCTATCCCAGGAATCCCTAGTGCGATTCCTAACCCAAGTGTAACTCCTGTTGCACTTGGGAGTGCTATACCAGGAATCCCTAGTGCGATTCCTAACCCAAGTGTAACTCATGTTGCACTTGGCAGCACTATACCAGGAATCCCTGGTGCGATTCCTAACCCAAGTGTAACCCAAGTTGCACTTGGGAGCGCTAACCCATATCAGGCCACACCTTTTGGAGGGCACATACCCTCCATACCGAGCATACCTATAGGCGCTACTGGACCCCCATACCATACCACAATGGCTAGGCAGGTCCCGGTTCCGGTCACCACATCCGCTAGTCTACCATACATGGCAAGTCTCAACCTGCCAGATTTAGCTAGGCTCACAAATGACCCCATCAGACATGATCCTGCTTGGCCCCATATGCCCACTAAGCTCCCCTCTGACATCCCTAAATTTGAGGGAAAGGCTGGAGAAGACCCCCAAAATCACATCATGTCCTTCCATTTATGGTGTTCCTTCAACTCCATAGTGGATGACTCAATCCGCCTACGGCTTTTACAACGCACCTTCACTGGCTCCGCGGCCAAATGGTACATCGAGCAACCCCATGGGACGCATTCCACATTTACCTCCCTTGCCTCGACCTTTCTACAATTCTTCCAGCTACCTGTCCGCTACGATGCGGGCGTCGAGATCCTACTGTCTTGCAGACAGAACACGGCCACGCATATCACTGACCATATTCATGATTGGCGGCGGCGCCGAAGCCTATGCAAGATCAAATTAGACGACCGAATTTTTATAGACTGGTTCCTTAAATCCCTCCTTCCTCTCATTGCGAAGGATGTAGCATCTGAAAGACCCCAGTCTGAGGAGGAGGCCATCCTTAAGGCCCAACAGTTTGATCTTATCTATGCCCAATCAGGTTACCTATACACCATCATACCTGACGCCCCACGAGGTGACTCTGCACGCGGTGACACACCGGGGGCATCACATGCCGCTGATGGCATTATTGGCCAAATTACACCGCAAGCAAAACCTTTCAGTATGGTGAGCACCATGCCCGCCCCAGACCTTTCTAGGGCTACATCCAGTTCCGGAGCGACAACTTCTTATGCTCCAACAAACCAGACCCATCATGTTCATGGACCCTCTTGTCCACAACATTGTTATGGCCAAGCGCCATCAGCATATGTACCTCCTACATACTATGCTCAACCTACGGTACAGAACCCCATGCAGTTTCCACAACAGCCCATGCATTACCCACAACCGGTTGCACCGGCTAACCTCACACCTCCACCAGCTCAGGGGTACCAACAACCCCAATAGGCAACTGGACCACCTCCAGCTCCACCTGCATACTATCCACCGCAACCTGCTCCCGCACCTGCGGCTCCTCAGAATCCCCCCAATGCTCAAGGGCATGTGTACGCACAACAACAGCAGCCCCAATACCAAAATAACCAATGCAACCAGGGTGGGCAACCAAACCGAGGTAGAGGACGAAACCGTGGAAACAATCAAAACCGTAACCAAGCTCCACAACCTACCCATCCTCCGCAAAACAATAACGCGGCGCCCGCTCATCAGAATCCTGATCGGCCACCTAAGCAACCCAAAAATGCTAATTTACGAACAAACCATCCTTGTTCCATTTGCGATGTCTATGGCCACTATACCCACGCTTGCCCACATCTCGAGCGAGCTCGACAACTATGGAAAAATGACGCCCATCGTCAAGGGCAGGCGGCTCCTCAGCCACCACCCAACCCCCCACCACCTCCACAACAACCTTTGGTCCTCCAAAACCCTTTTCCAACACAGGGAGTGGTAAACACTCAGCCGTTAGCCCCCCAACAGGGCAACGTGCAACCACAACAAATAACTTACACGGCTCCTGACCAACCCATGTTTGATTCAGGCACCCACCACTTATTGATGATGTCCACCGCTGACGTCAATATCCAAACCCGTCAGAATCAATACGGACCGACTACTGAATCCCCCCCCCCGCCGAAAAGGATACTAATGCTAATCCCACTGATCAGACATTGCGTATACCTCAGGTTCCACTCGATGGCGCTTCGAAAGCACCTCGTTTCCCCCTTCGCCGAATCAACAACAACCCCAATGCACGGGCTGCGTCCAATTACAACATCGTAGATGACCTAGCTCAATCTCCCGCAGCCATGTCTGCGTTAGAAGTCTTAAAAACCTGTCCTACTCAGCGCAAGACTTTACTTTCCGCCATTGGGGCGATTGACCCAAATAATTTGAAATTGATGACCTTTGATTTAGACCAATCTGAACCACGGCTGCCTTCTACCATAGCAGTCCAAGTTTTCGTTTCTATTCGGAATCTTGTCATCCATCGATGTATCATCGACGAGGGTGCCTCCACATGCGTCATGTCCACTTTTGTTTGGCAGAAGTTGGGATCCCCTGCTCTCCAGCAATCCACCACTGCATTGCGGGCCTACGACGGCCGGTCAGCTTCACCTCAGGGTTTATTACCCAAGGTACCCGTCCAATTAGGTGGGAAAACTGTGCTCATCGACATAGAGGTCATTAACGCCCAGCTCGACTATAACCTTTTACTTGGCCGCAGTTACATGTACGCCATGAAAGCAGTCGCCTCCTCCGTCTTCCGCACCATGATGTTCCCCCACGAGGGACGCGTGGTCAAAATTGACCAACTCACCTACTATGATCCCAACGCCCCTGCAGCACCGGAGAATGTTCTTCCCATGATTGAACAACCCGCTTCTAGTGCAGTTACCTCCTTTGTGTCTTCTGTGGCACCCGGACTTTATTCGGATACACCAATGACCTCTACATTCCAGGCCATTCCACCACCGTCACCGGAGACCCAAGTCGCGAACCTCTGTACTCTTTCGCAGAATACGCAAACACCCGGCGGTCAACCACCATTGATCCCCAGTCACATTGGCGTTACACCCATCCACACCATCCCCTTCCTATTTCCTCCTTCGGGTGTAGTAAGCGCCCCGGTTATGGCTACCCTTAGCCTACCCGAGCTAACATTGGGATTACCCGTGTGGTATATTCCGCCTCCCGTTCGACCACCGACACCAGACGTCATCCTCCAACCGGTACAACCTATTGTTACCACAAATCAGCCTCCTCCTGGTGTCACAATCCCCTCGTCGTCAATGACACCTCCTCCTAACCTCAATATCCCTTCGTCGTCAATGAAACCTCCTCCTGGTCTCACGATTGCTTCGACGTCAAAGGATCCCCCTCTTCTTGCTAAACCCACTGGGGGCAGAGGTCCACAACCATACACTGCTATACCACCTCCTAAGGCAGCCAAACCCCCACCGGTGTTTCGAGCTCCCCCCAAATGCTCATTATGCGATGAAATCGGCCATCCAACTCATCAATGCCCACATTTACCGGCACTCCAAGAGCATATGAATATGTTGGACGACGACATCGGCATCCCAGTACTCAGATTAGAGCCACCTCTACAGCCTCGCGACAAATCACTGCGCACTAACCATCCTTGTGCTATATGCAGTGTATATGGCCACTACTCTCACCATTGCCCTGATCTACCTGACTATAGAGCAGCGTTGTACGAGTTAAACAATGCCGACTTAGAGATATCTCCTCCCCTCATCGAGGAGATTCACCCCCCACCATCATCCTCGTCGGAAGAAGTCAATACGATATATATGATTTCAACAACCTTCAAACCAGAACCCCTCGATTTATGGTCTGACTACTTCAATACTGATGAGCAGATTTTGGAGACACTCACTGCACCCGACTACCCTTGGGATGATATGCATCATCGCTCGTACTTCCTCCCGGAAGCATCTACCTCCACCGCATCCAACCAGCTATCAGTCGAGTCGAAAGACTTCATACCCGCTAAGGTCGATTGGTTAAAGGACCCCATCCCAGCACCGGATGCCTTTGAAGAAGGGAACATGTCAAACATTTCCCCCACTATACAGATAGACATTTCCACAACACCAGGGAAACCTGAGCTCATCTCGCTGGGCGCATCTTGCACACAAGCAGAAACTCAGGCATACAAAAAACTCTTTCAAGAGTTTCGAGATGTCTTTGCCTGGTCCTATACCGAGATGCCTGGTCTCGACCCCGCCATTATCGAACACCACATCGATACATGGCCGGAAGTACCCCCTGTTCGTCAGAAACAGCGACCTATTCACCCTGCCAAGCTCCCCGCTGTTAAGGCTGAAGTCGAGAAACTTAGAAAAGCAGGGTTCATCTACCCTATTCCGTACACCACCTGGGTGTCGAACCCCGTTCCTGTCAACAAAAAGCAAGGCACCCTTAGAGTATGCACTGACTTCCGCGATCTAAACCACGCTTGTCCAAAAGACAATTTCCCCACGCCATTCATTGACCAACTCATTGATGAGTGTGCGGGCCATGAGGTCCTATCCTTCATGGACGGGTTTTCCGGATATAACCAGATTCACATCCGCAAGGAGGATCAGTATAAGACTGCCTTTACCACCCCATGGGGCACCTTTGCCTATCGCGTCATGCCCTTTGGCCTTAAAAATGCTGGTGCCACTTTCCAGCGAGCCATGACTTATTGCTTTCACGACTTAGTCCATATCCTGCGAGTCTATCTTGACGACCTCACAGCTCGTTCCCGAAAACGATCAGACCACCTTAACGACCTCCGGCAAGTTTTCCTGCATTGTCGCAAATATAAAATCCGCTTGAACCCACACAAGTGTGTCTTTTGCGTCCCGGCGGGCCGGTTGTTGGGTTTCATTGTTTCCCAAGACGGAATCACTGTCGATCCCCTGAAAGTCAAATCCATCTTAGAACTTCCCCCTCCTCGCACGCTTCGACAGCTTCAGAGCTTGCAAGGGAGGTCCAATTTTATTAGGCGCTTTGTTCCTGATTACGCCACCAAAGTCCATGGATTCTTACGCTTACTTCGTACCCACATACCCTTTGTTTGGGATGAGCAAGCAGACACGGCATTCGAAGCCCTCAAGAAAGCTCTCACACAAGCCCCCTTGATATCCCCACCGGATTTCTCTCAAGACTTCACCCTATACGTCTCGGCATCTGAACATGCCGTGTCCGGAGTTTTGGTCCAAGAAGATGCTTCCCACAAAGAGCATGTGATTTATTACGTCAGCCAGACCTTGTCCGGCCCACCTCTACGTTACCCATACGAGGAAAGATTAGCCCTAGCTGTAGTCTTTTCCGTACAAAAACTACGACACTACATTTTGCTTAGTCATACCACGGTCGTGGCCGACTCCAACCCCATGGTCTACCTCCTCACCCGGCGGCTCCTTCAGGGTCGTGTCGCTAAATGGGTCATTATCCTCCAGGAATATGACCTTACTTTCAAGACTCCCAAAAGCACCAAAGCCCTCGCGCTTGCTCACCTCATTACAGATCTCCCATCCTCTTCAACATCACCCGTCATCCAAACGGACCTGATTGACGAGCAGATCTTCGTCATTTCGTCTGACGACCCTTGGTACGGAGACATTTTGACTTACCTTCGTACGCAAAAATTTCGACCACACATCGATCGTGATGGACGCCGTCGCATACGACACCACGCCCCCCGATACCTACTTATTGGGGATGTACTTTACCGACGCGGCGTTGATACTATCTTACGCCGCTGCCTATCCCATAGTGAGGCAGAACAAGTCCTTAATGATTGTCATAGCGGTGCCTGTGGAGGCCATTTCTCCGGCATGGCCACCGCCCAGAAAAATCATTCGGGCCGGTTATTTTTGGCCATCATTGTTTACTGATTGCATCACAGCAGTCAAGCATTTCCAGAACTTCCAGCTATTTGCCCCCAAAGCAAGAACCCCTCCTGCCCCCCTTCATCCAGTCATCACTGTTGGACCATTCTGCAAATGGGCCATAGACTTCCTCGACTGCAACCCCCCGTCAGCCGGCGGTCACAAACACATAATTGTGGCTGTAGATTATTTCACCAAGTGGGCTGAAGCCATGCCGACCTATAATTGCAAAGCCGACACTGCAGCACGGTTTTTCTTCAACCATGTTATCGCTCGTTTCGGAGTACCACAACAGCTAGTCTCTGACCACGGCTCTCACTTCGAAGATGCCGTCTGGAAGGAATTATCAACCATGTTGAAGTTTGAACACCATTTCTCTTCCGCTTACTATCCCCAAGGAAACGGCCAAGTCGAAGCGATCAATAAAATCTTGAAGACCATTCTCCAACGCACTGTAGACAAGCACAAATCCAATTGGCATCACATGCTTTTCCCGGCACTATGGGCCTACCGCACCTCAACCAAAACCGCCACCGGTTTTACCCCTTTCCATTTAGTTCACGGCGTCGAATCTATCCTCCCTATTGAGTGCCAGATCCCAGCCTTACATATCGCCGTTGAGCTCCTACCGGATACTTCCCCGATCGAGCAACGTTTACTGCTCCTAGAGCAGGCCGATGAAGATCGGCACACAGCCATTCAAAACATGGAAGCTGCTAAACAACGATCGAAACTAAGTTACGACAAACGCGTCCACCCAAGAACCTTTTCGGAGGGAGACCTTGTCCTCGCTTACGATCAAGCTCATGATAAAACCGGAAAGGGAAAGTTCGTGTCTATGTGGCAAGGCCCCTACATCATACACACCTGCCTCGGGCAGGGGGCATACATTCTGACCGATTCAGAAGGTAACACCTTACGCAACCCACGCAACGGGTTGTACCTTAAACGATTTTACCCATAGAAAATCTGATGGACACCATCGTCCATTTTAGTATAGGCATACATTTTTCGTTCACAAAAAATTTCAAAAAACCTAAATATTTGTTTTTCTCTGCATGACCACAGATGGAGCCTCTTCCACTCTTCCATGTCGGTTTCGCTGATGGTGCAAGCCGTTGGTCTCCCAATCTCGCCTCCGCAGCTTGGGTAATATACTCCCCTTCACATGAGTTAATTCACATTGATGGAGTATGTTTAGGTGCCGCCACCAATAATCAAGCTGAATACGATGCCGTGACCGGTCTCCTGGCCGCTGCTCTCCAGATGAGCATACGTCACCTCAACGTTTTCTTGGACTCACAGCTCCTAGTTTCCCAGCTCAACAATGATTACCAGGTACGCGATCCCTGTCTGTTCAGAAAATTCCTGCGCACTAAACAAATGGTTAGACAGTTTGAATCCATTACATTCACACATGTCCCAAGACACCTCAATGGTGTAGCAGATAATATGGCCAACAGTGTCCTCGACTGGCACACCAATCACATCATGTCATATCCATAAACAAAAATGCATCCATGTGCAAAACATGTGCCTCCATGGGCATATACAAAAACCAATGTGCATCCACGTGCATACACGACAATAGATCTAAAATATATATCCACATATATATACAAATCAGATAGTCTACATGTCATAAGTGCCCTCAGCACTCGATATACAAAAAATACATCTGTCATACAAAAAATGCTTCCCCATATGCTCATAAGCATTTGGGGGAAACAATGACGTCTACTCATCTGGATCCTGCGGATCCTCGGGCTCCTCTTCCGGCTCCTCCTCTGACTCCACCTCCGTCGGCCCAGCCGGGTCAGGACGACCCCGAACTCGCCGCTCTGCTGGCCCTGCTGGATCGTCCCTTAGACGTATCCTCCCCTGAGCCGGCCCTGCCGGAGCATCTCCTCTACCACCCCCGTGTCTCGCAGCAAGCACCGCTGCCCTCAACAGAAGTGAATGCCACTCAGGCGGCGCACCTAGACATCCCTGCAAAATGTCCCGATCGAGGTCCCTCCAGCCATCCTCGGGGAGCCCATCTACGATCCGGGCTAAAGTCCGTCGAACACCATCTATAGCATCGTCCTGAGGGCCAACCCCTCGCCCACGGGCTGCATATCCTCCACCACGAGGAGGACGTACAGGAACTGGGGGACGAGCAACCACCATCGCCCGCCCCTGCCGAGCCACATAGTCAGGTGGTGGTACTGGACCAATATCTGCACAAAGAAAGTAAAACCATCAAATACTATACAACAGATATCATCATGATCAATCATAATACATATGATATAACATAACATAAGACACAAAAACATACCGTCTAAGCTCCAGGCCTGTCCTGGGGCACGTGGCATCTCTGGGTCCCCCCGGTAGTCCATGCCGGCGTATGGATAGTCCTCGATCACCAGTGGCATCTGCTCCCACTGCTGGTAAAATTCCTCTGTGAAGAAGCCACGGATACCACCGCCAGCACGGGGCATCATCTGCCCCCACCTCATCATACGAGGCTCACTAGGAAGACCAGCACGAACGGGTACGTGTGGCCGTAAGGTCGGCACCCGCTCAAAGAAAAAACAACATAAAAAAGAGGCGTAACAGAACTCACCTCCCTCTCTCACGGCCTTGTCCAGATCTCTCCGGACACCGGCCAAGAACATCTGAGCCCAAGCGTAGTAAGTACCCCGTAGAACGGAGTCCACCATCATCGTCTGCCCCCCAGACATACGATGTGGTGCAGCAGCACCCAAAACCCTCAGAACACAGGCACCAACAGCCCGCATATCCCACTCACGTAGGAACTTCAGACTAATAGAGCTGTTTACCAAAACAGCGTCATCCCCACAGAAGGTCTGTAAGAGGTCCTCCATATCCACACCTGGAGGCAACCTCGGAGAAATATCACCCACCTCACCCAAGCGAGGCAAACCGGTCAAAAAATATACATCAGTGAGAGTAATCTCCAACCTCTCACCACCAATAATGAAGGCACCCTCTGCCGGCACCCACCACTGCACGAGCTTGTTCAGGAGTCTCCTCACTGAACGGATAGGAGGTATCTGAGCGAACTTCAAGAGTCCGCTCATGGCTAGGGTCTGTCTCACCCCTCCATCATTCTCGATCCTCAACATAATCTCGGCATCAATCTCTCTCTCCCGCCATACGGACTGAGCCCTCCGCAACATCCTGCCAAGAAAACACAGAAAATTTTACCCCAGCATAAAAATTATAGAAAAAAAAATCCCATCGCGACTTTTACACAAAAAGCCGCGATGACCATCGCGGCTTTTCCACAAAAAGCCGCGATGACCATCGCGGGTTCCATGAAAAAACTCGCGATGAACATCGCGAGTTTTGTCCAGACAGTCGCGATGAACATCGCGACTGTCACCCATGAACACGCGATGAACATCGCGGGTTCCTACCTCACATTCGCGATGAACATCGCGACTGTGAGTCCAAAACCCGCGCGGTTCATCGCGGGTTCCGCCCCGAAACCCGCGCGGTTCCACGTTGGAGAGTCAACGCGGAGTTTTGCGGCCTTCGGGGGCCCACCGCCAAATAAAAAAGACATAATTGACTAGGTTAAGGCGAATAGAGTTACCTGCAACTCGCTAAATCGAAAACCAACGGTGAAATCTCCCAGAAATCGAGAAATAGCTCTGACTGCTCTATCAAACTCGCACGTAACAATGACAAGTCATATTGGGCCCCACGTCCTATTTATAGAAATTCCACAAATTTCAAACAACCATTGCGGTGTCATACGAAGTCCATTTCTCAAACCGTTGGTACCGTTGGGATCAGCACAGCGAGAACTTCATAGAGGTTCCTTCCGTTTCCCGTTTTCACGAGGTCCATTTTTTGACCATTTTTTAGCCTCTCTTATGGCCTCGGTTTGCGTGCCACATCGGCCGTTCTCCGTTTTAGACGTGCCTTATATAGCCGGATTCAGTTTTCCGCGCTCGTGATGATGCTTGAGACCATTTCTCGCTCTCACCTTTAGATTTTCTGGGCATTTTTTCCACGCCCCCTCGTCGCCTCGGTTTGCGTGCCACATCGGCCGATCTCCGTTTTAGACGTGCCTTATATAGCCGGATTCAGTTTTCCGCGCTCATGATGATGCTTGAGACCATTTCTCGCTCTCACCCTTAGATTTTCCGGGCATTTTTTCCACGCCCCCTCGTCGCCTCGGTTTGCGTGCCACATTGGCCGTTCTCCGTTTTCGATGTGTCTTACGTCACCGGATCCAGTTTTCCGCAAAGATGACGATGCTTGAGACCTCTTCTCGCCCTCATCAATCCATTTTTGTTCGGTATAATTTTACCCCTTTTTCGGGCCGAGCAACCCCTTTTTTACGAAAAAGGCACTTAGGGAGTTTCTGTTAAGCTCTTTTCTGACTCCTAAAACAATGAAAAGATCGCTGAGCAATCTTGCTTCCTTTCATGCTCGCTAAACGTATCTGAAAGGGCGTCTACCTGGTATAAGTTTACCCCTTTTCCGGACCTCGTAGACTAATTACGAAAAAGGTATACTCTAGTCACATCGGCTAGAAGAGTTCTCCATCCGCATCATTTTATGCTTTTTCGGGCCTTGGAGACTAAACTACGAAAAAGAACACCAATAGAGTCCACTTACCGCTTTCAGACTCTCTAAACATGATAGCAACCATGAGCATGCGCCGTCCTGAGCTCACAAAATCCACAGGACCGTACCATTTCAGAGCACACTTTTATCCTTTCTTGGAGCTCATTAAAACTACGAAGAAGGAAGAAGGGTGCCTCTTGGCGCCACGACAGATCATATCTACCCACATAGCAGCTTCCCCATTCTGGTCGCCTTTGTTCAGAGTATTCTGCAGTATGTCACCCGGAAACTCCCTCGACAGCTACCATCAGCTTCACCCCCCCAGAGTCAGTACATACCCTTCAGTCCCTAAAAGATGATCCCCACACCTACAAGTCAGTTCCCTACGCTGCCAGGTCAACCACGTCATCTTACTCTGAACAAAGGAAGTTTGAGTCTACCCATGTTTGACCCAGTTATTTCCCATCCCCACAAGTATGTCAGTCCTACCAGCAGTACTACATCACTTCAGTTTACACCTCGCGCTCCTAGCAAGGAAACATCATTGCCTTGTTAGTTGCTGGTCTCCCTCTGTCGACGACAACCACATTTATTCCAGAGGATAGACCTAGAGGCCCCTGTGTCTTGGACTCATTACCATTTATGATGAGTGCCTACGAATCATTTCGAGAGGAATCCTCAGTGCCTCTCCCAATGGTTGTTTCTCACATGCTCGACTTCAACACCTTGATCGCATCGTTGAGACTCGCACAGGGTATTGGTCCGTTCAGTTATTAGTCGAAGACCCCGGATACCTCCTGACTCCTCCACATTTGAGAGTCTTCCTATGGATAATACCAGTTACACTGTTTCTATAGATATCCGGGCTGCGCATGGCGACAGTATTCAGATTCACACCTGTTTCATACTCCCTTGAGTATACAGTTACATTTATTCCCAGAAATGACTCATAGTCTTTGAGTCCCTCCAGATGTTGGACACCTTCAGTTTCAGCAGTTCCACAGTTGATCCAGTGTATCAGTTATTGAGATCATTCATGATCATGAGTATATCCCACAATCATGTCCCCTCTGGACCATTATGATGTACCAGTATGTTTCTTCACGTATTAGATCCCCCTTCTTGGGACTAATTGTTTTGCCTATGTCTTGATACGAGCATGGGAATGCCCGCCTCGTCCTTTATCAGAGATTATACCTCATTCATATTGAGGCCATGTAATATTTTTTGTTTTTGCAGCTTCCAAGGGCCATGGCTCCAGTCTCCAAACGGTCTCTTCTCTCCCCTAAAACCCAGAAAAAGGACAAAAGAACTATGATGTCTATCGGCCATACGATGAGCTCCTGCCCTCACACATCAGGGGGCAATCTGTTAACACCTAAAAAGTGCTCACTAGCTCATTCCCTTACTCACATGACCCATTTGTCCACTTTTCCACCATCTGAGCCTCTGAAACCAACAAAAGGTCACCAAAAGACCTTAGTACACCCCTTTTTCCATTAAAAAAGATTATTTTTCCAAGAAAATCATAAAAAACCCTCAAAAAGGGTCCAAATTCCCAAAAATATTAAAAAGGGAATTAAAATATTATTTTTATTCAAAAAAGGAAAAAGGAGGGAAAATTACCTAAACCATGTTGGTCAATACCATTGGTTTCCACAAAACCACAAATGGTATTCCTCACCACCAAAACCTATAAAAAGGTGGTAGGGGCTCCTCATTTCACATCCATCCATTATCTCATCCTTATGCTGCTGAAATCTCCCCTGAGCACTTTTAGCCATTGAAGCAACCTTGGAGAAAGAGACCTATTGGAGTTTGGAGCTACTCATCTTGGGAGTTGCTCAACATCAACCTTCACCATTGAAGGTAATATCGCAAGCACTTGCTTGCCCCCCACTTTTCAATACAAAAAATTATTTATTATGTTTCTTGTTCTTGATTTTGAAATGTTTACATTATTTGCTTAGATTCTTGTTTAGATCCATGAAAAGTATTGTTTATTTAGTTTATTGTTTTTATTTCTATTGAAACTGCTATTACTAGTTAGTAGGTGCCCATAGCACTAAGCTTGGTTGCAAAACCGAGCCAACAGTCCTAGGCTCACAAAATCCACAGGACAGTACCATTTCAGAGCACACTTTTATCCCTTCTTGAAGCTCATTAAAACTACAAAGAAGGACCCAATGGTGCTTCTCGGTGCCACAACAGATCATGTCTACTCATATGGCAGCTTCCCCATTTTGGTTTCCTTTGTTCAGATCATTCTACAGTATGTCACCCTGAGAGTCTCCCGAAAGCATCCATCAGCTTGTCCCCCCAGAGTCACTTCAGTCTGCAATACATACCCCTGATCCTTTAAGCTATGATCCCTACACCTAAAAGTCAATTTCCTATCCTGCCAGGTCAACCATGTCATCATGCTCTGAACAAAGGAAGTTTGAGTCCACCCACTCTATGACCCCAGTTATTCCCCATCCTCACAGTATATCAGTCCTACCATTAGTACTATCACACTTCAGTTATACACCTCGCGCTCCTACCAAGGAAACATCATTGCCTTGGCATTTGTTGGTCTCCCTCTATCGACGCCAACCAAATATATTCCAAAGGATAGACCCAGAGGCCCCTGTGCCTTGGACTCATCACCATTAGTGATGAGTGCCTACGGATCATTTCGAAAGGAGTCCTCAGTGCCTCTCCAAATGATTGTTTCTCACATGCTCAACTTCAACACCTTGATCGCATCGTTGAGACTCGTACAGGGTATCAATCCTTTCAGTTATTTGTTGAAGACCCCAGATATCATCTAACTCTACCACATATGAGAGTCTAATTAAGGATACAACTAGTTACATTTTCCTATAGATATTCGGGTTGGGTTTACTGACAGTTTTTAGATGTACCCCGCTTTTGTACTCCCTTGAGTATACAGTTACATACAACTCCTCAGAGTTGACTCACAGTTATTGAGTACCTACAGATGTTGGACACCTTCAGTTTCATCAGTTCATCAACCCTTCTGATACCTTATTCAGAACGGTTGTTACCCTTTTTTCCAGTGTATCAGTTATTCATATCAGTCATGATATGACCATGAGTATGTCCCAGCATTGTGTCCCCTCTGGACCATTATGATGTACCAGCAGATTTTTATGTATTTCTTCAATCCCCCCTTCGTGGGCCTAATTGTTATGTATATGTCTTGATACAAGCATGGGTATGTCCGCCTCGTCCATAATCACAGATTATTCCTCATTCATTTTGACGTCATGTATTTTTTAAGTTTTTGTAGCTTCCAAGGGGTCATTGCTCTAGTCTCCAACCGCTCTCTTCTCTTCTCCAAAGCCCAGGAAAAAAGACAAAAGAACTATGATGTCTATCGGCCATACGATGAGCTCCTGCCCTCACACATCAGGGGGCAATCTGTTAACACCCAAAAAGTTCTCACTAGCTCATTCCCTTATTCACATGACCCATTTGTCCACTTTTCCCCCATTTGAGCCTCTAAAGCCATCAAAAGGTCACCAAAAAGACCATAATACACCTTTTTCCCCTCAAAATATATATTTTTCCTCAAAAAACACAAAAAAAAAACCCTCAAAAAGGGTCCAGAATTCCCAAAAAATATGAAAAGGGAATAAAAATATTCAAAATATTCAAAAAAGGAAAAAAGAGGGAAAAAGAGGGGAAAAGAGGGAAAAAGAGACCTAAACCATGTTGGTCAATACCATTGGTTTCCTTAAAACCATAATGGTATTCCCCATCACCAAAAACTATAAAAAGGTGATAGGGGCTCCTCACTTTCCATCCACATTTCATCATATGCTTATGCTGCCAAATTCCCATTCAGAGCCATTGCTCAACACCAAACATCCTCACCTTTGAGGTAATACAAAAAATCTATTATTTTTTACTCTTGTTCTTCCATAGATCTCTTGTTATTGATTTAGTTCTTGTTTATTTACACATGCTTATGTTAATGTTAGATTAGATTTATAATTGTTTTTTCTTTTATTCGAAGACTGCTATTATAAGTTAATAGGTGCATCCTTGCACATGCTTGGTTGAAAAACCAATCAACACCATTCCAACAGGAACTCTAGAGGAATGTTGGCTTTCACTTATCTCTTCCATCGGCGCCACTCTTGAATGTGGTCAGAAATATGTGTGGCCTTATTCGGACGAAAGGTAGACAATAGTTTAGTACCAGTATCATAACGAACTGGCAACTGGAAATGGTCCAAGAAAACCAAAGCAATCTCGTTGAATCCCCTATAGGTGTTCCCAGGAAACTCCACATACCACTTCGCAGCTGCCCCCGTGAGGGTGTGTTGAAATAGTCGTAATATAAAGGAATCATGATTCAATGAGTTGGAGGAGCACCAAAGGTGAAACGTTGTGACATGATCACCTGGATCCTCACCACCTTTCCCCTCAAACTTAGGAATGTCCAAAGGGAGCTTGATAGGGACCGGGGACCAATTAGGGTCGTGACACACCGGATCATTCGTGAGCTTCGAAAGATCTAGAAGATTCAAACGTGCAAGGAACGGGAGCTGCGGCTGGAAAGCTTGATTATAAGCTCCCATAAAAGTTTGGTTGAATGGAACCATATTATAAGGTGGACCAAAAGCTTGACCATAAGCATTAAACTGCTGATAATGAGGACCTGACGGACCATAAGCTTGACCATGGTCATAAGGTTGATAACCTCCTCCGACCTGACCCGCATGAGAGTAGGAAGGCATATAAGTATTTTGGGCACCGTATTGAGGTGGGTTGAATTGGTGGCCAGCACCGACTGTGTTGTAGTAAGGGTTTCCACCATAAGTATGGGGCATATACGTACTATTCGTAGCGGGAACCAAGTTGTAATGACCATAATGGTGAGGTATGTTCCCACCCCCAGCATTAGGATTAGCCTGAGCAGTCATGTGGTGACCAAAATCATGAGAAGTATTCCCAACCTCAACGTTGGTGGTACTAGTAGCAGGAATGGTGGCGTTATGACCATGTAGATAAGATATATTCCCACCTCCTACATTAGTATTACTAGTAGCGGTGGTGGATGCAAAAGTGTGCAGTATATGTCCACCCCCATGGTTAGGAGGAGCATTAACATTTGTAAAAGTGATCCTGGGTTGACGGGTAGCGATATGTGTGTTAGGTGGTGGATGGCGAGTCGTGTTTTGAACGGTGTTCCTATTAGGTTGGGTAACCCTAGGAGGTGGTCGTCTTCCAACATTAGCATTATTAGGAGGAACATGACCGGTCTCCATACTACGTGTGTGAGTGGACAACATGGTGCCCCCAGCGAGGGTATTGCCCCCAGTGGGTGCAGTGTTGCTAACGCTATGAACGGCGCCAGCGTGGTTACCAAAAGTAGTGGAAGGATAAACTATGGTGTAATCCGGCATACCATATGAGAATGCGGTAGGGTTGAGGTAGGGCCTAAATCATCATGGACCTCTGGAATCCCGTATAAATAATTATGTGGAAACGAAGGATCGAACGGATCATCCTCGGGTGGGTCGAGACCAAACAAACTAGGTTGGGTATTAGCTGGATCACCTCCCCATGCCTCACGAGGCGTACGAGTGTCAGAAGTGTGTTCAGCTCTACCCGATGGACTAGTAGGGATTTCTCCCGTGTCAGATTGTGCAGCGTTCATGACATCTTGGATGTATGTCTCATAAGAATCCAAGGACTCGGAGGGAGCCCACCGGTGTCCTCTAGTAACGCGGCGTGAAAGTTTGGCAGGATTCAAACTAGCCAACCGATGGGATCGACGAACAGTAGGACTCTGTGCCACGATATCTCCGGAGAGAATATAAAATCAAAACGTCTCCTAAAGGCCAACTATCGATCAAAAATAGTAAATCAAAAGCACACACCTAGAGAAACTACAACCAAGAGCAGACAAACAGAGTGGCTAAATGAGCTCCTGACACTCGAGCTGATATGTCTCTCCTAGGAGAGGATTCAGAATCCCAAACTATAGCCAGAGGTAATAGAATCAGTTATAGAGACACCCAGGCTTCAGTGCGTACACAAGGTCAATTCCATTGTACAAACACAATTGTGATGTCCAATCCCTATCTGATTCAGGACACAAACAGCATAACCACTGCAAGTACCCTATGTGATACCTAGGTAAGGAAACTATGGTCACCGCAATATAACCAATGCTCAGGGGGGCAATCGCAAGTGGGATTCGTCGTATGGGCAAGGTAGCTAAGCCCGAAGCACAAGAGGACGAACCTCTAGTTCCCCCAGATACGAACAAACCTTGGAAATATCTCCCACGTCCAGCCGGTATCAGAGGGATATCCCTTCAACCAACCTCCTGTGACCTTGTGCTTAACTCTGGTTTGAGTAGAGCTTCCTGAGAACACCGATATATACCATGGATTCCTCCACTCCCTGGTCAGACACCTAATGTTTCGTCTAGTAGTCTTGGATTGTTAACTCACAATGATCTATTCCAAGACTCTAAACCTATGCTAGTTGGTGTACCTATAAATAAAATCGGTCTAATCAATTTTAAGATTAAGCGTTAGTTTTAATGGTTGTGGTTACTCAAGGGATATGGTCGTGAAACTAGTGATGTATATGACTTAATAGTATGCAAAATTTTCCAATCCTAGACTCATCTATCCAATAAAACAATGTCACTAACATGCAAAATCAACCCAACAATTTCGAAATAAAAATGCAATCCTTTTATGTTTTTGATGCACAAGCAAAACCTAAATGAAAGCAGCAAGCACTCAATGCAAGATGCAGTACATGAAAGTAAAAAAAAAATTGTATTTTCTCTTATAAGCAAAAGGAAAATGCAAAACTATATGTATTTTTTTTGTATTTTTCAATATAAAGAAATGAAAAATGCAAGCAAAATCCTACTATTCAGTCACTGAAGTGCTGAGAAGATCACTAAGACAACCTAGCAGATCCCAAATAGTAAGACCCACCCACAGGAATGAGCTCAAAAGGAAAAACCAACAAGGATAAATCCAAAGATGGGTAAAAAACCAATAAGGCTCAACCAAGAGAGAAGAAGAGTTCTGGTCACAACCAAGGCATGGAACAGTCAAGAAACAGGCCAACAAAGACTCGGGATCATCCAAAGCCAACTCAGCAACAACCAAAAGTCATAAATCAACAAAAGTCAGAGTTGTACGCCACTATCGTGTGAAAATCCTCACAGCAGATCTAAGAGATGATGTATACATCACAAAAGAATGATTATGATTAAGCAGGAAAATAGAAGAAGAGTGAACAATACAGTATAGTGAGCAACAGAATAATATGGTACAGTAGAACTCAGATAGGAGCAATAATAATTCACACACACTAATTAATTAATCACAGTATGGACAAATAAATAGTACAATGGTAGAGAGGATTCGAATGCCTAAGGTGGAAATTCGAATTAGCCTCTCAGAGTGATCATAAGATCAATAGAGTGTCATCGGAGCACAACTAGGTGTCCTCATGATCATCAGAGCACAAGTGGAAGTCTTGATCATCATCAGTGGAGTCATCAATGCTCAAGTAACTGTCAACCATCAGTCAAACTAACTCTGGTAGGTGTAACTGAGTGTAACTGAGTGACAACTGGACTAGTAGGTGAAGAAGGGCGAGTTGCTCCCTAAACTCAAGGAAGAAGGGCGCATTAAGCAACTGGAGGCTAAAACTGAATAGTGAGAATCTCCTGGGGGATGGCTAACTGAGGGCTAGGTGCTGGACTGATGACTGGGATGCATGCAAACCCTAAAGGTGCATGCATGAATGAAAATTTAAATGATCAAAATACTGGTGGGACTAGGATGGAGTATAGGAATATCCTAACACCCCCCCTTAATCCATCCTGGGCCCTGGTAACTAAGACCAAAGGTCACCCAATACAATGAATAATAACAATCAATAAACCAAGGAAGTGGGAAAATTTCATGGGAAACATACCCCCTCCTCAAAAAATAGACTATAAGGCACACATAAAAATAAATGCTCCAAACTCAAGCATGTGTGATGCTTGGTCATATGTTTGGAGGTATCTTCTTCTTGGGAAGAAGTGGATCATGCTCAAAAAGCATGTGCTTGTACTTGCTCTTCAAATCGAATGTGATGAGAACAAATCCAACAGTATGAGAATGATCCTTGAACCTGTGATTCGAATCAGCTGAGGTAGGATCAAATCTGTGAAAGTGCATATAGTCTTTTGTCTTCTCCTTCGAACCACCATGGGTGAGATTATTCCAAAAATAACTATTACATGTTTGCTTGAAATCAAAATCAGATTTAAGACTTAAAAAACAGTTTCTTGAGATATCCTTTGAACCAACAGGGGTGAGATCAAAACTATCATATGCATGAGAAATTATCCCAAGCAGTAATTGCTTAGAATCCAAATTAGATCCAAGACTTGAATCATGGTTTCTTGAGATCTCCTTTGAACCATGAGAGGTGAGATCAAAACCAGTAGATGCATGAGAAATTATCCCAAGCGAATGGCAATGGCCATATTCTTTAATGACCTTCTGAAAGCATGGAATTATGATCATATAGTAGTATAAAAGAGGAGTTAGCTAGAGAGGAGTGAATGCATTACCTTCAAAAGTTGTTTTGACCTCCGAAATAATCATGTGATCGTGATGCAAACCAATAAACTCTGGTGCAAGAGAGGATTTAGGACCTTCTACAATATCTAGAGTGTGAGCTAGCACAGAAAGAGAAGAAAGTTTGAGCATGAGTGTAGAATCTGCAAGTTCTTTGTCAACAGCTTCAATATGAGATGATATTGGTGCATGATCTGATAGACCATCAAGAGGAGCGAATGCATCACTTTGTTTACTTTCGAATGGGTTGGGACCAAGTCCTTCATTCTCTCTGCCAAATTTTCCATCCAGGTGAGCCCATATCTCTTTTGGAGTCCATAAATCCTTTGGAATTTCAACACCATTACAGTATTTGAATTGGAATCTCTGGCGTGCAAACAAAGAAAACATTATTGCTTGAAAGTGCATGTCACTTTTATTTAACTAGTCAATCTTCTCTTCAGGGGATTCGAAATCTCTTTCAAAATAACAATCAAAAAGATGATGGATCTTTAAGTCTGCTATCATTCTTGGTTTCCATTCATCATAGTTGAGTGGATCAAGAGGAGTAATTCCTGATGAATACATAGAAGCTGTAGAGGACCTGCAAAAACAATATAGAATAATTGCAACTGCTACTACTGCAAAAATGTAGAAACTGCTGCAACTACTGCACTCGAAATCTTGGTAATAACCTACAAAAAACTCTCAAGAATGGAGATAAATAATACTCTCAACATGCTCTGATACCATGTGAAAATCCTCACAACAGATCTAAGAGATGATGTATACCTCACAAGAGAATGATTATGATTAAGCAGGAAAATAGAAGAAGAGTGAACAATACAGTATAATGAGCAACAGAATAATATGGTACAGTAGAACTCAGATAGAAGCAATAATACTCCACACACACTAATTAATTAATCACAGTATGGACAAATAAATAGTACAATGGTAGAGAGGATTTGAATGCCTAAGGTGGCAATTCGAATTAGCCTCTCAAATTGATCATAAGATCAATAGAGTGTCATCAGAGCACAACTAGGTGTCCTCATGATCGTCGGAGCGCAACTGGAAGTCTTCGTCATCATCAATGGAGTCATCAATGCTCAAGTAACTGTCAACCATCAGTAAAACTAACTCTGGTAGGTGTAACTGAGTGTAACTCAATGTAACTAAGTGTAACTGAGTGTAACTAACTGTAACTGACTATAACTGACTGTAACTGAGTGTAACTGAGTGACAACTGGACTGGTAGGTGAAGAAGGGCGAGTTGCTCCCTAAAATCAAGAAAGAAGGGCGCATTAAGCAACTGGAGGGCTAAAACTGAATAGTGAGAAGCTCCTAGGGGCTGGCTAACTGAGGGATAGGTGTTGGACTAATGACTGGGATGCATGCAAACCCTAAAGGTGCATGCATGACTGAAAATGTAAATGATCAAAATACTGGTGGTACTAGGATGGAGTATAGGAATATCCTAACATATCGAAGGAAAACCTGCGGGTACCCACGAACAGTAGAGTAAACAGAGGCAGGTAGACGCGGGCAGAGCTAAGCTAGCCCACGGGTGAGGAAAGGAAAATGGGAAAATAAAGAGTCCAATGGTTTAAAAAAAGCAAGTTTTCTATAGTGTATCTTAACGGCCAATCAGTGACACAGAGCTTCGACAAACAACAACTCTAATTAAGAACTAATGATAAAACAAATCCCTAAACATGGATGTTTTCGCCAGCGGAGTCGCCATTTCTATATTGGAGAAACTCACTATGGCTTCTGGTAGACCACTACAGACAGCTGACTATCAGAAATTAACTCAATTCTCAGAACTATGCTATTATAAATGGCAATGCTAAGATAATGGAGAATGTAACCAACCTCGATCCAAACGTTTGATGTAGATCCCCGTTGGAGCTTTCAATCCGTGCACTTGAATCTTTAAATTAGTCTTGACAGCCAATATACAACAAGTACATATAATATATAATCGACAATAACATCATCAATAGCAATGGTCCATGATATTATAAGTAAATGCAACCCAATGTAGAATAAACAACATTCACAACATTAATGGACGAGAATATGAGTATTTCTATTAATAAACAAGAAGAAGTACAATGTGATACGACCTCTTGCCGACAACCAATCTGAACCAAGATCTAGATCAATCCACTTGTGCCTCCACCACTTCAATCCTCCATGAATGGAAAACTCAAAATATGGTAGGAGTTTGGAAGGTGAACATAAGGGGTTCACAACTACAAGGATCAATGAGTGTAGACTCAAGATAGGGAAAAAATGCACTAGATTTCTCTTGCTCTTCTTTCTCCTCCCATCCATAAGCCATATGTGCTCAATATATAGTCCTCTCAAACGTATGTGAAAGGACACATCGAGACGTTTCTTGGGCAGATGGAGGGTCAAAGGTCACCCAATAACCGCTTTTTGGGAGTAGAAAGTAATAAACTAGTGATTTTTACCATTTTACATGCTACCCACGGGCTATAATGATGCAACTCGCGGGTACGCCTGCTGTAATGATGCAACAAGCGTACAAGGGAAAAAATGAGGAAATAGTGTGTCTAAAGGATATAAAGTGGATCCGAGTTAGTGAAATGGATCCTACAGGCCAAAGAATGCTGATGCTCACAAGGTGGAAAATTACATTGTAACAGTTGGTCAACAATGGTATAGGGATCAGGTTGAACGAATTCCCATGTGGTAAAGTGTCTTAAGGAACAAGAAAAATAGAGCCATACCCTTCCATACATATTTCAGGGTTGCTCCATACTCAATCGACCTCATGCACATGCCTTCTCAACCACATTCTTACGTCAGAATTAAATGTCAGCATGGGAGTCAAATGGGTTCAGAAATGGACATGTGGCAGCATGGGTTAGAATCCCTTAATCCCCTCACCTCTTCGTAGTGGGTACACATGGCCCCCTTCTCATTGGTTTCCTCCTTAGCAAGTTTTCTTGGTATTTTATTGCAATATTTAATATTTACATCATTTACAATATCTCATGGCTTAACAACACATAGATTATCATAATTGTCAAATAATTTCATTTTTAAATAAAACCTGAGCATCCTCTAGTGGGGCATTGGCCTTGATCTCCACACTAGGGAAAACACACTTTGCATGTATACAATATTTACATTGAATGCAATAAACCCTAAGGGGTCAAAATAGGGGTATTAAAACTCCTGCCCCCCCTTAGAACAATACCATCCTCGGTGTTCTTAAAACTAAACAAAAATGGGAATGCCTCTCTCCTAGAACCCTCCATCTCCCATGCAGCCTCTTCGGGACTAAGGCGCTTCCATTTCACCTTCACCTTCCCGATGGCTCTGTTCCAGAGAAATGTTACCATCCTATCAAGGATGTGCATAGGCTCCACTTGTAACTCTTCCTCGGGTTCCTCCTGTATCACATGCCAATCAATTATGTGATTAGGATCATGTACATATTTCTTAAGCAAAGAGACATGGGAAAAATTAGGATCTCTAATGTTAGCAAGCAATGCAATTCTATATGCAACTGGTCCTATCCTATCAAGGAGATCAAATGGCCCACAATATCTTGGTGCCAACTTGGCACAACTCCCCAACTTCATAGAACGTTTCCTGGGTTTCCATCTCAAGTAAACATGATCCCTAATCTTAAATTCTTTATGCACTCTTTTCAAATATGCATAACTCTTTTGTTTGTCCCATGCTTCCTTTAAATTATGTTGGATCTTAACAACTTCCTGTTCCCTCTCCTTGATCGTTTCGGGTCCAACCACTACCCTATTCATTGGAATGTCCCAATTCACTGGAGTCCTGCATCATTTTCCATACAATACCTAAAAAGGACTCATCCTCAATGATGCTTGATGTCAATTATTGTATGTAAATTCTACCATGTGTAGGTAGTCTTCCCACTTGGATGGTTTATCCATCACATACATCCTTAACATGTCTTCAAGTACCGAGTTCACTCTCTCAATCTGACCATCTATTTGAGGATGATATGCTATACTAAAATTCAACCGAGTACCCAATTCTTGAAACAGTCCCTTCCAAAATTTTGATGTGAACTTTGTATCACGATCTAAAATTATTGCCTTGGGAATTCAATGCAATCTGAATATCTCCTTCATGAAGATATTTGCAATGTCACTTGTCTTATGAGTGGACTTAAGTGGAATAAAGTGAGCTACCTTCGATATCTTGTCCACCACTACCATGATTGAATCATTCTTCCTTACTGTCATTGGAAATTTTTTTATAAAATCCATAGAAATCACTTCCCACTTCCATTATGGAATTGGAAAATGTTTACAGACAATCTACATGAGCGAACTCAAACAGATCTCCCTAGTCCAATTGGATCTAGAAAAAATAAGTACACAACACTATTTTATTTCCTAGATCAATAGAAATGCAAGATGGGTGAATAGATGGCTTACCTTGAATCTTCAGTTCCTTTCTCCTTGTTGTTCCAAGCTCCAAATCCTTCATATCTTCAGCTAGAAAACCATGTAAAGCAAGTGGAAACACACAAGTAGTAAAAGCATATAAACATGATTTGATCTAGATTAACAGTTAAGGAAGAAAATCCTAAGTATCATTAACACAACAACACTTATGGAAATAACTTGTAATAAATGTATTAAATAGAAGTACATAAGGAAGAAAGGTCACAAACCAAGACTTAACATTGCAACTTCCATCCAACAATCCTAGCCTCCAAGATTAAAATGTTTCCTCCCAAAGGATGAATGAGGATCACCTAGAGAAATTTCACCAGCATATGATTACTATAATCCTTCCTCCCTTAACAATGGAGAGGGGGTTCATATTTATAAGGCTAAACATATAGAATAGGTTGAGGATTTAGTGGAGAGGCTTAAGGGATCATCCCACTAGGTTAGGGGAACGAGTGCCACCTATGAAAGAATCTAGGGATAATCCTCCACATCACCGAGATTCAAGAAATCGCTCGAAGCTTCCTTTTATCCAATTTAACCAACTCCGACGCACTTTGCATGAAGACATGCTACGTCAGAACTGGATCACCGCACCTTATACAAAGGAAGCTTGCATCACTCACACGCTCTGCTAAGGTGCAGAGTGCGCCACCTTGGGTTCGACGCTCCTTGCTGGAAAGCAGGGTACGTCGAGGTGACAACAAAAAGTGAAAGGAAATGGACAACAACCTTTCTATGAATGATTTAGCCATGGTACTTTAGGGAGTAAGGCATGGAGGTGATACATGACTCATGATGATGATATTTTGGTGTAACAGCAAATGCTGCAACAATCTTGTTGGATGTTGATGTTCTTCCTTGACTTGTTGGAACTTTTGACACCTAGCAATGTACTCTGCTATGTCCTTCTTCATCCCATGCCAAAAGTACTGCTTTCTTGCTACTGTTATGGTCTTTTGATATCCTAGGTGTCTAGAATATGGCATTTGATGTATCTCATCCATCACTAGTTCATTAAATTTGTACTATTTGGAATATATAGTCCGGTACCCTGATAGATGAGAACATCATCTTCACCAATCTGATATCCTACACATGTTTCATCCACATTTCCCTGCTGCAATTTCTCTTTGATTTGAAGGTAAGCTTCATCACTGTTTTCAGCTTCAAGAACCCTAGCCTTCAAATCTGTTTTACACATACTTATTGTTGCAACGTGAAATGTTCTACTAAGTGCATCTGCAACCTTATTCTCCTTACCTTTGACATGCTTAATTTCCAAATCAAATTCACAAAGAAATTCCATCCACCTATTTTTCCTAGCATTTAGGTTTGGCTGGTCAAACAAATATTTCAAGCTCATGTGGTCTGTCTTGAGCTCAAAAATTATTCCCAAGAGATAATGTCTTCACCTCTTCAGAGCATGAACTATGGCTTCTAGCTCTAAATCACGTGTGGCATAATTCTTTTCATGCCCCTTTAACTGCCTTGACTCATAGAAAATTACAAATCCTTCTTACATGAGCACTACTTTAACTGCTAAAAACTTTTCTCACATTTTTCAGACCATACAAACTTGATACTCTTCCTTTGCAAGGAAGTGATTGGAAGAGCTATCTTGGAGAACCCTTCAATGAACCTTTTGTAATAACCTGCAAGACCCAAAAAAGATCTAACATCTGCAACATTCCTTAGAGTAGGCCAATCCATTATGGCTTCAATCTTCTCTGGATCCACTGCAATAACTTTTTCTGAGATGACATGACCCAAATATTGTACCTTCTTTTGATAAAATTCACACTTGCTCAGCTTGGCACGTAGTTGGTGTTTTCTAAGAACTTGCAACACCATCCTTAGATATTCATTATTCTCTTCTTCATTCTTTGAGTAAACAAGAATGTCATCCAAGAACACAATCACAAACTTATCCAAATACTTGATGAAGACACTATTCATGAGACACATGAATGTAGCAGGTGCATAGGTAAGACCAAATGGCACCACTGTGAACTCATAATGCCCATATCTTGTCCTGAAAGCTATCTTGCAAAAGTCTTCTTCTTCTTCTTTTAGCATACTAAATGCCACTATCGCCTGGGATCTTCTACACAAGTCTTCGACGGTGCAACTCCCATCAAGTGAATAAAGAAGTTGGGGTCGAACCTGATGTGACATCATCTGATTACCGGTCAATGATGTATACAGTTAACAGACGCGAGATGACCCACCAATAATGAAAATGGGCATCAAGGTTGTTGGCTATATCTGACCGAGAGGTTTTCTATAAGACCCAGGTTCTTCGAGGTTTCCCTTTGACCAACAAAACCCCTTCGCACCGTCCCTTTTGGCAACAACCTGGGAGCAGGTTTAGGTCTCACCCGAGGTGTATCTATGGGGTACTGTGGAATCAGATTTCCATAGTAAGTGATAATTTTCTTGGACGGACGTATTGCGCAGCACCACAGGGGGTATGTGCTGCGAGGTGAGACTGCGCAGCAATGGGAAACGCTGCGGTCTGCACCACTATGTTCTTCTACCGTGGGACTTCTCCTGAAGCTGCAAACAATGCAGCTCTATTTCTATACTTGGATTATCTTGAAAATACTTAAGGCAATGAAACGAATATCACTCATCCACTCGTTCAGGCACTTAACTTAATATTCTTCTAACATTCATTTGTTAAGTCGGGGTGCCACGATTTGAACATATATGACAATACAATCCAACTGTTAAGCATTCTTTTACTGCGTATAGGAAAGTGTTTAACTAAATCACTGATTCCCTGTCTTCAAACACAACGCTAAATGTTCATCATTCATTTGTTCATACAGAACTTAACATATCATCTCCATACTTCTTCTGAAGGCAAATGCATATAAAAGTTCTCTCATAACAGCATGCAAGGAAACATCTAGACATTCATTTATAGAAAATACAGATAAACATTCATTCATAAAACACAATCACACAACACGAGATTTAATGTGGTTCACTCCCCCGGGTGGGAAGCTACGTCCACAAGAACGGTTGGTAATATATTTCTTTAAAAGGGATGGGGACAACTGTTCTTAGTCTGCGCACTTAGGTGCAGACTCTCCTTCCTCTCAAATAGGTCTCTGTGCACACAGCTGCAGAGCCTTTACAATCTTCTTAGCCCAAAGATATTTTACAATACAACAATCCAAAATTGTAACAACAAAAGTAAAGTGTAACCCCATCCCATACAAAATTGTCTTCTTAAATAGACCATGCCCGAAGGTCATGTCTTTACACTATCGAAGACCTAAACCCAGAAACCCTTAGGGTTTACAAAATTGTGTCGGTTTCCCTAAACCGGCTTGGTAGCATCTGGTAGCGTCTACTTCATCGTGGCGATTCTCCACGTCTTCCTTCTGTCGCTATCGGCCTTCATGTTGCATGCGTTCCAACAGGTCTCTTTCACTGAACCGTTCATCTCTAACGGTTTCGTCCACCAGGCGTGCCAAGCCATCACTTTCCCTGAGCTGTCCTTTCCTTAACAAAATCATGCATTGGCCGCCTTCCTGATTTGCTAGTGCCCGCCGCTCTGCACTCCTGGAGCATCTTTCCAAAATTAGACCACTACTGGTCCATCTGATGCCTGCACCTGATCCTTGTCCAGCACTCCGCTTTGCTAGCTTCCACGTGGCCTGACTGCTTCGCAGCGCTGGTCTTCGCGGTGCTTCCACAATTCGGATGTTGCGCACAACTTCGCAGCACCCTCAACACTTAGACAAAACTACATATTTTCCTGAGCTGTGCCCAACTCAGCTTTTCTTGGTTATCAAAAATGTTACCAAAACTTTGTCCCAACTTGGGCCCAACATGCCCCTAACACTTATATGTGGCTCGTCCCCGAGCCACTTGCTACTTTGGTCGTCTTACTCTGCTCTGCGACCGATGGAACTAATTTGGCCGCGAACTCATTATATGTACCAAACAACTATTCCACTGCTTCTTTGGTATCTTGTTCAACTTGTTATACTGTCTCAAGCAGTGCTGGAGTTATCTCTTCTCCAATCTGTCCCTGTACCTGCTCCTGGTTGTCGCGCAGTTCCTTCAATTTGTATTCTATCTGCTGCGACACTGTTGTAGCATCCTCCAGGAGTTACTGTGACTGATTATCCATCTCAGTCTCTTTTTCTCTTAATGCCTGGACTTCCTTCTTCAAGCCTGATATTTCCTTATATCTGGGCAGCCTCTCCCTGGGTGGCAGAGCCTTGAGCTCTGCGTCCAACTTATCTAGCGCGGTCTGCTTTTCTTTTACCGTGGTCTTTACCTGCAGTAGCCCTTGATCTTCTTCAAGGGCAGTGAATGCCTTTGAAACTTTTTCCAAGATATCTTGGCACTTAGCCATCTCACTCGTTATGCTATGCACGACAACACTGACTGCTTGCTCTCTTAACTGCTGCTTAGTTAATGGCACCTGCATGTTAAGTTTTTCTTTCAAGGCTTCAAGCTCCACCTCATGGAGGATGTCCCTATCCTGAATCTCTGTCTTCAAAGATCTCACCTTTTCTCTGATCCTCAGAACTGTATCCGTAGGATCATCCTGGAGTTCTATACCTTCAATATCTTAGGAAACAGTGGATATGGTATTCTCCAATTGTTTCCGGCGGTCCTGTTCATCACGCAGCTGCATGTCTGTGTGCAACTCGAGCTGCCTGTTTGCTGCGGTGAGCTCCACTTGAGACTTCATCGACTCTACTATTCGTTCATGCATCTCCTCCACTATCTGCGTGTGGATGAAGTGTAAGCCTGGTAAGGGGATTTTGTCCAAGTCGAGCTCTACCTGCTCGACACCCTTTGTGTCCAGGATGATTTGTTCTGTCATTGGCAATGCAATAGCCAATGGGTCCACATGGACAATCCTGGTCTTTGATGACAGCATAGCTGCGGCGGTGTTTGCTACGAGGTTCCTACCAACCTCCCTTCAATTGCTGTGTCGCGTGACAAGGTTAGGCTTTTCTAGACATCGTCCATTTTCTTCATGAGACCTTGAAGTGCGAGCCTTTTCTTTTGCAGGTCATCCTGGATGACCTTATCCTTTTTTTCCTTGTTAGTCATAAGCTCCTTCATCTGTTTTGAGACTGTTTCTGCTATCATCTCGAAGTCATCTATGTTCAGGATTGTCTCAGATTGAGTCTTTGTGGCCTTCATCTTCTTCCGCGCCTTCGGCTTCTTCGAGGTCTCAGGCTCTTTCCGCTTCCCTGTTTCTTCAACAATCGGGCATGACAGCGGGATTGACTCATTTTCGTCAGAGTCTGTCTCAACATCCATGACTTCAACACGGAAGTCGGCGGGCCAATCCTTCATGAGGATTTCAATGTCGTCCTCATACATATGGTAGTTACTCGGGTACCATTATGTCTTCTTCATTCTTTCTTTGGGTGAAATAAAGATACATCACATGTCCGCCATGAAATCAAAAATGCGAATGTACTTCGACGTTACCTTCTTTGTGATGTAGGCTGTAGCGGTGATCACATCGCGTAGCTGAGTGTAATACTGATAGAAAACTTCAGCTGTCGCATGTTGTTGCTCTGCTTTGATGTTTGCCCAGAGGTTGACATAATGCAACCCTCTAGGATCATTGGTTTCTGCAATGACACCCACATAGTCCTTTGGCTCCTTCCATCCGGACAAGGCGATGAGGATGATCAGCCATGTAAAGTGGAACTGTCCACCATTCTCTTGGGTATCATTGAGCTCATCCAAGAACTCATTAAGAAGATACTGACACCAATTGAATTCGGTGCCTTCAACCGTTGTTGCACTGAGTAGTACTAAGCCCGCAGGCACCTCCAAAGGCCTAGCTATTCTAATGATTTTTCCTGTGAGCAGCTGGTTAACAAATCTTGTCGCTCTGTCTTCAATGTCTTATGTGGGAAAACCTCTTTTCCCTTTCACCAATGCATGAGTTTTCTTCATCTTTTCGACCGCTTCTTTCTCCTTATTCTTCCCTTGGAAGAATAGCATGGGATCCTTACCGTGATTGCTTAACCCCGTAATGCGGTGGATCAAATCAATGTTTATATCGACATTTATGTTGAGCCACAGATATCCCTAGTGGATTCGCGCCATCAGCGTGTGAACCACCACATTCAGTTCTGATGATCGATCAAAATGTGGCAACCTCAACAAGTTCAGCAGTCCTGACTGAACAATGGGTGTGAGCCAGCTTTCGGCCACCAAGTTATAAGTTCCCTTGGCATCCTTTTTCTAGCACATATACTAGTCAAGCTGGAACTATGGGTACTTAGGCGCATGGGGCTCTTCCTTTTGCATGCCTAGGAGGTCAAAATCTTCCCATTTACAATCTACGATATTTCCAAGTAGGTTCTTGGCAACCTCTACATGTTTTGAAATCGGTGACAATGGGATTTCATATCTAGCACTCTTGGGAAATTTAAAGACTGGGGCATCCAACGCCCGTGGTGATATATATTCTGGTGTCAACTTCAAGGGTTCCTTTTGAAAGACCAGCGATCTTCGCACCATCTGGCCCATCTTTAGAATCTTGCTTCGTGGTGCAGTTACATCTTTCCCTTTATCTTTCCCTTTATCCTGCATGATTGGGTTATGGCGAGGTGATCTTATGGACGCTTGACCTGGTTCGAGTACAACCTTCTTGGTAGGGGTTTTCATTAACTCTGAAATTCCCCTGTGCTGAAAGACTCAGATTGCTTCTTGCAGTGTAAGCTCTTCTTCTCTGTTTGGTGATTTGGACATTCACTGGCGAGGGTAGTCAACTGACTCTGAGATATGGCTAAGGATTGCTAACATAGGAGTGAATGCATAAAAATTCTAAGTGTATGGTAAAGCCCGCGAGTCCTTATGCGACGTTATTTATAGGCGCAGCTGAGTCCTCCCCGCACCTTCCAACAGCTAGATGAGCATTTAATGTGGTGTCCGTTGGCCAATTTGAACGAATCCTTTGGTCCCTTCCATCATCAGTGTGTTCAAAACGGCTATCTTTTCGTTAAATGTTGAAGCGAGTGCTTGCAACGGTCACCTAATGGCTATTTTTTTTTCAACGGCAGTGTAACGGCTATTTTTCTGAGTGCTGCGCCGAGCTGTGCGGCAAGCCATCTGCGATCCTGCGCAGTGACTTCGCAGTGCCACAATTTTTCAACTGCGTGTTTTCTCTTTCTTTCTTTTTTCTTTTTTTCATGCAGCTTCAACAGTGCTGCGTGGTACACACATTGTTCTATCTATCATACATGTACAGGCTCTTTTACATTTCCAGTGTCCAATTTCAATTGTACCTGACACTTGGAATTTCTTCCTCTACTTATCATTCAAGATTTTGCGAAGCTAGGCTGTCAGGATACAACTTTAGTCTGCTTCCGTTTATCAAAGTTGGTAGAATATCGCAGGCTAGATTGGCTAACTAAACTGCACCAGTGTTAGTAACATGTATCACAGTATATGAACCAAGCCAATGCATCTTAAATTTACCAGGAAACTTCATAAATTTACTATCATACAGGAGGACTAGGTCACCTACCTGAAAGCACTTGTTCTTTATATGGCGATCATGCCAAGCTTTCTCGCGGTCTTTCTGAGCTTGCTGGTGGTAGCTGGAAATGAAGCGATCTTCCTCCAACCCAACGAGGTGTAGCAACCTTTCTTATAATGTTGCACGGTCTGCCATCCCTGTGAATGCAGCGATCCTTAAACTAGGGACAATGTACTCCATTGGCATTATAGCTTCCTGCCCATAAGCCAACTGAAAAGGTGTATGTCCTATCAATTTCTTGCATGTAGCCCTATATGCCC
Source organism: Larix kaempferi (assembly GCA_027924585.1). NCBI lineage: Eukaryota > Viridiplantae > Streptophyta > Pinopsida > Pinales > Pinaceae > Larix > Larix kaempferi. Next base: position 2,043,524 of record BSBM01000005.1, on the reverse strand, counting down.
ATAACACAGAGGAGACACGCAAATCCCAATCATATCTATTTACATTGCAGACCTTAGTCAGTGCGTTCTCCAGAATTTTATTGAAAGCCTCAACAGTGCCATTTTCCTGTGGATGATAAGGAGTACTGCGCTGATGACGAATGTGGAATTCCTTTGTAAGTGCCTCAATGGTCTTGTTCAAAAAGTGAGTACCTTGGTCACTCATCAAAATCTTCGGATAGCCAAATCTTGACAATATTTCTTCAAAAATGAACTGCGCAGCAGTACTGGTGCTGTAGTCCTTTACTGGTTTTGCTTCCGCCCATCTGGTGAGGTAATCAGTAGCAGTATTAATATACCTCGCACCAGTTCTTTTTTCTGGTGGGTTTATAGGACCCACAAAATCAATTGCCCATTTCTCAAATGCCTGCAAGGTCAACTATGGGTTTAATGGCATCTCATCTCTTCGTGAAGGTTTCCCTGTCCTTTGACAGACATCACAGTTCCTGCAGTGTTCTTTGGAATCTTTGTGGATCATGGGGCACCATAGCCTTGCACGCAATATCTTCTACGCAGTGGCCCTTCTTGCATAATGACCTCCCGCGACCCCTGAATGCACATCGGCTAGAATAAATGGTTTCTCATGATCGAGTACGCATCTTCCCAGGACTTCATCCGGTCCGAGTTTGTATAATTGACTTGCAATTATAGTGAAGTCTGCGGCGCGCACCACTAGTTGCTTCTTCTGCTGGACAGATAATTCCCGCGGTGCCATCCCTGTTGTTAGAAAATTAATGATATCCTTATAATAGTCATCGGCAACCTGTATAGCAAATAACTGCGCATCAGGCAGACTGTCTTCAATGTTCGTCGGCTCTTCTCCTGACTCAATCCTTGACAGATGATCAGGTCCCAAGTTCAGTCTACCTGGCTTAACAACAATCTCAAAATCATACTCCTGGAATAGAAATAGCCATCTGCATATGCACCCCCCTAACACTGGCTCATTGACCAAGTATTTCAACGCAGAATGGTCAGTGAACATAAGGAAGTGCGCACCAAGCAAATAATGTCTGAATTTCTATAGGGCATATACCATTGCAAGGCCTTCCCTCTCGGTAGTAGTATAGTTATTCTCTACTGTTGAGAGCTTCCTGCTCGAGAATGCAATAAGGTGGTCAATACCTCCTTCCCCTAGCTGAGCTAATACAATTCCCAAGGCAATGCATGATGCGTTAACATGGACATGAAATGGATTCACCCAATCTGGAAAGACTAGAATTAGCACAGTCACCATCTTTTCTTTTAGTGTATCAAAACCTTGTTCGCATTCCACGTTCCAAATGAACAGTGCATCTTTCTTTAGCAGCTTTTCCATTGCTGCAGTTATTTGCGCGTAACCCTTTATAAATTTCCTGTAGTATCCAGTATGGCCTAAGGTAGAGCGCAACATCTTGATTGAATTTGGTGTTGGCAAAATCACAATAATGGCAATCTTCGCAGGGTCCATCATCAGTCCTTGCTTACAAACAATGTGTCCAAGTAGAATCCCATAAGGAACACAAAAAATACACTTCTTTAGATTCAAAGAGATCTGATGTTGTTGACACTTCTCAAGCATCATTCTGAGGTTCGCACAATGGTTCTTCAATAGACCAAACACAATCCAATCATCAAAATAGGCTTCGAGAAACTTATGCATAAAATCTTTGAATGTTGCGACGACCACTCTGGAGAATATGGCAGGTGCGTTCTTCAGGCCAAAAGGCATTACTATGTACTAGAATGACCCCCATTCTGTAGCAAAATTCGTCTTATGCCTATCTGCGGGGTCAATCCTTATCTGATGATACCCCGAAAAACCATCAGTAAAAGAATAGGCCTCATTCCCTCCAACATTATCAAGCACTTCATCTGTGAAAGGAGTAGGGAATGGGTCGTGCATGGAAGCATCATTCAGTTTTCTGAGATCAACACAAATCCTGATCTCACCCTTCGCTTTCTTGTCTTGAACGACCATGGGACTAATCCATTCTGATTCCTCAACAGGTTCAATGATTCCTGCTTCAAGCATCTTATCCATCTCTACGCATACTCTTTCTTTGTAGCGCGGATTTAGTCTGTACAGTCTCTGTTTTGTAGGCTTTGCACTTGGCTTCAAAGGTATTTTCATGACTCCTAGGTCTCCCAGAATTCCTTTCATTTCTGTAAATTTTGTCGAAAATAGCTCCTGATACTCATGCAAGGTGTCTGTGATCTCTACAACAGTCTGATCGTCCCAATAATCTCCGATTGTTGCGAACTTTGGTTCTTCTTTTGTGCCAATATTCACCTTCTGTGTTTTTACTAGTCCGCTCATATTTGGGATTTCTAACGGAGGTCCTTCTACGTCACGCGCACCCTTCGATTCTGGTATGTTTATGTTGCGCGGATCATCATCATCGTCTTCATTTCTATCATCAATGTCCTGTTGGCCCGATTTTGTGACCGGGGCCAACGAAGGAGAGATAGCCCACACAGGTCACTTACAGCAGCTTCCGATGTGTTTGAATAGCTAACTCTCATAGGAATAAAGGCCTTGCTACCTGTGTGATGTACTCTCAAAATAGAGAGTCTCTTAAACCACTTATCTGAATGCCTAAAACTACAATTGAAATCTTAAGATGCAAATTAATCTAATATATGATGCAATTAAAAATTGAAACACATTATAAAATTTAGTAGCTCCTAAACTATAAACAACAGTTTAGTAGCTCCTAAACATTCTGGAAATTTCGACTGCTAAAATAAAACCTAATTCTGATTTTTTAACCCTATTCTATCCTAACTATCCTGATCAGGAGCAAGTTTAAAAGAATAATTTATGATCCATAAAGAGTATGATTTAATAGCTGGCTTATCTAAACAAGGTTAAATAAGCACTCATTTTGAATAAGAACAACAATCATTTCAAAGATAAATAATAGAGAACACTAATTATTCAACTTTAAATAAATTGTTTATGCAATCAGAAACGTGTGAATATTTCAAACAATCTATATAATAATCCAAACACAAAAGTGAGCCAAGAAGATTATATTGGGTTCATAATCAATTCTGTAGAAGAAAAGTCTTACATACAATCCACTGATCATGACTGATTATCTGAAAATAATCACTGACCATCCCTAGTTCTCAGTTACATGAAAATAATCACTGACCATCCCTAGTTCTCAGTTACATGCTTGTAAATAGTTACAAAGTATGAAAACTGACTCTAGGAAACTGGTTGGGCAACAGTGCCTCCTTCTCGTATATTAAAGAATATTGCAAAGAAGAATACAGAGTGGAGAGAAGAAGTTCTTCCATTCTGCTGAGTCTCTATACCCCCACCAATACAATCGAACTTCTCTTCCTTTTATAAGAGATCAGACTTCAATTCATAAATACCATCGTAACCATTAATTCCTTCAATGATTTGGCTATAACCGATCCCTTCTTGCGTGATGGAAGTTTAACTCTTCGAGGATCTGGTGCGAAATTCCTGTACCAGAATTTATGATTTTCCATGATTTGATGGAAATATCTCCAAAGGCTCATCATAGTTATCTTCTCGAACAATGATTCTCGCCCGGTTCCATATCCTCAGTAATTTGGTAATTACCAATGCCTTTCAACTGGAGCCAACTGCTTCCTCTGGTAAACATAAATTTCACTGAGCTGGCGTGTCCTGCGTGGCCATACAATCAAGCCATATATTTTCCTCCTCATGGTTGCGATATGACTTTACATAACCTGCACAATCGATCAAATCGTAAGATAATAAGAGTATGAAACTATGATTATAATATTTCTCTTATTCGATCAACAAAATAGTTCTCATATCAACAATTAAATGATTGCGATCCGATCTTGTATGCATGATTATCAAGTAGTGTATGAAATGACAACTGAGAGAGAAACATTACGATAATAATGATAAAAGATTCATATTATAAAATCTATTTGATTGCATAACTCCTTAGTTGACTGTAAATGAAATTTCGAGTTAAGAGTGCACCGTCCTGGTAAAAGAGATCATTCGACACACTGTCATTTACTGTGTTTGGGTATTTTTACATGTCTGTAGTGAATTCATGCTAACGAACCCACAATTTCGGTAGCTTCTTCCAACGATTTTCTTTTTGATGAGCTGGCTTTCACAAATTTAAATCGCGTCTTCCAGGAAATGGTCCCAGCATGCTTTAGCATCTGCGTCTTTGCACCTTCTTCGACTTTTCTCCCATTATATCTGCACACAAATTAAATATCGATTAACCCAGATCAAAAAGAAATATCAATTATGAAAGTTAAATTCACAACAGGTAATAAAAATGAAGAATTTTCTGAGAATTAAGAAACCATCCCTTTGACTTCATTCGTCGATCATGCTGCTATGATTCTGATCTTCGTATGTTGGTTAATTCAAATGTAATTTACCCCTGCAAACTTGGTGATGTGATCGATTTCCCTGCCCCGACGGCACAGCATTTTGAATCGCAGCGAATATGGAAGAAGTTTATTGATGTAGCATCGTGGCTATCTTCTCTGGCTCATGAGATCTCTTGACAGCTGGTCTTGAGAATACAGTATTCTGGAATCTCGTAACCTTTGAGGAGTTTCTTTCATTTATCTCGAGGTGGAATTTTTTTCCAGAAATCAAGGCGATAAAAATTGATTTTAGTTGGATTTTTAAATGACTGTAGTTCACATGACAAAAGGAAACTGCGATAAGTTTGGGCATCTTCGTAGCAGCAATATTCCTTCAATATTGGTGTGATTTTAATGCTTTAAACACTTGCTAGAACTTCATTTGCAATGGACAGTTGGTAAACAAATTCCTTAAAATTCTGCCTTTTTGGTACAGCTTCTCAACAATCTCAGAGATATCTCTTACTTGGCAAACAACGGTTCCTTCTACCTTCAATGCATTGGCGTGATAAACCTTATGTGATCAAGTTGAATTGACGTTTTAAAACTGCATATAAATGTTCTATCGAGACGAAATTAAATGCAGCAACAGAATTCCCATTTCATACTTATTTTAATGCTGCAATCGTCATGTAGTCGGCTTGATATTTGCGATCCTTGCATAATTGATTTCTGTTCATATTGATAACTCATTAATTTAATGAACGCGATGATATTTAATGACAGCCCGAGGTTGCTTGAGCATAGCTGGAGTCTTCTTTTGTATTGGTGATCCTCTCCATCAACTATCCCAGAAAACACGTAGCAATCGAAACTTCGAATCTTCTTTTTGAAATTTATCTCTGCACAAGTTACAATGATAAATTAGAGACCAAGTAATAATATCCAAGACCATTACGTTGTCATCCATTCACTTGGACATTTTATAAACACGTCAATTCCAAGAATAACATAAGTATTACACACAAATTCATGATAAGAGATGTAATGTCTTCATATACTATAAAATTATGAATTCAAAATCCATCGAAAATCATGCATAAGTATACACAAATGCATGGATATTCAATTAACAATATATACCAATGTTTAATCTTATGTCATCATGGAAACGCTTTTTAATTTGACCACTAAATGGTAGACATAATTATCATACATGAGAATGTTAGTTCAAATAAGAATGAACGATGATCTTCTTTTTTAAGATTATGAGTAAAACAATTTATTTACAAAGTTCTTTATTAAAATATAGAGATTTGGTTTAGAATATGAAATAAAATAATGAGACCAAAAATTTAAGTTTAATAACGTAAATAAATTGAATTGAATTTTTTAATTTGTTAAAAAAAGAAAATGATAAAAATTAGAAAAGAAGTAAAAGAAAATTCTAAACGAAGTGTAAAGGCTTTCACAAATTAATACTTTGCTTAAAATTGAAAATTATTATTTCTTTCCATGTTTTATATATTTGTTAAGATTGAATTGAGTTGTACACCATATAAGCTTCAATTGAAAAGTTTGCACTTTATCAAAATAAGAGTTAAAAGTTTTCTTTCAAGATTCAAGAAGTCATCAAAATTAAGATTCTACTCCATTTATTAACAAAGTCTCTTTCAAAAAATGCATTGAAGTTTACAAAATTAAGTAACTAATCAAATTATCACAACTCGCAAATAAAATCATTCATTCATTGAAGGGAAAACTGAAACATGTAACAAACTCGAATAGTGTCAAAAAGGATATGCCAGCATCGATGAGCAATGGGAAGACCAAATCATCAAATCACTAAATCACCAAATCACTAACTAAATCAAGCAAAATAGTAGAAAACCAAAACCAAATATTTACAAAATTTACATGGGGGCCCCTTTGATTTTACAAAAATCGAGGGGAGTTGTTGGGGTGCCAACATGTCCTCGGCTAAGTTGTAACACTCGATAAGGTGTTCTTCATGTTCCTTCCATTCCGAATGTAGGTGCGCAAGAGCGTGATCTGCCCTGAAGAATTCCTCCAATGTCATATTTCTGTGAGGACGGTCTTCCCTGAATATGCGTTCCTTAATTATCTGCAATGCCTCATGGATCAACGGATTCTCGTCATCAAAGCTGAAATCCTTCTAGAAGTTCGCAGTCAACATTTCCCAATTAGTGGTTTCTCTGTGCAACTCCAGGTCTAGTTACCATTTATTTGGAATGTCATCATCCAGCGTATGTACAAACAGATGCACCCATTCTGTGTGTGGCCTTTCCGCCCATGCTTGTGAACAGACTTCAATGTGTTGACTAGGATCTGTCTATCCATTAAACTTCTCAAAGGGTAAGGTAACCCGGTCAGCAAACCGAATCTGCATCTTAATTCTGCATTGATCCCAAGTGGTCAATGTCTGCTTGTGCGCATTTCACCATCTAGTGGGTGTATCGTGTAGTGCCATGTCCAATGCTGGTAATCTGTGGTCATCTGCAATAGCGACAATGTATTCTTGGATGAAAGTATAAAAATTAGCAGAACCATCATTTGTGGGGATATGACTTACCTCCTTCCCGATCCAGTGCAGTGATTTCGTAACCTGCGCGCACCTTCTTGCTGATACTTCATGCATCCGGCTTTGCCAATTTTCCAACCCTGCCTCCAAATCAAAGATGCAGGAGCTGTCACATCTCTAGCTGAGTGTGCCATCTACGGTAGGATTAATGTAATCTTCCTGGCTTGATGTGAGCTGGTATAGTCTGTCCAAGTCTTGAGCCTTGGATTCCTCCTGAATTGGCTCATTGTATCTGTCACCATCTGCAGGATCCAATGGTGCGATGACCCTAAGATGCTTTCCTTCGAATATCATCTTCTTATTTTTTAGGTTGATGATAGCCAAGTTATCCATAGCCCAGTCAATTCCTAGCAGTGCAGGAAAAGGGTGACTATCATCCACAATCTCGATAACTTCAAAGTCTGCATGACTTTGGACTCCATCAATGTCGACTCTCACGTCATCTAAATGACCAAAGGGTATGACTTTCTCTTGGTTAGCCATTCTCAACTGGATAGGTGACCATGACAACTTTGGTCGACCCATCTACTGCCATGTCTGCTTAGTTAAGACATTTACTTTAGATCCCAGATCAAGGATGACTTCATTGATTTCAAAATATCCTATTTGCGCGGTAAGTCTCATTTATCAGCCCGTTCTTTTATGCTTCCTTATGTGATGTATTGCGCTATTAGAAGCCTCTGTTCTGGCCTGCAACTCATACTGATTTATGAGCTTCTGCAGCTCTACTATGGCATTTTCACTTTTTAGTAACTTCATGCAACTTTGCAGGAACTGCGCAACGGAGGTGCTGACATCCATCGCAGTGCTTGTTTTGTCATAGGATGTTGGCATGTCTTCAACATTCGTTGCTTGATTACGCAACGGGATCCTCTGTGTTTCTGATGCTAGCTCTCTGAAGGTATCCCACGCGTCGATAAAGACTTCCTTGTTCTTTTGTAGGTCGAGAGCAGGTATTTTACCCGGAGCTTTCCTTATCCATACTGTCTCAAGAGGAGACTGCTCTGTGTGAGCCTCCCCTGACGTGGAAGCTTCTGCTCTCCTATCGCGGTCTGTCTGGGCACCACTGCGCGTGACCACATTGATGCTCGGGTCTACTGGTCTTTTCTCTACTGCGATCCACTGGACATTCGTGTTTGATGCATCCACTTGTCTTCTTTTCTGCATTTCCACCTCTAGTACTGGGCAATCTGCAATAACATGGTCAAATGATTTACAATAATTGCACGTAGTGCATGGGTTAACACAATATCTGGATACGTGACCTGGCTGGCCACAATTATAACAAATGACCTGGTCGCGACCTCTTCCCTGCGTCAGGCCAGCATTTCTTCCTCTGCCATGGTATCCAGCACCACGACCTCTGTATCTTCCTTGGTCATATTGTGCATTCTCTTGTTTCGGCTAGTTGTCTTCTTGTACGCGGTACAAGCCAGCGCCTCTCATTGAGTCCAGAATTTTAGTTGCTTCATACTATTTTAATTACCTATAAATTATACGTTTTCTTATGTCATGATGGAAACGCTTTTTAATTTGACCACTATATGGTAGACATAATTATCATACATGAGAATGTTACTTCAAATAATAATGAACGATGATCTTCTTTTTTAAGATTATGAGTAAAACAATTTATTTACAAAGTTCTTTATTAAAATATAGAGATTTGGTTTAAAATATGAAATAAAATAATGAGATAAAAAATCTAAGTTTAATAATGTAAATAAATTGAATTGAATTTTTTAATTTGTCAAAAAAAAGAAAATGATAAAAATAGAAAAGAAGTAAAAGAAAATTTTAAACAAAGTGTAAAGGCTTTCACAAATTAATACTTTGCTTAAAATTGAAAATTATTATTTCTTTCCATGTTTTATATATTTGTTAAGATTGAATTGAGTTGTATACCATATAAGCTTCAATTGAAAAGTTTACACTTTATCAAAATAAGAGTTAAAAGTTTTCTTTCAAGATTCAAGAAGTCATCAAAATTAAGATTCTACTCCATTTATTAACAAAGTCTCTTTCAAAAAATGCATTGAAGTTTACAAAATTAAGTAACTAATCAAATTATCACAACTCGCAAATAAAATCATTCATTCATTGAAGGGAAAACTGAAACATGTAACAAACTCGAATAATGTCAAAAAGGATATGCCAGCATCGATGAGCAACGGGAAGACCAAATCATCAAATCACTAAATCACCAAATCACTAACTAAATCAAGCAAAATAGTAGAAAACCAAAACCAAATATTTACAAAATTTACATGGGGGCCCGTTTGATTTTACAAAAATCAATAGGAGTTGTTGGGGTGCCAACATATCCTCGGCTAAGTTGTAACACTCGATAAGGTGTTCTTCATGTTCCTTCCATTCCGATTGTAGGTGCGCAGGAACGTGATCTGCCCTGAAGAATTCCTCCAATGTCATATTTATGTGCGGATAGTCTTCCCTGAATATGCGTTCCTTAATTATATGCAATGCCTCATGGATCATCAGATTCTCATCCTCAAAGCTGAAGTCCTTCTGGAAGTTCGCAGTCAACATTTCCCAATCAGTGGTTTCTCTACGCAACTCCAGGTCTAGGTACCATTTCTTTGGAATGTCATCATCCAGCGTATGTACAAACAGATGCACCCATTCTATGTGTGGCCTCTCTGCCCATGCTTGTGAACAGACTTCAATGTGTTGACTAGGATATGTCTATCCATTAAACTTCTCAAAGGGTAATGTAACCCGGTCAGCAAACCGAATCTACATCTTAATTCTGCATTGATCCCAAGTGGTCAATGTCTGCTTATGCGCATTCCACCATCTAGTGGGTGTATCGCATAGTGCCATGTCCAATGCTGGTAATCTGTGGTCATCTGTAATAGCTATAGTGTATTCTTGGATGAAAGTATAAACATTAGCAGAACCATCATATGTGGGGATAGGACTTACCTCCTTCCCGATCCAGCGCAGTGATTTCGTAACCTGAACGCACCTTCTTGCTGATACTTCATGCATCCGGATTTGCCAATTTTCCAGCCCTACCTCCAAATCAGAGACGCAGGAGTTGTCACATCTATGGCTGAGTGTGCCATCTGCGGTAGGATTAATGTAATCTTCCTGGTTCGTTGTGAGCTGGTATAGTCTGTCCAAGTCTTGAGCCTTGGATTCCTCCTGAATTGGCTCACTGTATCGGTCACCATCTGTAGGATCCAACGGTGCGATGACCCTAAGATGCTTTCCTTCGAATATCATCTTCTTCTTTTTTAGGTTGATGATAGCCAAGTTATCCATAGCCTAGTCAATTCCTAGCAGTGCGGGAAAATGATGACTATCATCCACAATCTCAATAAATTCAAAGTCTACATGACTTTGGACTCCATCAATGTCGACTATCAAGTCAGCTAAATGACCAAAAGGTATGACTTTCTCTTGGTTATCCATTCTCAACTGGATAGGTGACCATGACAACTTTGGTCGACCCATCTACTACCATGTCTGCTTAGTTAAGACATTTACTTCAAATCCCAGATCAAGGATGACTTCATCCATTTCAAAATATTCTATTTGTGCGGTAAGTCTCATTTATCAACCCATTCTTTTATGCTTGCTTATGTGATGTACTGCGCTATCAGAAGCCTCTGTTCTAGTTTGCGGCTCATACTGATTTATGAGCTTCTGCAGCTCTACTATGGCATTTTCACTTTTTAGTAACATCATGCAACTTCGTAGGAACTGTGCAACGGAGGTGTTGACATCCATCGCAGTGCTTGTTTTGTCATAAGCTGCTGGCATGTCTTCAACATTCGGTGCTTGACTACGCAATGGGATCCTCTGTGTTTCTATTGCTGGCTCTCTGAAGGTATCTCGCGCGTCGATAAAGACTTCCTTGTTCTTTTGTAGGTCGAGAGCAGGTATTTTACCCGGAGCTTTCCTTATCCATACTGTCTCAAGAGGAGACTGCTTTATGTGAGCCTCCCCTGATGTGGAAGCTTCTACTCCCTTATTGGGGCATGTCTGGACACCACTGCACGTGACTACATTGATGCTCAGGTCTACTGGTATTTTCTCTACTACGATCCACTGGACGTTCATGTTTGGTGCATCCGTCTATCTTCTTTTCTGCATTTCCACCTCTAGTACTGGGCAATCTTCAATAACATGGTCAAATGATTTACAATAATTGCACGTAGTGCATGGGTTAACACAATCTCTGGATACGTGACCTGGATGGACACAATTATAAAAAATGACTTGGCCGCGGCCTCTTCCCTACGCCGGGCCAGCATTTCTTCCTCTACCGCGGTATCCAGCACCACGACCTCTGTATCCTCCTTGGTCATATTGTGCATTCTCTTGTTTCGGCTGGTTGTCTTCTTGTATGTGGTACAAGCCAGCGCCTCTCATTGAGTCCATATCTCGTTTTCTCTCATTCATTAGCTCATATGCGCGGCAGTTGGATTCATCATGTCCAACTGATTTATAGAAATTGTAGTATAAATTTTTAGGTGTTTTCACATATTTTTGTATAAGATAGCAGTCTTCAGGTCTGTGTCCTGTAGTTCTACAAATTTCACACCATGGGTTGGGTGCACCACTATTAAGATAGTCGCGGAATAAAGGGCAATGCTCCCGGTCATGGCTTTCTCCTTTAAAACCTGTACACCAGACCTCATGTCTAGGTTCATACCTTTGTTCTTTGCCATTCTTCATGCTTTGGAGCTCTAGTGTCACGGTGGTCAGTTGGTTCCGGATCTGAGACATTCCAGAACTAGTCGCACCAATCGGCGAAGCCTCTAGCTTCATTGCAATCTCCAAGGCCTCTGCCTGTGACGTAACCTTCTACTGCATCAATGGTAATCTAATATGGGGCAACAGTGCAACAATGAACCATTCCTTGTGTTGTTCTGGGGCTATAACAAAGCTTACTTGGTCTAATAGAGTCTTGAACTTCTTATCAAACTCCCAAACCATTTCAGTCGGTTTCTGCTTTATTTATTTCAACTCGGTTATACAATGAGATTCATATTTAGGTTTCTTAAACTCTGCCACAAGCATAGCTTTAATTTCTGCAAGGGTTCGCGACTGTGTGGTAGAGTACTTCATGAACCAATGTAAAGCTCTGTCCTTGAAAGTGGCGATGAGCTGTGCTCTCTTCACTGCATCATCCTGGATTTGTATTACACTCCATACGGCTTCACAAAGAAACCAATGCTGATCAGGGTCTTCTAGGCCAGTTCCTTTGAACATTGGTAGCTTCATATCTATGTTTTCCATTGTGCTACTAGTTCGTGGAGCGCCCGAAATAGTTTGCGGCTGATGTAAAGGGATTTGTGCAGTGAATACAAATTGGCTTACTGGGATAGATGTACTGGGCTGAGTATTCTGCGGGGTGGGCTGCGTAGCGGGTGGGTTTTGAGATAAAAGTGGTGCGGTCTCTACAGCCGGTGGGTTCTCAGGGGTAGATGGTGGTGCGGGTTTGTTGTCAAGGTTACACGGGATGTTAGTATCAATATGGAGTCCAGGGCCTCCAAGATTCTTATTAACTTTATACCTCTTTCCACTTCTAAGATTATGGGTGTCTTCATCAGAATCACTATATATACTGTTTACCATGACAAACTTAAGAATATTATTGCATTCTTAAAACACCTTTCTCAGCTAACAACATCTTAATGTATAGACTACGATTGTTGAGCAACTTACCTTGGAATCCTTGGAAAAAGTATGCTTCTGCTTGGCTGTAGGATTTGAGTGTGTCTACAGCAAATTCTGTTACACAGCCTTCTAGCATATGATCGACCCAAAAATCAACTGTGCATGTCAACGGGCTGTCTATTGCTTTGAGCTACGTTGTGAGCTCAGGAGTCCACTCTGTAGGAACTCCTCCTTGAAAATAGGTTTTATTTTCTGCAAGCTGCAAGATCCATGCGTGCAGCTCGTTTGGAAATGATGACAAGAAAATATCATGGATATCTTCCCACATATATCTATCCGACCACTATGCGTCAGATAGACGCGGATGTCTATTCTCTTTCCTTGCAAAGTCTCTTCTCGTCTTGTCCCACCAAGCTTGGATTTTTGTCTTTTCAGGATGCCAGTTATCAGAGCCTTCCGGGAACTGGTATTCTTCGTCACTCATCATGATTGCAACTCATCATGGATTCTAGCATGGCAATGGAACCATTTGTTGGCTATATTTGACCCAGAGGTTTTCTATAGGACCCAGGTTCTTCACGGTTTCCCTTTGACCAACAAAACCCATTCGCACTGGCCCTTTCGGCAACAACCTGCGAGTACGTTGACGTCTCACCCGAGGTGTATCTATGGGGTACTACGGAATCAGATTTCCATAGTAAGTGATAAGTTGCTTGGATGGACGTACTGCGCAATACCACAGGGGGTATGTGCTACGAAGTGAGACTACGCAACGATAGGAAACGTTGCGGTCCGCACCACTATGTTTTTCTATCGTGGGACTTCTCCTGAAGCATCGAACAATGTAGCTCTATTCTATACTTGGATTATCTTGAAAATACTTAAGGCACTGAAACGAATATCAGTCATCCACTCGTTCAGGCACTTAACTGAATATTCTTCTAACATTCATTTGTTAAGTCGGGGTGCTGCGATTTGAACATATATTACTATACAATCCAACTGTTAAGCATTCTTTTACTGCGTATAGGAAAGTGTTTAACTAAATGACTGATTCTTTGTCTTCAAACACAACGCTACATGTTCATCATTCATTTTTTCATACAGAACTGAACATATCATCTCCATACTTCTTCTGAAGGCAAATGCATATCAAAGTTCTCTCATAACAACATGCAATGAAACATCTAGACATTCATTTATAGAAAATATAGATAAGCATTCATTCATAAAACACAATCACACAACATGAGATTTAACGTGGTTCACTCCCCCGGGTGGGAAGCTACGTCCACAAGAACGGTTGGTAATATATTTCTTTAAAAGGGATGGGGACAACCGTTCTTAGTCTGCGCAGTCAGCTGCAGACTCTCCTTCCTCTCAGATAGGTCTCTGCGCACACAACTGCAAAGCCTTTACAATATTCTTAGCCCAAAGAGATTTTACAATACAACAATCCAAAATTGTAACAACAAAAGTAAAGTGTAACCCCATCCCATACAAAATTGTCTTCTTAAATAGACCATGCCCGAAGGTCATGTATTTACACTGCCAAAGACCTAAACCCAAAAACCCTTAGGGTTTACAAAACTGTGTCGGTTTCCCTAAACTAGCTTGCTAGCATCTAGTAGCGTCTGCTTCATCGTGGCGGTTCTCCACGTCTTCCTTCTATCACTATCGGCCTTCCTGTCACACGCGTGCCAACAGGTCTCTTTCACTGAATCATTCATCTCTAACGATTTTGTCCACCAGGCGTGCCAAGCCATCGCTTTCCCTAAGCTGTCCTTTCCTTAACAAACTCGTGCATTGGCCGTCTTCTTGATTTGCCAGTGCCCACCACTCAACACTCTTGGAGCATATTTCTGAAATTAAACCACTGCTAGTCCATCCGATGCCTGCACCTGATCCTTGTCCAGCACTCCGCTTTGCTAGCTTCCATGTGGCCTGACTGCTTCCTCGCAGCGCTGGTCTTCGCGGTGCTTCCACAATTCAGATGCTGCACACAACTTTGCAGCACCCTCAACACTTAGAGAAAACTACATCTTTTCTTGAGCTGTGCCCAGCTCAGCTTTTCCTGCTTATCAAAAATGTTACCAAAAATTTGTCCCAACTTGGGCCCAACAAAGGTACAAAGCACAATCATCGGAGTGCGAATAAATGAGTTGAAGTCGAACATTAGGATGAATCCATCGATCATGGGACATTGATGTATTCCCAAAACTGTCAATGGTGAGAGAACCTGCCACTAATGACTACAAGCCTCAAGGTACTAAACCGAACTCTAAGCCTCAAGTCCCGGAATAAATGGGTTGAATTCGATGGAACGAGACTCGCTGGAAGGAGGGCATTAATGCATCCCCCATAAACCAGCATGAGGTACCAGCTATGCTGAAAGATTTGGAAGATTTCAGGTGAAACGGATTGACTCAATAAGGATGGTCGACATGCAATAGTCAAGACATCTGAGGAGTGGCTGACTCTGGTTTTAGGACTTCCTTTGAACAAGAGCATGAGCAGATGGATAGACATAGGAAGCATATACTCGATATAGACTGCACGATGCAGGAGGCATCACAAAGGGATCCATAATGACAGGAAGCTTAACCAATCGGTGGAGAAACTGAGATACAAGTACAGCTCCTAAGGTCCAACTATAATCTCGACTCATAGTGTACGAAGTGGAATGAATGCTCTGTTCAAAGGCAACACAAGAGCTGCCAACTAGAAGTAGTACCCATAATCCCATCTACCTTTTTGGAATATTTGATTTTTTTGGTCTTTTTCATATTTGGGGAAAGCTTGAAAAAGAATAAAATTGCTTATAGTACAACAAGTGAGGGAACGAGTGTCAAATAGTGAGCAGACTAGTCCCAAGCAGTGGAACATACCTATGATCAATGAAAGGAAGTGCGTGCAGGATGTGGACACTCGGGGGTGTGTTCCCTCAGGGTCAAAAGGTCATCAAATTGTGAAGGACAAGTGGAAGCTCTGCAAGGCTCGATAGGGAAAAGTTCTCAGGCACCAGGCTAACAACTGAGTAAGTGGGAGCCAGCACAAGGCTCAAGTGGCAAGCAGGATGATGCAATGCAATCACAATATGATATAACTGAGGGGAGTCCTTAAGGTAGATGGCCAGCATAAGACAAAGTAGAGTATGAGTCTTTATCGCAACTTCATGGTGTAACTACAAAGGACTGCCAATCCTAAGGAAAAACGATGGAATGGGCACCAGAATGCACAAAGGGGTTCTAACTAGGGTATACATGTTCATAAAATCCCTACCACCTCATAACGACATTTCTATAGCAGTGTGAAAGTTCTGTGTCAGTTACGAAGCAGGGTCGCACCTGGGTTTGTGAAAATGGTCAAAAGGTCAAATGCATAATGCATGTGTAAATGGCATCTAACCTATATGCCAGGTGTGAAACATACCTGCTGTAGGTGTGAAATGGTCCAAAACAACTTTCGCCAAAGAAATCTGATTAAAAATTCTACTCCATGACATTATATTAGTCCATAACAGCATCAAACGGTAAAAACTATAGACAAGTGGGTCCTGATAATTATAAATAGTAAAAAAAATTTACAATTTACAATTTATTTTTACTATTCACCCATTTGGAGCTTTGGGGTTAGTTTTCACCTTGAAGTTCAACTGCCGATTTTGGGAGCTACAAGCGTCCATTCATCGAACCGTCCGGAGCAGGTTGGTAGACTCAGCCATACCTTTAATTTTAGTGCATTCATTTTAGTTTTTAGTGGTGGGATTTTTAGTTTGGCCAAGCCCTAAATTGCTTCGGCGCTTCTCGCGGGCTATCACTATGCGAGTAGGGCATGATACTCATAGTAAACACATAGGTTGACCATGGGTACCCGCAACTATATACAAATTATCTTGTGGGAAGTCGAAGACATCTACTTCATTACCATTTTGTCCCGTCGAGGTGAGGTGGCCAATCTTCGGTCTCGTACTGTGGGTGGTGGGATCATTGTCCTTGATTACATAGCGCGGTATTGTCTCGCAAACACACGAGCGGTGGGAATTCAAGTGCCCATCAATGCTATAGTATATCTGCACATGAAGATCATTGCGGCTACCTTAGTGCGAATATCGGGTTCAAAAGCTCTGCACCAGGCATATAGGCTAGTGATGTTCTATGCATCACAATGCATGCAAGCTATAGTATTCGATTGGTGTACCACACTAATGGGGTTTATGAAGACCCAACTGACAGAATGTAAAGAAGGGAAAGCCAAAAACTTCAGGTATGGAAGTATCTTATGTAGTTTCTTCTTTGAGAGAGTTACGGGGCTTAGTCTGAGGGTGGATGTCCCTCCTCATAGTCTTCGCGATCTAGCCCTGACCCGGTGGGATGAGATATTGACACGACAGGGTGGTGTCCATCTAGCATCACCATATACTGAGGAGTTCATACGCTAGTGGGACCGATAGGTCATTGCCATAGAGGACTATCCCTATGCAGGGATAGAATTCTGCTAGGATTGGGACATGCCACTCCCACCAGATGTAGCATTTAGAGACATTGGTGAGTACTCTTTTTAGGTTTTTTGTTATTAAATTATTATAGATGTGAATGCAAAAACAATTTTGGTGGTAGTATCAAGTGCTAATGGTTGATTGTTTTCTCATAGACAAGGGGTCAGTGAGACCTGATGGCTTCCCGAGACATGGCCGTCGGGGCAGGGGTGATGAGGTAGGTGATGCTGCAGCAGGGCGCACTCTATAGAACTTGTGACGCAACCTATCACAGATGGTTGCCAGGGTTTCACAAATAGAGGTGGCGCAACTACCTGAGGCCATGCAGCGCTAAGTAGTGGGGGTTCTAGGTGACTGGGTGCGATTACTACAATGGGTAGCCAATGCAGTTCATTATTTCTATGAGACACATCCTATCGGGGTAGCAGCTAGGCCTCCTTGTAGGGAGTAGATATCCCAGGATCTCATTTTTGTATCGATATGTATATTTTTGAGGGCAACAGGCTCCATTTTTGTATGACACTACCATTTTTGGACATATTTATATATAAACTATGGTTCTATGGTTCTACGATATGTGTGTATGTACAAATGTATGAATGTCTTCTTTCATTTGTGTGCTTCATTATGAATGTGATAAATGCCAATCTAATACATAGTTAGCGTATGTATCAGATATATTATTAAGACTTCTTTGAACATGAATGTATGTAATTGAAACAAAATGTCTCTCCAAGAGTCTTACCCTTAGGAATTTCCATAGTAGTGTAGGGTATCACACACAGTACTGCCCATTCAACTGAGACAAAACTAGCGGTGAATCCAGGCGGACCTCTAAACACTGGACGCCATGTGAAATAGCATCCCAAAGTAGCTCAATGATGGCACTATACTCAGCCACATTATTAGATGTAGAACCAAGACAAGCACCTCTTGAGGACACAACTAGGTGGTCAGGTGAGAAAATAACCCAGGCAGCAAAAGCAAGCTACTGCGTATGCCGGCTAGCACCTTCCACGAAACCTAAGAACGTAGGAGATCCCGCTGACATCTCTCAATCAAATGGAAGCTAATCAACAGACCCAAAAACCAAAAATCATGTGTTAGGAACCCATGTCAACCCTTCTATCTACTTTGTTAGTATATTGTTGTTGGACGCATATGCTTTGTAAGTCGTCCCATAGTATTTGTTGATCCATAGTTTGTATTATTGTTGTTGGATGCATATGCTTTGTAAGTCGTCCCGTAGTAATTGTTGATCCATATTTTGTATTGGCCCATGGTTTGTATTGACACATGGTATTGGCACCTAGACTTAGTATATAAGTTTGTGTTGAGACCAATGAAGGCACCATGAAGTTATTTGTATTGAGCTTGCTCAAAGGAGGATGCCCCCTCGAAGTGGCCTGCGATCAATATAAAAGTGATTCTGAGTTCTGTTATTTCTGTTTTCTTGTGTGTTTTCATTAATTAAATATTGCTGATTTTTCACATTTGGTATCAGAGCATTTTCTTGGACTCGTTGGGTGAAATTTATGCCAATTTTTTTTTTTCGCATCTGTTGCAACTTTGGATCTATGAATAATCCCTCTCTACTTAACTGTGGGAAGCACTTGGGCATAAGCCCTAAAACTCATTTTGAGGAGTACCACAATAACCCTGAAGTAGCTGGCCCATCGAGAGGACCTACCAGCAAAAAGGGCAACGACCCTTACCTTATTGACTAGTTTGCACCGGTGAGGTAAACCAAGAGCTGTCATTTGTGGCAAAGCGGTTATCAGTTTTACCTGAGCCGTGGAGTGAGGGGTACTGCCCCAATACGCAAGCTGTCAGACAACATTGGTGGCCGAGTGAAACCCCTGAATTGTTAGGAAGCCACACATACCTGGGGTCTATATCTATTTTCAGCTGAATTGTTGCCGATCACTTCCATGCTATTTCAGATCCAGCCGTTTCAGATCCATTCTGAAAGTCGTTCCAGATCCAGCTATTTCAGATCTATTTTGAAAATTGTTTCAGATCCAGCCGTTTCCGATCCATTCGACATCATTTTAGATCCAGCCGTAGCAGATTCCTTGTTTTCACTCTATTTCTCTTGAAACTTCCTTGACACCCCTGTAATCCCATTCTTCATATTTCATTCCTGAGGAACCTATCCCAAATTCCACTCCCCAAAGCCCAAAATCTCACATTTGTCTATTTTTAGGATTTGCCATAACTTCTTCAGATTTCACCCAATCGCCTTCAAATTTTACCACAGAGTTCCTTTCCTAATTCTGCTTCTTTGTCCCTCTCCGTCAAATTTTCTCATTCTTTCACCCCGCTTCTGAAATCCTCATTTTCTGGTTCCCTATCCATTAGAAAGTGT
This sequence comes from Larix kaempferi, assembly GCA_027924585.1. Classification (NCBI taxonomy): domain Eukaryota; kingdom Viridiplantae; phylum Streptophyta; class Pinopsida; order Pinales; family Pinaceae; genus Larix; species Larix kaempferi. The sequence goes on along the minus strand of BSBM01000005.1, from coordinate 2,024,039 downwards.
CCAAAACCTATTCAAACCCCAATTACCCATCCAAGTTTTTCCCAAATCCAAATTTCTCTTTACTAAATAAGCCTTTGTTTGTGTTTTTCTATCCATTCCAACAAAAACAAAAACTCCTAGTTATGGTTGTCACCCGCACAGGAGAAAAAACCATGGAGGAAGCACTTGCAGCCATCCAAAGCAAACTCCAAGATATGGATGAAACATTTCTCAGCATCCATCTTCAGCATTCAGCCATGAGCAATAACCGACAGCAAGAATCTTCTGCAGCTAATGGGTTCTCTTCTTCTAGCAATTTCCGTGGTCCGAAGCTTGAATTTCCTTGCTTCAATGGTATTGATCCAACTGGATGGATTTATCGTGCAGAATAGTATTTCAGTATGCATAATACTTTTGATTTCCAAAAATTTACACTTGCATCCTTTCATTTGGAACATGAATCCCTTCAATGGTACCGTTGGTACATCAAGGCACATGACGAGCCAAAATGGACAGATTTTCGCCAACTCCTTTTGCAACGATTTGGTCCTAGTGCTTTTGATGACTTCACTGGAGCACTCACTAAACTTCGTCAAAGTGGCACTGTGAGAGAGTATCAGACAAAATTTGAGAAACTAGCTAATCACATAGAAGGATTTTCTGATGAATTCTACAGGAGTTGTTTTATCAGTGGTCTTAAGGATGAAATCCAGTCAGAGGTTAAAATGTTCTATCCCAACACAATGATGGAAGTCCTAGGGTTGGCTAAGTTGGCAGAAGACAAGATTGTAGCCCAACAATGCTCCAAACCCAATTTTGTTCCCTTTCTAAATATGGGTTCTCAACAACCTCCCATCTCGCCAGCTCCTCAACCAACTCCTATCAAGCATTTGTTTGAAACAAATATGCAGGCATGCAGGGAAAAAGGGATTTGTTATAATTGTGATGAGAAATTTACTCAGGGACATAAATGTGTTCAAAAAAAGCTCTATCTCTTGGATATGGATTCTCTGCTTGCCTCTAAAATTGGTGAAGAATCTCCAAATACAATGGATGATTATATCGACATTCAGGAGCCTCCTATTGATCCCACATCTGAGGATGAACAACCAGAGATATCTCTCCATGCTTTATCCGACGTCACCACCCCCTAAACAATGCAGGTTAGGGGTTACTTCAAGAAGCTTCCTCTTACAATACTCATTGATTTTGGTAGCACTCATAACTTCATTGACTCTCATATCGCCAAACATGCTGATTGTTTTGTCCATCCTTGCTCCAACTTTGAAGTCATGGTTGCCAATGGGGGCACCTTACCTTACAAGGGGAAGTGTCACAATGTGCGTCTCTCTCTAGAATATTATAACCTAGGCTCTGACATGTTCGCCTTGTCCCTAGGCAGATGTGATGTGGTTTTGTGCATTTAATGGTTACGCACACTTGGCCCCATCTTATTGGATTTTGTTGAACTTTGGATTCACTTTTCAGTCAATGGGAAACAACACAAATTTAAGAGCTTACAACAAGGATCTCTCTGCATCATTAGTTCACATCGCCTGGAAAAGATCCTTAAGAAGAATTCACATGGTTTCATCGCTCAACTCCATTCCATTTAGATGCACCCATCAACTGTCTCCCCTACTTCCTTGGATAGATATGCAAGTGTCCTTGCTGAACCAGTGGGCTTGTCACCTTCAAGAGACATTTCCGGTAAGAATTTAGCCGCATCTACATCTCAGCAGGAAATTATGGCTATTTTGCATGCAGTACCGAAGTGGCAACAATCCCTATTAGGAAATTATTTCTACATCAAGACTGATCTCTAGAGTCTAGAACATTTTCTGGAACAACGGGTCCCCTCACCAGCACACCGGAAATGGGTTATCCAACTCATGGGTTATGACTATGTGATCACTTGCAAGAAGGGTAAGGATAATATGGTGGTAGATTCTCCATCTCGCCAATTTGATGACCCAGTTTCTCTTATATCTATTTCTATGCTTGTTCCAAATCGGTTGCAATATGTTCAACAAGGCTATCTCTTCTATGAACTCCATGCTTCTTCATCGGCAAGGCACTCTGGGCTCCTCAAAACCTATGACCGGGAAAAATGTAACTTCTTTTGGCAGGGATTGAAAATGAAAATTCACCAGATGGTGGTTGAGTGTGATACTTTCCAGGTCAACAAGGGTTAAATGACACTCCTTTCGGGACTGCTCAAACCCTTTCCCATCCCTACACAGATGTGGGCAACTATTTCTATGGATTTCCTAGAAGTGCTCCAATGGTACAATATCACATCTAAAAGGACACCATATGAAGTAGTTTATGGACATGCACCACCAGTTCTTCTTCCATACATGCTCAGCAGCTCGCCAGTTTAGAAAATTGACTTGGTTCTTCGAAACTATGATCAGATTCCTATCATTCTGCAGGACAATCTTCACATGGAAAGAATTCGACTAAAACAACAAGCCGATCAGCACCGTTCTAAGCGCACTTTTCATGCATCCTATATGCCAGTCCTTCTTCGTCTACAGCCTTCCAAGCAATCATCCCTGAAACTCACAAGGCATTAGTGGGCCGGAATGCAACCCGAGGATGCTACAACTCCTTCAGATTCTACATCAATTTCCACATCTAAAGCTTTGAGGACAAAGCTTTTTCTTGTAATGTCCCCTTCTCCTTAGAACATGCAGGGAAGGAAACATTAACAACGCACCGGGCTTTTAGCAGACTTAGCCCCAATATTTAGACCCGTAAATAGGTAACAAATAAAAACTTCTCTATACAGATGCAAACTTCAATAAAACACAGCGGAATTTAACCATGACATATGCACATAGATTCATCATGCGTTCAATCATATAAACAACAATCATTAATTAAAATATTTGCAGAGCATAGAATTAACATAATTCAACCGCAAAAATACTTATCTTGAATTGTAATGGCCCAAATGACTGGCTACGTGAGAGCAACGTTCCACCCAACCATAGATCTCTGTCCATCCTATATTCTTTCAGGTGAGAGATCACCCTCGAGCTGGGCTGTGTATCCACTAAGGAGGAACTAGATGGCTCACTCACAGTCAGGGTTTCACTCAGACAACCATGCTAAGCCAACACACAGTTGGGTTTTTCAAGCATGCAATGGGAAATGGAGGAGGATGCTAGCCCACTGAGCTCAATCCCAGAGCTAGGTACACATCAAGCTAGACTCAAACAATCCCAGCCTCCATTCGAACATCCACACTTGGATTTTTCACAGCTCTGTTCAGCAAATAACCCAAATCCGTCATTGATTTTCTGGGCAGTTAAAACTGGGTTTTCCCATGGATCTTGGGGTAGCAATTGCTCCCAAATTCTCCCCAAGGCTCATACCAATGGATCCCCCATTGGATTTCACTGTCCAATACCCATTCTGGGCGTTTTTGGCTTCCCAAAACATGGGTTCTCCCACAGTCGCGATTTCTGGTTTTCTCCTTGCTGGGAACTCATTTTTGGATGCCAAATGATGATGAGTTCTTTCACCATGGAATGGGGGTGAGAATGAAGCAACCTCCCATGATGTTGAGTGACTTCTTGTACAAGAAAACAAAGCCCATACCTACCCATATGAATTCAGGGCTGCCCATGCTCCATTGAAGCCATGGGCTGACATCTCAACCACTTTCTTACAACAGGAATAAATGTCATCTAGAAAAGCCAAATGGGTTCTCATAATAACATATGGAAACCTATGGTTCACTCTCTTAGCCCCCTCACCACTCCCTAGTGGATACACGTGGCCCCTTCTCATTCGTTGCCTCCGTAGCCAGTCTTGGAATTTTATATTGCATGATGTTTATTTACATCCTATTACAATTTCCATGGCTTAAGAGCACATGGTATCAAAATATCAAATACTTTCCCTTTAGATAAAATTAAGGCTTTCACTAGCAGGGCCTTGGCCTTGAGCTCCACGCTAGGAAAACATACATCACATGTACACATTATTTACATTAAAGGCTAATATATCCTAAGGGTCGAATTGGGGGTATTACATTTCTAAGGGAAAGGGGATGTTAGGAACCCATGTCAACCCTTCTATCTACTTTGTTAGTATATTTTTGTTGGACGCATATGCTTTGTAAGTCGTCCCATAGTATTTGTTGATCCATAGTTTGTATTATTGTTGTTGGACGCATATGCTTTGTAAGTCGTCCTGTAGTAATTGTTGATCCATATTTTGTATTGGCCCATGGTTTGTATTGACACATGGTATTGACCCATGGTATTGGCACCTAGACTTAGTATATGAGTTTGTGTTGAGACCAATGAAGGCATTGTGAAGTTATTTGTATTGAGCTTGCTCAAAGGAGGTTTCCCCCTCGAAGTGGCCTGCGATCAATATAAAAGTGATTCTGAGTTCTGTTATTTCTGTTACCTTGTGTGTTTTCATTAATTAAATATTGCAAGTTATTCAACTGAGACACAACTAGTTGTGAATCCAGGTGGTCCTCTAAATACTGGATGCCATGTGAAATAGCATCCCGAAGTAGCTCAATGACGGCACTATACTCATCCACATTGTTAGATGTAGAACCAAGACAAGCACCTCCTGAGGACACAACTAGGTGGTTAGGTGAGAAAATAACCCAGGCAGCAGAAGCAAGTTGCTGCGTATGATGGATAGCACGTTCCGCGAAACCTAAGAATGTAGGAGATCCCGCTGACATCTGTCAATCAAACAGAAGCTAATCAGCAGACCCAAAAACCAAACAGAAAGCTAAACTATGTACATAAACAACTATAGAATAGTATACAAAAGTATCAGCCTGAACCAGAGGTTCAAGCGTAATACCGCTTGAGATAGAGCCCATTTATAGGCTCCTTCAAGATAGTCCCCTCATAGTCTTCTAATTCATAGGCTCCTTTTTCCAGGATACGCCTCACGATGTAAGGACCATGCCACTTGGGTTTGAACTTTCCTGCCCCCAGGGGTTCTTTAGCTTGGTCATATAAGAGGACCAAGTCACCTTCAGCATACTGCCGGGGATGGACATACCTATCATACTGAACCTTGACATGACGTTTGTTGGCATCTATGGACACAGCGGCATCTCGCCGTTGCTCAATACCTGTCATATTAGGGAGGAGCTCTATGGCCAGTTTAAGTGACGGGATTTCACATTCAATCAGTAAAGTGACTCCCCACCGTGAACTAGCTAGAACAGTGAGAATTCGGTGGCAGTCTTGGCTGCGGTTCGGTATACCCACAAAGCAAGATATAACATGATGTGCCAATTGTTCTTGCTTTGTTGGATGGTACGCTGGAAAATGGTCTTCAAAGACTTATTAAATGCTTCAACTTGACCATTCGCTTGGGGATAGTAGGAAGACAAGTGTTCTTGATGAAACCCAAGCTTGAGAGACAAATCCTCCATCATCTTGTTTTGAAAGTGACTACCATGGTCAGTGACAATCTCTTTCGGAATACCGAAACGAGTGATAATTTGATTGAACATGAAATGGGATGCAGTAGAACCATTGACTTTTACGGTAGGCATGGCCTCAGCAAAAATAGTCCACGGCCACTATGATATGGTGATGCGCCCCAGCTAAAGCTATTTTGCAATCCATGAAGTCCACCCCCCACTTAGTGAAGGGACCAACGGTGACGACCGGATGAAGGGGCACTAGATATGAGTGTATATTCCGAGAGAAAACCTAGCAAGGGTGACATCTCTCCACAGCATTAACACAATCCTTAAAGATTGAAGGCCAAAAGTAACTAGCTCACATAGTACGTTGAGCTGTAGCAAGCACGGATAAGTGCCCGCCACACACCCCTGCATGGCAATCATTAAGCACCCACTCTGCTTCTTCGTGATTTAAGCAACGATGGAGAATAGAATCCTTTCCTCAGCGATACAAAGTGTCACTGACGATGGTATAGTCTTTAGCGTGATGTTTCACAGGCCGTCGCTCGTCTCGTGAACAAAACGGAGGAAACTTCAAAGTTTGGAGATATATAATGACATCCCCATACCAAGGGTCCTTGGACGAGATAAGAAATAAGTGCTCATTCACAAAGGAATCTTCATGAATGACATCCTCATCAAGTCTCGGGAGGTCCGACATAAGCTCAACAAATACCAACAATTTCACCGATTTTGCCAAAGAAAAATCGAGATCGAACTCTTGAAGGATCACAATCTATTTATTATACTTCCCCCCTATAAGGCATTGTGATAGCACGAACTGAAATGGATTGATGTGAGCTACAACTGTGGTTGTTCTAAGCAAAATGTAATGTCGTAACCATTGTACTACATGGACAGTTGCAAGTGCCAGCTTTTCCACGTGAGTATATCTTAGTTCAACGTCTACTAGATTTCGACTGAGGTAATAGATAACATGATTGATGAGCACATCATCAACCTGAACCAAGACCATGCCAATCATCTCTTGAGACATGGCCACATAACGGATAAAATCTCATGTGAAGTTTGGTGGACTAAGCATAGGGGCCGATACCAAAGCTTTCTTAAGGGCATTGAAAGACTGTTGGGCTTGCTCATCCCAGATAAAAGGTGTGTCTTTCTTCAATAAGCGCATGAAACCCTTGGTAAGATTAGCATAATTGACTACAAATTGACGCAGAAAAGTAGCTCTCCCTTGGAGGCTCTGAAGTTGTAACAAATTGCACGAAGGAGGCAACTGAAGTATTGCCTCAACTTTTAGAGGATCGACTCTAATACCCTCTTTCGAAACTATGAAGACTAGAAGGCGACCAATCCTTACAACGAAGATGCATTTATTGGGATTCAATCGAATTTTGTAGTGTATACATCGTTCGATAATCATACGGAGGTGCTTAGGGTGGTCCGCTCTCTTGCGAGAATGGCCAGCAAGATCATTGAAGAAAACCTCCATAATCAACCAACGAGCCCAAGAAAGTGCTCTGATACCAGATGTGAAGAACCTGCAACAATTAATTAATGAGAATACACGAGATAGAAGAATTAATAGAACTCAGAATCGCTTTTATTGATCAGAGGTCACTTCGAGGGGGCAACCTCCTTTGAGCAAGCTCAATACAAATAACTTCACGGTACCTTCATTGGTCTCGACACAAACTTATATACTAAGTTTAGGAACCAATACCATGGGTCAATACCATGTGTCAATAAAAACCATGGGCTAATGCAAACTATGGATCAACAATTACTACGGGACGACTTACAAAGCATATGCGTCCAACAACAATAAGACAAACTATGGATCAACAAATACTATGGGACGACTTACAAAGCATATGCATCCAACAACAATATACTAACAAAGTAAATATAAGAGTTTACATGGGTTCCTAACATCCCCTTTCCCTTAGAAACATATTTGTCCTCAAAGCTTTAGATGTGGAAATTGATGCACAATATGAAGGAGTGGTTCCCTTGTAGCATCCTCGGTTGCATTTCGGGCCACTGACGCCTTGTGAGTTCAGGGAGGGTTGCTTGGAAGGATGTAGACGAAGAAGAACAATATCAGCTACGTGAAACGTGTGCTCAGAATGGTGCTGATCAGCTTGTTGTTTCAGTCGAATTCTTGCCATGTGAAGATTGTCCTGCAGAATGAGAAGAATCTAATCGCAGTTTCGAAGAACCGAGTCAATTTCCTGAACTGGGGAACTGCTGAGGGTGTATGGAAGAAGAATTGGCGGTGCCTATCCATAGAATGCTTCATATGGTGTCCTTTTAGATGTGGTATTGTACCATTGGATCACTTCTAGGAAATCCATAGAAATAGTTCTCCAAATCTGTGTAGGGATGGGAAAGGGTTCAAGCAATGCCGAAAGGAGTCTCCTGTCACCCTTGTTGACCTGGAAAGTATCACAGTCAGCCACTATCTATTGAAATATCATTTTTAGTCCTTGCCAAAAGAAGATACATTGTTCCCAGTCATACATTTTGAGGAACCCAGAGTGCCCCACTGAGGAAGAAGCATGGAGTTCAGAGAAGAGATAGCCCTGTTGAACAGATTGCAACCAATTTGGAACAAGCATAGAAATAGCTGTAAGAGAAATGGGCTCATCAAATGTGCGAGAAGGAGCATCTGCCACCATATTGTTCTTACCCTTCTTATAAGTGATCGCATAGGCATAACCCATGAGTTCGATAACCCATTTCAGGTGTGCTGGGGAGGAGACCCATTGTTCCAGGAAATTTTCCAGACTTTGGAGATCAGTCTTGATACATAAATAATTCCCCAATAGGGATGGCTGCCACTTTTGTATTGCATGCAAAATAGCCATCATTTCTTGCTGAGATGTAGATGCGGATAAATTCTTACCGGAAAGGTCTCTTGAAGGTGACAAGCCACTGGTTCAGCAAGGACACCTTCATATCTATCCAAGGAAGTAGGGGAGACCGTTGATGGGTGCATCTGAATGGAATGGAGTTGAGCGATGACACCATGTGAATTCTTCTTAAGGATCTTTTCCAGGCGATGTGAATTGATGATGCGGAGAGACCCTTTTTGTAAGCCCTTACATTTGTGTTGTTTCCCATTAACTGAAACATGCATCCAAATTTCAGCAAAATCCCATAATATGGGGGCAAGTGTGCGTAACCATTGAATGCCCAAAACCACATCACATCCCCCTAGGGACAAGGAAAACATGTCAGAGCGCAGGTTATAATCTTCCAGAGAGATACGCACATTGTGACACTTCTCCTTGCAAGGTAAGGTGCCCCCATTGGAAACCATGACTTCAAAGTTGGAGCAAGGATGGACAAAACAATAAGCATGTTTGGCGATCTGAGGGTCAATGAAGTTATGAGTGCTACCAGAATCAATGAGTATTGTAAGAGGAAGCTTCTTGAAGTAGCTCCTGACTTGCATTGTTTGGGGGGAGGTGATGTTGGATAAAGCATGGAGAGATATCTCTAGTTGTTCATCCTGAGATGGGGAGTCAATAGGCGGCTCCTGAATGTCGACCTGATCATCCATTGTATTTGGAGTTTCTTCACAAATTGTAGGAAGAAGGAGAATTCATATCTAAGAGATAGAGCTTTTGTTGAACACATCTATGTCCCCGAGTGAATTTCTCATCACAATTATAACAAAGCCCTTTTTCTTTGCGTGTCTTCATCTCTGTTTTAGACAAATGCTTGATAGGAGTTGGTCGAGGAGCTGGCGGGATGGGAGGTTGTTGAGAACCCATATTTCGAAAGGGAACAAAAGTGGGTTTGGAGTGATATTGGGATGCAATCTTGTCTTCTGCCAACTTAGCCAACCCTAGCACTTCCATCATTGTGTTGGGACATAACATTTTAACCTCTGACCGGATTTCATCCTGAAGACCACTGATAAAAAAACTCCTGTAGAATTCATCAGACAATCCTTCGGTGTGATTGGCTAGTTTCCTAAATTATGTCTGATACTCTCTCACAGTGCCACTTTGACAAAGTTTAGTCACAAATTTTAGTGATCGACAAAAGATGGATCTGCAATGGCGGGGAGGTGATCGGCACCAGTTCAACTTAAAATAGATATGGACTCCAAGTATGTTTGTCTTCCTAACGGTTGAGGGGAGTCACTTGGCCACCAATGCTGTCTGACAGCTTGCGTATTGGGGAAGTACCCCTCACTCCATGGCTCAGGTAAAACTAATAACCTCTTTGCCATAAATGATAGCTCTTGGTTTACCTCATGGGTGGAAACTAGTCAATCAGGTAGGGGTCGTTGCCCTTTTCGCTGGAAGGTCCTCTCAATGGGCTAGCTTCTTTGGGGTTCATGTAGTACTCCTCACAATGAGTTTTATGGATTATGCCCAAGTACTTCCCACATTTAATACGATAGGGATTATTCCTAGATCCGAATCTACAACAAATGTGAAAAACAATTTGGCATAAATTTCAACCAGTGAGCCCAATAAAGTGCTTTGATACCAAATGTGAAGAACCTGCAACAATTAATTAATGAAAATACACGAGATAGCAGAAATAATAGAACTCGGAATCTCTTTTATTGATCACAGGCCACTTCGAGGGGGCAACCTCCTTTGAGCAAGGTCAATACAAATAGCTTCACGGTACCTTCATTGGTCTCGACACAAACTTATATACTAATTTTAGGCGCCAATACCATGGGTCAATACCATGTGTCAATACAAACCATGGGCTAATACAAACTACGGATCAACAATTGCTACGGGACGACTTACAAAGCATATGCGTCCAACAATAATAAGACAAACTATGGATCAACAAATACTACGGGACAACATACAAAGCATATGCGTCCAACAACAATATACTAACAAAGTAAATAGAAGGGTTGACATGGGTTCCTAACACTCGTCCCCGAGCCAATTAGAATGGGCTTCTCTAACTGTGCATATCCTTGGTTTCTTATATTTTTATCGAAGTCTTGAAAAGTTGCGCTAAGCTTTGCAACTGCCTCTTTATCCTCTTGCTCAAACTCTTTTATTGTTTCAAGCATTACCTCAGAAATACGGTGTTCAATTTTTTCCTTTATTGTATTCTCCGTTGTGTGGAGTTATTGCATTTTGTCTTAAATCTCCTCTGACAGTGCCAGTGCTACTTCTTGCATGGACTGTAGGTTTGATGACATTTCACCCTCCTTTTTCTTTAGTGCTTTCAACTCTTTATGCAACTCTTTTGTTTCTATGAGCTTCTGGATCATCTGCCTGGGTGGAAAATCCTTCATGGCCGTGTTCACAGATTCTAGGTCCTTCTTCCTTTGCTGAACTGCATCTTGAATCTTTTGTAGTTTGGGATCCTCCTATAGTGTAGCCCAAAATTTGGTCACTTCTTCTAGTAGGTCTTCACATTTTGTCACTTCTGCGAAGATATTGTCTATGGATACGTTCAATTCTTTAGTGTCTGCTTCTTTCATCTCTGGCGGAGTTCTAGGTAATTGTCGAGATTCTAGATCAATAATATTCTCCTTATAGGAAATTTCCATATCCATCATTTCTTCCTAAAGATTGTTCACCGTGGAACCAATATTAAATATGGTTTTGTCTACTTCTGGTTCCTCTTTGCATTCGGGCATCTTCGCACATAAGTCTGCGACTGCTTCCTTTAGTCTTCTCTGCTTCTCTTGAGCGCTTTCAAGCTCTCCGGTTTTCTACATGCACTCTCTCCTCAGATCATTATAGGTCTCTTCTAGCTTCAGTTGATGGCAATATGATATCATATCTCTGTCTTTGATCTCCTCCGCAACTTGCAAATGCAGATTGTGCAATCCTTCTGTGGGAAACATACCCACATTTAGGTCCAGATGTGTGAGTTGCTTCGCACTTTCAATAAGGTCATCCATTGGGAATATTATATTCATCGACTCGATCTGAACTAGCCAAGGTCTCATCGTTAAGGTAGGCATCCTTCTCTTTATTTGGCTTGACTTCCTCGTCTTGTACTGGGAGTTCAACTCTCTTATGAAGTCTCGCTTGACTTGCTCCATTCTCGTGACCATGCTTTTAGATCTGTGATGTTCTCTATGAGGCTTGCTTGGATTTCTTGTTTCTTTGTATTCTTCAAGGCGAGCATCTCTTCTAGTTTCCCATTGACTTGGACTATGATGTAGTTATATTCATCCTCATGTAACCGCGCATCGAGCGGAGCCTTATTTTACTTTTGCTTCTTCATTTTCGGTCCCTCTTTCTCTTCTATGTCAAGATCCTTTCGCTTCTCTCCTGTTGGAACCTCAACATTTTATTGTTGTGCTTCTCCTTTCTCTTGTGCTTGTTCTTGCACACTTTTTGGCTCATCCTCCTGGGTCTCCATGTTTTTAGTTGTGCTCTCCTTTGATGTGGTTATGAGTGTACCTGGTGCATCAATCTTCCAGTCAGTGTTGGCAGGAAAATCTACCCTATAGCAAGGAAACTAATGCTATCAACTTGGTTGGGGTGACAGGTAAGTGTATTGATGCTATTACAGAGACATTTACAAAAGAGAAAGAAGTTGTAGATCTTGGGAACACACCTTTCAATCGAAGTTTGATCCTAGCCTTGACTTGATCTCGTGTTCAACTTCCAAATCCACCTTTCCTTCAGTAAACCTGCAATAACAATACCTTTCTCAAAACATTTTGGGCAATATATAAAGCTTGAAAGAAACAAAAACAATGTTTAACATTCAACATTGACCAAAACAGATCCAAATTAAGATGCCATTTCATAACACATTTAAATTGGAACAAGAAAGACACTTCAACCTTTATTTGTCAAAAGTAGAATGATGTACAAGTATACATGATCATGAAACAGGCTCCTGCAACTTGATTCTGGGCTCTTGCTCTTCTCTGGCTTGGATGTCTTCAACATCAACTCCTCCAATGTCTTAAAGTTTCTCCATCAACTCATCCTCAAGGTTCTCTAGCTATAATTTCTAACAAAAGCTAACCACTCTCCTTTAACCTTCTTTGTATTTATAGGTTTAAAGAAGTAGTTCTGGTCGATATGTAGTTATGGAGGAAGTTGGGGGAGTTAGGAAACTACCATCAACTAATCCTCCTCGATGAATTAATTTATTTTTTAATCGTCTTTTAAGATGTACGCGACTCTTGTTCAGTGGAGTAGCGTATAGGTTGCTACCCTAGTGATTAACAACTAGTGCTCATTCGATTTTAAATGGTGAGCGCTACTATGTTGAGAAGGAGTAGCGTATACTTGGATATGGGCGCTACTTTGATACACTGGAGTAGCATATGGGCGCTAGTCTCTTTGAGTAGAGTAGCGCTCATATCTCAAAATGATATTTTTTGGGGTTTTCCAGTAATGTCAGGAAATAGAGTGAGTTGACATATCATCAAAGGTCAACATGCTCCTCCATCCAAGTTGTCCTTTTGTGTGATCAGCAGCTCAGGGTGATCACGGATGGAGAGGTGCAAGTTTGACCTATAACAGATGCCCCCTAATGTGTGAGGTCAGAGGGAAATGATGGCCAAAGTACATTATAATCCAAAGCCAGATGAGGAGCAAAGAATCGTAGAAAACAAGTCACAAGAATCCTGCAACAAAGATCAAGGTCAGCGAACAATTACATTTTTGACATCTTATAGATGTGTAGTGTGATACAACATGATCTCCGATACATAACAAGGAGATGTATATAAAGCATGGCCACTTGAAATACAAGCATGGATCCATGTCAAACTGAGAGATCATAGCCATAACAACAAACTGGATCTATGTCTCATGGAGAGCCGAATATAAGTGAGGCTCAGTCTTGCTCAACTTGGGTGATAACAAAATGAGGTAATGTCATCCAAATCCCAAGGTCTTCATCCCACAACAACCCTAGGTACAAACCCTAACCATGTGAATAGATGAGCTGATAGTCAAACATGGGGGGTATCGTTTGATTACCGGTCATTGATGTATACCGTTAACAAACGTGAGGACTTCCACCGATAATGATGATGGGGTCCAAGGTACCAAGTACGATTCACCAAATGTGAATAGATGGAATTGGATTCGAACACTTGGGAATCTTGTCGAAGAAGAGACATTGATGTATTCTCATCATTCAACAGCGAGGAAAATTGCCACTAGTGACTGCAATCTCCAAGGTACTATCCGAAGCTCTAAACTTCAATCCCAGAATAATGCTTTGGTGTCGATGGGAAGAATTCCGTTGGAAGGGAGGCCTTAAGGCATCCTCCATCATCCAACTCGAGGAACACTCAACTGGTAAGAGCTAATATGGAATAATATGTAACAAGACTGACACTAGGAAGGCCGACACAGGGTATATCCTTGAACATTGAGCACGACACAAAGTGACTCAGGCAGTTTCTGACATAATGGGGTAAATAAGTCTGAAATGTAAGAGACATTAGCAGACCCTCCATATGGTTGGAAGAATAACCAACCGGGGGAGTAAATAACTCGGAGGAAAGGTTCACCCTGAGGTCAAAAACTAAACCCAACCGACAAGATAGACTCAAGTAGGTGCTGTGTTCAAGGATAGAACTTGACTGAAACTGCCTTTGACAATGAAGATATGATATGTCTTTCCCGTTCCTTATTCTTTTTAGATAAAAGAATACCCTTCTTGTTGTTTTAATGAGTCCAAGAAAGAATGAAAACTCAATAGATCCAACCATGTAAAAAATTTAACGAGCCCATGGGAGGAAGACTCAGGACCTTCTTCATAATTTATAGAGTTCGAAGAAGAGATAGAAGATTACTCTATATTTACTGATCTCTGGATTTTAATATCGAGCCGAGATCTCTTCTTGCTCGCCGGTGTTTTCAATTTTAAGGAGTTTGAAAAACTTAAACAAGAACTCCATGTATCTGCTCGTGGATTTTAGTATCGAGCCCAAGCAGATTAATGCTCGCCGGTGTTTTCCTTTTTATAGAGTCTAAAAAACTTAAACAATCCTCTTTTCACCTATCCGTGGATTTTATATTGATCCCGGATTAGTTTGTGCTCGGCGGTGTTTTCTTGTTTATAGAGTTGAAAAACATAAACAGTCCTCTACTTACCCTCTCGTGGATTTCACATCGAGCCCGAGTAGGTGAATACTCGCTTGGTATTTTCATGTTTAGAGAGTCTGAAAAACCTAAAGAGAGACTCCAAAAGGTCCTTTTTTGTACAGTTAGTCTCCTCCCCCGAAAAAGTATAAAACAATGAAAGGAGAACTCTTCTAGCGCATACAGGAGTATGCCTAGAGTATACCTTTTCCATAGTTAATCCACTGAGGCCCGAAAAAGGGGTGATTCTATACCTGAGTGGATGAGCCTTCGATTACTTTAACGAGCTAGAAAAGGACAAGCTTGCTCGGCAATCTTGTTTAGGTTTAAATAGTCCAAACAAGAGCTTAAAATGACTTAAAGGTCAACTTCTAGGATCATAGCTTCATACCCTGCCCAAACTAGGTCTTCAACAAAAAATTAGTCGATGCGGCAAAAATATCGAATGATATATGAATTTGGAATATTTAGCTAACTGACAAGGTCTATCATCAAGAAGTTTGAGCTTAGGAGACGAATCCGACAACAATTAAGTGAAAATTGAGCTTGGATCAGTGTTATACCGTATTGTGTGTTTCAATTGATTAATTAGGGTTTTTTGAAAGTTTTGAAACTATAGAAAATTAACAATTATGGGTAAAAATCAAAATCCAATTTATATATAATTTCATTGTTTAAAAATCAATTTTCAATTTGTGTTGTAGGGCAAAAATTGGGGCAACATTTTGCAAATTTCAAATCTCCATTGCGATCGAACCGAGCATCCAACCATCAAACTTCCTCCACCAAGTAAGTTGAAATCTCCCTGACTTGCAATTTCATGGTTTGTTTTTAAATTTTTGAGCAAAAAGAGCTTGTAACGCAATGCTCATAAGTGTTTATGCGCGGGCGCTACTGTGTAAACACAGGAGTAGCGTATAAACTCGATGGGTGCTACTTTGCTCAAACAGAGTAGCGCCTACACGCTACTGTGTAGTATACACAGTAGCGTACATACTTGAAAACTTACATACAAGTGCCGAGACTCAAAAAATTTTGGTTTTTTGTGCAGGATGGTCCTTCAATGGAGGGAGAGGGAGCATGAGGACAAGGAGAGGTTGGCCATGCAAGACCCATCTACCCTCCATGCGCTCCGAAGATGCAGTTTGTTGAAGTTTTATCGAACCGTAAACATGAGGGCTTTAAACAAACTGTTTCGAAGACTGATTCAGTATTGGGATGTGGATACCAACACCTTTGTCATCCGTGGGAAAACATTGGAGCTTACTATTGATGACATATACTTTATTAGTGGTCTCTCAAGGACAGGAGATATGATCAATCTGAAAGGGTCTTCTCGTTTGGGTGCACGATCAGTGCAAGAATATGTGAATACATACTGTGTTGCCGGAGCGGAAAAATCGGGAAGCCAAGTCTTGATTTCAACTATTGATGGTCTCCCTTTGAAAGTGATAGTGAGCATGATCAACCGAGTAGCCAGTAGTGCATCACAACACTTAGCTTCCAGGCATTCTATGCACATTGGTGTACAATGTTTGCACGGTCATGTTTATGATTGGAGTACTAGTTTACTAGCAAACATGAAATCTCAATTGATAGGTTGCAAATATGGCACAATGAATAATTTTGGGTACGAAAGTATTTTGTGTACTTTCTTCTTTGAGAGGATGCCTGCTATTAGTTTGGGGATGCCTCTGCCACAAGTTAACCCCCGTGAGCTCAGACTAGGCCGTTGGGGTGACATTTTCCTCCGCTAGGGTGGTGGGGAAAGTCACTATTGTTATCATACTGATGATTTTTGGGGGTGGTGGGAGAGGCAAGTACCCGCTTTCGAGCAGTTTCCCTATGTTGGATTGGATTTCCGTCATGATCTAGAGCTGGTGCTTCCGCCAGGTGGAGCCTGGGGCGATATTGGTATGTTTAAAATTTTGAGAATTTATTTAATTTTTTCAAACTTTTTCAAGTATTTGATTTTTATGAATGAGTTTTAAAGTTTTAACCAAGTTTCATATGCAGATGTTGGGCCTGTTCGTCCTGAGGGACATCCTACTATATATGTGAGGCCAGCTGATATTACCGCAGCGGATGCTATGTTGGGAACCCTGGAGAGGAAAATGAGTCAGTTGACTCATGAGATTCCTACATGTCGCATGGACCAGATACCTGTTGATATGAAGGAAGATGTTGTTGGGGTGCCCCTAGCATGGCTTAGGGTGCTAAGGAGGGTTGCTAGACTAGTCATATGCTATCGCAATGCGGTAGATGATGATGAGGTCCCTCCTTCTCCATAGGAGAAGAAAACATTCTATGTATATATTTTTGAGGCTACTATGCCCAGCTTTTGTACTTTTATGACTTGACTTGATAAACTCATGATTCAAAACTCATATTTTTTGATACGGTACCGGCTATACACAGTATCGGTTATTTACATGTGTATGCGTTTTAATTTTATGTGTGTGTGATGCAAATGCCAGTCTAACATATAGTTTGCTAATGAATCAGCTAATGTGTTTAATCTTCTCGGAATGTGTTCATATCTTATAGAATGAAATTGTCTTTCCAATAGTCTAACTCATAGAAACTGACGCAGCAATCCTGGATCTCTAATCTGATAGACACCTGTTATCTGAAATACAATTAATTGTGAATCAAGCCTTACCTCTAGGTATGAAATGCCATGACTGAGAGCATCTCGGAGAAGTTCTATAACTGCACTGTATTTAGCGACATTATTCGTGGTAGGTCCCAAACAAACCCCCCCCGAAGAGACAAGTTGGTCAGCAGGTGAATAAATGACCCAAGCTGCTGCAGCCAACTAATAGGTGTGGCGACTGGCTCCATCAGCAAATCCTAAGAAATGTTCGGTTGACATCTGGTACACGAAACGAGAAGCACACATAATATTACCTAACAAGCATAACAAAAACTAGCTTTACAAAAATATACAGCTATTTTACAAGAAAAAGTATTTCAGCCTAGGCGTAGTACTTCTTCAGGTAGGGTCAATGCCTGGATCCTCCTCATGAGGTCGGGAAAAGGTGTTATGGAAATCACGGAAAAGATTGGTATACGGAATGATCTCATCGAGATAACATCCGATTTCAAAAAAAATGTTTCCGTTGACCCCAGTGAAAATGTTCACCAGCGAGGTATGTAATCTATTTGCTTCAACAATACCAACTTGTGAAGGAGTGAGATTAGTATTCTCATCTGGTGGTGAACAAAATTCACCTCTCTCTAACAAGTTCAGAAAAGGAAACAAGAAGGAAGTGCGATCTATATGTTCACGAGGATGGTCTGGGTCATTCAAGGCTTCTAACATTTCCTCATCAGAAGGTAAAGTGATTTCTGAACTATCGAGAGAATGGATCGGGTCTGGTGTCTGAGTAGTGGCACAATCTATGTTTGACTCGACAGACACCAATGGAGTCGACATATGCCCTGTTGTAGTTTGATGAGAATCCAAGTGGGTAACTTCTTCAACAGGGGTGGGCTCGGAGGGGTTTGTATTAGTTGGGGGAAACTCAGGATCAGTTGTTGAACTAACCATGGAAGTTTCAGATGATGAACATCCCTCAGTCCCAATGAATAAGGTAGGAGCCGGTAGGTCAAAAGTTCCTATTAGTGACCCGTAAAGTCCTGCACCTAAACTCTCGCCAACCGGGGTGGTTTGATCAATCAAAGGAACTGTGGTTTCCGAAGAAGTCTGGTTGTTTCTCTGAGTGAAAGAAAGTTGATCGACAGTAACGATATTACCTTCAAATGGGAACATGACCATTCGAAAAACTGCCGATGAAATAGCTCACATGGCATAAGTCCAACTCCTGCCCAATAACATATTGTAATCGAGCGGAGCGTCCAGAACTTCTACTTCAAAAAAAACTGTCTTACCGGCCAAAGTGACATCAAATGATGGCAAAATTCCATGTGGACGGAAAGTTCTGCCATCAAATGCAGTAAGCAGTGTGTTGGAAGGGGCTAACTCAAGAGAACCTAAAGCTTTCCAACAAGAAATTGACATTACGCAAGTCGATGCTCCCTCATCTACTACAGCTCGTCTGATGGTCATTGGACCATGAATGACCTCAATCTGAAGGGAAACGTGATAGGGAAACCGGTATTTGACATCGGTCATATCAAATCACGCAGACATGTTGGAGGATTCCATACTCCCAATAGCTGCCAGAAGTGCATTTTGTTGTAAAGGACAACTCTGCAAGACTTCTAGAGTAGACATGGCACAAGGGGTTTGGGCTAAATCTTCAACCACATTGTAGTTAGAAGCAGCCCGTGTGTTGGGATTGTGCGATACCCTCTTCAAGACACCTTTCGGAATCTTGGGAATTGGGTCCACAGGTATGTGGAGTGGAGTGGAGGATTCAAGAATATCCTTATCCTTCTTCTGCGCTTCCGGGGTATAGTTCCTAGCTCTAGTTTGAAAAAGTGCATCCAAATTAACCATGTTTATAAATGTTTGATCAACCGAAGGATGCGAAGTGCCCCCAGTTTTGGAGGTGCCAGAAGTTGAGACTTGCCCTTTAGGGAATGGATCTTTCAGGACGGCAGGCTTCTTTTCTCTTAAGAGCTTCTGGGCTTCTTCAAGTAGAGGGCATTGGTGAGTAAGGTGGTTCTGCTTGCAAAGTTTACAAGGGAACTTAACCTTCTTTTCCTCTTTGTTACCCTCTTCAGCATTGTCTTTTTTGGGCTTTTGTTGATTCCCCTCTCCTTTCTTGCCCTTCTTTTTATTGTTGGGCTGCCGAGGGCCCTTTTGATTGTTCTAAGCCTGGTTGACAGGCTCAGAAATAGAAGGAGAGGTTGTGATGGAAGAAATATCTGCAGTCGATTGTTTGACAGCTAAGGCATGGACCTGTTTGGTCAGTGCTTCGAAGGCTGCAGAGTCAACTGAACCCACTATGCCGTCAGCATGTGGTCCAGGTTTGGGTCTACTCAGATCAGTGTTTGATCTTGGTGCATCAGGTATAATCTCGTACAGTAAACCAGATTGTGCATATACAAGTTCTAACTGTTGAGTCCTTAAGATGGCTTCTTCTTCATTGGATACTCCAGATGTAGCTACTTCCTTAGAAATATAAGGAAGGAGTGATTTCAAGTACCACTCGAGCAGGAACTCCGGAGGTATGTTGGCCTTAATGAGCCTCTTCCGTCTTCGCCACTCCTGAATGTGGTCAGATAAGTGAGTGGCTTTATTTTGTCTAAAAGTCGACAAAAGTTCTATTCCGGCATCATACCGAACAGGAAGCTGGAAGTGATTCAAAAAGATGGTTGCTAGATCCCCAAAACTAGAGAAAGTAGCCGTAGGTAACTCAATGTACCATTTGGCTACAGGAACAGTTAAGGTCCTTTGGAACAATCTCAATCTGATGGAATCCTCATTTAACAAATTGGAAGAACACCATAGGTGGAAGGTAGTGACATGGTCACCAGGATCTTCACCTGCTTTTCCTTCGAACTTTGGAATGTCTGAAGGCAACTTGGTGGGAACTGATGGCCATGTGGCATTATGACACACAGGATCATTTGTCATTTTAGAAAGGTATGGCAAATTCAAAGTTGCCAAAAAAGGTAGATGAGGCCGGTAAGATGGTACTTGATAAGGGGAACCACCCATCGTTTGTCCCATGAATTGTTGGTAGGGGTTTCCCCCAACCATCTGGTGATAAGGGTTGCCCCCGACCATGTGCTGATAGGAGTTGCCACCTACCAACTGTTGATAGGGGTTGCACCCAGTTAATTGTTGGTAGGGGTTGCCCCCAGCTATTTGTTGGTAGGGGTTTCCCCCAGCTATTTGTTGGTAGGGGTTGCCCCCTTCCATCTGTTGTTGTATGAAAGAGTTATTAAAATTTCCCCACCCATACGAGAGTGGATTAGTGCTTTTCTAGTTCATCCACTGTGGCTGGGTATTAGCCCCGCCATATTGCTGGTTAAATATATTACCCCCTCCTCCTGAGAATAAGGAAAAAGGGGCATTACTTGCAGGCATACTACATTGGTTCATGTTAGGGCCTACAAATTTATTGAAACCGGTAGAAGCTTATGTGGACGGTGCAGTCATGGTACCCATGACTGGCATGTTTGCAGAAGCACTTGGTCCTACCACAGGTGTGGAAACCCAAGTACTAGGAATCTGATATAACGGTTGAGAAGCAGAAGGTGTTGCACATTTGGCCATACTGCTAGGTCCAACAGTAGGTGTAGGAATAGATGCCATCATTGTAGAACTAGGCATACCTAATGTACTAGTGTTGAAACTGAAAGATGGAGTAGGCACAGGTGTGATTTGTGCCTAACTTGGTGTAGCAGTAAAAGAAGGGTTAACTGTGTTGGTGTTCATACCTAAAGTGGGAGTTTGGGGAACCCCCTATTCACCTCCTGAGTTAGACATCAGATGTCCGGGAAAGGAAATATCTGCACTGAAAAGGGGCTGCTGGGAACCAACAGGTGACAGAAGCAGAATTCTAGTATTAGTTAAAGGAGGATTGAAAGGAGTGCTATACTCCGCAGAAGTAAGATCTTCCACCTCAACTGTACTAAAGTGTTGCTGATCTGTGGTACCTGGTAGTGGTTCCTTAGGAACCTCAATTTCAAGGTTTTCTGTTACAAGGATTTCTTCAGGTAATTCAGTTTTAGGAGTAACTTCTGAAAAAATACCGAGGTTTACCCGTTGTCGTCTAGCTGGCTGTATAGGTTATGTTCTAACTAGTGGAAGGTTTTGAATCCTTCTCGATCTATGGAGTTGTTGATTCTCAGTGATTATAAATATAAAAATAACAGACTAGAACCTAGTGGCCACTACAACTAGGGGCAAACAGCACGCCGACTAAAAAAAAAAAAAAAGATCCTAAGTATACAAACCAAGCAAACGAAGGTGCCTTCCGGAGAAGAGTCTGGGATGATGAGGGCCCATAACAGATCAACGAAGGAAGAAAGACAGTTACCCGGGGTCCACAATACAATTACTAAGGGTGCAAGCGTTGGAATCACCCAACCGCCCTCCCAAAGACCTGCAAGGGGTTTCCTCCAATGTCTGTCTTAGGTACAACAGATATACCCTCTGCTGTCACTTGTGTATGAACCTAGAGTTAGATACTATGGATACTACAACACCGAAAATTCATGGGGGAACAGTCATCGGTCGAATTAGAAAGCGTGGGCAGAGTAGCTAAGCCCGAAACTTGAAAGAGTCCCCAATACGCAATCCGATCCTGGCGTATGCTCGAACAGAAAGTAGGAGGAGTATTCCCACAAACTGATCTCGCAATGACCTACTGCATAGATCCCAGGAAAATTTTGCGTGAGGTGGGTTTACCTATGATAGTCTCACTACGATTTTTGCGCAATGTGTGATCTTGGGTGGTTTAAGGTGATTTAAACCCAAGATCCTAACCAAAACTAGTTGGTGTAGTGTACCCTAAAAAGAAAAAATGTTTCTAGTTCATTTTATTAACAAATTTTAGGGCTGTTATTACTCAAAAAGGGTAGTTCTTTTGTGTGGCGTGGTTATAACAAGAAAACAAAAGTGAAATAATATCAAAACTTTCTACAACAAAGCTCTTTTCATTTTTTCATTTACTTCTTTCCAAAACTGAAAAATCAAGTAAACCTACTTAAAAAATTTTGTTTTCTTTTTTGAAATTATACAAAATATACTAAGTTATCTTGTAATAACAAAAACAAGTTCTATTTAAGCTTAAAATACCAATTTTTTTTGCTTTTTCAATAAACGAAAAAGAACTATATAAAAATGGGAAGCAAAATAAAACTTTATATGCAATGTGTGTAAGTATGGCTAAAATTTCTTAGGCCTATAGCTGTCAAAACCCTATCTCGAAAAAGACTTGATCTACAGGTTTTTTGCAAAGAAAAAGCCTATAAACTTGAAAACAAAGTGGAAGAAAACAAAAGAGAAAGACACAAAAGGACTGGCCTAAAGTATCTAGCCCTAGCAAGACCACTATGCCAAACACAAGTAGACAAGCAAGCTGCCTTACTAACACAAAGAAACTAAGAAATGAACTAGCCTACAGCTGTTTAAAAGCACTTGCAACCAACAAAAAGACAAGAAGTCCAGGAAGAATGAAACTTGACCAAAAAAGAAGACACCCTAGAGGCTCTACCAAGGACCAAACCCTAAAACAAAGGATGGGAATAGTAGAGAGCAGACAAACGTCACCACAAACAACAGATACAAGAGTATGCAGGTTTGTAAGCTAGCAACAAGTAGTCAAGGTCTAAAAAAGTGGAAGTGCTCAACACCAAACACTCCCTAGTCTTCCAAAATGTCAATAAACGGTTCAAAAATTCCAACGGTCAACAAGTGGTTCAAAAGATGGAAAAAAATTCAAGAGAAGGTTCTTATGACTTAAACAACAGTTAAAAACCTCATGCAACCATCAAAGGGATCCTACAGCAAAGTCAGCAAATCACCAAAAGGCTAAAACACAAGCAAACCAAAAATAGAATGCTTCAGAAAGTGTACTCTACTATGTAGTAGAGAAACTCACGCCCCTACTGAAACGGGCGCTACTGTATATATAGCACAGTAGCGTATGGGTGCTACTGTATATATAGCAGAGTAGCGCTCATATCTCAAAGGCTTGAAAACTGACTTTGGAAGGTATCAAAAACTGATGAAAGTAGACAAGAAACAGGCAAGGGATACCTATAAAGTTTCTCAACACATCAAAGAAGTTAAAACAATCTAAGAAGACAAACAAGAACAAGGTTTCCTAGAGCCAAAAACTCTATGTCCCCAGTGGAGTCGCCAGTTTGTTGGCGGGAAAATCTACCCTATAGCAAGGAAACTAATGCTATCAACTTGGTTGGGGTGACAGGTAAGTGTATTGATGCTATTATAGAGACATTTACAAAAGAGAAAGAAGTTGTAGATCTTGGGAACACACCTTTCAATCGAAGTTTGATCCTAGCCTTGATTTGATCTTGTGTTCAACTTCCAAATCCACCTTTCCTTCAGTAAACCTGCAATAACAATACCTTTCTCAAAACATTTTGGGAAATATATAAAGCTTGAAAGAAACAAAAAGAATGTTTAACATTCAGCATTGACCAAAACAGATCCAAATTAAGATGCCATTTCATAACACATTTAAATTGGAACAAGAAAGACACTTCAACCTTTATTTTTCAAAAGTAGAATGATGTACAAGTATACCTAATCATGAAACAAGCTACTGCAACTTGATTCTGGGCTCTTGCTCTTCTCTGGCTTGGCTGTCTTCAACATCAACTCCTCCAATGTCTTAAAGTTTCTCCATCAACTCATCCTCAAGGTTCTCTAGCTATAATTTCTAACAAAAGCTAACCATTCTCCTTTAATCTTCTTTGTACTTATAGGTTTAAAGAAGTAGTTCTGGTCGATATGTAGTTATGGAGGAAGTTGGGGGAGTTAGGAAACTACCATCAGCTAATCCTCCTCGATGAATTAATTTATTTTTTAATCATCTTTTAGGATGTACGCGACTCTTGTTCAGTGGAGTAGCGTATAGGACGCTACCCTAGTGCTTAACAACTAGCGCTCATTCGATTTTAAATGGTGAGAGCTACTATGCTGAGAAGGAGTAGCGTATACTTGGATATGGGCGCTACTTTGATACACTGGAGTAGCGTATGGGCGCTAGTCTCTTTGAGTAGAGTAGCGCTCATATCTCAAAATGATATTTTTTGGGGTTTTCCAGTAATGTCAGGAAATAGAGTGAGTTGACATATCATCCAAGGTCAACATGCTCCTCCATCCAAGTTGTCCTTTTGTGTGATCAGCAGCTCAGGGTGATCACGGACGGAGAGGTGCAAGTTTGACCTATAACAATCAGGCTTCCAATCTTCCATGATTAGCTCAATTTTCTGCGCATCTAACTTGTAGTTTCCCTCAAACCAATCCTAATTGTTTGAAAGCACTCTCAGTTGAATGTAAATAAAGTGGAGGTCAGCTTTAAATACCATCTTTCGATTATACGCAGTTTCTACATCCTTGGTAATCCACGGAGTTCATTGGATTACTTCTCACAATTTCTCATAGTATGTGAACAACTGTATGTTATTCATCTTTTGTCTTTCTAGCCTTTCCTTTTCCCACATGTTTGCAAACTTTGGTCCTTGACAATATTCAATGAAAACAGGGACATTTTGTTGATACCTAGGCTCTTTCCAACCTATGAATGCGATTAATACCAACAACCAGTTGTAGTTGGTTGCTTCGCTTCTTGTGAATCTCTAATATCATCAATGAGATCGTTTAGTAAATAAATTTCCCAGTTATATTGAAATCCATCCTTGGCCTTCGCAGCTAAGGATATTGCACTAGCAGGAACCTCATTCAGCCTGCATTTTCTTAGTATTTTTCCTGCAAGCAGCTGAACTGTGAAGTGCGTAGCTTGATCATTGATCACAGTTGTTGTATATCCACGGTTTCCTTTGATAAAACCAAATTTTTCCTTCATTCTTTTGGTGAGCTCTTTGTGCTTGGTTTTCCCTACGAACTCCGCTACATGATCAACTCCTCTCTTGCTCAAGTGTGTAATCCTGTGGATTAAGTTGATGTTGATTTCAATCTTGCAATCTAACCAAAATTATCCCTCGTGCATGCATGACAGTAATGTTTGCACCACCGCTGATCGCTATGGAATTCTGTGAAAATGTGGAATGTGCAGTAGGTCCAGTAGTCCAGATGGCTGCAACAACTTGATCCACTCTTGCAGATGGATTGTTGATTGCTTGGTGGTTTCATTGGTCCATATGCACATGTACTGATTTGGATGAAACTGAGGAAACTTGGTATCCTGTATCAAGTCGTGATCCAAAAATGTGCACTCCATAATTATACCAAGCAAATTTTCCTTTATGTGCACATGACTTGACATGGGCCGCAGCGGAATCTCATACTGTGGATTCTTCATTAGGATTACCGCTAGTGTACCCTCTTTCCTTGGCAGAATGTACTGCAGTACAAGCAGAATAGGGATTTCATGAGGTGGTTCTGGTGGAAATGGATTTTCCTTTCCCGTGGTTTTCGACCTCTCTTGCTCAGGTTCCTTTTGCTTGTCTTTCTGGCATTGCTCTTGCACATGCCTAGGTGAAGCCCTGAATGATCCATCTCGTTCTGGAACAGTTTTCTTGACTGGAATTTTCATGATTCCTTCCAGAATAGAATGTTGGAAGTCACTTAATATCTATTTTAGGGTTGAATGCTCAGACATAAGCTTTCGAATAAATTGTTCTCTCTCGTAACAACTCGAAGTTACAGGCAGTAAAAATCAAAATTTGCAGTAAAACCAGTAACTATACGGACTTGCTATTTATAGGTGCAGCGACACTAAGGCGCGCCCAAAAATGGCTAAGTTATCATTAAATGCTATGTACGTGGCCAAATATTACCTAAATGTTGATCCTTTCCCTTCATTTAATGTGCCTTCAATGGACAAATATGCCTTAAAAGCGGAAAAATACGATTCCTGAAAACACTGTATAATGGCTATATTCTGAGTTAACACTGTAACGACTAGTTTTTGTTAACTTCGCAGATGAATGGAGAATGGAAAATTTCACTTTGCATTTATCTCTACCCAAATTGAACTTCGCATCCCAACTCCCTTCTTTTACTTCGTAGTTTTGCATGCTCTGTGTGCTTCACAACGTATTTTCCTGTGTTAGATAACTACACATTTTCGCAAATTTGTGTGCAGACTATGATATTTTTTCAATTGCTAGGAACTAGATTCATAAGACAATTTCACATGGAATATTTCAGACAATGAGAGAAGAATAATAGAGAGAATAAATTGTGGAAATCACTATGTATCTTATTCATTGATATGATAACAATATATAATACATCCTCCATGGATAAAATTGAATTCCTCTGAGACAATTAGGAAAGAGCAAAAAGAAAAGGCTTAGAAAAGACCAAAAAAACCCTAGGTGATAAAAGCAGTTTCCAAAACTGTACTAGAGGCTCATGAATTGGCTAAGTATGGTATGGCAGCTCATGAGTGAGGTAAATATAATTTTTTGATGGCTTTATAAGTTTATATATGATGTGAAGGTCGAATTGGTCAAGTGGCAAAATATTCTAAGTCAACTAGCTTTATCTTTTCCACTAGAAAGCATAAAAAATAGGACAAAGATAACTAAATAAGGAAAGCACCTTCTAAACCAGAAATGGAAAGAAATCAAATAGAATCCAATGAAATCTTATCCAGAATCTTCTCTAAGGATCCCTAGTGACTTAGGATGGCAAGTGGTCCACTAAAAGACAAAACTGGCCTATTTTACCTAGCCAAAACTCAGGAAATTAATCATAAATGATTAATTAATTTATCCTAAGTATAGAATGACACAGTGGTTTTTTTTTAATATTCCAACACCCTCTTTTAAGCTTGACTTTATGTGATGGGAATCATAAAAATATCATAAGTATAGGGCCCAAGCAACAAGTCTTATGGTCACCCCATTACAAAAATAACTAGTCCATGTAAACCGAGGAAATAGGGAAAACCTCATGGGAACAAAACCCTCCCTAAAAAATGGACATGATTGATGTTTTCATACTTCCATGTTGTTCATTTGAATGAGATGAATAGTATGAATGAGCTGAATGGGATGCTTCTGAGTAACATACTTGATGAAGAGATTGTAGATGTCATGATCATGCATCAGTGCATCAATGTTGTGTAGGAAAGAACCATGTGTTGAAGCTCTATGAAGCTCATCTTTTGATGATGGAGGAGCATAAAATGAATTTTTCTTTCTTCTGTAACATATATAATCAGATCTTAAAACATAATCAATGATGGAAAGAAGATCTATGCATACTCCTTCCCAAGGAGAAACAATGAACTCAACATGATCAATTTCTTCTGTAGTTGCAATGTGGTGCACTAGTTCTTGTACCCTTTTCTCAAACTGATGTAGAACCTTTATGATATTAGAAATGAGATCATGCAGCTCTGAAATATCAGAATGTGAGTCATATGGAGAAGAAACTAGTAAATATGTGGAGTAGCCATGATCAAACGGAGTTTCAGTAGGAAAAGTGTGAGAAACTAGATCACCCTATCAGCTGAGCGATCCTGAAGAGTGTGAGGACTTGAATTTTGAACCATGAGTGATGGGTTCAGGTCCATATGTGTGGAATATCATTACAAATAATTACAAAAACATGGTTGTCCAACCAATGAAATATATTAAAGACAAAAGTGCAACAAAGGAAAGTGACACGGTGTAGGAAAACATAGAATTGTGTAGTTTCTTAATTGGAGAACTTGGGAGTTGTAGGGTATTTTGTGCATCCAAAGGTTGGAAATATGGTGTGGGAGATTTAATGACCTGCATATCATACTTTAAATCATATTTGAAATCAAAATCTAAAATATTTGAATGGAGGTGGAAAGACCTTTCAGAAGACAGGTCAAAAGCTAGTAAAAAATGACTATTTTTTAGAGTAGACTTGGACGAACTGACTGAAGATTGTCCCAAGGAAGAGGTGGAGGTTTCTGATTATGATATATCATAATGTGAATCAATATCAGAGACATAAGAATTATATTTCACTTTATCACTAGAAGCATAAACATGATTACCTTTGCAGCAATAAGAACACTTGGGCTTCTCCTTCTTCATCTTCTTGGATTTGGAATCTCCATCAGAATCCTCTTCATCTGACAATATCTTCTATTTGGATTTTTCATTCTTGAAACTCTTTGCTCCATGAGTAACAAGTGCAAAGTATTTGGAGGGTGATTGATCCCTCATTTGGACTAGCTTGTCCTTCTCCTAAGTGAGCGAATCAATGAATGCATCCAAGGTTGGAATCTTCCACTTGGGAATTGCAAGTCTTGTAGAATGAAAAGTAGACACAAAGACTGAGTATTCAAAGCTTAGTTTTGAAAGAATGGTAAGGATTAATTGCTCATCCGTTTTCTCTATACCACATTTCTTGATTTGAAGCACTAGGTTCTTAAATTTTGAGATGAACTCGGAGTGGGGACTACTATAGATAGACTTACCAGATGGGATTAACTAACCATACCCTTTACTTTATTACTACTTTCATCCTAGGATGATGGAGTGCTTAATTCATTTATGAAGCCATGAAGGAAGAGGAAGACGAGGCTAGGAAGGCATATATTAAACCTTCCACCCTATATCTTGGTTCCAAACTATTGACCCACCTGTAAGAAATAATTATACCCATAGAATATAAATTACTTGGACTAAGAGATATCAACTCAATCTCCAACAAATTACCTCCAAGCTTGTCTTGTTTTCCAAAGAGAGACTCTAGCTTTGTCTACACTTCATTTAGAGTGGATAGAGAATCAATATGGAGTAGAGGATCTAGAGATACAAATAGACAAAGTAACCCATAAGCTTCATCAATCCCATTGAACCAATTGGATTTTAATGCAATGGCTCCTGGCTCAGTTTCAAGCCCCACAGTGACTCTATACAATCCTCTGCTTCGAAGCTAGATGACCATATGCACCTTCCAGTCAAAGAAATTGAAGGGAGTGGGAGTCATAGATTTGGTATGAGTTTTCTCCATACTGATGCACTCTTGGTGATGGAAATACTTGCAAAAAACACTCTTGGAAACTGTTTTGAATCAAGCTAGCTCTAATACCATGTAATATTTTCAATTGCTAGGAACTAGATTCATAAGAAAATTTCACATGGAATATTTCAGACAATGAGAGAAGAAAAATAGAGAGAATAAATTGTAGAAATCACTCTGTATCTTATTCATTGATATCATAACAATATATAATACATCCTCCATGGAGAAAATCAAATTTCTTTGAGGAAACTAGGAAAGAGCAAAAAGAAAAGGCGTAGAAAAGACAAAAAACCCATAGGTGACAAAAGTGTGATAATCTGCAGGGCTCTAGAAACTATAACAAACTCACAATCTAACTCTCAATATTATTTGCAAAGAAGAAGAAGCATGCATTCAATAATCACTCATAAACACAAAATAATTGACAATGTCAATATCATACAATGAATAATGAATGTAGAGAATGTGTTACAATAATCAATGCTGAGGCATCATATAGGATTCGAATTAGCCAAGTAGGGCATTCGAATATGAGATGAAAGTCTAGCATGAATAACTATGGAGACATCATCTAGTCGGTAGTATCAGTCATAAATGGTAAGAGTTAGTCAAGTGTGACCAACTGAGTCTAACAGAACCATCTAGCCATAAATAAGGGAATGGAGACTCCAAGGTGGGTGCATGAAGCTGTCTAACTCAAAGTCTAGCTTAGATAACAATGGAGACATTATCCAGTCAATAGTATCAGTAATAAATGGTAATAGTTAGTCAAGTGTGTCTAACTGAGTCTAATAGAACCATCTAGGCATAAATCAGGGAATGGAGACTCCAATGGGGGCACATGAGGCTATCAAATACTCAAGTGGAACTCCAGAACTAGCTAACTATAAGCTACAAGCAGTCAACATGAGCAATCAGTGGAAGAACTACTCAATCAATGCACTAACTGAAGGATAAATCCTAGTAGGTGAGATAAGGAACCCTAACTGAGTGATAACTTAAGGTAGGTGAGTAAAGTCGCTCTAACTGACAGTGGTAGGTGAGAAAGGTTCACTTCCCATGCACAACAGTCAATAAGGGTGCATCAGGTAGGTAGGATTCCAAACGGGGGCTGTAGACAAGCTCTGGAGATCTAGAAGCAAGCTCTAGGTACTGAAGAGACCACCATGATGATGACTGGATGCATGCAGTGGCATGCAAAGCATGTAGATTTGCATGCAAGCATGAAAAATATAAAAGTGATGGTGTGAATATTCCAACAAAAAGCAATTTCCAAAACTGTACTAGAGGCTCATGAATTGGCTAAGTATGGTATGGAAGATCATGAGTAAGATAAATATAACGTGTTGATGGATTTATAAGGTTAGATATGATGTGGAGATCGAATTGGTCAAGTTGCAAAAGATTCTAAGTCAACTAGTTTTACCTTTTCCACTAGAAAGCAGAAAAAACAGGACAAAGCTAACTAAATCATGAAAACACCTTCTAAACCAGAAATGGAAAGAAATCGGATAGATTCCCGTGAAATATTATCCAAAATATTCTCTAGGGCACCCTAGTGATTTAGGATGTCAAGTGGTCCACTAAAAGACAAATCTGGCCTATTTTACCTAGTCAAAATTTAGGAAATTAATCATAAATGATTAATTAATTTATCCTAAGTCTAGAATGACATAGTGGGTTTTTTTAAATATTCCAACACAGACTTTGTTCCCTATTTTTAGTGTCCAATTTCAATTGCACTTGACACTTAAAATTTTCTTTTGTGGTTTAACTTATACCCAGAGGAGTAGGACCACTACAACATTTTTGGCCTTTAGGGGGGGTTGTCTTCTGCCCCCAAAAGTGACCTACGGTGGGGGTGAGGGGGGGGGGGGGGGTTTCGCTTTGGGGGTGGTTTTGGAAAAACCGCCCCTAAAGGTACTGATGTTAAAAATTTTTCCCTTTAAGGGCGATTTTTTACGAGATTGGAACTACCCCCAAAAGTGACTTTTGGGGGCGGTTTGTGACCCCCCTCATAAAGGTCTATGGAGGCGATTTTAAACCCCCCTCATAGACCCCTTTCATAGAGACCTACGGGGGTGGTTTTGAACCCCCTTCATAGAGACCTACGAGGGAAATTGTGAACCCCCTTCATAAGCCCCCTCATACAAACCTACAAGGGCAATTGGGAACCCCCCTCGTAGAGGACTATAGGGGCAGTTTCAAACCCCCCTCGTAGAGGCCTATAGGGGTGGTTGTGAACCCCCCTCGTATAGTCCTATAGGGGTGGTTTCAAACCCCCCTCCTAGATGCCTATAAGGGTAGTTTAGAACCCCCTCGTAGAGGCTTATAGGGGTGGTTTTGAACCCCCCTCGTAGAGGCCTATAGAGGCAGTTTGAAAACCCCCTCGTAGAGGCCTACAGGGAGGTTTGGAACCTTCCTCGTAGATTCCTATAGGGGCAGTTTGGAACCCCCCTCATAGATGCTTATAGGGGTGGTTCTGAACACCCCCTAAAAGTCCTTATTACAAACCTTTGGGGGCGGTTACAAACCCCCCTCGTAGGTACCTACAAGGGTGGTTCTAAACCCCCCTCGTTGTAACATACAAGGGCAATTTCGAACCCCCCTCGTAGTGACATATGAAGGCGATTGAGAATCCCCCTCATAGCAACATACAAAGACGGTTTGAAACCCCCTTTATAGCCATAGTAAATCATAATAAAATATATTTTATTAAAAATACCAATATTGCAATATCAATAGGGCATGGAGGAATCGAACCACCAACCTCCTGCTTGTAAGGCAGGCGCTCTTCCATTGAGCTAGAACCCTTTCAGAATTGTGGAGAGGAGAATATGAACACCCAGATTGCATCATTTGTAATTCTAAGAAAAGACAATAATGTCCAAAGACAACCATGCTTAAAATCCAATTTGTTTTTCAAAACACATTGATAAGCACAAAAATATACCATAATAAGCCTAGAGCTCCTTCTAACTTTTGGAACTGTTTGAAGAGACCCCAAAGATGTCTAACCACAAAAATCTACATAAGTAATTTCACATAGGATCTATGTTGGTAAATAAATTGGGATTTAAGTCCCTCATTTACACATAATTAACATTTATCATATACTAAATCCACAGGGTATACTTCAAAATCGCTAAACACCATAACCATAAAAGCATTACAAGATTATACTAATCCAATGAAAATGAAATGAAATGCAAGAAATCATAAAAATTTTAATGAACTCACCTTGATTTAGTAAGGCCTAGAAATTCCCGCAAGGCTTTGGGAAAAGGCCCAGAAATGTCCGCAAGGTTTTGGGAAAAAGCCCAGAAATGCCCACAAGAAATCATTTCAATTGTATGAAGCCACTCTAATATAAAATACTTGCCATAATCCTAATGTATGCCACATACTATATCTTAGCAAATATTCAAGGTGAATTCTTAAACCACGAGATTAGCTCATAATGGAATCTCTTCCAAAAGTCCAAAACAAAGACTATGATGCAAATGAATTAAATTTTATAATATGAAAAACATTAAGCATACATGCATAAAAGTCAACAAAGAAATAAATGCCAACCCCTTATTGCAAAATATATACATGACTTCATTGGGGAAGGATAGTTGGAATGTTTTTCTCTTTTCTTTTTTTTGTAAAGCATGCAACTAATATTATGCAAAAAATGTATTACTTCCTTTTTCATTTTATCCATGTTATCCCTAAAGTTGAACCTAGACTACAGGATTCAAGCTTAAGGAAATCTTTGTATAAATCAAATGAAATCACACTGAAAACACAAATTGATATGAAATCAAAAGCTATTAAAGCATCACACAATTTACAATAAACCAAACTGGTATATGTCACACGTTGGTATGATACAAGAAAATCAAAGTATTGAAGATTTAGGCTAGTCTATCATAAAAACTGTATATAAAATCAAATCATTACTGTAAAGCTAGAGTAGTATGAAATCAAATCTGTTTTGTACATATCACACAATCCTCACTGTATTATATGGGTATATACAAGCTCTACAAGCCAAAACATAACACTGTTGAAAAGATAGGCTGGTGTGAAATCAGAATTACAGGAAAGTCAAACAAATACTGCATAACATGGAGTATATCACAAAGTTCAATCTACAGGTTACTATGATCATAAATCATGAAGTGAAACTGTCAATGTTTATGAAAATAAAAAGATAACTGTCTTCTCATTATAAGAATTATTGCAATGGAATATGAATGACCATATACATAACAGAATTATCAGAAAGACAATTTATATATCGCAAGGGTAAATCATCATCATGTTTATTCAAAAATAGAACCTGTTACTGAAGCTGCAAAAAACTTATGCTACACAGATGTGCTTACAATTGATCATGCATTACCCCCAAAACTGCCAACCTCCAGTTCTCTAATCGAGACTTGCTTTTGTGTTAGATTTTCAGAATTTACTTCAATCTGATCTAGGATCTTAACTGAGAGAACAACATGTACATCATATCTACAGCATATCAATCATGGAGACAATAATGCAAGCACACAAGAGACACAAAGATTTACTTGGGGAAAACCATAAAGGTGAAAAACCCCAATAACTTCCTCAGAGATAGATAGAGCAATGATACAACCAACCAAGAGAGATAGCCATAACCTAGCAGCAGATCCTCCTCCTCCATAAGTGCGCCACTCCTCCTTGAGTGCATGTGTGAGAAGTGAGTGAGCAAATAGATTGCCTCCCACACTCTATTTATACTTGACTTGACTTGCCTTTTTACCTAACTCATGTAGGCTCGAACTTTACCACATAACATAATGCTGAGTGGGCCGACCCCCAATAGGGTGGTCTAATAACCCTTTGACCCACATGACTTATACAGGGCCGAACCCAAATAAGGTGGTCTAATAACCCATCAAGTATAAGTTACGACACTTCCTTATAGAGGAATAATACCATCTCTATAGGAATACAATATACATATATGTGAAATACATTCCGAAGTTACATATACATCAACACTCCCTCTTAACTAGGAAGGTATTTCTCAGCACAGTTCTTCTAGCACAAGTCATCTTCTCTGGATCATCGTCACTAGATAATCGTCATCGAGTCATTATCATCATAACCTCCGCTGCTATCTCAATCAATCTCTGAATCTACTCATCATAGGAAGTTCTACAGAGCCAGTCCTTTTTCATACTGGATGTAGGCCCACCACCTGCAGGTCTTCATCATCACTGGCCATACTGTGGAATCCTCAGGACTTATTACGTGCGTCACAAAACCTTGAAAGAGCATCCCAGGATGTTACGGGTACACAACTCCGACCTGTAGGATCTCCCGGGGCGCTATTACATGTGACCCCACCACAAAACCTCGAAAGAGCATCTCAGGATGTTACGGGTACACAACTCCGACCTGAAATCTCCCAGGGCACAAATTACATGTGGTTCACCACAAAACCTCGCAAGAGCATCTCAAGATGTTACGGGTACACAACTCCGACCTGAAATCTCCCAGGGCGCTATTACATGTGATCCACCACAAAACCTCGCAAGAGCATCTCAAGATGTTACGGGTACACAACTCCGACCTGAAATCTCCCAGGGCGCTATTACATGTGGTCATGGCAAAACCTCGCAAGAGCATCCCAGGACTGATTACGGGCACACAGCCCAACCTATCGGATCTCCCAGGGCGCTATTACATGCCATAGGACAAAACCTCGCAAGAGCATCTGCCAGATATCCCAGGGCGCTATTACATGCCATAGGCAAAACCTCGAAAGACTATCTGCAGATCTCCCAGGGCGCTATTACATGTCCTCCCAGAGAAAAACCTCGAAAGAGCATTTGCCAGATGTCCCAGGGCACCGATATTACATGCCATAAGCAAAACCTCGAAAGACCATCTGCAAATCTCCCAGGGCGCTATTACATGCTCATCTGCACAACCTGATCCACGGCCATAGAGTATCATCCTGATACTCACCATACATCATCCTGATGCATCCATGATCATCCTGATCATCATCACTGCAACGTCCTGCTGCATGTCATCTGGAGCAACATCCTGAAGCTCGTCATCTATGATCATCCTGATCATCACTGCAACATCCTGCTGCATGTCATCTGGAGCAACATCTTGAAGCTCGTCATCTATGATCATCCTGATCATCACTGCAACATCCTGCTGCATGTCATCTGGAGCAACATCCTGAAGCTCGTCATCTATGATCATCCTGATCATCACTGCAACATCCTGCTGCATGTCATCATACCTGATCCACCTGATCATCAATGCATCTACCTGATGCATACCAAGTATCTACCTGATACATATCATCATACATGATCCTCCTGATCATCAATGTATCCACCTGATAGAAATACATGATACATATCACCATACATGATCCACCTGATCATACAATGTATCCACCTGATACATATACAGATACATGGTCCAAGCATCCAACATGATGCATATACAAAATACATACACATGATCCAACTGATCATATCCCGCATCAACATGATGCATACATACATACATAAAAATGATCCAACTGATCATATCTAGCATCCAACATGATGCGTACATACATACATAAAAATGATCCAACTGATCATATCCAATCAGAAACCAGAACATCATCCTGATGCTCATCATCCAGCGCTTACATCCACAGCCATGTGAAGGATCCTCCTTCCAACATGCTTGGAATGGCTTCAGCAAATGTGTCCATCACTTCTTCCTCGAAGTGTCCTCGATCTGAAGAATGCCAAGCCTCTCTCTGAAGTACTCGAACTTCACCCTGGCTAGTGGCTTCGTCAGCACATCTGCAATCTGCTCGTCCGTCGCAACATACAGGAGCTTCACAGCTCCTCTCTACACCATATCATTGATATAGTGATATTTGATCTCTATGTGTTTCGACCTGTCATGAAACACTGGGTTCTCGGACAGCTTCACACAACTCTGGTTATCACAGAAGATACCAGTAGCATCCAACAGGAGATCAAATAACTCAGACAGTAGCTTCCGTAGCCATACTGCCTCACAACTAGCTGAACAGGCTGCAACATACTCTGCCTCAGCTGTACTCAGTGCTACGAAAGACTGCTTCCTGCTAAACCAAGAGATCACACTTGATACCATACTGAAGCAGCATCCAGATGTGCTCTTCCTATCTGCAGCACTGCCAGCCCAATCTGAATCAACATAACCCTGCAGGTTAAACTTTTGATTCGCCTCATACCTGAGCCCATAATCCACTGTACCCTTCAGGTACCTCAGAATATGCTTTACAGCAACCAGGTGAACACTCCTCAGATTCGTCAGGAACTGGCTCAATGTGTTCACAGCAAAGCAAATGTCTGGTCTTGTGTTCGTTAGGTACATCAAGAACCCAATCATCTGGCGATACATAGAGACATCAATCGGCTCAGATGAAGCATCACATAGAAGCTTCAGATTTGATGCCATAGGTGTGGCCATGGCCTTGCAATCCATCATCCCGAACCTCTTTGGGATCTCTACTGCATACTTCCCTTGTCCAAGGAAGATTCTATCTGCACTCTGCCACACCTCCATGTCAAAAACAAATAGTGCATCATCCCCAAGTTCTTCATCTCGAACTCAGTAGTAAGCTTCCGCTGCGTGTCGGCAATCAATCTATCTTCACCATACCAAGTTCTGCACATATATGATTTCCTATCATGTGTCTCAGAACCAAGTGGCTACTCTACATATACTTCTTCTTCAACTACACCATTCAAGGAAGCTGTCTTGCATCCATCTGGTGTATCTTCTATTTTATCACTTTTATATTTCTCAATGCTGCCATCTGCAACATGCTTGATCTGATAGTTCCATTTGGAAGTCATAGCAAACTTCCCTTCATGTCTTGGGATTACATCCCAAACATCATTCTTCATGATCGAAGGATCATGGCATTCTTCCCGTATCATGGGAACTTCAATATCTTCAATAGATAATTTGTGTTGCTGAACAAATGTTGTAGTTCTTCTTTTGTAGGTGATGGCATATGATCTTTCCTACACAACAAGTTAAATTGCATGATTAGAAAACATCTCATAGTTTTCAGAACAAATTCTTACACATAAATAAATATGTCATACAGTCATGCAATTATCTTAGCCAATGCTTCAATACAACATTTATCCATATCCCGTAACTTTCTAGATGCCTTCCAATCTCTACCAGAACATTGTTAAGAGTGTGCACAACTCCCAACATGTCAGCAAAGAGGTTTCATTCTAGATAAGTAGCAATGGAATGTTGTACAGTTCCATAGGCCACTTACCCATGTATATTAGTAGTATACTGTTCATCAATGCAACTATTCTAATATGCACAATACATAACCTAAGTCTAGGAACATGAGCATATACATCATTGAACAATTTTACTTAAACAAACAAATATGCAAGAAATGATAATTAAAATACTTATCTTTGTTTGTTCGTTGGGTGGACTCCCTCTGAGTCTTCGCTTCCTTGCAGGAGATGCTGGAGTCCTAATCTGAAGTAGCTTCTTCTACACCTTTCTGTTGTTGAAAGATGGTCAACTCCCTCTGAATATCTGCATCCTTTCATAAACCACTGGAGTGTACTCCCTCTTGATCTTTGCTCCCTGGATTACCTGTCCTTGAACTTATATACATTCTCGATCCCTATGCATGCTTGTTAGTATCATCATTGTGTTATCCTCTAGGTCTAATATAAAATCATACATTCATTAGTATACTATTAAAACACAATAATCTCAAGCATGTATAGTCATGATCATTTCAAACATAAATAATAAGCATTATCATTCAAGGTTTATGTAGGATTCTCATAAGAAGCATAACATGTCTAAACCTATAATTACTCAAACCTATGACTCTTCAGGTTAGTTGAATCATCAATCAAGATAAGAGATATAAAATGCATAACACCTGTGATTATTCAAACCTATACCATCATGATTCTTCTGGTTAGTCATATCATCAATTATGGTGAGAAACATAATATGCATACAATCATGATTATTCAAACCTGTGACTTCATGAATAATCATTATCAACAACAGTATAAGATCCTAACACAAGGTAAGATTCTATCTTGATATAGGAAAAACATACCTGGATTAGCATGCTAGCTATTTATGTCTAACATACTCACATGATGTCTTCTTTTTCTTCTTCAATGACTTGTGCTAGTAACCTGTATATCTCATAGGTTAACTATTACAAAACCAAGTTATACATACCTCATAAATGGATCTTCTATGAGATCCATGACAATGGATGAATCTTTGTCCTCATGTTATCATGATCATATGTTCTTGGACCAGAACATGATTTGTCTTTCTTGGTGTACCTTTCATGTTAGTAGACAACATAAACCTCATACAACACCATAATGCATTAGTACAATCATAAGTGTCAACACCTTAACCAATGAATATCTTCTATCATGCATTCATAATTTTGTTAAGGTGATACAACAAATCTAAAATCAAAATTGTACTAACCATAATAACATGAAGACAAACATACCATAAACTTAATCATGGACAAATATCGAAACATACCTCGATGAGTCATACCTGTCGAGATCGCTTGTAATCTTCTTATGTAAGGCCTTATCCTCATCTCCCTCTAAGACATGAACTCCTTCACTTATGCAGGTGACCAATCCATCTTCTTCTAGGATTAACCCTATCCACTTGATTTGCAAGAACTGGACTTCGAGCTGGATATGGGTTTGTTAGAGAAACCCCAAAAATTCAAACTTCTGACAGGATAGAAATATGTGTCTTGATGAGCTGATCAAGCTGGTATATTCAAAATTTGAAAACTGCAAAGTTTCACTCCTCAATTTTGCCTTTGAAACTTCCACATTCACTAGACGTGACCCTGAACTGGGGTTTGATGAATCCCACTCTTCTGCCCAATCAAAATGTTTGATCCAAAGCTATAAGCTTCTATTTTTCTGAGGAGCTTCCAGCCGTGGTCACAGATTTCAAAAATACCCATTTTTACAGAAGCCCTAATTTTCCACTTTTCTGATCAAAGTCCCGAACTAGGGTCTAATCAAGCCCGGCCTTCTGCCCAACCAAAAATTCTGATCTTGGTCTCTAAATTTCTATTTTGATGAGTAGCATCCAGCCGTGGTCTCCGATTACAAAAATTCCAACTTTCTTCAAAGCCCTAAATTCTGGAAGCCATGAATGAAGGTACTCAAAATAATTCTGTTTTGACAGAAATATGTACCTGATTTTTTCTAGTGTAACTCCAAACTTTTCAATCCACGGGGTATGAAAATGTTTTCTAAGATAGCCTGACCTGTTATCTTTCCATCCTGATAGGTATGACCTCAATTGGATTCTCTGAGAGAGAGTTATGTCAAATGTCGCAACGTGACCTGTTTATGGGATAATACAGGAGAGCGAACTTGTACGGCGTGCAACGTGTCACTCGTTCAACTTCGGCCTCTGAAAACGTTTTCTGAGATAGTACAGACTGTGTAATACCTGTCACTTTTTACGAAATTTCATTTGGAGCTTCCTAGCCCAAGATATGACCTTTTTTCCCAAGGTCACCTGATTTTGACTCAGATCTGGAAAAGGCATAAACCCTATATTGTACAGATCATAAATCACAAAGTACAACGAATTAGAGGTTGTCCTTTGGACACAAGATACCTGGAGATCTTATCTTCGTCCTGTAACAATTTCAGATCCGAAAACTTTGCCAAAACAGATTTATAGCGAAAGTTCTACGATGACTGGTTTTTGCTATATCAAGCCCTAGCATCGTAAGTGCAACAAGTGTCATACATGCCATATCATGCCTTCTTTCAGGCTAGCTCTGATACCATGTTAGATTTTCAGAATTTACTTCAATCTGATCTAGGATCTTAACTGAGAGAACAGCATGTATAGCATATCTACAGCATATCAATCATGGAGACAATAATGCAAACACACAAGAGACACAAAGATTTACTTGGGGAAAACCATAAAGGTGAAAAACCCCAATAACTTCCTCAGAGATAGATAGAGCAATGATACAACCAACCAAGAGAGATAGCCATAACCTAGCAGCATATCCTCCTCCTCCATAAGTGCGCCACTCCTCCTTGAGTGCATGTGTGAGAAGTGAGTGAGCAAATAGAGTGCCTCCCACACTCTATTTATACTTGACTTGACTTGCCTTTTTACCTAACTCATGTAGGCTCGAACTTTACCACATAACATAATGCTGAGTGGGCCGGACCCCAAATAGGGTGGTCTAATAACCCTTTGACCCACATGGCCGACCCCCAATAGGGTGGTCTAATAACCCTTTGACCCACATGACTTATACAGGGCCGACCCCAAATAAGGTGGTCTAATAACCCATCAAGTATAAGTTACGACACTTCCTTATAGAGGAATAATACCATCTCTATAGGAATACAATATACATATATGTGAAATACATTCCGAAGTTACATATACATCAACATTTTGTACAAAAATCTTCTATCTAGAAACTAACCATAGATCCTAAATTTCTGGATCAAACTTCCTTCAAAAGTGGGAAGTTAATCCCTTACAAAGTTTTAGATTACAAGTGTCATACAAGTGTCAAACATAACAACATGAGTTCAAAATCAAATAACTTTTAAACACCTAAAGGCTTCTAGAAGCCTCAACTAAGGTAGCTAAGTCACTAAGCACCTGTGAGCGCTTTTGAAGCCTCGCCAATTCAACATCTTTATCACTTTCCTTGTTCTGGGATTTGAGCTGCTCCAGTTGTCTTTGCATAGCTCGCTTCTCCTTGAGGATGTTCTTGGAAATCATCAATAATTTTTGGAACTCTGCTTCTTTATTTTCCATGTTTTCTCATAATCTTTTGTTTGCCACCATTAACTTCTCATTTATGTCCTGCAGGTATATTGTCTGTTCTTTATAAGTTTGAAGAGATCTTTTACATTGACCACGTTCTGAGGAGATATCCAAATCTTCCTCTCTTATGTAACCTCTTTCTTCAGGCAGATTCCTTGATATTGAACCTTCATCAAGATTGTTTTGTTTGTCTGTACAAAACATTTCTGGTGTGGAACCTGCTACACCCTGCATGTCAATAAACTCTTCCATATCCTCACAATACTTGTACTCTGCTGTGTGTACTAGTCCTTCACTTATAGAATCTTCTATAATTAGAACCTCCTTATCACCTTGTTGTACTGTTCTTTCCTCCATTTGCATTTTCTCTCTCAGTCTGGTTCTTGGCCTGCCTTCCTTGAATAACTGTTTGCAAATTTTCTTTTTTGAAGCAATGTTTTTAAACATGTCACTGAGTTTTTCTGGATTTTCTTGTGTGCAGGGTGTTTCAGGGCTCAAACTGCCCCTTACAGGATTACAAACAACATCCTTCTCTTTATTCTTACCCTTTTGAACTGTCTCTGTAGGGTTTGCTACCTGCTGGTTAGCATCTTCAATCATCTTCTTACCTTTGTCTTTAGGGTTATCACTAAACCCTAACTCTGTCAACAGAGAACCCCATGTTATTTCTTCTTTTTGCAGCCGAGTTAGAATCAACAACTTAATTAGCCCCTGGTGATAGATCGAGCGAGCTGTATGTGCTGGATGGTGTTGAACTTTAGTAATCATTTTTTGGAGACTTTTAAACAGGTAAAATGGAAGATTTAACTGTGTACTTCCATGAATATGCATTAGAAGTTTCAAATGGCATTTTAAAACCCTATCATACCTTCCATCACAAGTGATATAGTTTTGAATCACCTCCAACGGCACCCTCCATGCTGGCTTCATTCTGCTGACATGAACTCCATTTTTCCAATCGAGTTTTTCATTTCCAAGGATCAAGAATTCGCTGAAATCTTCCTTGAATTCTTTTTGTTTAAACCACTTTTCACCTTCTGCAGGAACATCTATGGCTTCAGCGATAAAGTCTTCATTAACTCTCACGATTAAGCTCTGTAACTGAACCCTGTCATCATTATAATTTTCAATAAAAGCCATTGTCAATTGTTAATGGTATCCCTGCAATTTATCACAAAAACTGAACCATCCTGATTTTTGTATTAATTTTGCAGACCTTGGAAACTGCTTAATCCAATCTGTATTACTAGGTTCTAATCTACAGATGAAACCACTAGGATTTCTCTTCATGACCACTTCTAGCTCCTCCTCTTCAATTACCTTTGACATTTGAAACCCTAAAGGGATTTCAACTCGGCTGTGTGAATCAATGATGTTTTATATCTCAGGTAAAAAAATATACATTTTGCTGCATATAACTTTGTGGTAATCCTTCTGTTTGTGCCAGCATCCCTGGAACCTCTGTCAAGCATTCAACTCACCAAAGTCTTCACACAATATTTTTCTGAACAGGGCATTTTATTTTGCGGCCGTGTGCTTAAGAGAAGCAATGCTGAAGACTGTTTGCTCTGAAATGCAAGGAAGCACAAAAATATTCCAACTCTGCACTTACCAGCCTTAGGGTTCGAAACTAAACCCTAAATTTCCTGAACCTTCACATAATACTGATCGTGATCAGATGGAGACAAACCATGAACCAAACCAGTCTGCGAATACCTTTCTTTAGCTGAATAATGAAAAACATTTTAGGGAAAATGTGCATTATGGTACCCTTGCCACGATAACCACCAGTACTCATTACATGAACGGTTTCAATTTTGAAATGACAACACCTGTGCTCTTCCATAATTGTCACCGTATGACTCATTATTTCGTGGTCAGAAATATATTTTATTTTAAAACATGTAAAATGCTGAATTCCTATGATAAAAGCTTATTAACATGATATATAACATGAAATAACTCATAAAACTTTCCATAAATTATCATATGGACATTCTGCCACTAGAAAATCAATATGCTGCAAGCTCACAATATGCTGCCAGTTTAGAAACATGCCATCAGTTTGTAAGATTTCACCCTGTAATACATACTCTTTTGCACATACATGGGCTCATAATTAATGAATAAAAACTTTGATGATGTTAAGTAACCAAGGAACCCTAATGGTGAAGAAACAAATGTAAGATATGAAACAAAGTAAAATAAAAAACAATCATAATCAAAACAAATTTAAAAATAAGTAGGAGGAACAACCCTAGAGATAACATCTGGCTCCGTCTGGGGACAAAGTTTCTTTTTGAGACTTTGAGAACTTGTTGATCAGTGCCATATCCATTGGGTTGGAGTCTTATTTGCAATAAAATGATATACACAATGACTATGTACAATAACACCTTGTCTTTCACTCTGTGTAAAAACGTTTTAAGAAACGTCCATTAACTGGACCTGCAATCTCTTCACCTTTCAAATTTTGCAATACAAAGGTATTATTTCCAAGGATCTTTATGATTGAAAAAGGCCCTATCCATAAGTTATCAAACTTCCCATGCTTACCTTTTTCATCTTTTCTTGCATCCCATCTGAGCACAAGATCATCAACTGTAAACAAATTTTTTTTAACCCTTTTATCAAAACTGTCTTTCATCCTTTTTTGATGTTTCTCAGCTGTGTCCTTGATGGCTTCTCTCTCCTGCTGCAATTGCACTATCTGAAACATTCGTCTCCGGATATCATCTGGCTCTTCTTCAATTTCTTGCAAAAACTTCATGACTGGAGTGACTAAATGGACGGGAAAAACAACATCAGTCTCATAAACCAATTGGAAAGGGGATGTCCCAATTGATTTTTTAATCGTTACTCTATCAGCCCATAGAGCAAATTTTAGTTTGTTGTCCCAACTTCGTTTGTTTTCAAACAACATTTTCTTGATACTGTTTACAATGTTTTTGTTACTAGATTCTGCTAATCCATTTCCTTGTGGATAGTATGGTGTGGACTGCTTAAGGCTAATGTTATGTTCTTGACAAAAATTTACCATCTTTTGTTATTTGAAGGCAGGGGCATTGTCAGTGAGTAATTTTTTGGGGCATCCAAACCTACTCAAAATATTTTCTTGGAGGAAAGCAATTATTACCTGTTCTGTTTCTCTCCTTGTTGGAACTGCTTCCACCCATTTTGTGAAGAAATCAGTAGCAGTCAAGATCCTAAAGTTTGCACCCTGACTGCTTGGGTCAAAGCTTAGAGAAATATTCCTCAGTAAACACAGTTTAATTGGGAACAACTTTGTAGATTTAGGTGGTAGGAATACCAGCACTACAGAAATCAAGCTAAAGCGAATACTGAACAGTAGTATATGTATTTCAGTCAAGACTAATAAGGAAAAACTACGAGTATGACTTTTTGAAATACATGAACCATGCTCCGCTTCATTAAGCACTTTAAACATAACTTCACATTTAACAGTGAGAATCTAGCAATGAAATTGAGACCATGTACTAGACAAAATCACAAAAACATGAAATTTAATTATTAGAGCAGAAGACAATCTCATATGAACATAGTCATCATTACAAAGCAGCTTATTATACTAGCACAAGATGAAATCTATACATGCCTGCAAATTTTGCATCAAACTATATTGACCCCTGCCTTAGCCCTCTCGATTGGAACCCTACCCCCCGTCATTACAAACTGATTGGATATATAAATATTACAATCAACAAATATCAGATCCCCCAAAAGAGAAGGATCGACAACCTCCTAGACTAAATTTAGATTGACAGTTATAGGAAATT
Source organism: Larix kaempferi (assembly GCA_027924585.1). Taxonomy (NCBI): domain Eukaryota; kingdom Viridiplantae; phylum Streptophyta; class Pinopsida; order Pinales; family Pinaceae; genus Larix; species Larix kaempferi. Next base: position 1,979,264 of record BSBM01000005.1, on the reverse strand, counting down.
AGGATCTGGTAACAAACAGAGAAGATCTGAAATAAACTCAAGATCCTATTTTTATGCAACTTATTTGACCAAAGCTTATTGTTGTTCTTCTTTCGATTCCCACAAATAGATGATGCTGACATGTGTTGAAGACAATGATCATGCTTTAGAGAAGCCTCAGGAACCATTAAATTACTTGTCATTTTTGAAAATCCAACATTCTCTGCTTTGAAGCTAATATGGCCACAGCCTAGCATGTGCTCCTGCAAACTATATGAAAACTTAATTAAACAACCTGCCTGTCTTTCAAATTACTCCTTGATTGCACTTTATTCTATCAGCAAATGCCTCTGTTTCATTTATATATGTTTGTATTGCTTCAGCATTTAATCAACTAGAACTTTCAATCATGGCTGTCAAGTTCTTAGCTTCATAAGGATCATGACAAACTGGTGAGGCGCATTTAGAGTAACTTGTCTGCTTCCACAAATCCTTGGATCTCAGACCCCATAATACTAGTATATACTGAAGAAAACTAACAATCCGAGATGAGTAGCCTTCAAAGTTCTCAAGCTTCAATTCTCTGTGCTTATTTAGCATCAAATGTCTCCGATTTATATCACTTATAAATCCAAAAACTGAACATGCTCTTTCCATCTAGGAAATCTTGGGCATTTTGAAGTTTTGGATTGATTCAACGCTGGCATCAACCGTAAGCCTCCCTTTGACACACTCAAATATTTTTTAAATGAATCCAATGCTTGATATTGTCACTTGGGTGCTCGATATCCAATTTGGGAACTGTTGTAGATGCTTGCATTGACACATGGATTGTCTCATTTTTTTAAAATTGGATGAGCACCCTTTTGTAGATTTGTCTCTTTTGATACTCATAATTGTTCAATTAGCAACCCGACCACCATAAATAATATCCAAACACTAAATCCAAACGTTGAGGTGAGTTTTCCATCAACAAACAAAGTTTTAAAGAACAAAACATATTAATTATATATTAAATCAACTCTACCTGTACCTTTTATTTGATTAAAAATACAAACTCAACAAGTTAGTTGATGGCTCTGGCCTTTGGGGAATGCTGCCAGGATCTGAAATTTTATGGGATAAATCTGGAGATAACATCTGGCCTTATCTGGGGATAGCATGCTCCCTGCGAGCTGCCAAGAACTTGCAGATCGTGCCTTATACATTGGGTTATATGGTCAACTGCTTAATCAACCTCTGAAAACTTTGCAATCTGTCACTACTTATTCAAACCAAAATAATTGATAAGCCTGCTAATCACTGTGAAAACTGCAAAAAATAAATTCTCATGGATGAGCTTATTTATCAACACTTCTACTCTAATCTTGCAGAGATCTAGTTGATCATGTGTAACTCCATTTCCAATGAAACCAAGCTAAAAAATGATTTAGCAATTGAACTCCTGGAATATGCTTCTGTAAAATAAAGATTGAAAAACTTATATGCAATTCGTCATGGGTATGAAGCTCATATTTACAGCTGAACAAAACTGAATGGCTGGAATTGATAAAAGCCTCAAGATAAGCTGCTACTGGATCATAAAAATAATTAAAAACCATGTTTTGATCAAAGATCCCTATTATTTCTTCAAGATAAGCAAGCTGCCTCTGGATAAACTTTGACCTCACTATCTCCATAAAACCATCTTTTTCAGAATCATTTGAAAACCACTTTCTACTTTCTAAGATATGCAAATTTAATTATTCATTCAAAGCCACACACATATCTTCATAAATGCTTGGAACAACAGCAGCAATACTATCATCTTGAGAAGTCTTTTCTGACAACATACTTTCATATTCTAACTCAAATGCTTTTAAAAGCTTCTTCAAAAAATCAATTTTATCTTCTTCACTATAAATATTATCAGAATCTAAACAAGAAGACAAATCTTTGTCCTATTCATCAACAGAAGAGATACTCATCCATTCTCGAAAACCTTGAAGAAAAACCTGATCTACCTCAACCCCTGTAGTCTTGGTATAGGAAGTAACTCGCTCAGCAACTGAATCTTCCATTTTGAAACCAGTGGAGTCACCAGGTGAATATCGCAGCCACTATGTCACCATCCTTTGTTCATCATCAAAGTCTGGATATATTCGTTGTTGTACAGCCTAGGGAAGTATGCCTTCGTTCCTCCGTACCTGGCAACGGTGCCAAAATATGTTATCCCTAAAGTTTGCACCATGACTGCTTGGGTCAAAGCTTAGAGAAATCTTCCTCAGTAAACACAGTTTAATTGGGAACAACTTTGTAGATTTAGGTGGTAGGAATACCAGCACTACAGAAATCAAGCTAAAGCGAATACTGAATAGTAGTATATGTATTTCAGTCAAGACTAATAAGGAAAAACTACAAGTATGACTTTTTGAAAGACATGAACCATGCTCCGCTTCATTAAGCACTGTTATAGCTTGAAATGACACCTCTCCGTCCGTGACGACACTTGTTTCCCTTGGTCGCATGACGACACTTCTTGAGATCAAGTTCAGTCACACAACAGGACATTTGTGGATGGAGGAGTCATTTGGGACACTAAAAATGGTTGAAATTACCTCATTCTTGACCCATTTGATGTATATGACCCTCAGGAACATTTTTCCAGACCAAACTATCTCCTGAAAATGAGCAGAAAAGCCTGTTTTTGGCCATTTTTCACTATGAGCGCGACTCTACGATTGACATAGTAGCATGTGTACGCGACTTTACCTCATTCAAAGTAGCGCCCATTGCCATATGTACGCGACTTTGTCTACTATAGAGTAGAGTACACACCTGTTTTGGTCAAAATCTCGAAATTCGAGTAAGTTAAGTTGGTTGGGAAACCTCTTGAGTGGTTATAACTTCTTTTCCTCTTCCTCATTGATTATATAAGGAGGGTAGAAGGGTCATGTGAGAGGACCAAGCCCAATTGCAAAGTTATGCTGGAGGAATGGAGACCCTCATCCCCCTCTCTTGTGCTTCAGTTTTGGTAAACCCTAGTACAATTGCTTAGAGGCTGGGATCCTTGGAGAAAGGAAGCAGGAGACCTTGAATCTAGGTTTCGTGAAGTGCCAAGCTTGAAAGAAGGTATAATTGTATGTACTTGCTTTCATTCATTAATAAAGATCAGACATTCTTCTCTTTCCAAATATGACCTATTAATGTGTCTTAAGATTTGATTACTGTTTGATTATAGTTTGATGTCTCTTTCCATTATAGATATCAGTATTATATATGTAGTCAAATGTATTTGAGAAAGGTATCAAGTTGTTTTGCAGGTCTGGGCATTGCGACACTGGATAAGCATTGAAGAGCGAGGGAGGCAAAGCTAGGATCAACCTTCTGAATAAGGTGCCTACATCTCTAAACCCTAACCTCTTCATTTATTTGTTATACTTGCAGAATGCTTGTAAGTCTATCTTTATCACCGTAAGTTGGTAGTTTCTCCCCTGAACTATAGGTGCATTTTCCCCACAACAGAATGGCGACTCCGCTGGGGACAACCTAACTGCTTAGGGGTATCCAAGGTCATTTCTTCAGTCTTGTTTGATGGTCTTTGTTCATTTTCTTGATTAGGATCAGTTAGTAGGCTCTGTTTGACCCTCCTGGGCTTTTTACAGACCCTTCCCAACCCTTGCAAACCTTTGTGGACCCAGTTTGGGGGTTTTAACCCTGTTTTTTAGACTTTTTTTTCTTGTACAATACTGTTTGTACCACACAGTAGCGCCCATACGCTACTTTTCCTTTGCACAGTAGCGCCCATACTGCTATGAGCGCTAGTTTCCTTCATATACAGTAGCGCTCAAAATCTGGGTTTGAAATTTTTGAGTTTTTGGGTTGTGGACCCAAATCTGGGGGCTGTGGCTGCATTTTTGGGGGTCCCTGATGACCTTAGGTCTGTGTTAAACCCCTGTAGGTGGTCTCCCATCCTTGTATTGATCCTACATTCATGATTTGAACCTCTTTTGATCATTTTGGGCTTGTTTGGAAAGTTTTGGGGTTTGTTGACCCAAGTTGGGGGGTTGTGGACCCGTTTGGTGTTTTGTACCCTAATTTGTGTCTGACTGAACTTGCTTGCCCCATTTCCACTGGATTTGAAACCTCTTGAGTCTTTTTGACCCTGTTTGTATCTATTTGAGTGAAATTTCTCTTTTAGGTTGGTTTCTTATCCTCCCTTATGCTTTTAGTTTTTCTTTTGTAGTGAAAGCTCAAGTGTTTTGGCTGTTGTTCAAGACCTTGTTTGCATTGTTTACGTGCAGACCTGACTTTACCAAACCATACTTCTTCGTAGGTCATTTGCTTCGTTTGGGTCTAAAAGTAGTTTTTGTACTCTTTTCCCAATGTTTGGCATGCTTACATCAATAAGAATTTGAAAGTCATAATTGGTAGCTTTTACTGTTTCATAAAGAGAACCTGAAAGTTTCTTTGCTTTGCTTTGATAGTAGGTTAGTTTCAGTTTTTGTTTCTTACCTTTGAAAAGCATAAAGAATTTTGATTCATTTTCTAAATAGAGTACCTTGCAAGTGGCTTAAAAGATTTTAGAGTGCTTTGCATAAAAAAGAACAAGTTTTCTTTTGCATACCTAGTTGCTTGAGTAGCTGCATTCTTAGGTTTTGAGTTTAATTTTTTACATTTAGACTTTATTTTTACCTTTTTTGCATTCAAAAGATTAAAAAATTGCATTTGCACATGCATTCTAGATCAGAATTTTAAGACTTGCATTGAAAAGAAAAAGATTTGTTTGGTGGTAAATATTTTCATTTTCAGTACTTTATTTCTATTATAACCACTCTCACACACCCACTACCTTTTTGAGTAATCAAGTAACCTTTAAAATGAACCCTAATAAAATGAACTAGCAACATTTTCTTTTCTAGGTTACACTACACCAACTAGTCTTGGTTAAGATCTTGGGTTTAAAACACCTTAAACCACCCAAGATCACACATTGCGCAAAAATCGTAGTGAGACTATCATTAGGCAAACCCACCTCACTCAAAATTTGCCTGGGAGCATATGCAGTAGGTCAATGTGAGATCAGTTTGTGGGAATACCTCTCCTACTTTCTGTTCGAGCATACGCCAGGATCGGATTGCGTATTGGGGACTCTTTCGAGTTTCGGGCTTAGCTACCCTGCCCACGCTTTCTGATTCGACCGGTGACTGTTCCCCCAGGAGTTTTCGGTGTTGTGGTATCCTTAGTATCAGACTCTAGGTTCATACACAGGTGACAGCGGAGGGTATATCCGCTGTACCTAGGACAGACGTGGGAGGAAATCCCTTGCAGGTCTTTGGGAGGGCGGTTGGGTGATTCCAGCGCTTGCACCCTTAGTCATTGTATTGTGGACCCCGGGTAACTGTCCTTCATCCTTCGTTGATCTGTTCTGGGCCCTCATCATCCCAGACTCTTCTCCGGAAGGCATCTGTTTGCCTGGTTTGATTTACTTAGGACCTTTTTTTTTAGTGGTGTGCTCTTTGTGCTACTTGTTTTTAGTTTGCCTTAGGGAACTTCTTGTTCATTTGAGCGAGAAACTATGTCTAGCATTCCGGCGAGTGCCAATCAAGGTACCCCTGTTCCGGGGGATCCTTGTGCTGTTCCATTCATTGGAAACATTGGTGCTCCCTTAATGGCTACTCTGAATCTTCCTGGATTCACTATTGGGCTGCCGGTTTGGTTGTTTTCCACTCTGAATGCCTTGCATGCTCCTGACGCTTCTTTTGTGAGCACCTCAAATCAAGAGCATCAGAACCCTGTGCCTCCTTTGCCAGTAACATCTTCTCCTCCTCCTTCTACCTCATGTGGTGAAAGTAGCAATACTAGTAACCAGCAGTCTAAAAGGAATAGACGGGGGAAGAATAGGAAGAAGATGCCAAAACAAGGGGGCAAGCACCCTGCCTCTGCAGATCATGCAGGGGGCACCCACCCAGCCTCTGGAGGTCATGCTGGGAGAAAACTTTTAGTCACTGAAAATCATACTGAAAGTTTGTCTTCAACCACTGTCAGTCATGTTGAGGACACGTCATTGATCACTGCTAGTCATATTAATGACAAGTCACCAGTTCCTGTGAGTCATACTGGAGATACCAGATCAGCCACTGCAAGTCATGCTGAGGGAGTTGACATTGTCGACAAACCCAACAAACAGAAGCTTAAGTTCCCTTGTAAGTTTTGCGAGGGAGACCACCTTACTTACTTGTGCCCTGTACTTCCAGAAGTGCAAAAAGTGTGGTCCTTAGTTCAAAAGTCTTCTGCTTCTGAGCAACCAGCCTCTGTGAGTCATGCTGGGGGCAAGCTGTCAGCCAATGCTAGTCATGCTGAGAGTACTGACGTTGTAAAGGAGTCTAAACCTATAGGACGGAAACCAAAGTTCCCTTGTAATCTTTGTACGGGAGATCACCTTACTCACCGATGCCCTGCCATTCCAAAGGCACGAAGAGTGTGGTCCATGTCTGAAGGAACCTCTGTTCCTGAGTTGTCTATAGATTCCCTGCAGTCAGATCAACTTTTGGTTGATAAAGTGGTTGAACCAATGCAATCTTTGGTCGACCCCACTCTTCCTTCGGAGAGTGAAGTGATTGAATCGATGCAATCTTCGACCGATCCCATCAGTCCTTCAGAGATTGATGCACCTACTACTGAAGTCTTCTGCATTACCAGTTTGGATGTTCCTGAAAAAGGGGGCACTTCATCTGTGCCATGTGAACCCCTACCAAGCCCTAGGATTGTTTCCTTTGATTGGAATAGTCTAGCCGAGCCTCGTCTTCCTTCTTCGACACCTTTTCAGATAAAGGTTGATATCTGGAACCATACGGTTGATCGATGTATTGTTGATGAAGGTGCTTCTGTTAGTATCTTATCCACTTATGCTTGGAGAGATTTGGGATTCCCTAATGTTTTTCCAGCTGCTAATTGGCCGTTGACCTTTGATAGAAGACCTAGTGAACCGATCGGATTCCTCCGTCAGGCACCTGTTACGTTGGGTGGAAAAACAGTCTTAGTTGATTTTATGGTTTTAAAGGACCCTATGGACTTTGATATGATCCTCGGGCGTGATTACGTTTATGCTATGCATGCTGTGGTGTCTACGCTTTTTCGTGTGATGCATTTCCCTCATAACGAAAACATTGTCACCATCGATCAGCTTGCCTTTGTTGATCCTCCTTATTACCCAACTGAAGACCAGTCTGATCCCTCGTCATTAGGCACTACTATGTCACATGAGCCTCATGTGGCATATTGTTCCTTGAGTTCAACTGCTACTGAGAAGAAGTCTCTGAGTTCATGCTTACCTTCTCGGGACTTGGTCCCAGCTTTTGACCAAGTGACATCTCCATCTGAATGTTTAGATATGTATTCTATCTGGGATGATATACTTCCTTCCGATGAAGTTTTCCTAGAGTCTATGGTACAGTCTGCCATTCACTTGGATGTTGATCCAGTCACAGTTATGTCCAGCCCCGGTTTGACCTTAAAGTCTGATCTTCCTACTGTTAAGTCTTTGGACTCTCCTATAGATCAGCAAATCGGTGTTCCTGCTGAGTTTGATTATGCTTCTAGAATTTTCAACTCCCGTGATGATGAATTTGTTTCTGCAGATTCCATCATGTCCTTCAACTTTGATCTTCATCCTGAATTTGATCTTGTTGATTGTAAGTCCTCGGGCTTGGATACCATAGAGTCTTCATTCGAAGACTCTGCCTTGTTTATGCCTGCTGTTGATGATAGTGAAGTTGAAAGTATTTCTACCACAGTGACTTGTATCGGGTCTTCCTTTACATATGTTTTAGATATGATCCTGGTACTAATGTTTCTTGGAGACAGGATTCTTAGCTGGATGTATACTTGCTTACTGGTCCTTTTCGACACCTTGTGCGACTATGTCAGGTATATTCAGAACCTTGCATATAGGTTTAGGCTTCCCCGCTGTTATGTTGCATTTGAACCTTTTGCCATCCGAATTCGCCATAGGGTCGAACCTGTTGGATATTGGTGTGATAGCCATCTCTTTATGCATTGTGCACCAGTCCGACAGCAGAACCTACCTAACATGGGTCACCCTAGTCAGCACCCTTATGCCATTCTGGTGCCCATGCTGAGTTTTTCTCATAGGCTTGGGAGCCTTTTTAGATTCACCATGACTTTGAGAAGAAGCCTCATATCTTTCTTCCTCACATATTTCTGGCCATCCCTGATAAGGCTCCCATCTTTGTGTTCAAATTGCATATGCATCTATTATGATCCCTCTTGCGCTAATGAGCCTGAAGCCGGCTTCCACGCTTTTAGCTCGTTGTATAAGCCTCCATCTCCAATCTCATTTCCGCTAAGCCATGTATCATTTTGCCTACGCCGTTTGACACCTTTTACCTGGAGGAGACACACCCTGAGTGTCCTTATCTTGCCCATGTTCCTTGCATTAGGCATAGCTTTGTTCCATGCGCTTGGAGCTAGTTTTGCATGTCCCTGACACTCGTCTCTTCCCATTTCGAGCATTCTTCTTTTACTTCGAGCTCGTTAAAAACAGTAAGTAGGTTTCGAGCATTCTTCTTTTACTTCGAGCTCGTTAAAAACAGTAAGTAGGTTACGAGCATTCTTCTTTTACTTCGAGCTCGTTAAAAATAGTAAGTAAGTTACGAGCATTTCTTCCACCTTTCCTTCGAGCTCGTTAAAAACAGTAAGGAGGCTACGAGCATTTCTTTCACCTTCCCTTCGAGCTCGTTAAAAACAGTAAGGAAGTTATGAGCATTTTCTGTATCTCCTTTGAGCTCGTTAAAAACAGTAAGGAGGTCATGAGTTTACTTTTCCGGACTCGTTAAACCTTTACGGAAAAGATCCCTATGGAGTTCTTTTAAGCCCTTTTCAGACTCCTTAAATAGGAAAAGTTTGCCAAGCATAGTTGTCTTTTCGGGCTCGTTAAAATAACTGAATCGACATCCACTTAGGTATAGAATTACCCCTTTTCCGGGCCTTGGTGGATAATTTACGGAAAAGGTATACTCTAGGTATACTCTTGTATGCGCTAGAAGAGTTCTTCTTCCATCATTTTACACTTTTTCAGGGAAGGAGACTAACTTTACGAAAAAGGACCTTTGGAGTCGTCTTTAGGGTTTTCAGACTCTCGAAATGTGAAAACACCAAGCGAGCACATACCAATCCGGGCTCGATATAAAATCCACGGATAGGTGTATAGAGGACTGTTTAAGTTTTTCAACTCTATAAGCAAGAAAACACCGCCGAGCACAGACCAATCCGGGCTCGATATAAAATCCACGGATAGGTGTATGGAGTTTTCTTCTAGGTTTTTTCAGACTCCTTAAATATGAAAATACCGTCGAGCATGCTCTAGTTCTTTGTCAAGCTCGTTAAAAAATGACAAAGGAAAGGGAAGGGAAGAATGTTAAAATATCTTTCAATATGATGGCAGCAAGTCAACTATCTCCTTGAACAAAGCACCTATTTTGAGTCTATCAAACAAGTTGGGTTCTAGCGTTGGCCTTAGGGTAAACTTGATCTCAGAGTTCTTACTCCTCCGTTTGGTTAATCTTACAATCATATGGAGAATCTGTTAATGTCTCCTACATTGCAGACTTGCATCGTGGTCCCTTTGTGTTTAAAGCTGCCTAAGTCACTCTTGTGTCATGCTCAATGTTCAAGGATATAACCTGTGTCGGCCATTCTGCAGTTGCCTTGACCTCATGTGTCAGCCATTCCTTGGTGTCAGTATGTTTCATCATGTGTTTAGTCCTACTCCAAATCAGCTCATACCTGTTGAGTGTCCCTCGTGTTGGATGATGGAGGATGCATTAAGGCCTCCCTTCCAATAGACTTCTTCCCATCGACTTCAACTCATTGTGCTCTGGGAATGAAGTTTAGAGTTTCGGTTAGTACCTTGGGGATTGCAGTCATTAGTGGCAGTTTCCCTCGCTATTGGATAGATGGGAATACATCAATGTCTCCTATCCGATGGATTCTTCAAGTGTTCGACGGCAAGACCATCTATTCGCACTTGCTTGAATGTACTAGGTACCTTGGGTTCCATTTTCATTATTGGTGGACACCCTCGCGTTTGTTAACGGTATACATCAATGACCGGTAATCAAACGATACCTCCCATGTTCGACAACAGCTCATTTATTCGCATGGATAGGTTTGTACCTTGGGTTGTTTTTGGATGAAGACCTTGGGATCCTTGATAGCATCACCTCATTTATGTTATCGCCCAAGTTGCGCAAGACTGAGCCCCACTCCTTTTGGCTCTTGATGAGACATAGATCCAGCTTGTTCTCTATGGCTATGTTCTCCAGTTTTGACATAGATCCACCTTGTATTTATGTGGCTATGTTTCGACTTATGTTCCTCATGGATCCACGCTTGTATTTTAGTGGCCATGATATATGCATCAGTATTTTGGATCATTATTGTATCCTCTTGGAGATCATGTTCCACCATTTGAACATGGACAGTTACCCCATGGATAAGTTTGTCTGACTTTGCCTTTGCTTTCAGGTACTTCATTTGAGCCTATGATTCTTGGTTTCTCCGTTCCTCCATGATTCAACTCTTTTTTATTTATAATGTATTTCGGCCATCGTTTCCCGTACTCCCTCTGACCTCATACATTAGGGGGCATCTGTTATAGCTTGAAATGACACCTCTCCGTCCGTGACGACACTTGTTTCCCTTGGTCGCATGACGACACTTCTTGAGATCAAGTTCAGTCACACAACAGGACATTTGTGGATGGAGGAGTCATTTGGGACACTAAAAATGGTTGAAATTACCTCATTCTTGACCCATTTGATGTATATGACCCTCAGGAACATTTTTCCAGACCAAACTATCTCCTGAAAATGAGCAGAAAAGCCTGTTTTTGGCCATTTTTCACTATGAGCGCGACTCTACTGTTGACATAGTAGCGTGTGTACGCGACTTTACCTCATTCAAAGTAGCGTCCATTGCCATATGTACGCGACTTTGTCTACTATAGAGTAGAGTACACACCTGTTTTGGTCAAAATCTCGAAATTCGAGTAAGTTAAGTTGGTTGGGAAACCTCTTGAGTGGTTATAACTTCTTTTCCTCTTCCTCATTGATTATATAAGGAGGGTAGAAGGGTCATGTGAGAGGACCAAGCCCAATTGCAAAGTTATGCTGGAGGAATGGAGACCCTCATCCCCCTCTCTTGTGCTTCAGTTTTGGTAAACCCTAGTACAATTGCTTAGAGGCTGGGATCCTTGGAGAAAGGAAGCAGGAGACCTTGAATCTAGGTTTCGTGAAGTGCCAAGCTTGAAAGAAGGTATAATTGTATGTACTTGCTTTCATTCATTAATAAAGATCAGACATTCTTCTCTTTCCAAATATGACCTATTAATGTGTCTTAAGATTTGATTACTGTTTGATTATAGTTTGATGTCTCTTTCCATTATAGATATCAGTATTATATATGTAGTCAAATGTATTTGAGAAAGGTATCAAGTTGTTTTGCAGGTCTGGGCATTGCGACACTGGATAAGCATTGAAGAGCGAGGGAGGCAAAGCTAGGATCAACCTTCTGAATAAGGTGCCTACATCTCTAAACCCTAACCTCTTCATTTATTTGTTATACTTGCAGAATGCTTGTAAGTCTATCTTTATCACCGTAAGTTGGTAGTTTCTCCCCTGAACTATAGGTGCATTTTCCCCACAACAAGCACTTTAAAGATAACTTCACATTTAACAGTGAGAATCTAGCAATGAAATTGATACCATGTACTAGACAAAATAAAAAAAACATGAAATTTAATTATTACAGCAGAAGACAATCTCATATGAACATAGTCATCATTACAAAGCATCTTAGAATACTAGCACAAGATGAAATCTATACATGCTTGCAAATTTTGCATCAGACTATATTGACCCCTGCCTTAGCCCTCTCGACTGGAACCCTACCCCCCGTCATTACAAACTGATTGGATATATAAATATTACAATCAACAAATATCAGATCCCCCAAAAGAGAAGGATCGACAACCTCATAGACTAAATTTAGATTGACAGTTATAGGAAATTAGGATCTGGTAACAAACAGAGAAGATCTGAAATAAACTCAAGATCCTATTTTTATGCAACTTATTTGACCAAAGCTTATTGTTGTTCTTATTTCGATTCCCACAAATAGATTATGCTGACAGGTGTTGAAGACGATGATCATGCTTTAGAGAATCCTCAGGAACCATTAAATTACTTGTCATTTTTGAAAATCCAACATTCTTTGCTTTGAAGCTAATATGGCCACAGCCTAGCATGTGCTCCTACAAACTGTATGAAAAATTAATTAAACAACCTGCCTGTCTTTCAAATTACTCCTTTATTGCACTTTATTCTATCAGCAAATGCCTCTGTTTCATTTATATATGTTTTTATTGCTTCAGCATTTAATCAACTAGAACTTTCAATCATGGCTGTCAAGTTCTTAGCTTCATAAGGATCATGACAAACTAGTGAGGTGCATTTAGAGTAACTTGTCTGCTTCCACAAATCCTTGGATCTCAGACCCCATAATACTAGTATATACTGAAGAAAACTAACAATCCGAGATGAGTAGCCTTCAAAGTTCTCAAGCTTCAAGTCTCTGTGCTTATTTAACATCAAATGTCTCCGATTTATATCACTTATAAATCCAAAAACGGAACATGCTCTTTCCATCTAGGAAATCTTGGGCATTTTGAAGTTTTGGATTGATTCAACGCTGGCATCAATCGTAAGCCTCCCTTTGACACACTCAAATATTTTTTAAATGAATCCAATGCTTGATATTGTCACTTGGGTGCTCGATATCCAATTTGGGAACTGTTGTAGATGCTTGCGTTAACACATGGATTGTCTCATTTTTTAAAAATTGGATGAGCACCCTTTTGTAGATTTGTCTCTTTTGATACTCATAATTGTTCAATTAGCAACCCGACCACCATAAATAATATCCAAACACTAAATCCAAACGCTGAGGTGAGTTTTCCATCAACAAACAGAGTTTTAAAGAATAAAACTTATTAATTATATATTAATTCAACTTTGCCTGTACCTTTTATTTGATTAAAAATACAAAATCAACAAAGTAGTTGATGGCTCTGGCCTTTGGGGAACGCTGCTAGGATCCAAAATTTTATGGGATAAATCTGGATATAACAATCCCCATGCTTCAATTTCAAAACTTGACCACATACCTGTATCCCAAATTGTTAATTTCAACCTTTTCCCTCCTATTGTCACCAGCTTAACATAAAGTCCATGCCTACATTTGAGCAATCAACCATAAATCAAGATTATTAACCACAAACAATCCGAATAAAGGTGTGTGAACTATGAATTGAAAAGAAAAATGAAGAATTAGAAGAACTACAAAGTAATGAGCTTAAGAAAGTGTCACCTTATGAACTTCTGGGAACATTAAAAATTAAAGAACTAATGACCAAATGACATTGATATGCAATTAAAATTACAACTATATATATTATAAACTAACAAAAATTGGAAAACATTGATTAAACCAATTTAAGGGTACTGTACCAAATATAAGCTTACAGAAAATTTACTTTCACTAGCATATGGGTGTAGGATACAATATCAAAATGGATACACTCTTTAGCCTTTTGAAAGCATTAGCCTTTTTTATTTATTGTTGATTCCAAGTTTGATGACTATGGTTGGTGTATATACAATATATTACTATATACACAACTCAAGGTGTAGGTCGCTTTCCCCAAGAGGGTTTTTGAGCCTTAAATATAATAAATGATACAATATAAGGTTGGTCATGACTAAAAGTGAAACTTACACTTTTCTCAATATCTCAAGAGAGGTAGCTGAATATGTATAAGGAAGCAAGAAGGTTCCTTGGAGGCCTTGCAATTCTTTGTGACCCTTCTATTATCAAAGTGAGGAGTAAAGTCCAAATTGATCATTGGGCAGCTCTACATTGTGAAGTAGTCTCTTCTAATCAGTCCTTTCAAGTTTTCCATGTGTATGCCCCTAATAATCCTCCAGAAAAATAAAAAATGTTCGAAACAGAATTCCTTTCCCCACCCCCCTCTTCAATGGAAGCATTATGGGCAATTTCAACCTGATACTTAACAACAAAGATAAAAGGGATGATCTAGGATACAGGACCCTTGTGGAGAATTGTTGAAGATTTGGTGTTCCAGTTTGGTTTCCAAGACATTATACCCAGGAAAGGAAATAATACATCGAACCTGGATTTGGGTATTTAGATAGGTTTCTTATTCTAGAGTCTTAGATAGGTTTCTTATTCTAGAGTCTTTCTTACATGATGGGCTCAATTTAGTCTCCTCCATCATACCTTCAGTAGGCTCCAATCACAAGCCTATCACTCTGGAAATCACAAGCTTGAAAATTATGGCCTCCTTCACTTTAACTTTAGTTTAATCTTGTTGAAGCATCATCAGTTCAGACCTATTTCTTCATCCTGGCTCTACCCTTGGGTTTATAGGGTTCCGGATATTTCCTATGGGAACAAAAAATATTGTCTTAGGAAAGATATTAACGAATTGATGAAATCAAATGTTCAGGATCCTGGTGAGAGTAAATATTATGAGAAAACCCTTCAAGGAATACAAAAACAGATTGATGCTGCTGGATATTCCAATTCCCTGGTGGAAGAAGAAAAAAAGGCCAGCCTCAAATTTTTCAGAACCCATCACAATGAGGAGGAATATTGGAGAGAAAGGACTAAGTTGCTTTGGTTATAGGCACATGATCAAAATACAAAGCATATAATGCTTTGTGTTTTGAGGGATTAACTCACTTTTCATACTAGGTTTTATATTGAGGGATTAACTCACTTTTCTCACATTGTTCCCTGCAGAGATCGACACATCTTCCTCAGGAAGGTTTAGGCCTATATCACTTGGAAATGTCTCATATAAAACCTAATCAAGATAATATAATGGCACCTCAAGCCATTGATCTCAGAGCGGTTTCTGAATCCATCCACTCAGCAAAAGCTTTCAACAGGAGGAATATGGCTCCTAAATCTACATATGGAAAACACCTTTGACAGAGTGAATTAAATTTTTTTCTCAAAGTTTCAGGAGTATTTGATTCTGCTGAAGAATTCATATCCAGGATGTATTTATTTTCAATCGGTATCTCCCTTAGTTAATGGAAGGCCCATGAAGTTTTTCAATGGCAGTAAAGAGCTAAGGCAAGGCTGCCCACTTTCCCCTTATTTATATATCCTTATGGAAAATGTTGGGAAGAGCTTCAGAAGCAGATAGAACAATGGAAAGCTTCTGAGTATCCAATTGGTTCACGGGACCAAACCTATAAGCAATTCCTAATTTGCTTCTGGAACCACCCTTCTACATGGCGAAGCTTAAACTGTTACGGCTAGAAGAGTTAAACCTTCTTTTTCTAAATACTTGAATGCATCAGGGGGTCAATTAAATAACATAAAATACAAATTTATGGCATGAATATTGATAAAGTCACCCTTTATAGAATAACTAAAAAAATTGAGCTCTACACTGAGAGAAAATGGAGATCCATTACTTATCTGGGAACCTTTCTTTCCCTGGTAAACCTAAGATCTATTAACTAGCTTCCTGTGATTGAAAAACATAAAAGGAAAAGAGCATACTGCAGCACTGAATGGTTGAATCCCCAAGCCAGAAAAATTCTCATAAAAGCAGTCCTCTATAGCCTCCCCATTTTATCTGTGCTCAACCCTGTCAGCCCCTACTGATATCTTAAATAAAATGGGCAGGATGATTAAAAAAATCCTTTGGAAGGGTGGAAAGTAGTCGAGGGGAAGGGAATTTCCCTTGACATCATGGAAAGAGTCAATCCCACCCATCTTAGGTGGACTGGGTATCAACAAGCCCAATCTCAAACACGTTGGAATGGGAGCCAAGATCTTGTGGAGTCTGATTAGTGGGGATTCGACCTGTTAGAAGCACATCATTTAAGGGAATACCTTGGAGCATGAAGGAAATTCATACTCAAAGATATCCCTTCCCTATCTGGCTCACAAATATTGAAATTCATCCTTAGTAAAAAAATAAATCTATTTGATTCCTATGGAGTCTTTCAGTCAACATCTGAGAGGGGATTCTATCCTCAAATACCCTCTCTAAAATTTATATTGAGACCTTCCACCCCTCAGGCAATGGTGTTTAAGCAATAAAATATCTACCTCAGAAGACATCTCTTCTTGATCAATATCTGATCCCCAACTAAGAGAAATGGCATTCCCCTATTTTGATCCCCAATACCTTGACCCCCCTTTTATCTAGAGAAATGGAATTCCCCTATTCTAATCCCCAATGCCTTGACCCCCCGTTGTTCTACCTCATTGGTCTCTTGGCAGGGTAAGCTCCTATATTAAAAGTAACAAAAGATTTGTAATACAGGGCTCTAAATTTGGAAGATACTCTGTCAAAGAGGGATATCTCAAACTTCTTGGTAGGGATTGTCCCCAAGAGACTTATTTTGCCTTTTTTATCATGGGAAAATTTTAACTGGAAAACATTTGATCAACCATTTGAACGTTGTTAGTGTATATAACAACCAAACTGGAGAAAAACACAATTGACAAATTCCAAGCAGTAGCAAACCATGAACCCTAAACTGCCATATACCCCGACGGCAGCAAAAATCAAAGCCAAGGCCTTGAAAATTCTAAGGAGAAGAATTTTGCATGGCCTTATTGTGACAAGATTCCTGGAAATACTGCAGTTGTTCTGTAAATTTTGGAAAAACTAAGTGTAGTCATGGCATAGACAAATTCAAATACCACCTGGCTCAAATTCCCAAGCATGGCATTAATCCCTATCTCGCTGTCTTCCGAGAGGTTAAACATCAAGCAAGTTTGGCACTTAAAGACAAGAAAGCACAAATAAACAAAGAAATGCCAGTGATTGCAACTCAGCAAACTTGTTCTAACACCTCCTTGTTGTCCCTATCTGTAGAATCCAGCATGCCAAACCCAAGTTTCACTACCACAGTCTCAAAATCAAGTCCAAACCCAAATGCCTATGCTTCCTATTCCTTAGTTCCTACAAATCTCAGTCGTGAGGTGGAAATATAAACACTTTTTGTGCCCCACACACAACAAACCTAGCTCAAGGAGCAGGGGTTGGAAAAAGAATGTACTTACACAGGAAAGGAAGTCCATTGCCATTTTTTGGAATTACTTAGACATTCCATTCAACTATGCTAGGAGCCTTTATTGGCGGGATATGATTGGAGTTGTTGCTATTGCGTGTCCAGGGTTCAAATCCCCTACATGTGAGAGCCTCAAGACTGATTTTCTAGCCGAGCATGTTGAAGATGTCAACCTTGTGCTTGTTGAGTATCATAACTACTGGAGAAGAGACAAAGTTTCATAGTCATGAGTGATGGTTGGACAAATACTAGGAATGGGACCCTAATAATGTTCCTTAAATTTGTTGATGCCTCGGACATAATTAACACTGCTCAAATGATTTGTGATCTAATGGATGAGTTTGTTCATGGGCTGGTTTGTCCAACCTGCAATGACTACATTCCTTTTAACCAGTGGTTGGTCTGCATAATGTTGACAATTAATTCCACTCCAATTTTGCTTGACAACATAATACATTGTACAAAATTGTTTTTATATAACAGCAACAAATTTTCTCACCATAGTGACTGAAAATTCTTAAGATTCCCCAAAACTACAAAAATCATTGCAACTTGTTCCTGTTAACACCCAAAAAGTGCTCACTAGCTCATTTCCTTATTCATGTGACCCATTTGTCCACTTTTCCACCATTTGAGACTCTAAAGCCATCAAAAGGTCACCAAAAGACCAGAATACACCATTTTTCCCCTCAAAAGATATATTTTTCCTCAAAAAAATAAAAAAACCCTCAAAAAGAGTCAAGAGTTCCCAAAAATATTAAAAGGGAATAAAAATATTCAAAATATTCAAAAAAGGAAAAAAGAGGGAAAAAGGTACCTAAACCATGTTGGTCGATACCATTGGTTTCCTCAAAACCATAATGGTATTCCATACCACCAAAAGCTATAAAAAGTTGGTAGGGGCTCCTCACTTTCCATCCATCCATCATCCTATCCTCACGCTGTCAAAATCTCCCCTGAGACTTTTGGCCATTTTCAGCATCTTGGAGAAGAGACCATTGGAGCTTGGAGCTACTCACCCTTGGAGTTGCTCAACATCATATCCTCACCATTTGAGGTATCTTAATACAAAACATTCTTTTGTTTCTTGTTCTTTCTATGAATCGTTTTTAGATTTATTTGTTATATGCACATGTTAGTTTAGATTTAGATTTAATTCATAATCGTTTTCACTTTCTATATTGAAACTGCTATCACATTGTTGATAGGTGCCCATTGCACAAAGCTTGGTTGCAAAACGAAGCCAACAGTTTTTGGCGACTCCACTGGCTTCGAATTCTTAGATCTTGGTTTTTTGATTTAGATCTTAGTTTTTGTTAGTTTTAATCATTTTTATTCATAGATCTGCCATCCTAGACAACAGATCCATTGCTATTCTAGATCTTGGCCCTTTTCATTGCCATTAAAAGCCTGAAATTTCATTTTTTGGGTTCATTTTTCGGCGTTTGTTTTCCTACTTTCGCCTCATAGATTTTTTCCCGACAGTCACGCGGCTCATCATGACCTCATGGCCTTTTTCTGCGCAGCGTGCACATCGCGAATGCATGGCCATTTTACGCGCTGCACATTGCGGCTTCGCGACCATTTTTTCGCGCTGCACATTGCGACTGTGTGACCGAAACCCACGCTACACATCGCGGCTCCGTGACCATTTTCCACGCTGGACATCGCGACTGCGTGGCCGAAACCTGCGCTGCACATCGCAGCTGTTTCCCCAAAACCCGTGATGCTGTTATTTTGAATTCGACCAATTTTTTAGAAAATATTTTTTGCTGTATTTTTTGTCCATTTAGCCTTTTTTACAGCATTAATTTTTCTGCATTTTTACAGCCATACTAAATCTTTTTCTATTCATATATGCTCCATTAAAAAGTATTTTTAAAAAATTTCAGTAATTGAAAGAAAGATTTTCTGCATTCTATTTAGATCATAGGTTTCACTGTTTATTTTCTCAATAGTTTGCCCAAACAATTTTTTAAGAGATCGATTTATTTCTTGAAATATTTATGTTATTTCCTTCCCTTTAAATTATTTCAAAGATCCATTATTTTTTAATAGTTTTTTTCAAGCATTTACATTTCGAAAGCGCCTTTATTTTTTGCAAACTGGAAAAGTCTTATTTTTTCATTTGTAATCCATCGCCCAAGCAAGGCAAATCAATTTTAGTTCAATAATCACATGTGCACCCACTCTGCCACATTATTAAAACTGAGCCTTAAAATCTACCTTAACTCAACAAACGTTTTAACCCCACTTCGGGAGCACTTAAAAGAATCTTGTAGTTAGGTAGAATTGAGGGGATAGGTGTTCCAATAACACCCCTCAATTATTTACATTTGAGACATAGTGGTTGTCTTTAGGGTCACAAAAATTCCTTATAATTTTGACATGGTTATCAACCAATTTATCGGAAAGGCCTATCCCTTAGGAGGGTTGAAGTAGCCAGAATGGTTCCAGAAGCCTGAGTGGAATACCGCAATCCATTCAATAACCAAAGGATACCTTTCAAAGTTCTCGGTGTACACCCGTACGGGGGTACAGTGGCGATAGAACCAAACTGCAGATTCACCCAACCGAACGTGTCATGAACGGGGTATCCTAGTTGCCACTCTTTAGGATTGTCTACCCGGCGTTCCTCCCAGTAGGGGGATATCTAGCCGTTGATTCAACACTCTATATTGTCTAACTTGGATTTCATCACCTTGCAGAGGATATCATTTGTTGACTCACAATACTTATAGTTAGGTGTTTGCATGATATAATACCCACCTTTGGTCTAATGAGCACCACTTTTTTCTAGGAACTGTTTGACTTTTGGTATTCTGATAACTTTGTTGGATCCCTCCACATATTATAGCACAGCTGTTATAATAAGTGATTTTGAGGTTGGTTGTTGGCCTGAGAGCCATTATTTTTTCACTCCCCTCTTGCACTCATAGTTGCACTAGGGTTTCGAGTTTTTAACATCACCACCTTCTGCTGAAACTTTTATATATTTCTCACCATTGAGAATTTAAGACAATCCCGTCGTCTTTAGGGTGAACCCCCTCAGTTCGGTACACTTGACTCTACACATCATAGACATAGAGCCTTATCCCTTGACTCGACAAGTCATCGGCATAGAACACAGTCATCCGATTCTGATGCGCCTCACTTCACATCTGATTCCGAGGCTAAATCCGAACACCCTACAGAAATATCACCAAACAACCCTATGGTTGGATCACAATACGACCCCCTTTTCACCAGTACTATTGGAGATACATCTACAAACCCTTCTACTACTGTGCCATCCATGGTAACAACAACCCCTTTAGGCATGCCTAATATAGGGGCCACTCCACCTTTAGGTATGCCCAACATAGGACTACCACCTATTATGGGTATGCCCAACATAGGAATCACACCCCCTCTCATTACCACAACCCAGATCCCAGGAATTCCTGGCACTATTCCTAACCCCTCTACAACCCATGTTGCACTTGGGAGCGCTGGCCCATCCCACACCCGAACGGTTGGAGGAAACATGCCTTCAATACCTAGCATACCCTTAGGGGCCACTGGACCACTACATAATGCCACCATTAACAGTTATGTCCCAGTCACTACGCCACACCCATCTGCTAGTTTACCATACATGGCTAGTTTGAACTTACCAGACCTAGCCAGGTTAACCAACGATCCTATTAGGCACAACCCTACATGGCCACCCACGCCTACAAATATCCCCTTGGACATCCCCAATTTAAATGAAAACCTGGGGAAGATCCCCAAAACCACATAATGTCATTTCACCTATGGTGTTCATCTAACTCCATAGTGGATGACTCCATTAGACTAAGACTGTTGCAACGAACGTTCATTGGCTCTGCAGCCAAGTGGTACATTGAACAACCACATGGGACCCACCATACATTTACGTCCCTTGCCTCCACCTTCCTTCAGTTTTTTCAGTTACCTATACACTATGATGCAGGAGTTGTGTTGTCTTGCAGACAAAACACAGCTACCCACATCACCGACCATATCCATGAGTGGCGCAAGCATCCTAGCCTCTGCAAGATAAAACTGGACGACCGTATATTTTTGGATTGGCTTCTCAAATCACTCCTACCCCTCGTAGCCAAAGATGTAGCTTCCGAACAACCCCAGTCAAAAGAGGAAGCTATCTTAAAAGCTCAATAGTTTGACCTAATTTATGCCCAGTCAGGCTATCTCTACACCATCATACTAGACACCCCACGAGGTGATTCTTCACGCGGTAACGCTCCAGGGGAATCACATGTCGCTGATGGTATTATCGGCCAAGTCACAGCACAAAATAAACCTTTTAGCATGGTGAGAACCATAAATTCCCTAGACCTCTCTAGGGCTACAACTAATTCTGGAGTGACGACTTCGTACGCTCCAATGAATTAGACTCATCACACTCATGGACCCTCTTGTCCACCACATTGCTACGGGAAAGCACCATCGACATATGCACCACCCACATACTATAACAAACAGGCGACCCAGAACCCAATTCATTTACCGGCCCAACCAATGTATTACCCCTAGAAAGCTACACCAGCTAACCCAACACTTCCAATAGCTCATGGTTACCAACAACCCCAGTAGGAAACTGGACCTCCTCCAACCCCACCAGCTTATTATCCACCGCAACCTACTCTCGCACCTGTGGCACCCAAAAATATTCCCACTACTCAAGGGCAAGTGTACACACAACAAAATCATCCCCAACACCAAAACAACCAACACAACTACGGCGGACAACAAAACCGCGGAAGAGGACGTAACCGCGGTAACAACCAACAACATAATCAAGGTCCACCACCACCCAATCCTCCAAATAATAACAACACTGCTCCCCCCAACCAGAATCCTGATCGTCATCCCAAGTAGGCAAAAAAAATAACCTAAGAACAAACCATCCATGTTCTATATGTGGAGTCTATGGCCACGACACTCACAACTACCCCCATTTAGAGAAAGCACGTAAGCTTTGGGCTGACGATGCCCAATGCCAGGGCCACGCTGGATAGCCAGCTCCACTTAATTAACCGCAACCCATGATATTACAAAACCCATTGCCAAACCAGGGAGTAGTAAATGCTCTCCCAATGGATCCCCCACAAGGATCTGCTGCACCTCAACAACAAATCAACTATGCCGCAACTGATTATCAACATACGGATTCAGGAACACACCATTTATTAATGATGTCATCCAATGACATCAACCTCCAGACTCATAGGAATCAGTACGGCCCACCCCCAGAAACTCCTGCCACTGACGCATCCACCTCCCTTCCATCAGATCAACCACTACGCATACCAAATATGCCATTGGACGGAGGACCTAAAATCCCTCACACCCATTTGTGAAGGATTAACAACAATCCTAATGCTCGCGCAGCATCCAATTATAACGTCGTGGATGATTTAGCACAATCCCCCGCTGCCATGTCTGCTTTAGAGGTATTGAAAACGTGCCCTGCACAATGAAAACTACTACTATCTGCCATCGGAGGAGTAGACCCCAATGATACACAGATGATGTCTTTCGACTTAGACCAAGCCGAACCTTAGTTTCCATCAAATTTGGCCTTCCAAGTATCTGTAAACATTCGAAACCTTGCTGTCCATCGATGCATCATCAATGAAGGAGCTTCAACTTGCGTTATGTCCACTCTTGTGTGGTAGAAACTTGGCTCCCCCACTTTACAACCATCCACCACAGCATTACGAGCTTACGACAAGCGCTCAGCTCAACCACAAGGCCTCTTAGCGAACGTATCCGTAGAACTAGGCGGCAAATTAGTTCTCATCGACATCGAAGTGATCAATGCCCAGCTCGACTACAACCTTCTTCTTGGACATAGCTATATGTACAAGATGAAAGCCGTCACTTCATATGTATTCCACCTCATGATGTTCCCACATGAAGGACACGTTATCAAGATTGATCAACTCACATATTATGATCCTAACGCCCCCGCAGCCCATCAAAATGTGCTACCAATGATTGAACAAACCGTTCAAATAGCACCGACATTATTTGTCTCGTCAATTGGTCCTGGAATTTACACCGAGTCACCTATGACTTCCACATTTCCATCGATCCCACCAGCTTTACTGATAATAAAAACATCCGATTTGTGCACCCTGTCGCAAACCACACAGCAACCCTCGTCACAACCACAAACACCCACAGTGCCTACTCATATTGGAACAACACCAATTCATACTATCCCATTCTTGTTCCCATTTTCTAGAGTTGTCAATTCGCTAGTAATGGCTACACTCAACCTTCCTGTTTTAACATTAGGGTTACCTGTATGGTACTTACCTGCTCCGAGGCCCCCGCCAACTTTGACTATTATTTTACAACCGGTACAACCTATCCCGACTACCAACCACCCACCCCCTCTTGTCACTCATCTACAAAACAAACCACCCCTAATAGTGACTACGGCATCAACATCTAAAAATGCCCCACCTCCGTTATGAAACACAGGGGGCAGAGGCCCACAAACTTATAACACTGGACCCATAACTCGCACCCTCCCAGCAACCCCCAAGGTAGCCAAGAACCACCCTAAGTGCTCGTTGTGTAATGACGTAGGCCATGCCACTCATCAATGTCCACAATTACCTGCACTCCAAGAACACATGAATATGTTGGATGACGACACTAGATATCCAGTGATAAGACTCGAGCCACCTCCTCAACCTCGCGACAAAACGATTCACACTAACCACCTTTGTGCGATATGTGGCATTTATGGCCATTATTCACACCACTGCCCTGATCTCCCAGATTATAGAGAAGCTTTATACGAGATGAACAATGTCGAATTAGAGATCTCTCCTCCCCTCATCGAGGAGATCTACCCTCCGAAATCATCTTCTTCGGAAGAAATCAATACCATCTATATGATTTCAACCACATACAAACCCGAACCAGTTGATTTATGGTCTGATTACTTTCGTACTGATGAGCAAATTCTAGAAACACTCATTGTACTGGACTATCCTTGGGATGATATGCACTATCAATCATACTTCCTCCCTGAGGCGTCTACATCCACCGCAGAAAACCAACTATCAGTCAAATCAAAAGATTTTCTACCAACTAAGGTTGATTGGTTCAAAGACCCCATCCCAGCACCAGATTCCTTCAAAGAGGGGAATATGTCCAACATTTCCCCTATTATACAAATCAACATTTCCACCACACCTGGAAAACCTGAGCTCATCTCGCTAGGCGCATCATGCACTCAAGCGGAGACTCAGGCATATAAGAAACTCTTCCAAGAGTTTCGTGACATCTTCGCCTGGTATTACACTGAGATGCTTGGCCTCGATCCTAACATTGTGGAACATCACATCGACACTTGGCCCAATGTGCCTCCTGTCCAATAGAAACAATGCCCAATTCATCCATCTAAGCTCCCAACTGTTAAGGCTAAGATTGAGAAACTCCAAAAAGTAGGATTCATATATCCTATTGCCTACACCACATGGGTTTCAAACCCAGTGCTAGTAAACAAGAAAGTGGGAACCATACGCGTTTGTACTGATTTCCGAGACCTCAACCTCGCTTGTCCCAAAGACAACTTCCCCACACCATTCATTGACCAACTAATCGATGAATGTGGGGGGCATGACGTTCTTTTTTTTATGGACGGTTTCTCTGGATATAACCAAATCAAAATCCGTAAAGAAGATAGCTTTCACTACCCCATGGGGCACCTTGGCCTATCACGTCATGCCTTTCAGTCTCAAGAATGCTAGAGCCACTTTCCAACGCGCCATGACTTATTGCTTCCACAATCTACATAGAATCATAAAAGTTTATCTATACGACCTCACCACTCGATCTAAGAAACGATCTGACCATTTAGACGACCTTCGACAAGTTTTCTTGCGTTGTCGAAAATACAACATCCGCTTGAACCCACTCAAGTGTGTCTTTTGTGTTACAGCAGGTCGCCTACTGGGGTTTGTCATTTCAGAAAAAGGCATCACTGTAGACCCCTGGAAATTCCAAGCCATTATAGACTTACCGTCACCCCGTACATTAAGACAACTTCAAAGCCTTCAAGGGAGGTCCAACTTCTTCCGCCGCTTTGTCCCTGACTATGCCATGACGGTCCATGGTTTCCTTCGACTACTACGTCTGCATACCCATTTCATATGGGACCAACAAGTAGAATCAGCTTTCACCAACTTAAACAAAGCACTCATGAATGCCCCGTTGATCTCTCCTCCAAATTTCACAAAATATTTCACCCTCTATGTTTCAGCATCCGAATATGCCGTATCGAGAGTAATTGTCCAAGAAGATATTGCTCATCAAGAGCATGTCATCTACTATGTGAGCCAGACCTTTTTAGGCCCACCCCTCCGCTACCCACATGAAGAGAAGATGGCCCTCGCCGTCGTCTTTTCAGTACAAAAGATGCGGCATTACATTCTCCTCATCTACACCACGGTTGTAGCCAATTCCAATCCAATGGTTTACCTCTTGACACATCGCCTCCTTCAAGGCCGCGTAGCTAAATGGGTGATCATCCTGCAAGAATACGACCTAACATTCAAAACCCCAAAGAGCACCAAGGCCCTAGCACTCGCTCAACTCATCACAGATCTCCCATCCTCTACATCATCACCCGCTATCCAAACGGACCTCATTGACGACCACATTTTCATCATTTCCTCTAACGACCCATGGTACGACGACATCTTAATCTACCTCCGCACACAAAAATCTCGACCCAACATCGATCATGACGGACGCCATCATATATGACACCATGCCCCCCGATATCTCCTATTAGGCGATGTACTTCATCAACGCGACGTTGATACCATCTTATAACGCTACCTTTCTCATGACGAAGCAGAACAAGTCCTTAATGACTGCCATAGCGGTGCCTGCGGAGGCCATTTCTCCAATATGGCCACCACCCAAAAGACCATCCGTGCAAGTTACTTTTGGCCCTCATTATTTACTGATTGCATAACCGCAGTCAAACATTGTCAAAACTGCCCACTTTTTGCCCCTAAGGAAAGAATCCCACCTGCCCCCCTTCATCCAGTCGTCACTGTTGGACCATTCTGCAAATGGACCATTGACTTCCTAGATTGCAATCCCACGTCATACGGCGGTCATAAACACATCATTGTGGCCGTAGATTATTTCACCAAATGGGCGGAAGCCATGCCAACTTACAATTGCAAATCCGACACCGCAGCACGTTTTTTCCTGAACCATGTTATCGCTCGTTTTGGAGTGCCAAAGCAACTCGTCTCAGACCACGGCTCTCACTTTGAAGATGTCATTTGGAGAGAATTATCAACCCTACTGAAATTTGAACACCATTTTTCCTCCGCCTACTACCCCCAAGGGAATGGCCAAGTCGAAGCGATTAACAAAATTTTGAAGACCATCCTCCAGCGCACTTTTGACAAAAACAAATCAAATTGGCATCACATACTCTTTCCGGCACTATGGGCATACCACACGTCAACCAAAACCGCCACTGGTTTTACCCCTTTCCATCTCATTCATGGTGTCGAATCTGTCCTCCCCATTGAGTGCCAGATTCTAGCCCTACATATGGCCGTTGAACTCCTACCAGACACTTCCCCAATTGAGCAACGCTTACTACTTCAGGAGCAGGCCGATGAATATCGGCGCACAGCCCTCCAAACCATGGAAATATCCAAGAACCGATCCAAACTGAATTACGACAAACATGTCCACCCAAGAACCTTTACTGAAGGGGACCTTGTCCTCGCCTATGATCAAGCTCATGACAAAACCGAAAAATGCAAGTTTGTGTCCATGTGGCAAGGCCCATACATTATACATACCTACCTCGGATAGGGGGCATATATTCTGACTGATTCATAAGGAAACCCCCTACGCAACCCACGCAACGGGTTGTACGTCAAGCGATTTTACCCATAGAAAATCTGATGGACACCACCGTCCATAATTGTACAATCTTATTTTGTTTTTTCCAAAAAATAAAAAAACCTAAAAATTTGTTTTTCCTGCATGACCACCGATGGATCCTATTCCACTTTGCTACGTTGGTTTCGCTAATGGTGCAAGCCGTTGGTCCCCCAATCTCACCTCCATAGCTTGGGTAATATATTCCCCTTCACATGAGTTGATCCACATCAATGGAGTGTGCATAGGTGCCGCCACCAACAACCAAGCTGAATACGATGCCGTGACTGGTCTCTTGGCCGCTACTCTCCAAATGAGCATAAGTCACCTTAAAGTTTTCTTGGAGTCCCAACTCCTTGTTTCCCAGCTCAACAATGATTACCAGGTACACGATCCCTGTCTTTTCAGAAAATTCCTATGCACTAAACAAATGATTCGACAGTTTGAATCCATTTCATTCACACATGTCCCAAGGAATCTCAACAGTGTAGCAGACCATATGGCCAATAAAAATTCTCGATTGGCACACCTATCAAGCCATGTAGTAAATAACAAAATTTGCATCCACGTGCATAACATGTGCCTCCACGGGCATATAAACATAAACATGCACCAAATAGCTATGAAAAGCCTCCACAGGAAAAACAAATATGTGCCTCCACGGGCATATACAAAAATTAAAAGATTGCATCCACGTGCATAACATGTGCCTCCACAAGCATACAAAAAATCAAACATGCCTCCATGGGAAAACAAATAGACAAGATGTGCATCCACGTGCATATAGGACTATATATCCAAACATATGTATCCATATATATATATAATCATGATAGGAAACATGTCATAGGTGCCCTCAGCACCCCATATACAAAAAATACATAAGCCGTACAAAAAGGTACTTCCCCATATGCTCATCAGCATTTGGGGGCAGATACAAGATCATCTAATCATCATGCTCTTTGGGCTCCTCTGGCGCCACCTCCGCTGGCCCCACCGGATCATGCCGAGCCTGAACCCTCCTCTCTGCCGGCCTCGCTGGATCATCCCACACTTGAATCCTCCCCTCCACCAGCCCTGCCGGATCATGCCGAGCCCCATCTCTCCACTCAGCCATCATCAATGTTTCTCTGAGCAAGATAGAGTGCCACTCACGAGGCGCATCGAAACAACGCTCAACGACGACCCGATCCAAGTCCCTCCACCCATCCTCTGGCGCTCCTTCCAGGATCATGTCCAGTGTCTCTCGTACGACCTCAAAGGCATCATCTCGAGGCCCAACTCCTCAACCGCAAGGCCCAACTCCTCGAGCATGAGGAGGAAGTACCGCTATAGGAGGTGGAACGACCACTATCAACCGTCCCCTACGAACCACATGATCGATCGGTGGTACAGGACCAACATCTGCACAATCATTCAAGTGAACCATCATATAAATATCTCTAACTATACTCATAACAAAAACATCTAAAAAACACATGATATAGTAGAGAACCAAACACAAAAACATACCACCTAAACCCCAGGCCTGCCCCTAGGCTCGAGGCATCTATGGATCTCCTTTATAATTCATACCAGCATATGGATAGTCATCAATCAGCAGGGGGATCTGCTCCCACTGCTCATACATATCCTGCGAAAAGAACCCACGGATACCACGACCACCACGGGGCATCATCTGCCCCCACTGCGGAATCGAAAACAAACGGTCGAATCTCCCAGAAATCAAGAAAGAGATCTAATTGCTCTGCCAAACTCGCACGTAACAATGACACGTCATATTGGCCCCACACCCTATTTATAGAGATTTGACCATTTTTCAAACAATCGTTGCGGTATCATACGACGTCTGTTCCTCAAACCGTTGGTACCGTTGGAATCAGCATAGCGAGAACTTCATGATAGTCCTTTCCTTTTCCTGTTTTCACCAGGTCCATTTTTTGACCATTTTTTCATGCCCTCATCACCTCGGTTTGCGTGCCACATCAGTCGTTCTCCATTTTTTACTAGTATTATATTGTTGGATTATGTTTTCCGCGCTCGTGATGACGCTTGAGATCATTTCTCATTCTCATGCCCAGATTTTTCAGGCATCTTTCACATGCCCCCTCGTTGCCTCGGTTTGCATGCCACATCGACCGTCGTCCATTTCTAACGAATCTTATATCGCTGGATTCAGTTTTCCCCACTCGTGATGATGCTTGAGATCATTTTTCACTCTCATGCCCATATTTTTCAGGCATCTTTCACATGCCCCCTCGTTGCCTCAGTTTGCATGCCACATCAATCGTTGTCCGTTTCTAACAAATCTTATACCATGGGATTCAGTTTTCCGTGCTCGTGATGACACTTGAGATCGTTTCTCGCTCTCACCTCTAGATTTTTTGGGCATTTTTCCCATGGCCCCTCCTCGCCTTGGTTTGCATGCCACATGGGCCGTCATCCGTTTTTGACAAGTCTTATATTGCCGAAATCAGTTTTCCGCGCTCGTGATGATGCTTGAGATCATTTCTCGCTCTCACCTCTAGATTTTTTGGGCATTTTTTCAAAATGATACTCATCACCTCGGTTTGTGTGCCACATTGACCGCTTCCAGTTTTTGACAATATTTATGTCACCGGATTCAGTATTCCGCACTCATGACGATGCTTGAGACCATTTCTCGCTCTCATTAATACCTTTTTGTTCGGTATAGTTTTACCCCTTTTTTGGGCTGAGCAATTCGTTTTACGAAAAAGGCACTTAGGGAGTTTCTGTGAAGCTCTTTTCTGACTCCTAAAACAATGAAAAGATCATCAAGCAACCTTGCTTCTTTTCATGCTCGCTAAACGTATCGGAAAGGGCATCTACCTGGTATAAGTTTACCCCTTTTTCGGACCTTGTAGACTAATTATGAAAAAGGAATATTCCAGTCACATCAGCTAGAAGAGTTCTCCATTTGCATTATTTTATGCTTTTTCGGGCCTTGGAGACTAACTTATGAAAAAGACAACCAATGGAGTCCTCTTACTGCTTTCAGACTCTCTAAACATGAAAGCGACCACGAGCAAACACCATCCAGGGCTCATATAAATCCATAGGATGGTACTCCACCACCACTACAGAGTCTTCTTATCGTTTTCAGACTCCTTAAAAATGAAAGCACCCATGAGCACGAACAGTCCTGGGCTCACAAAATCCACAGGATAGTACCATTTCGGAGCACACTTTTATCCCTTCTTGGAGCTCATTAAAACTACGAATAAGGACACAATGGTGCTTCTCGACGCCACAACAGATCATGTCTACTCATATAGTAGCTTCCCCATTTTGGTCGCCTTTGTTCAGAGTATTTTGCAATATGTCACCCTGAGAATCCCTCGACAACACCCATCAGCTTGTCCCCCTAGAGTCAATACATACCTTTCAGTCCTTAAAAGCTATGATCCCCGCACCTACAAGTCAGTTTCCTATGCTTCCAGGTCAACCATGTCATCATGCTCTGAACAAAGGAAGTTTGAGTCCACCCACTCTACGACCCCAGTTATTTCCCATCCCCACAGTATGTCAGTCCTACCATCAGTACTACCACACTCCAGTTCTACACCTCGCACTCCTATCAAGGAAACATCATTGCCTTGTTAGTTGTTGGTCTCCCTCTGTCGACGACAACCAAGTTTATTGCAGAGGATAGACCTAGAGGTCCTTGTGTCTTGGACTCATCACCATTTATGATAAGTGCCTACAAATCATTTCAAGAAGAGTCCTCAGTGCCTCTCCAAATGGTTGTTTCTCACATGCTCGACTTCAACACCTTGATCGCATCGTTGAGACTCGCACAAGGTATTGGTCCTTTCAATTATTTGTTGAAGACCCCGAATAGCACCTGACTCTCCCACATTTGAGAGTCTACTTATGGAAACAACCAGTTACATTTTCCTATAGATATTCGGGTTGCGCATGGTGACAGTATTCAGATATACCCCAGTTTTATACTCCCTCGAGTATACAGTTACATATACTCCTCAGAGTTGAATCAGAGTCATTGAGTCCCTATAGATGTTGGACACCTTCAGATTTAGCAGTTCATCAACCCTTCTTAGACCTTGTTCAGAACGGTTGTCACTTCCAATGTATTAGTTATTGAGATCAATCATGTTAAGATCATGAGTACGTCCCAAAATAGTGTCCCCTTTGGACCATTACGATGTACCAAGAGATTTTTTATGTATTATGTAGGTCCCCCATCTTGGGACTAATTGTTATGTATATGTCTTGATACGAGCATGGGTATGCCTGCCTCATCCATTATCAGAGATTATTCCTCATTCATATTGACGCCATGTAATATTTTTTGTTTTTGCAGCTGTTGGCTTGGTTTTGCAACCAAGCTTAGTGCAATGGGCACCTATCAACAAGTGATAGCAGTTTCAATAGAAATAAATAACAAACTACTTTAAACTACATTAACCATGGATCTATGTAAAATTGATAAGCAAAACAATTGACAATATGTAAAAAATTATTTTGTATTTAAGAATAGGGGCAAGCAAGTGCTTGCAATGGTGATACCTCCAAGTGGTGAAGATTGTTGAGTAGCTCCAAGGGTGAGTAGCTCCAAGCTCCAAAGGTCTCTTCTCCAAGATAGCTATAATGGTCAAAAGCTCATGAGATATTTTGACAACATGATGATAGGATGATGGATGGATCGAAAGTGAGGAGCCCCTACCACCTTTTTATAGTTTTTGGTGGTGGGGAATACCATTATGGTTTTGAGGAAACCAATGGTATTGACCAACATGGTTTAGGTACCTTTTCCCTCCTTTTTCCTTTTTTGAATATTTTTATTCCCTTTTTAATATTTTTGGGAATTCTGGACCCTTTTTGAGGGTTTTTTATGCTTTTTGAGGAGAAATATTCATTTTGAGTGGAAAAAAGGGTGTATTAAGGTCTTTTGGTGACCTTTTGGTGGTTTTAGAGGCTCAAATGGTGAAAAAGTGGACAAATGGGTCATGTGAATAAGGAAATGAGCTAGTGAGCACTTTTTGGGTGTTAACAGATTGCCCCCTGGTGTGTGAGGGCAGGAGCTCATCGTATGGACGATAGACATCATAGTTCTTTTGTCGTTTTTCTGGGGTTTGGGGAAGAGAAGAGACCGATTGGAGACTGGATCGACGACCCTTGGAAGCTACAAAATAAACAATATTACATGGCCTCAATATGAATGAGGAATAATATTTGATAATGGACGAGGTGGGCATACCCATGCTCGTATCAAGACATATACATAACAATTAGTCCCAAGAAGGGGGACCTGAAAAATACATAAAAAATCTGCTGGTACATCGTAATGGTCCAGAGGGGACATTATTTTGGGATGTACTCATGATCATAACATGACTGATCTCAATAACTGATACACTGGAATAAAGCGGCAACCATTCTGAATAAGGTCTTAGAAGGGTTGATGAGCTGCTGAAACTGAAGGTGTCCAACATCTGTAGGGACTCAATGACTGAGAGTCATCTCTGAGAAGTACATGTACATGTAACTGTATACTTGAGGGAGTATAAAAACTGGGGTACATCTGAATACTGTTGCCATGTGCAACCCAGATATCTATAGGAAAAATGTGACCGGTTGCTTCATAATTTGACTCTCAAATGTGGAAGAATCAGGTGGTATCCGAGGTCTTGAACAAATAACTGAACAGACCAATACCCTGTGCGAGTCTCAATGATGCAATCAAGGTGTTGAAGTCAAGCATGTGAGAAACAACCATTTGGAGAGGCACTGAGGACTCTTCTCGAAATGATTCATAGGCACTCATTGTAAATGGTGATGAGTCCAAGAAACAGGGACCTCTAGGTCTATCCTTTGGAATAAATTTGGTTGTCGTCGACAGAGGGAGACCAGCAACTAACAAGGCAAGGATGTTTCCTTGATAGGAGCGTGAGGTGTAGAAATGAAGTGTGGTAGTATTGATGGTAGGAATGACATACTTGTGGGGATAGGAAGTAACTGGGGTCATATAGTGGGTAGACCCAAACTTCCTTTGTTCAGAGCATGATGACATGGTTGACCTGGTAGCGTAGGGAACTGACTTGTAGGTGTGGGGATCATAGCTTTTAAGGACTGAAGGGTATGTATTTACTGAGGGGACGAGCTGATGGGTGCTGTCGAGGGATTCTCAGGGTGACATACTGTCGAATACTCTGAACAAAGGCAACCAAAATGGGGAAGCTACCATATGAGTAGACATGATCTGTTGTTGTGGTGGCACGTTGCCTTGAGGGGGAGCCAACGGCTGAGTGTTCACTACGCCTTGGGTTGGTAAGGGGTTTTACAGCACCAAAGGTTGATGTTGAGGTGGTGGGGGGTTGGGTGGCACCTGAGGAGCCGCGTGCCCTTGACGATGGGAATCATCAGTCCAGAGTTGCCGAGCTCACTCCAAATGTGGGCAAGCGTGTGTGTAGTGGCCATAGACCCCGCAAATAGAATAAGGATGGTTTGTTCGCAGATTAGGATTTTTGGCCTACTTGGGTGGCCGATCAGGGTTCTGGTTGGTAGGTGCCGTGTTATTGTTGTTTGGGGGATTGGTAGGTGGTGGACCTTGATTATGTTGTTGGTTGTTGTCACGGTTGCGTCCTCTTCCACAGTTTTGTTGTCCACCTTGGTTGCGTTGGTTGTTTTGATGTTGGGGCTAATTGTGTTGTGTGTACACTTGCCCTTGAGCAATGGGAGGATTTTGGTTTTCCGTAGGTGCGAGAGCAGGTGGTGGTGGATAATAAGCTGGTGGGGCTGGAGGTGGTCTAGCTACCTGCTGGGGTTGTTGGTAACCCTGAGCTATTGGAGGTGTTGGGTTAGCTGTTGTAGCTTGTTGTGGGTAATACATCAGTTGTGCCGGGAATTGAGTTGGGTTCTGGGTATCCAGTTGGTTATAGTATGTGGGTGGTACATATGCCGATGGCGCTTGCCCATAGCAATGTTGTGGACAAGAGGGTCCATGAGTGTGGTGAGTCTGATTCATTGGAGCGTAGGAAGTTGTCGCTCCAGAATTAGATGTAGCCCTAGAGAGGTCTGGGGCATTTATGGTGCTCACCATGCTAAAAGGTTTAATTTGCGGTGTGACTTGGCCAATAATACCATCAGCGGCATGTGATGCCCCCAACACGTCACTGCGTGAAGAATCACCTCGTGGGGCGTCTGGTATGATGGTGTAGAGATAGCCTAATTGAGCATAAATTAGGTCGAATTGCTGAGCTTTTAGGTTAGCTTCTTCCTTTGAATGGGGTCGTTCGGAAGCGATGTCTTTTGCTATGAGGGGTAGGAGTGATTTAAGGAACTAGTCCAAAAATATACGGTCATCCAATTTAATCCTACAGAGGCTACGACGCTTGCGCCACTCATGGATGTGGTCCGTGATGTGGGTAGCTTTGTTTTGTCTGCAAGACAACAATATTTCAACGCCTGCATCATAACGTACAGGTAGCTGAAAAAACTGAAGGAAAGTAGAGGTGAGAGACGTAAAAGTATGGTGGGTCCCATGTGGTTGTTCGATGTACCACTTGGCTGTAGAGCCAGTGAACGTTCGTTGCAATAGTCTTAGACGAATGGAGTCATCCACTATGGAGTTAGATGAACACCATAGGTGAAAAGACATTATGTGGTTTTGAGGGTCCTCCCCAGGTTCTCCTTCAAACTTGGGTATGTCCGAGGGGAGCTTTGTAGGCATGGGTGGCCATGTAGGGTTGTTCCTGATAGGATCGTTGGTTAACCTGGCTAAGTTTGGTAAGTTCAGACTTTCCATGTAATGTAAACTAGCAGATGGGTGTGGCATAGTGACTGGGACATAACTATTCATGGTGGCATTATGTAGTGGTCTAGTAGCCCCTAAGGGTATGCTAGGTATTGAAGGTATGTGTCCTCCAACTTCCGTGGTTTGGTATGGGCCATCGTTTCCAAGTGCAACATGGGTTACAATGGGGTTAGGAATAGTGCCAGGAATTCCTGGGATCTGGGTTGTGGTCGTGACAGGTGATGTGATTCCTATGTTTGGCATACCCATAATAGGAGGCAGTCCTGTGTTGGGCATACCTAAAGGTGGAGTGTCCCCCATATTAGGCATGCCTAGAGGGGTTGTTGTTACCATGGATGGCACAGTAGTAGAAGGGTTTGTGGATGTATCTCCAATAGTACTGGTAAAAAGTGGGTCGTATTGTGGTCCAGCCATGAGGTTGGTTGGTGATAATTCAGTAGGGTTTTCGGATTTAGCCTTAGAATCATATGTGAAGTGAGGCGTGTCAGAATCGTATGACTGTATTTTTGGCCGATGAAGTGTTGATTCAAGGGATAAGGATCGACATCGATGACGTGGAGAGCCAAGTAGACTGAACTGAGGGGGTTCACCCTGAAGACGACGAGATTGTCTAAAATTCTCAATGGTGAGAAATAAAAATTTTCAGTGTAAGGTGGTGATGTAAAGAAATCGAAACCCTAATGAAACAAAGAGTGCAAAAAAGGGGAGTGAAAATAAAGTCTCTCAGGCCAAAAATCAACCTCAAAAAGCACTTATTATAGCAGCTGTGCTATAATAAGTGGAGGGATGCAACAAAATTGGTCATAATACCAACAATCAAACAGTTTCTAGAAAAAAGAGGTGCTACTAGACCAAAGGTGGGTAATGTATCATGCAAACACCTAACTAGAAGTATTGTGAGTCAACAAACGATATCCTCTGCAAGGTGATGAAATCCAAGTCAGACAATATAGAGTGTTGAATCAATGGCTAGATATCCCCCTACCGAGAGGGACACCGGGTAGACAATCCTAAAGAATGGAAACTAGGATACCCCATTCATGACACGTTTAGAAAAGGTGAATCTTCCGTTTGGTCCTTTACCGCAGTACCCCCATACAGGGATACCCTGAGAACTGCGAAAGGTAGCCTTCGATTACTGAATGGATTTCGGTATTCCACTCAGGCCTCCGGAACCATTCTGGTGACTTCAACCCTCCTAGGGAAGAGGCCCTCTGAAAAACTAGTTGTGACCGTGCCAAAAAATACTAGGAGATTTTGGTTCCCTAATGGACAACAACTATGTCTCAAATGTAATAACTAAGGGGTGTTATTGGAACACCTATCCCCTCAATTCTACCTAACTACAAAATTATTTTAAGTGCTCCCCAAGTGGGGTTAAAATTTGGTTGAGTTTAAGGTAAATTTTAAGGCTCAGTTTAAATTATGTGGCAGAGTGGGTGCAAGTGTGGTATTTAAACTGAAATTGATTTGCCTTGCTTGGGCGATTTTACAAATGAAAGAAAAGACGCTTCCAGTTTTGCAAAAAATAAAGGTGTTTTTGAAATGTAAATGCTTGAAAAAACTATCAAAAATAATGGATCTTTGAAGTAATTCGAAGGAAAGCAAATAACATGAATACTTCAAGAAATAAATGGATCTCTTAAAAAATTGCTTGGGCAAAGTATCAAGCAAATAAACAGTAAAACCTTGATCTAGCTAAAATGCTGAAAAATCTCTCTTTTAATTTCTGAAAATTTTGTAAAAAGACTTTTTTAAGGAGCATTCTAAATAGTAAAAGATTTCTATGGCTGTAAAAATGCAGAAATTTTAATACTGTAAAATATGCTAAATGGGTAGAAAATACAACAAAAAATATTTTTCAAAAAATTGGCTGAATTGAAAAAACTTGCATCGCGGGTTTCGGGAAAACAGCCGCGATGGGCCGCGCGGGTTTTGGCCGCGAAGCCGCAATGTGTAGCGCGGATTCCTGTCACACAGTCGCGATGGGCAGTGCGGATCTCAGCCGCCAAGCCACGATGTGCAGCGCGGATTCCTGTCACACAGTCGCGATGGGCAGCGCATGTTTCATTCGCGAAGCCGCAATGTGCAGCGCGGATTTTCATCACACAGTTGCGATGTGCAGCGCGGAAAATGGCCACGAAGCCGCGATGTGCAGCGCGTAAATTGGCCATGAAGCCGCGGCGAGCCATGCGGAAAAAAGCCGCGAGGTCGCGATGAGCCACCCGATTGTCAGGCAAAAAGCCGCGAGGCGAAAGCCGAAAACATACGCCGAAAAAACGAACCCGAAAATGGAAATTTTGGGTTGTTAATGGCAATAGAGGGGGCCAAGATCTAGAACAGCAATGGATCTGCTGTCTAGGATGGCAGATCTATGAATTAAACTGACTAAAACTAACAAAAACTAAGATCTAAAGCAAAAAAATGAGATCTAAGTATTCGAAGCCAGCGGAGTCGCCAAAAACTGTTGGCTTGGTTTTGCAACCAAGCTTAGTGCAATGGGCACCTATCAACAAGTGATAGCAGTTTCAATAGAAATAAATAACAAACTACTTTAAACTACATTAACCATGGATCTATGTGAAATTGATAAGCAAAAAAATTGACAATATGTAAAAAATGATTTTGTATTTAAGAATAGGGACAAGCAAGTGCTTGCAATGGTGATACCTCCAAGTGGTGAAGATTGTTGAGTAGCTCCAAGGGTGAGCAGCTCCAAGCTCCAAAGGTGTGTTCTCCAAGATAGCTATAATGGTCAAAAGCTCATGAGAGATTTTGACAGCATGAGGATAGGATGATGGATGGATCGAAAGTGAGGAGCCCCAACCACCTTTTTATAGTTTTTGGTCATGGGGAATACCATTATGGTTTTGAGGAAACCAATGGTATTGACCAACATGGTTTAGGTACCTTTTCCCTCCTTTTTCCTTTTTTGAATATTTTTATTCCCTTTTTAATATTTTTGGGAATTCTGGACCCTTTTTGAGGGTTTTTTATGCTTTTTGAGGAAAAATATTCATTTTGAGTGGAAAAAGGGGTGTATTAAGGTCTTTTGGTGACCTTTTGGTGGTTTTAGAGGCTCAAATGGTGAAAAAGTGGATAAATGGATCATGTGAATAAGGAAATGAGCTAGTGAGCACTTTTTGGGTGTTAACAAGGGTATAGAGAGATAAAATTTTAGGTCTTAGTAAGGGGTCCAATCAACTAAAATCATATTGGAGTTGGAGATATAAAGAGTAATTATAAAATTTTAGGGCTTAGTAAGGGGTTTTTTTCATTAGCACCATCGAGAAGAAGAGATAAGCAGTGTAGTGAGCTAGAGAAAGCAATCCAACCATGGGAAAGAGAAGGGCTTTGTCAACAAGAAGAAATCGACAACATTTCGTCTGGTTTGCAGACATTCATCATCAACGTTCTCTGATCCATTCGTATTTTTAGGCGACGGTGATAGGGTTTTCAAGCAGGTCGATGATGGCACAAACTATGTTCTGGGATTCATAGACGATGACCCTTGTGCCAATTCAGAAGATGAAGAAACCAACTCCATCTTTGCAGACACTGATGAAGATCCAGACATGGAACCCAACGTCAAGCCCAAGAAAGATAAATATAAGGGCATTCATTTGAAGCCCCATGAATCGAACAATGGGAAAGGACAAGGCCCTCTTCCTGATAATATCACCAGAGAGAATGATGCCTCTATCTCATATTGAAGGGCGTCACCCATATTTCCAGTTTGAGGGATCCTCTTCTGCCCCTTCAGCTGCAGGCCTTCAATTCCTACAAACAATCTTGGCATCTAGAGATCAATGGCTAAGAAGATTGGCTGGGGTCTGGAGGTTGGTGGTGGCTAGGGTAAAAAGATTGGCTGGGGTCTAGAGGTTGGTGGTGTCTAGGGTAAAATCCTAGCCACATACTGAATCCAAGCTCTCGACATCCTTGTGTTTATAATTCTGATCTTGATATATTATTCCTATTTTCTCTATCATCAGTTTTTTGATGTATTATCTCAACTTTCTATTTTACACACCCAGTATGTGTCATACTTGTTTACTATGATTAGGTGCAAGTTGGTATGAAACTCCAATTATTTTACAAGAAGTTAGCGCATTACTTGAGTTTTTCTTTTTTTGGTTTTAAATCCCACTCAAATGTTAGAGCTCTGATTCTTATATATGCTCATTATTGCTGTAATGGAAAATTTTATGAACTTTTATGGTAGAGATTTGCCCAAAAGAGAAATCTCTTCAAGGGCCTGGACTGGTTTGTCTGTGCAGATAACATTCAAGTGGTTGCTGTGTTGTTATTTTGTACTTTTGTTAAAGAAATATGCTCCAAATTACAATGGATAACTTACCTGGTCTCTTAGGTCAATATTTGTCATTTTTCTTAGATTAGTGTATCTGTAGTTAAATGCAATCACATTCATGGTATTACAATATCTAGTAAACAACAATTTATTTTGCAAATACAAGTGGCTACTTTGGAGTTCAATATAAGTCAGAAGGAATCTTACATATTCATATTACTTAGGTTCTTTGCCTTTCAGGGATGGACAGCCTTACAAATGACTAGGGAATCGGAAATACTGGATGGCAGACGATTGTTTTCTGCAAGAGAACTCATGGGCATCTGATCTAATATGTGGTCTCCTGCTGCTGATAAAGTTGGAAAGATTAAATCATATGACAGTGGAAAAGTGAGTAGCACATGTTCCAATCTCAGTTTCATTATTGTGATATGAAAATTTACTGCATATTGTGCACAACTGAAGGGTTGTATCTGATGTGCACCTATTTGATATTTGCATGTTAAAGTTTTTCTTATTTCCATATTTTTTAACTTGTTCTTGGTCAGGGGTACTTGTTTCTCACCATCTACATTATAATCTTTTCATTAATAATTTAAATAATAATATTGTGAAGATCCAATAGCATACAAAAGTCTGAGACACAAATCCTTACAGCTTGGCTGGAACCTAATTCAACATGTAAAATCCCACTATGCATTTATGGCTTTACAGTTCGAAGACATGGCCGTCTACTTGTCCAATTGGCAATTGCCAATAAGTAATCATTTAGTCTACATGTTCTCTGCTGCAAACTTATGTTTGCATTTGTCATTAGTTTTTTGTTTATCAGCTTAGTTTGTCACAGATTCTCATGATTGAGCATAGTTTTGTGTTTGAGAGGAACAATTGAAGAGCTAGGATCTCCATCACAAATATTCACTTTTGTGCTATCATTTAAATTTAAAGAGGCTAGAAAAAGGCCTTTAAAGTTTAAAGGTCTATTGCTGATTCATTGACTTTTGGAAGATCTTTAACACTATTCCAACCTCCCAGGCACTTACTCATCTAGCGACTTCATGTCCTTGGAGTACCTGGTTTTGATTTTGCTGTGATCCGGCTTTTTGAGATACCAGTGGGCAGTTTCTACACATCTAACAGGCTTTTCTGGTAATGGATAATAAATTTAAATATTCACTGATATACAAAGAAAAGCATATCAAGGCTAAAACCAGAATGGGAGCGATTTTCCCTTGCATTTTCAAGCAAGTTGTTTTGCAAGAATAGAATTTCTCCTTCTAATTCATCTTCGAGCGCCATATTCAAAACCTTTGTATCCCTTTCCTCAGCAAGATGCTTCCATTGAGAATCTTTTGAGATCATTTCAATATTGGGAAAGATAAAAGAAGCATCCATTTTTTCCTTGGTATCTAGCATTCTTGTATCTAGATATTTCAAATGTTTGAGCTCTGATTCTTATAAATGCTCATTATTGCTGTAATGGAAAATTCTATGAACTTTTCTGGTAGAGAATTTCCCAAAAGAGAAATATCTTCAAGGGCCTGGACTGGTTTGTCTGTGCAGATAACATTCGATTGGTTGCTGTGTTGTTATTTTGTACTTTTGTTAAAGAAACATGCTCCAAATTACAATTGATGACTTCTGGTCTCTTAGGTCAATATCTGTCATTTTCCTAGATTAGTGTATCTATAGTTAAAGGCAATCATATTCATGGTATTACCATATCTAGTAAACAACCATTTATTTTGCAAATACAAGTGGCTACTTTGTAGTTCAATAGAAGTTAGAAGGCATCTTATATCTTCATATTACTTAGGTTCTTTGTCTTTCAAGGATGGACAACCTTACAAATGACTAGGGAATCGGAAATACTGGATGGCAGACGACCGTTTTCTGCACAAGAACTCATGTGCATCTTATCTGATATGTGGCCTGCTGTTGCTGATAAAGTTGGAAAGATTAAATCATATGACAGTGGAAAAGTGAGTAGCACATGTTCCATTCTTAATTTCATTATTGCGATATGAAAATTTACTGCATATTGTGCACAACTGAAGGGTTGTATCTGATGTGCACCTATTTCATATTTGCATGTTAAAGTTTTTCTTATTTCCATATTTT
This sequence comes from Larix kaempferi, assembly GCA_027924585.1. Taxonomy (NCBI): domain Eukaryota; kingdom Viridiplantae; phylum Streptophyta; class Pinopsida; order Pinales; family Pinaceae; genus Larix; species Larix kaempferi. Next base: position 1,937,908 of record BSBM01000005.1, on the reverse strand, counting down.
TTAACTTGTTCCCGGTCATGGGTACTTGTTTCTCACCATCTACATTATAATCTTTTCATTCATAATTTAAACAATAATATTGTGAAGATCCAATAGCATACAAAATACTGAGACACAAATGCTTACAGCTCTTTTGGAACTTGATTCAGGATGCAAAATCCCACTATGCTTTTATCGCTTTACAGTTGGAAGACATGGTTGTCTACTTGTCAAATTGGTAATTGCCAATAAGTAATCATTTAGTCTGCGTGTTCTTTGCTGCAAACTTCTGTTTGCATTTGTCATTAGATTTTTGTTTATCAGCTTAGTTTGTCACAGATTCTCATGATTGAGCATAGTTTTGTGTTTTAGAGGAACAATTGAAGAGCTAGGATCTCCATCACAAATATTCACTTTTGTGCTATCATTGAAATTTGAAGAGGCTAGAAAAAGGCCTTTAAAGTTTAAATGTCTATTGTTGATTCATTGAATTTTGGAAGATATTTGACACTGTTCCAACCTCCCAGGCACTTACTCATCTAGCAACTTCATGTCCTTGGAGTACCTAGTTTTGATTTTGCTGTGATTCGACTTTTTGAGACACTAGTGGGCAATTTCTGCACATCTGAAAGGATTTTCTGGCAATAGATAATAAATTTAAATATTCACTGATATACAAAGAAAACAATATCAAGGGTCAGACTAGAACGGGAGCGATTTTCCCTTGCATTTTCAAGAAGGTTGTTTTGCAAGAATATAATTTCTCCTTCTAATTCATCTTCTGGTGCCATATTCAAAACCTATGTATCCCTTGCCTCAGCGAGCTGCTTCCATTGAGAATCTTTTGAGATCATTTCAATATTGGGAGAGATAAAAGAAGCATTTGTTTTTTCCTTGGTATCTAGCATTGTTGTATCTAGATATTTCAAATGTTTGAGCTCTGATTCTTATAAATGCTCATTATTGTTGTAATGGAAAATTTCATGAACTTTTCTGGTAGAGAATTGCCCAAAAGAGAAATATCTTCAAGGGCCTAGACTGGTTTGTCTATGCAGATAACATTCAAGTGGTTGTTGTGTTATTATTTTGTACTTTTGTTAAAGAAACATGCTCCAAATTACAATTGATGACTTACCTCGTCTCTTAGGTCAATATATGTCATTTTCCTTAGATTAGGGTATCTGTAGTTAAATGCAATCACATTCAGTGTATTACAACATCTAGTAAACAACAATTTATTTTGAAAATACAAGTGGCTACTTTCCAATTCAATAGAAGTCAGAAGGCATATTATATCTTCATATTACTTAGGTTCTTTGTCTTTCAGGGATGGACAACCTTACAAATGACTAGGGAATTGGAAATACTGGATAGCAGACGACCGTTTTCTGCAAGAGAACTCATGGGCATCCTATCTGATATGTGGCCTGCTACTGCTGATAAAGTTGGAAAGATTAAATCATATGACAGTGGAAAAGTGAGTAGCACATGTTCCAATATCAGTTTCATTATTGTGATATGAAAATTTACTGCATATTGTGCACAACTGAAGGGTTGTATCTGATGTGCACCTATTTCATATTTGCATGTTAAAGTTTTTCTTATTTCCATATTTTTTAACTTGTTCTTGGTCAGGGGTACTTGTTTCTCACCATCTACATTATAATCTTTTCATTAATATTTTAAACAATAATATTGTGAAGATCCAATAGCATACAAAATACTGAGACACAAATGCTTACAACTTGGTTGGAACCTGATTCAAGATGCAAAATCCCGCTATGCTTTTATGGCTTTATAGTTGGAAGATATGGCTGTCTACTTGTCCAATTGGCAATTGCCAATAAGTAATCATTTAGTCTGCGTGTTCCCTGCTGCAAACTTCTATTGTCATTTGTCATTAGTTTTTGGTTTATCAGCTTATTTTGTCACAGATTCTCATGATTGAGCATAGTTTGTGTTTGAGAGGAACAATTGAAGAGCTAGGATCTCCATCACAAATATTCACTTTTGTGCTATCATTGAAATTTGAAGAGGCTAGAAAAATGCCTTTAAAGTTTAAAGGTCTACTATTGATTCATTGAATTTTGGAAGATCTTTAACACTGTTCCAACCTCCCAGGCAATTACTCATCTAGCAACTTCATGTCCTTGGAGTACCTGGTTTTGATTTTTCTATGATCCATCTTTTTGAGACACCAGTGGGAAGTTTTTGCACATCTGACAAGCTTTTCTGGCAATAGATAATAAATTTAAATATTCACTGATATACAAAGAAAAGCATATCAATGGTCAAACCAGAATGGGAGTGATTTTGCCTTGCATTTTCAAGCAGGTTGTGTTGCAAGAATATAATTTATCCTTCTAATTCATCTTCTGGTTCCATATTCAAAACTCTATATCCCTTTCCTCAGAGAGCTACTTCCATAGAGAATCTTTTGAGATCATTTCAATATTGGGCGAGATAAAAGAAGAATCCATTTTTTCCTTGGTATCTAGCATTGTTGTATCCATATATTTCAAATGTCTGAGCTTTGCTTCTTATATATGCTCATTATTGTTGTGATGGAAAATTTTATGAACTTTTTTGGTAGAGAGTTGCCCAAAAGAGAAATATCTTCAAGGGCCTGGAATGGTTTTTCTGTGTAGATAACATTCAAGTGGTTGTTGTGTTGTTATTTTGTACTTTTGTTAAAGAAACATGCTCCACGTCACAATTGATGACTTACCTGGTCTCTTAGGTCAATATCGTCATTTTCCTTAGATTAGTGTATATGTAGTTAAATGCAATCACATTCATGGTATTACAATATCTAGTAAACAACAATTTATTTTGCAAATACAAGTGGCTACTTTGCAATTCAATAGAATTCAGAAGGCATCTTATATCTTCATATTACTTAGGTTCTTTGTCTTTCAGGGATGGACAACCTTACAAATGACTAGGGAATCGGAAATACTGGATGGTAGATGACCATTTTCTGCAAGAGAACTCATGGGAATCTTATTTGATATGTGGCCTGTTGTTGCTGATAAAGTTGGAAAGATTAAATCATATGACAGTGGAAAAGTGAGTAGCACATGTTCCAATCTCAATTTCATTATTCTGATATGAAAATTTACTACATATTGTGCACAACTGAAGGGTTGTATATGATGTGAACCTATTTCATATTTGCATGTTAAAGTTTTTCTTATTTCCATATTTCTTTAACTTGTTCTTAGTTAGGGGTACTTGTTTCGCACCATATACATTATAATCTTTTCATTAATAATTTAAACAATAATATTGTGAAGATCCAATAGCATTCACAAGTATGAGACACAAATGCTTACAGGTTGGTTGGAACCTGATTCAAGATGCAAAATCGCACTATGCTTTTATGGCTTTACAATTGGAAGACATGGCCATCTACTTGTCCAATTGGCAATTTCCAATAAGTAATCATTTAGTCTGTGTGTTCTCTGCTGCAAACTTCTGTTTGCATTTGTCATTATTTTTTTGTTTATCATCTTAGTTTGTCATGGATTCTCATGATTGAGCATAGGTTTGTTTTTCAAAGGAACAATTGAAGAGCTATAATCTCCATCACAAATATTCACTTTTGTGCTATCATTGAAATTTGAAGAGGCTAGAAAAAGGCCTTTAAAGTTTAAAGGTCTACTGTTGATTCATTGACTTTTGGAAGATCTTTGACACTGTCCCAACCGCCCAGGCACTTACTCATCTAGCAACTTCATGTCCTTGGAATACATGGTTATGATTTTGCTGTGATCCGGCTTTTTGAGACACCAGTGGGAAGTTTCTGCACATTTGACAGGCTTTTCTGGCAATAGATAATAAATTTAAATATTCACTGATATACAAAGAAAAGCATATCAATGGTCAAACTAGAAAGGGAGCGATTTGCCCTTGCATTTTCAAGCAGTTTGTTTTGTAAGAATAGAATTTATTCTTCTAATTCATCTTTTGGTGCCATATTCAAAACCTCTATATCCCTTGCCTCAGCGAGCTGCTTCCATTGAGAATCTTTTGAGATCATTTCAATATTGGGTGAGATAAAAGAAGCATCTGTTTTTTACTTGGTATCTAGCATTCCATGAAAGCAATTTACTTCATCTCCTTCTTGATGATCTACTCCAAAAACATGATTCCAAGAAAGCAAAATATCAGTAAGCAACATTTCAAAGATGATTTTGATAAAAGAAAAATGAAATGGCAGAAGAAAGAAATGCAGATTCTACCACTATAGTAGGTTCTTTGGTCTTCTTTTGAAAGGACCAAACCCCCCTTTTGGATTTGCAGAATCTTCCGCTATATTTAGGGATGCACATAGTACTTGGGTGCCTCCTTGCCACATCTGTGTGTTGGTGATAGAAGTTTCAGTGTCTTTGAAGCAATCTCTTGTTCTCCAAACATCAGTGGGTCAAAACACCAAAGGATTACATTTCACATTAAAATATAGAACAACACTGATTGAGGATGATACAAACTCTACAGTCAAACAATTTATAATTTAAGCATGAGCACTTGCTTACTTCCTACTAGACTCTTCTGGTATCCTATCGTTACAATTTTTTGCTTGATCTCCTACCAAACTTGAATCAGCAATATCTCTTTCCATGAACACATCCAGCTCTTCCTTAATTGAGCATCCCTTCAAAGAAGCATTGCTACAATCTGCTTCAGTATTCCCGATCTGTGCAAGCTCCATACAATCAGACACCTTCATAGCATGTATTTTGAAGGAAGCATGCTTTGAATTACTGTGAATTTCAAGTGCCTATATTATACAATTGTGATGTTATATGTTTGTTTGACTCCCTAATTTTAATTGTGTGTAATGGTGTAAACCTGTGCCGGAAAATCCTAATGAATCTGATTGAGATTCTGTTTTTTCTATGATATTGTTGTTTTATGATAAAGTTAAGTGGTGATACATAATTCAAATTACATGTTGTGATTATTGGTATTCTTGTTGGTTTGAGACACGTTTCTATTGTCTATTTTATTGGGAATAGCTGATATAACATTGGGAAAACACCGGTTTTTTTCAGGTCGTGATAGAGTGTTGTAACTATATACCTTGTCCATTCATTGCTTTGAAATCAACATTGTAGGTGAACTAGAAAATTTTTATGGCCAAGTGAATTGTATATAGAAGTTTGTATTTTGCAAGCATATAAATACTCATGCCTATCATGTATTTATTTGAAAATTTTGTTGCATATGTATCAAACCTTCATCTATATTCTATTATTGTTTGCTTGTTTACTTGTGTGTGCATTAACGTATGACTTGTCTCTATTCTAGTGACTCAGATATTTTAACATCAAATTTGATAAACCTCATTGATTTCATTTGAAAAGGGGCATTAAAGAACTACATCCCACACTCTACTTGTTATTCCTAAGCAATTTCTTGTATGTCTTGTCTCCATAGAGCAACAATGCCAATGATTATGCCATTTTCAATTCCTGAACCTGGACATTTTAATTTTTGGGTTGCATGCATTCACATCACTAACCCTTCTTCATAACAATTTTGGCCAGGCTCCAGGCTCCAGGCTATAAAATCTTGCAAGCATCTTGAGCATATCTATCAATATGCTCAAGATATTCATGCCCAAGTGAATTGTATCCAGAAGTTTGCATGTTGCAAGCATATAAAATTATAAATACTCATGCCCATCATTTATTTATTTGAAATTTTTGTTGCATATGGATTGAACCTTCAACCATATTCTATTATTGTTTGCCTCTTTACTTGTGGTGGCATTACCATATGACTTGTCCCTAGTTAAGTGACTCATATATTGTTACCATGCAAAATTTGTTTGAATATCATCAGTGTCAAGCAATAACAACTTCTTAAAGGGTGCTAGCTCAATGGTAGAGAACCTGCTTAATTATAGGCAGGAGATTGGTGGTTCTATTCCTTCGTACCCTATCATAAATTATTGACTAAAAAAACGACTAAAATCGCATATATACGACTGTTAGTAGATAATTTCCAGTATCTTATAGTGTGACTAACGTTTAGTCGTATTTAGCTTAGTCATTAATATGTTATCATCTATTAGTTTATTTAGTCGTATATTTTGTCATTAATTGTGACAATCAATGACTAAATTAGTGACTAAAACAATAAGTATCAGTGACTAAATCAGTGAGTATCAATGACTAAATCAATGACTTAATTAGTGACTATCAATGACTAATAAGTCAACCAATTAATGACTAGTGAAATACAACTAGAGATAAGCTAGTGGAAATCAGATACTATTAGTCACCGACTAAAAAATAGTCGTTTATAGTCGAATTTTAGTCTTTTTTTGTCATTAATTTCTCATTTTGTTGCAGTGCTAGAAAATGAAGCATGGGATGGAACTGTAGAGAAGAATGTTGAAAATCTTATTACCAGTCGAACATGATGACATGGAAGAGGATGTGGTTGAAACTCTGCATGTGATTCATAATGTCACAGCTCCATCCACTCCCAGGACAACACAACATCTTTCAGCACAAGGAACTTCGACACAAGTCGTACTTCAAGCACAACAACCTCCGTCAAGTAGTTCATGGAGTTCGACATCAACAACTCCAACTTTGATTTGAAGGTAATCTTCATCACTATTTTGAGCTTCAAGAACCCTTGCCTTCAAATCTGATTTACACATACTTACTGCTGCAACATGCAATCTTCTACTAAGTGCATCTGCAAACTTATTCTCCTTACATTTAGCATGCTTAATTTCCAAATCAAATTCACAAAGAAATTCCATCCACCTAGTTTTCCTAGCATTCAGGTTTCGTTAGTCAAACAAATATTTCAATATCATGTGGTCTATCCTAAGCTCAAATATTCTTCCCAAGAGATAATGTCTCCACCTCTTGAGAGCATGAACTGTGGATTCTATCTCTAAATCATGTGTGGCATAATTCTTTTCATGCTCCTTTAAATTCTTTGAATCATATCAAATTAAAAATCCTTCTTGCATGAGCACTCCACCTATCCCTTCAATGCAAGCATCCATGCACACTACAAAATATTTCTTTGGATCTGCAATATTCAAAATAGGAGCACTGGTAAGTAACTTCTTTAATTGCTGAAAGGTTTTCTAACATTTTTCATACCATACAAACTTGGTACTCTTCCTCTGCAAGGAAGTGATTGTATAAGCTATCTTGGAGAACTCTTCAATGAACCTTCTATAATAGCCTGCAAGACACATAAGATATGTAACATTTTCAACATTCCTTGGAGTAAGCCAATCCATTATGTCTTCAATCTTCTCTGGATCCACTGCAATACTTTCTTTGGAGATGGCATGACCCAAATATTTTACCTTCTTTTGATATAATTCACACTTGCTCAACTTGGCATACAATTGGTGTTCTCTAAGAACTGTCAACACCATCCTTATATGTTCATTATGCTCTTCTCCATTCTTGAGTAAAAAAGAATTTCATCCAAGAACAAAATCACAAACTTATCCAAATACTTGTTGAAGACACTATTCATTAGACACATGAATGTAGTAGGTGCATTGGTAAGACCAAATGGCACCACTGTGAACTCATAATGGCCATATCTTGTCCTGAAAGTTGTCTTGTGAATGTATTATTCTTTTATCCTCACTTGATGGTAGCCAAAACTCAATTCAATCTTGTAAAACACCTTAGCTTCCTTCATTTGATCAAACAAATCATCAATTCTTGGCAATGGGTACTTACTATTGCCTGTCACTTTATTTAGCTACCTATAATCAATACACAAACTAAAATTCCCATCCTTTTTTCTTGACAAATAGCATAGGTGCACCCCAAGGAGATACACTTGGCCTGATATACTCCTTATCTGTTAATTCTTGTAGCTTCATCTTTAAATATACCTATTTTGGTGTGCTCAATATGTAAGGAGCTTTGGAAATTGGTGTTGCCCCTGGAACAAGATTGATAGAAAAATCAATATCTCGCTTGGGTGACAATCTTGGAACTTCATCAAGAAACCCATCTTGGAACTCTTGCAACAACTGAAAGTCCTCTATCCTTGGTCCCTTATCCTATGAGGAATCTGATATGTGAACTGCATATAATTGGAAACCCTTCGTATAAAACTTTTTCAATTGCAGGGTGTTGGTCACCTTGTATGTCAGTTACCTAAAGCTAACAAACAGGACAGTCAATATAAATTGTCAAACCCAGGGAGGTCTTTTGTTTCAATGGTAATAAGCATAATTTGTGCATAAACATGTCAAGCAGTTGATTTACTAAATGTAGATAATGATCCTACCAATCTATCCAGCCAAACTCACTCCAGAAAGCAGACTAAGCTAATTCACACATCTAAGGATTTGATTGAAACTACCTTCCTACAGAAATCACCCAGTAGTTATAAAATTAAGAATAGAAATAAACCAAATTGCTTTTGCAAGAAGTTAAATCCTATAATTATCAAACTACAATAATTGATCTTTACCAAAATGATCCATTCAATAGCTACTATTACTCAATCATAATCTTCCTACTTTAAACCAATTGAAGATACAACAACAACCAGAATCTAAGCTTGGACTCTAACTGATAATCACTGGAAATCCTAGAAAGTATAAACAACTGAAAGATATTAGAGTTGAGCTTGGTTGTTATAGCTGATTCAAACACACATGCATTAACTGAATTATCCTACATAGTCGATTGTCACACCAATCTGTTACAGCTATTCGAGATGCAATTATGAACTACCAAAAGGAAAGCTAATTCTTTGTTGCAGCTACTAGTAACATCTACAATAATTCCACACCACACAACAGAATGAAAGCTAAATTACCTTACCTACTTAAACCGGCTATCTCTGTGAGAAGGCAGGCCCTGGCCTTCTAACAGAGACACCGAGAATCGCAACAAATTAAGACACATAAATTAAGAACTCTACTCTCATATTAATTATGGAAATTGACAGTATCAGCGCTCTGTTACAGCTTATGCAAAATGGTAATTGTCCAACCCCAGGCTACGAGAGCCTTTGCATATTTATACATTGAAAGTGCATATCACGATCCACTAAACTCGTGCAGCAATGAAGATCTATGATCTTCATGATGTGGAATTACAACTAACTGTTACATCCATATTGAATGAGGTTGTTACTCATGAAGGAGCTGTTACTCCAGTAATCAATGGCTCAACTAATTTTGCAAGCTGGAATACGATCTGTCTGTTGTAGCTGGGTTCTATTTCAGTGGAAGCCTGTTACAGATTCTTGTGGATGAATTTGCTGTCCCTTGGAGTTATGAGGAGCTAGTGCTTTTAAGAGTAACAGCTGACACCACTTGGCTGATACATCTGCGCTTTAGACCTTGAATAAATGAAATCACACAGATCAACATAAACCAAGGACTAGGATGTCGAATCTTAACAATCTTAGGCATAAAATAAATAAAGCAATAACGAATTATACCTGTCAAAATCATTTATTTATCTGGAGAAAGACATGGATATATATTATGAAAGTAGGATGAAATCAGGGAAAAATGATGTAATAGGGATGGCCAAAAAGGGGCATTTCCTAGACCCAACATCTCCCCCCAACTATCCGATTGCATGTCCTCATGCAACAACCTCCCCTAGTATGAATCTGAGTCTGAGTTGAATCTGTGGAGATTTGTAAGATTATAGGCAAGTTCTGGTGTCTCCCCTCGAGGCACAAACCCATAGCAGGATATCCAATGCTCCCACCACGACTCTTCTTCTTCTACTGTCAAAGCATAGCTATTTCTGTAAGGACTCACAGGAAACCATATGAGAGGGAATTTGAATCTTAATCCAATCCACCAAGACCCACACTTTTTCATGCACTGCACATATCTAGGAATCCTTGTCAAAGCTTGCCTAAAGTTCTCAAAGCCATATGGATCCATTTCCTTCAAGGATGAAAAAGAGTACAGCCATCTGTATTCACTACCTTCCAGGGCATTCTGATGCATATTAAGAATCATTGGGACACATGTGGTAAGGATTTTATCTCGCAGGCTCTCAAAGTATCGGGCAATTGAAGGAACCCTGAGATATTTAGCATGATTTTCTATGAATGCTTTTGAATCCTGAGGTTCCCCCCTAATCCAGAGAGTAGAATTATCCTCATTCCTAAGGATGGTTTGGAAACAATCTCGCCATCTTACATGGTTAATGACAAAAGAGGCAAATTCCCTCAGCTGAACATCCCCTAGACAAGTAATGGATTAGATGGAGAGTTAATATAACAAGCCCTATCATGTAAATATAATTCACATAACAGATGTTGATCCTCAAAGTCACTCTTCAAAAAAGTCTCCAAAAACTAAGCAACTGTTGCCAAATCAAATGATCTCCCTTCTTTCAGAGCCCTTAATTGAAATAGAGTTGTCTGCTCATGGAGAAAGACAAGGTAAGAGGGAGATGGAGCCCTACAACTCAATAATTCTAGGGAAAGAGCATACATTTTGTCTTTTTCTCGTTACAGGGACTTAAGTTTCTTCAATCCCTCCAATTTTTCTTGAAGTTTCTCCAACCAAAGTTTCAGGAAGAATAGCTCCTCAACCCACTTTTCTCTCAGCCCCTTAATGGCATTCCTATGTTCTTGGAGAGAGATCATACCCGACCTGAGCTAATCAATCCACTTGAGCCATTTATCCAACTTGAGATTTAACCAGAGAATCCTGTTCTCTAGCTGTTGAAATCTTTTGTCTTCTACCTCCTTTTCATCATCAGAGTCTAGATAAATAACTTCCTTGTTTTGATTTGGCACTATAACAGTTTCATCCTCTATTGGAGTTACAGTGGTCTATGCCTGTAATGCAGTCTTAGCCATGGATTCTGGGGATGCTGGTTCTTGTGTAACAGTATCCTTTATTTCCATATCAAACTCAGCCAACTCAGTTTTTGTTGCAACAAATTGTGGAAACACTAGTTCTTATGTAACAGTGTTTTCTTCTTGGTCCTTGATAACAAATGTTGATGTCTGAGTTGCAGCTTCACTAAATATTTTCAAGGGTATTGGTTCTTGTGTGACAGTCCCTTGTTCTTTAATTTATTGGAACTGCTGAGATTTTTTATGGGTTATATCAAGTTTCCTTGACTGATGAGACTGGTCCTGAAGAAGCTCGGTATCCCATGATGGTTGGGACTGGACTATTTCATCTCCTAAATTCAAATCAGGGATCTCTTTAATTCTTGGCTCATTTTCCCCCATCAATTCGATTTCTGGAATTCCTTCTTCCACCTCCTCTATCTGTACATGCCTTTGTGATACATCTCCCAACACAACAACTCTATGTACTGCTGCAAAAAATATATCTCCACACTCAGGAAAAACAGTCTTTCCATACTTCTGATTTTCAAATGCGAAAGATGAATTTTCAAATAAGTTTGCAACATTTTCTAATGTGTTCAAATTCTTCTCTGCTTGCTTTCCAGCTCATTTCGCAATATATGCACCTCCTCTTTTAATAATTCATTTTCAAGCAGGAGATTTTCGATTTGAGGTTCTTCTATGGAAGGTTCCTGCATAGCAGCAGATGACTTGGGGTTCAAAATGGGAATCTCTATATCTACCCCTGTTATAGGTGCTTTCTCTACCATAGGTGACTCCCTATTCTCTCTGACTTCTCCTGCTGTATCTGCTAAGGGTGCTTCAATATTACCCCCAATTGCATCCATTATCTCTGCTTCTTCTGCTATCTCTGCTACCCTTGCTTCTATTGCAGCTGCTTCTGCTGCTGCTGTTGTCACAGCTGCTTCTGTTGTTGCTACTGTCATAGCTACTTCTGCTACCACAGCTGATCGAGTCCTTCTTTTCCTCACCATTCCCACTGGGTGTTCCTCACTGCTTACTACTACTAATGCTTTGACAACTCTGATTCTTCTTTTCTTTGCTGCAGTAGGTGTATGACCCTTGTTTCTTGGTCCTACACTTTGTTTCTTTGACACAGGGGTCTTTACCTCGGTCTTTTCTTCTTCAATAATGGTACCCCTTATCTATGGAGAGGACACAACCTCCAAAATTTCCATAGTCCCTTCTTCTACTATTCATTTCTGATATCCTTCCTCACGAATTCTTGGTCTACAATTGCAGCTTCTACTGTCGTAGCTTCAACAGCTGCTCCAGTTTCAACTTCTTTTATTTGAGTATCTACTTCTGCATTTACATCTTCTAATTTTTCTGCCTCCTGCTCCATGGTTTCCATCACAATTTCCTCAACAACAAGGTTTTCTATTGATGTTGTTTCTCCCTTATTTACTTCCTCTTCATCACTGGTCTAGTTTTCTAATGCTCCGTCCTCCCCCCCAACTGGATTTGAGGAACACCGGTCCTCACTATCTTCACCAACATCCTCCATTTCCAATAGAGGTGGTATGATTGGCACATCTCTAGCCAGAAATTGTTCCCAGGTTAAATTACGATTTGCAATGGATCTTAAGACTAGTAATTTGATTAGGCCATGATTAGTAAGGGAGGAAACTAGGTGTTGGGAAGTTTGTGCATATCCAGCCATAGTTTGTAGGGCTTTAAGTAGATAAAATGGTATATTCACCAAATTGCCATGGCATAAATGAGACAGTAAGGGAAGTTTAGAGAAGGAAACAATTTGGTACCTACCTCCACAAGAGATGTATCTTTTCACAAAGATTGACACTTGGTTCCAAGGTGGTGGTAAAGATGCAAGTTCCAGCCCATGGCGCTTTGGACTAACCTGCTCTCCAACTGCCAAAAATTCCCTCACCGCATTTGCATTATGTTCCTTCCGTCCAAATAACTTCTTACCAACCAGGGGTAATCCAGTAACCTCATATATGATTTCTTCTGTAACATCCACATGTAGACCCCTGACCTCAGAATGAGTATCAGTTAGGTTGAGGGAAAATTGCAATGCAGTTTCTGTGTGGAAAATGTTCAACCGTTCAAAGTATGCCATCCAACCTGTTGCTGTAAAAATATTAAGAACTTCTGCATTGGCACGTACATCTTTTGTATTTACTGGTCCATGTCAGACTGGGTTTCCCATTTTAATCCCTCCTCAAAGTTCAGAACAAACGCAACAATTTCTAGTCTAGATGTGGAAGTTGAAGTTTTACAAATATGCAAAGGGTCATTAGGGTTCAAAAATCAGGTTTTAGGCAAGTCTGCGGCAGTATGAACATTCCATTGAAATGATGAAGTTGGAAGAATTGGGGTAACAGGTGCAAATCGGGTAAGGTGATGGGAAATAAATACAACCATGATCCTGACATAATCCCTAGAGGTTAATTCATATGGGTTCATTAATCGAGGGTTACGACAATACATAATCGTTATTACCGTATTTAATTTTCTGCCAAATCATGTAAAAGGTGTGATACGTACCTTTGCATTTATGAGTTTGAGACATGGATCAATCATTACATCCGGCCGTCATCCTTGTGAGTATGAATGCACATGTGCTGAAGTGATGTGGCCACTGCCACCTGGGCTGACAGCTACTGAAGAAACACGAAATTTTCCTTCGTGGAAAACCATGATTGGATCTTGTGGAGTGAGCAACAAAACTGACGCCTAATTGAATCATTATTGGCATCATCAATCAGAGAGAAGACAAACTGGCGGAGTCACAACTGCTAGACTTAGTAAAATAAGCAAAAATGGCGGAGTCGCAGCTGTACGGAAGGAGCGGAAATGAAGTGGAAATAACAAAGTCGCAATTGCTGAATTTAGTAGAATAGTCAAGAATAGCGGAGTCACAGCTGCTGGTTTTAGCAGAATAGTAAAAAATAGCAGAGTTGCAGCAACTGGGTTTAGCGGAATAGTCAAGAATAGCAGAGTTGCAACTATTGCATCTGGCGGATTGGTTAGGAATAACGGAGTTGCAGCTGCTGAAATAGTAAGAATAGTCAAGGATAGCGGAGTTGCAGTTGCTGCATTTGGTGGATTGGTCAGGAATAGCGGAGTCATAGCTGCTGAAATAGTAAGAATGAGCAAGATAAGGAGTCGTAGCTGCGCGATATGATGTAACAAGCAAATTTTCAGCTGGTTGCTGAAAGATAACTAATCATCTATCTTCTTAAAAAGAGCTTTATTAGATCAGGAACAAATGCAAGGTGCCCGCAGTCGTTTGGACCAGTCACGACCATTATTCCTCCAATTAGTTCCTACACAGAATTATTCAAACAAACCCAATCAAATGCAAAATGAAAAAAAAATAGATAAAATACAGAATGAAAAAAAAATGGATTATTTATGTACAAATCACGTGGATATTGCAGTTCTTAAAAATTGACAGAGGTTGAGAAAAATCCTTGTCCCTACGTTAGCTAATAATCTGGATCACCTGCAACATGTGAAACGAAAGCTTCCCTTGAGATCGGCTTGTGATACAGTCGCAGCCGATGACCATTTGCGAATAATGGTATTTTGTTTTCATCGATTGTGATCAACCAGACTGTTCCATTATCAAATACCCGATCTATCTGATAGGGGCCCAACAAACGGGTGCACAATTCGCCTTTAAAGTCCCTCTTAAACCATGAATCATACAACAGGGCTAGTCCCCCTCTTGGAAGACTTTCTTCTTTATAAATCGATCATGCCACTTAGAGTGTTGTTGTTGGATTAAAGCTGTATGATGTACTGCAGCTGTGCGCTTCTCATCCAATTCATTGAGCTGATTCAGTCGGTTCCTCTGTGCCTCTGATAAATCCAGGTTTGCTTCCACAACTGTTTTCAAGGTTCTGATTTCAAATTCAATTGGAAAAACAATGTTCTTACCATACACTAACTCATATGGGGAAAAACCAGTCGTGTTACGCCACATGGTACGATAGGCCCATAGTGCCTCTAGAATCCTTTCAGCCCAATCCTTACGATGGCTCTTCATTGTTTTTGTCAAAATAGCCTCAATAACCTTGTTTGTGCTCTCCACTTGGCCATTGGCCTTTGGATGATATGGCAAGGTTATTCTGTGCTGAATATGAAATTTCTGCAACAGTGCTTCCAGCTTGTGAGACACAAACTGTGGTCCACCATCTGTAATGATTTCCTTAGGTACTCCGAACCAAGTAAAAATCTCGTCATATAGGAAATCAATCACAGCCTGATCATTGGCCTTAACCAAGGCTACAGCTTCTACCCATTTGGTAATGTAATCTGTGCAAACCAAGATGTGAACTTTCTGCTTTGAGGGAGGGTTAATAGGCCCTACAAAATCGAGAGCCCACCTATCAAATGGTTCAACCACAAGCTGTGGCTGCAAAGGCATCTCATCTAATCTATTGGGTTGGTCCATCCTTTGGCAGCTATCACATGCCTGAACATACTTCATTGCATCCCTGAACAATGTGGGCCAGAAATAGCCCATTCTCAAAACTTTATGACCTATCCTTTTGTCAGCAAAATGTCCCCCACAGGGCTCATCATGGCAAGCTTTAAGAATGCTAAATATTTCATCTTCTCTAACACATCTTCTGATCTCTAAATCAAGCCCTGTGTAGAAAAGATGACGATCAATCCAGCAGTACCTAGCACTATGTTGTATGATCTTCCTTTTTTCTCTCTTTGACAGATGTGCTGGGAGCTTACCTGCAGCCAAAAAGTTAGCAATATCTACATAGCATGGGGAATGAGCTGATACTACAAACAAATGTTCGTCAGGGAAGGAATCTTCAACTGGTAAATTGTCATCATTATTAGTAAGTCGAGATAAAAAATCTGCAACAATATTTTCCTTTCCCGGTCTATCAATAATTGTGATATCAAATTCATGTAACAGTAACAACCATCTAGTAACTCTAGCATTCATGATTGTTTTATTCATTAAATACTCGATAGCAAAATGATCAGTGTGCACAAAAGTAGAATATCCAGTAATATAATGTCTAAATTTGTTGATGGCATAAACAATGGCAAGAAATTGCTTTTCTGTGACAGTATAATTCAGTTCAGCAGGAGACAAATTTTTACTAACGTAGTAAATAGCATAAGGGGCATTATCTTCCTGTTGTCCCAAAACTGCTCCAATGGTAGCATCTGAATCATCTGAAGAAATGTGAAAAGGAAGATCCCAATTGGGCCCTTGTAATATGGGTGTTGTAGATAGCCTTCTCTTTATCTCAATAAACGTTGTTTGGCATGCATCATTCAAGACGAACTGTGCATCCTTCATCAACAGAGTGAACAAAGGAGAAGCTAGTTTGGAAAAGTTTTCTATGAACCTTATGTAATAACCAGCATGCCCCAAGAAGCTACATACATCCTTCTGAGTTCCAGGAGTTGGTATGTTTTCAATTACCTTGATTTTGGATGGATCTACCTGGATACCATCATAAGAGATGAAGTGCCCCGGCACTATGCCCTCACTCATCATCATGTGGCACTTTTCAGTGCTCAAAGAGAGTTGGATTTCTTCACAGCGTTTCAAGACCTTTTCTTATTTCTTCAGTGCTTCTTCATAACTATCACCATATGGAGTAAAGTCATCCATAAAAATTTCCATGCAATCATTCACCATTTCTGAAAAGATTCCAATCACTGCTCTCTGAAATGTAGCTGGTGCGTTGCACAACCCAAAAGGAAGTACTCGGTATGCAAAATTTCCCCAAGGGCAGGTGAAAGTGGTTTTGTCCTGGTCTTCTAGAGCAATCTAGATCTGGTTATAGCCATTAAAGCCATCCAGAAAGGAGAAATATTTTTTCCCAGACAAGGTATCAAGGACCTGATTGATGAAAGGTAAGGGGAAATGGTCCTTCTGCATCGCTTTGTTCAATTCTCTGTAATCCATGCAAACCCTCCATTTCCCATTCTTTCTTGGCACAATCACAAGTGGAGAAACCCACTCACTATCTGAAATCAAGTATATGAATCATGCTTCCAAAAGTTTTTGGATTTCTTCTTTAAATATGTCCCTTAGGTTCAGGTTCATCCTTCGTTATGGTTGACATACAGGCCTGGAGTCGCTCTTAATATAAATGTGATGGGTGCACAGATGAGAAGGAATTCCTTTCATGTCTGTGTACTCCCAAGTGAAAGCTCCCCTACGCTGTTTTAGCAGAGTGACTAGCTGTTCCAACTCGCTAGGTGCCAAATTAGGATTGATATTCAATGTTTTTCCTAGCCCAATTTCTACTGGACCACTCTTCGAATTCTTAAGTACTGGAATTATACTGTCATCACCAATTAGCATTTCTTCTGTAAGATTTTCTTGTTCTATTGCAGCTAGAGTACTATCTAAGATCTGATAAACAATTTTATTGGCTGACGTGGGCTCACTGATGAAACTATTAATGGCATCATCCTCTGTTTCATATTTAAACATTAGGGCTCTCCCTATGGTTAATAATGGTTGCACACCCTCTTCCTCCTCCAAATGTTCCCATAATGGAGTCTCAGCTTCTGTTCTTGGTCGAGCTGGAGGGTATAGGGTTAGGCTCTTGATCTCAGTTCCATCTTAAATGGTCATAGATCATAACCGACAGGTGATACAGGCATCTGCTGTGGCCAACCACGGTCTTCCCAGGATCAGTGGGTGTCCCCTCAACTAGGATTTTGGCTGTAACACCAAGAAATCCATAGGGTATTCCCACGAATCGACTGAGAACACAAGGTCATCTAGGATCCCTTCAGGCTTGATCGTTGATCTATCAGCAAGTTCCCAAATAGTAGGGGTTGGCCGAAGATTAGTGAGTCCCAATTTCTTCATAGTTTCTATGGTCATAATGTTAATAGCTGCGCCTAAATCCACCAAGACATTTGGAATTTGTGTGTTCCCTATGTGAACTGTAACAATCGGGTTCCCAGGGTCATCGTATTTTCCCACAGGGGCCTTCCCCATTATTAATTCTGAAAGCTTTCCCAACATGTGGACAGTGGGGGGGTCCCTGGGCCTTCTTCCTGGTTTCTTGACACATAAATATTTAACAGTCTTGGCATAAATGGGCACATCATGGAGGGCCTGTAACAGTGGAATTTTAACATACAAATTTTACAATTCTCCCACGAGATCAAATTGGGGTTGTTCCATTGTTTTCTACAGGGCCAATCATTCAGGGTATGGTAGTTCTCTATTCAACTGTGTAGGCTCTGACACATCGTGTGTTTCTTTTTGAGTTTCAGCTATTGTTTCAGTAGGAGTATCAACATCCTCAATAATGGGGCTTGCCGAATTAACCATGTTCTCATAGTGATTTACTCCAGTTTCAATCACTGGGGATGAAACATCCTCAGTGATAATAGGTTCCACCACCCTTCCTGATCGTAATTGTATATCATTGTAGGGAATCTGGGTGATGGAATGAGCAGGCATGTTGGCAGTCTCAAATTGATGGACTGCTTTATTGTTTGGGTTCAGGTTAGGTTGTGCAGGTAGCTGTGGTCAAAGTGGTGCATTCATAGGTGCGGCATTATTTTGGAAAGGGAGTTGTGGTTGCTGATACTGTTAAGGAGGGTACTGTTGATATTGAGTCTGGTGATGGGAAAAGTTATTTCCTTGGTAAGAATTTCTCCAGTTGGAATTCCAAGGAGCATGGTTTGACTGTTGTGACCATGGTGTCCATGAGTTAGGATCTTACATTGGGTTCTGAGATGGATGCCACTGTTTGTTAGAATAATGTGAAGGGAATTGTGTATTCATATTATGCATATTGTTCATTCCATTCAAATTATTCAGAAAAAATGTTGGGTCTGGATTCATACCTTGGTTTCGAGGCTACCATGGTTTCTTATGTGCCATGAAGTATGTTGGCTCCACATCTAGAATAGATGTGTGCAGGAATTCTTTGACCTTAGGTAAGGAAGTATATTCCTTAGTATCATGCTCGAGTTCACATAACGTACATACCTCTGCTTTTTCCAACGGTCATTCCTTCAGTGGGTGCTTTTTCCTACATCTAGGACAGAATACACCAAGTGTAAGATCTTCTACCACTTGCTTCTACTTTTCTCTCATGACATCTAACTCTGAGGAAATGGAGCTCATCATGTCTGTTTTAAAATTCTCCAGTAAGTTTCCTATTTATGCTTGAGTGGCCCCTCCACTAGCTTACTTTTGAGTCCTAGTGAAGACATCCTGGTCTCGGTCTTTGTCTCATTTGTTGGTTCTAAAGGATCCCTTGGAGTACCTTAGACATAATTCAACAATATTTTTGAAAGGTTCCTTTGAGATATCCCCTTTTCCCACTAGATTTAACATATCAAGGCAGTCTTCTCTAATTCCTCTTAGTAAGATAATCTTGGGCACACACTTTCCAATCTCAGCATGACCAGATCTTTGTAAATTGTACAACAATCTTTCCACAACATCTTCCAAACTTTCTTCATCCTTCTGAACCATTTTAAACAGCTCCTCTTTTCTATCCCTAGTTCTGCAATATTCTCGGTACTTAGAAAGGAAGGTGTTTTTCATTTGGTCCCAAGTAGTAATGGTCTCACGACCCAGACTCATGAACCAACGCAGACAATTTCCTTTCAAGGTGGCTAGGAATAAATTCATCTTCTGAGCACTAGAGGTGTAATCATAGCTGGGACAGAGGATATCAAACTCAAAAAGAAACTCATCAGGATCCTCAGAGGACTTACCATGAAAATTCGGGAGAATTGATGGTGAGATATTTTTCATAGGAGCTGCTCTAGGTATCTTGAGGATAGGGAATTCTAATGTAGCCACAGTATTACCAGGATGCTTATTTTCTCCTTCTTCCTCCCGGTTATTCCCATGTTCATTCTTTCCCTCCTATTCTCTACCAGCCATGGTTCTAGTCCAAAATTCAACAACTTCATTTATGCGTTCTTCCTCTGCTTTAGCTTCTTCTTCTCTTCTCCTCTCTTCTTATCACCTTCTCTCTTCCTTTTCTATTCAACAAGTCTCCAACCAAACCTCTTTAGTAATTCTGGTTCCATTGATATGATATATCTCCTCTCTATCTAGTGCACCTATAGTGCTTCCCTTATCTTCAGGAGCTTTACTTTCTGCAACAGTAGTTGAAGGTCCCGTTGTATTCTCCACTGTGGATGCTGAATGTTCAAGATTAGGAGGAACAAAATTTCCCCTGCCTATAGAGTTCCACGGTGGTCTAGTTGAAGAATCAACTCTAGAAATTATCTCATCAATGTATGCGTGTCTTCCCTGACCTATATTACGACCTCGACCTCTTCCACCTGCAATGTTAGAATTCAAAGGGGGTTCTCGATTTGTTTTTCTTGTATTCATGCATGCTGTAAATAATTGAACTAAAATAAAATCAAATGAAACCAACTACTAACTCTATCTATCTATAACCATCCCCGGCAATGGTGCCAAAATGTTGGTCACCCTATATGTTAGTTAATTAAAGCTAGCACACAAGATGGTCAATATAAATTGTCAAACCCAGGGAGGTCTTTTGTTTCAATGGTAATAAGCATAATTTGTGCATAAACATGTCAAGTAGTTGATTTACTAAATGTAGATAATGATCCTACCAATCTATCCAGCCAAACTCACTCCAGAAAGTAGACTAATCTAATTCACACATCTAAGGATTTGATTGAAACTACCTTCCTACAGAAATCACCCAGTAGTTATAAAATTAAGAATAGAAATAAATTAGATTGCTTTTGCAAGAAGTTAAATCCTATAATTATCAAACTACAATAATTGATCTTTACCAAAATGATCCATCCAATAGCTACTCTTACTCAATCATAATCTGCCTACTTTAAATCAATTGAAGATACAACAACAACCAGAATCTAAGCTTGGACTCTAACTGATAATTACTAGAAATCCTAGAAAGTATAAACAACTGAAATATATTGGAGATGAGCTTGGTTGTTATAGCTGATTTAGACACACATGCATTAACTGAATTATCCTACACAATCGACTATCACACCAATATGTTACAACTATTCAAGATGCAATTATGAACTACCAAAAGGAAAGCTAATTCTCTGTTGCAGCTACCAGTAACATCTGCAATAATTCCACACCACACAACAGAAGGAAAGCTAAATTACCCTACCTACTTAAACCGGCTATCTCTGTGAGAAGGTGGGCCCTGGCCTTCTAACAGAGACGCCGAGAATCATAACAAATTAAGACAAAGAAATGAAGAACTCTGCTCTCATATTAATGATGGAAATTGACAGTATCAACGCTCTGTTACAACTTATGCAAAATGGTAATTGTCCAACCCCAAGCTACAAGAGCCTTTGCATATTTATGCATTGAAATTGTAGATCACGATCCACTAAACTTGTGCAGCAATGAAGATCTATGATCTTCATGCTGCAGAGTTACAACTAACTATTATAGCCCTATTGATGTTACTCATGAAGGAGTTGTTACTCCAGTAATCAATGGATCAATTGATTTGGCAAGATAGAATATGATTTGTCTATTGCAGCTAGGTTCTGTTTCAGTGGAAACCTGTTACAAATTCTTGTGAATGAATGCGCTATCCCTTGGAGTTATGAGGAGCTGGTGCTTTGAATATTTACAGCTGGCGCCACTTGGCTAATAAACCTTCTCTTTAGACCTTGACTAAATGAAATCACACAGATCAGAATAAACTAAGGACTAGGATCTCGAATCTTAACAATCTTAGGCATAAAATAAATAAAGCAATAACGAATTATACCTGTCAACATCATTGATTGATCTAAAGAAAGACATGGATATAGCTTATGAAATTAGGATGAAATTAGGGAAAAATGATGTAATAGGGATGGCCAAAAAGGGGCATTTCCTAGACCCAACACAGGGATGAAATTTTCCTTACTGAAACTTGCTTGGGAATTTCTCTTTCCAACCTTGCTCTATTAGGATATTCCTATACTCCATCCTATTCCCACCAGTATTTTGATCATTTACATTTTTAGTCATGCATACACTTTTAGGGTTTGCATGCATTCTAGGGTTTGCATGCATCCCAGTCATCAGTCCAGCACCTAGCCCTCAGTTAGCCAGCCCCCAGGATATTCTCACTATTCATTTTTAGCCCTCCAGTTTCTTAATGCACCCTTCTTCCTTGATTTTAGGGAGCAACTCGCCCTTCTTCACCTACCAGTCCAGTTGTCTTCAGTTTATACTCAGTTACACTCAGTTATACTTAGTTACACTCAGTTACACCTACCAGAGTTAGTTTGACTGATGGTTGACATTTACTTGAGCATTGATGACTCCACTGATGATGATGAAGACTTCCAGTTGTGCTCCAATGACACTCTATTGATCTTATGATCACTCTAAGAGGCTAATTTGACTTGCCACCTTTGGCATTTGAATCCTCTCTACCATTGTACTATTTATTTGTCCATATTGTGATTAATTAACTAGTGTGTGTGAAGTACTATTGCTTCTATCTGAGTTCTACTGTACCATATTATTCTGTTGCTCATTATATTGTATTGTTCACTCTTCTTCTATTTTCCCACCTAATCATAATTACTCTTGTGAGGCATACATCATCTGTTAGATCTGCTGTGAGGATTTTCGCATGGTATCAAAGCATGTTGAGAGTATTTTTTATCTCCGTTCTTGAGAGTTTTTTGCAGGTTATTACCAAGATTTCAAGTGCAGCAGTTTCTGCATCTTTGCAGCAATATTCTCTATTTTTTTTTGCAGGTCTTCTACAACTTCAATGTATCCAGAATTATAAGAAATCACTCCTCTTTCTCTATTCAACTATGATGAATGGAAACCAAAAATAATAGCATATTTGAAGAGCCATGATCTCTTTGATTATTATTTTGAAAGAGAGTTTGAATCCTCTGAAGAGAAGATTGATTGGTTGAATAAAGGTGCAATGCACATTGGAAGAATGAAGCTTACTATGCCGGATTACATATTGTTCCCAATCATTATTTATATTGAAACTCCACAAGAGCTATGGGCTCACCTAGATGAAGAATTTGGAAGAAAGAATGAAGGACTTGGTCCTAACCCATTCGAAAGCAAGAAAAGTGATGCATTCATTCCTCTTGATGGTCTCTTAGATCATGAACTAGTATTATCTCATATTGAAGTTGTTGACAAAGAACTTGCAGATTCTCCACTCATGCTCAAACCTTCTTCTCTTTTTGTGCCAGCTCACACTCTAGATATTGTAGAAGGTCCTAAATCCTCTCTTGCACCAAAGTCTGTTGGTTTGCATCATGATCACATGATTATTTCGGAGGTCAAAATAGCTATTGAAGGTAATGCATTCGCTCCTCTCCAGCTATCTCCTCTTTTATACTGCTATATTATCATAATTCCATGCTTTCAGAAGGTCATTGAAGAATATGGCCATTGCCATTTGCTTGGGAATATTTCTCATGCATCTACTGGTTTTGATCTCACCTCTCATGGTTCAAAGGAGATCTCAAGAAACCATGATTCAAGTCTTGTATCTAATTTGGAGTCTAAGCAATTAATGCTTGGGATAATTTCTCATGCATATGATAGTTTTGATCTCACCCCTACTGGTTCAAAGGAGATCTCAAGAAACTGTTTTTTAAGTCTTAAATCTAATTTGGGTTTCAAGCAATTATCATTTGATGGTTCTTTTTGGCATAATCTCACCCATGATGGTTCGAAGGAGAAGACAAAAGACTATTTTCATATTCATGATTTTGATCCTACCTCAGCTGATTCAAATCACAGGTTCAAGGATCATCCTTGTACTTTTGGATTTGTTCTCATCACATTCGATCTGAAGAGCAAGTACAAGCACATGTTTTTTGAGCATGATCCACTTCTTCCCAAGAAGAAGATACCTCCATACTTATGACCAAGCATCACACCTGCTTGAGTTTGGAGCATTTATTTTTGTGTGTGCCTTACAGTCTGTTTTTTGAGGAGGGGGTATGTTTCCAATGAAATTTTCCCACTTCCTTGGTTTATTGATTGTTATTATTCATTGTATTGGGTGACCTTTGGTCTTAGTTACTAGAGCCCAGGATGGATTAAGGGGGGGTGTTAGGATATTCCTATACTCCATCCTAGTCCCACCAGTATTTTGATAATTTACATTTTCAGTCATGCATGCACTTTTAGGGTTTGCATGCATTCTAGGGTTTGCATGCATCCCAGTCATCAGTCCAACACCTAGCCCTCAGTTCGCCAGCCCCTAGGAGCTTCTCACTATTCAATTTTAGCCATCTAGTTGCTTAATGTGCCCTTCTTCCTTTATTTTAGGACGCAACTCGCCCTTCTTCACCTACCAGTCCAGTTGTCTTCAGTTTATACTCAGTTACACTTAGTTACACTTAGTTACACTCAGTTACACTCAGTTACATCTACCAGAGTTAGTTTGACTAATGGTTGACAATTACTTGAGCATTGATGACTCCACTGATGATGATGAAGACTTCCAGTTGTGCTCTGACGATCATGAGGACACCTAGTTGTGCTCCAATGACACTCTATTGATCTTATGATCCCTTTGAGAGGCTAATTCGAATTGCTACCTTAGGCATTCGAATCCTCTCTACCATTGTACTATTTATTTGTACATATTGTGATTAATTAACTAGTGTGTGTGAAGTATTATTGCTTCTATCTGAGTTCTACTGTACCATATTATTCTGTTGCTCATTATACTTTATTGTTCACTCTTCTTCTATTTTCCGGCTTAATCATAATTACTCTTGTGAGGTATACATCATCTCTTAGATCTACTGTGAGGATTTTCACATGGTCTTCCCTCTTCATCAATGCATTCAAGTACCTTCTCATAGAAATCAATCTTGGCTCTCTATCTTTCCAACCAGTCCATACCTATTTGGTAATCATAAGATCCTAATGGTAGGACATTCAAATTTACCCTTTTGAGGAGCCCATTCAACTCCATGGGACACTCCATTACCACTTCACTCACCTTTCTCTTGGTCCCTATGGCTAATTGAACTAGCCACGACTTACTATGATTTACTTTACTTAGAGAACTACCTTCAACCACCTTAGGAGGCACATAACTATGAGTAGATCCTGGATCAATCAAAACAGAAATAGATTGCTGAGCAATCTTACCTTCAACTTCGACCACTGCTAGTTGATGGTCTACTTGGTGATCATCCAGTGCTACATAAATTTGGGGTGTTTCCCTTGCTATATCTTCCACTATAGTTGCTTCTTCTAAGTTATGCAAGATCCAAGGATTCTCCCTTCAATGTGGAAAATCTCTAATACTGTGGTTTCCTCCACATCCCCAACACTGAAGTGGTCCTTTTGATGCTTGTTTTGCTGCTACTGATGGCTTGAATCCACTTCTTGTCTGATGTCCGTATGTAAACTTTCTGGGATGACTTCTAAATGGTGGTTTGAATCCACTTTTCCTTTGTTCAAACCTCCCTCTTGTCTTTCCTTTCCATGTTGGCTGAGCCTATGATTTTCCCTTGCTCTACTCATAGAAATGCATTGCCATTCTAATGGATTCATCAAGGCTTAGTGGATTTCCAAACTCAATCCTAATTCCGAACAAAGATGGGACTTGGGGCATGTGCATCGACTACAGAGCTCTCAAAAAAATATCGGTGAAGAATTGGTACCCTCTGCCACGGATAGACGAGCTCATCGACTGTCTAAAAGGTGCTAAATTCTTTACCAAGCTCGACCTCAAGTCAAGATACCATCAAATTTCAATCGAGCCCTTAGATGTGTGGAAAAATGCTATCAAAACCAAGGAAGGATTGTTTGAATGGTTATTCATGCCTTTTGGCTTAACAAACGCACCTGCGACCTTCATGCGACATATGGATAACCTTCTTTGACCTTTCATCGGCAAATGGGTTATTTTCTATCTTGACGACATACTGATTTTCAGTCGATCATGGGAAGAAAATGTTGGACATCTTCGACAAGTCCTCGACATTCTCCAGCAACATCGGCTCTATTTGAACATGGACAAGTGCTCTTTTACGATGACCAACATCAAATATTTTGGGTGTGTAATTGACTCTACAGGCATTGACGTCGATCCATAAAAAGTACAGATCCTCAAAGATTGGCCCATTCCTAGAATAATTCAAGAACTAAGAAGTTTTCTTGGTTTGGTGAATTTATATCGATGGTTCATACTCGGCTTCAGTCACATAGGCTGGCCCTTGAATCAGTTGACGAAGGGAAACAGGAAAACTGTCTTCCAGTGGACAACAACACAACAAGCAGCTTTTGAATAGCTCAAACACAAGCTCTGCACTGCACCAGTACATGTGTTACCTTATTTGCATCATCCCTTTGAGATTGAGATGGATGCATCGGACTATACCTTGGGCGTAGTGATCACCCATTCGCTTTTCATTCCAAGAATTTTAATGACACAGTTAGAAGATACTCGACATACGAAAAAGAACTGTATGCCATTGTGCAAGCTCCCAAGCAATGGAGGGATTACATCCTATTAAGGAAACGGTCATTCTCACTGATCACAAGCCTATACAGTTCAATCCAACACAATCAAAGTTGCAGGCAAACCGATAACTCAAGTGGATTAATTACCTACAACAATTCTAGTTGGTGATTAAGTATTGGAAAGGTAAAACTAACGCAGCCTCCAATTGCCTCATTCGACCACCCATTACTCTCCTTTTGACAGTGATGAGTATGCAGGGATATGACATGACCACTTGGCCATAGTCGTATGAGGACGATGGAAACTTCTCAACAGTCTACCAATAGTTAACGACTAACAATTTTTCGACCTCAGACTCCGACTACTTCCTAAAAGACACCTTGATATACAAGCTTGGACAGCTTTGTGTACCGATCGGTGAGCATCGACAACAACTCATTTGGGACGCACACTACAACAAGACTGCAGGACACTTTGGAGTAGAAAAGAGACTTTCTATTGTGCAGAAGTATTTCTTCTGGCCTACACTTAAATCCGGCGTCAATAAGTACATTCGATCATGCATGGTTTGCGCCATTGCTAAGCCACCTAATTGACGAAATGGATTGTACACACATCTATTAGTTCCTAGTCGACCATGGGAATCTATTTCTATGGACTACTTGACATGTTATCCTACTACCAAACATCAGCATGACACCATATTAGTAGTAGTTGACCAATTTTCCAATATTTCCATTCGCATACCATGTAAGAAGACCATGACAGCGTAGCATACCACTCAGCTCTTCTTTACACATGTTTGGAAACACTTTGGTTTACCCACAACCATCATTTCTGACCAAGATTCCAGATTCATCAGCATCTTTTGGAAGACCCTCTGGAAACAGCTAGACACATGACTCTCATTGTCGACAGCTTTCCATCCTCAGACTGATGGATAGATGGAAGTTGTAAATCGCTTGGTAGTACAATTGCTTTGCATGTACAATCACTAGCATCGATGCACATGGGATGAAATTCTTCCATACATCCAGCACAGCTACAATCGTGCTTAGCACAACTCTATAGGAAAGGTTCCATTTGAAGTCTATTACATATTTAAACCCCCAGTGCCTATCAACTTGATCGTCTCCTCAACACAGCCAAACTCCGACACAGACTGTAGATAGAGAGAAGTTGATAAAACAGTCATGTTTCAAGGACAGATTTGTGACATCTAGAAGCAAGCATAGGATATGTTGCACAAATCCAATGAGAAATATAAGGCTCGACACGAAAATCATCGTATTCCTCATACATTCCAAATTAGGGATAAGGTTTGGCTCCATCTTAAGAAGGAGCACTTCACTGGTCCTTTCAAGAAGTTCAAGCCTTTGCAATATGGCCCATACAGTATTCTTCGACAGATTGGTGAAAATGATTCCAAGCTTGACATTCCTACATGCCGGGGTCTGCATCCAGTCTTCAACATGGATCTACTTCGACCATACCATGCACCTTTGTTGGAACAAAATGACTTCTCAACAGAAACACCTGAATACATCCATCTAGATGTTTAGGAGCCTCTTCCTTGCGACACCATTGTGGGACGATGAGTATGCCTTACGAGGATGAACACAATCGCCTTGTTTCAGGTTGCCAAAGCTGGACAAATCCCATCTCAAGGCAAGTGGTACTATGCTACTGAAGTGATCAAAAAGTTTCCTCACTTTCACGAGAAAACAATGGGGTCCATTGTTTCTTAAGGAAGGAGGTATGATCCGCATCATATTCGGCAAGTCATCGATGTCGATACAACTTCGACAAGTTTCAACTTCGACAGGTTTATATTTCGACACAACTCTGACGAGTCTCGACTTCGACATACTACAACACACTCCACACCTTTGACATGTTCAACAACCTCATAGCTCGTGACATCGACATGTAGCATCAACATCCGACCAAGCACTATCAAACTTCGTCAGACTGTCTCTCTGTCTACTAGTCGACTGTAACAGTTGAACTGTTGAAACCGTTATAACTTCTTCTTTGTAACTAAACGTAACGGGCAGGAACCCAAGCATCTTAGAATTCTATTTAATCATGTATAACATTGTAACATATATCAATTTTTATCTAATTCCAAGTAATACAAGAATAGTTCGCATTCCTGCATATTGTCGGTGCGTATTTGTTTTTATCTGTATTACATAAACCTACTTGTTCTCATTTTTTCTATTAAGCTTCCACCATAAGAGAGCCGACTCATTCAGTTGAATTGTTGTCCCCCTCGTGCTTCCTGGACACGACCCAGATCAAATTCTTCATTGCAAGAATCCATGCCTCTTCCTCTTGACCTATCTTACCTCACCCCTCAAATGTTGGAGGCCTTGCCTTCCTAAATTCTCCCTGTGGGATCCCTCTAAATTTCTTTATTCTCGCGATTCTGTTGGAAGTATGCCTTGGAATTCTTTGAGAATATCTAGAGTCACATGACCTGCTGGATAAAGATCTTGAGGAGGGTGTTCTATTCTTTGTGCTCACGAAACACTTTATAGGGCTTGGAGTCCTCTCCCAAGAACAACCTCTAGAGTGACTGCCTGCATCTCTTCCTTCTCTGCCCACATTGTTTGGGTTGGACCCAAGGTTCATCCTCTAATGCATGTCAGTGAGGATCTGCAAAATGGTGTTATCGGACAATCCACTTGAGCGGATGCGAGCAGGATATCCCTAGTTCAAAGTGAGTCTAGAACAAATAGAACAGACTACTAATGCATTTCCTAGATCTACTTAAGGATCGCGTATTAGATGTCTTACCCTTCACTTATCAATCCTTTCTCCTGAATGCTGCTCCACGTCTTGCGGTTGTCAGATCCAAGCTGTAAGACCTGTCAAGGCAAGAAATAAGAGAAACAAGTAAAATACATCTATACAATAAGAGATCTAAGTAAACAGTTAAGCATTTAAACTACTCAATATCATTACACACATGAACAAAATTGGTGGAAAGCATCTATATTACTGTAAAAAGAGGGAAGTACATAATAGAGATATAGAACGACAACCAAGGCTTAACGCTGCATCCCTTCTCCAACAAAGCAAATTTCCATATCCTTCCAAGGAAGTATGAATTATCCAATAGGTGAGTGAAGATGTTCCAAGGGTGATTTCACCAGCATGTAGATACCATAGAATTCCTCCCCTTGGGATGGGAGTGAGCTTCATTTAAATAGGACTAAGTGGATAGGATATGTTGAGATATGATAGGAGAGTCTTAAGGGATCTCTCCAAAGTATTAGGAACCGAGTGCCAACTCCTCCAAGAGGTCAAGGATAGAGTCCCAAGTCAGCAAGCTTCGAGAAGGACCTCGAAGAAGCTATTTTTGCTATCTAACTGACTTCGTCGCACCCAATAATGAGGCAAGGTGCAACGTCGCATGTTGCTCATGTGTATCCTGCGACGACCTCTCAAAACCTAGCAAAATTCGGTACAAATCCTCCCTGGGTGATTACTTAGTCAAGATATCTTCAGGGGTGTATACACTAAATCTTATGGTGGGTAGATTTTGGGTGTAACAGAATGCCCCCCAAAGCATGAAGCTGTTGATGATAGACATGTGAAGTGCTTTGATAGAAGAAATGGCAATAGACTTGTTGGACAAAGGACACTGCTGCAGTACAACTGACTCTGAACTGACAATCTCATATAAAGTACAACATGGATGCCGACCAATACAGTGTAGATCCATGGTAGTAATGACCGAATGAACACAATCATGGATACTAGACACAAGCGTAGATCCATGATGAGATGACAACACAGCCACGACCAATATAAATGTGGATCTGTGTGATATAACTCAATACAAACTCCATCGCAACCTGGGTAAAACATGACTCCCCAGGGTCTTCAAGCTGAACCCACAATGATGCAAATCTATCCATGTGATTACAAATGCCTTGATGTCGAACATGATAGAAACCACTTGATTACTGGCCATTGATATAAACCATTAACAAGTGCGAGGGAAATCACCATTGATGTCAATGATTCCCAAGGTATCACAGTACATGTCATCAAGCATGAATAAATGAGTTGAAGTCGAACGCAAGATGAAATCTTTCAATCAAGATTGAATGATGTAAACTCATGTTGAAAGCGAGGTAACCCACCATTGAGGCATGCATGGCCAAGGTACTTGATTGGTTTCTAGATTCAATCCTCGGATGATGTGTTGAAGTCAACAAGGATGAATCCATCGAAGGAGGGCCATGATGAATCCCCCAACAATCGACATGAAACACGACAAAAATGTATAGAGTAGATTGGATGGTACAGTAACATGCAAGACTGACTTAGAGTAGACCAACGTGATAGTGGGTGTACTGACTACAAATGATAAATGATAGACATATTCTTGAACATGGGCATGGCATGACTTGGTAGTATTGACACGATGAGTGCGACACAAATTCTTAAAGCGACTAATGATGGAAGCTTTTCTTTGAATGACTCAAAGGAGTAACAAGACTCAGGAAATAAGTGGAACTCGAGGACAAACGGATGATCCAAATGTTGTATGCAAATGCAGATGAGTGCGATGTTCAAGAATGATTACATACTGCCACTAACAAGGTATGTAACACAAACGATTTCCTTTTTCCCCATCATGAATGATGAGTGCCTCATGTGTTTTTTACGAGCTTGATGAGGGTAACCAAATACTCGGTATAGCTGATCTCATAGATGAGTCCAATCCCAAAATTTTTCCAAACCTGGGATAGGAGAGGTTCATCCCATGACGGGCCCTTGAATGTGAGAATTTAACGAGTCCATAGAAGGTAAAATCAGTTGTCATTTCATGTTTAGAGAGTCTGAAAAGAACTAAAGAAGACTCCAACTGTCCTTTTTCGTAAAGTTAGCCTCATCACCCGAAAAAGGGTAAAACAACGTGGGAGAGGACTCTTCCAGTCATGATTGGATGGAGTATACTTTTTTTTTAATTAGTGCCTCCTGGTCTGAAAAAGGGGTAAACTATCACCAAAAAGATGACCATTCAAATACTTTAACAAGCGTGAAGGCGACAAGTTCACTTGGAAATCTTTTCATTTTTCGAGAGCCTGAAAAGAGCTTAACGGAAGATTCCGGGGGGTGTCCTTTTCCGTGGGAGTTTAACGAGCCCGAAAAAGTGATAAATCATAACTCGGTACTTGTTCTCATAGTTTCATGAGTATGAGAACAACAGAAGAGTAAACTCATCATCACACAATAATTACAAACTAACCGTTGCAAAAATAATGACAAAACATTCAAGGGAGTGTTCATTCCTGTGATGACCGTTGTGATATGAGAAACGACACAAAAGACTACTCAGAACTCCTGCACACTAGAAAATATGTTAAATAACCCCAAATATGACAAAAATGGTTAAAACTATGATAAAATGCCCAAAAACAGCAGATCTCTCCAGACACCAGCCAAAAACATCTGACCCCACGCATAGTAGGTCCCCCTCAGCACAGAATCCACCATCATTGTTTGTCCCCTCGACAAACGATGTGGCGCTGCAGCACCCAACACCTGCAGAACACAAGCCCCAACAACCCACATGTCCCACTTTCGCAAAGATCTCAGGCTCAAAGCGTTGTTCTGCATAATCGCCCCAGCAACACAGAAGGTCTCCAAGATATCCTCGGTATCCACACCTACCGGGATCGTCGGCAGAAGATCCCCTACCTCCCCTAAGCAAGGAAACCCGGTAATAAAGTATACATCAGTAAGGGTGATCTCTAACCTCTCACCCCCAACAATAAACGCACCCTCTGCAGGGACCCAAAGACTCACCAATTTGTTCAGTAGTGGTCCTATTGAACGCATCAGTGGAATCTGAGTGAACTTCAGGAGCCCACTCACAGCCAAAGCCTACTGGACCCCTTGATCAGTCTGAATCCGGATCATCAAATCCTCCTTCATTTCTCGCTCTTACACCCAGATTTTTTGGGCATTTTTTCCATGCCCCCTTGTCACCTCGGTTTACATGCCACATCAACCATCGTCCATTTTTGACAAGTTTGATATCGTCGGATTCAGTTTTCTATGCTCGTGATGACGCTTGAGATCATTTCTCACTCCCACGCCCAGATTTTTTGGGCATTTTTTCCCATGCCCCCTCATCGCCTCGATTTGCATGCCACATCAGTCGTCGTCCATTTTTGACAAGTTTGATATCGTCGGATTCATTTTTCTGCGCTTGTGATGATGCTTGAGATAATTTCTCGCTCTCACCCCATAATTTTTGGGCATTTTTTTCAAAATGCCACTCATCACCTCAGTTTATGTGCCACATTGGTCGTTGCCCCTTTTTGACAATCTTTATGTCACCGGATTCTGTATTCCACACTCATGACGATACTTGAGACCTTTTCTCGCTCTCATCAATCCCTTTTTGTTCGGTATAGTTTTACCCCTTTTTCAGGCCGAACAATCCCTTTTATGAAAAAGGCACTTAGGGAGATTTTGTTCAGCTCTTTTCTGATTCCTAAAACAATGAAAAGATCGCCAAGCAACCTTGCTTCCTTTCATGCTCACTAAACGTATCTGAAAGGGCGTCTACATGGTATAAGTTTACCCCTTTTCGGGACCTTGTAGACTAATTACAAAAAAGGAATACTTTAGTCACATCGGCTAGAAGACTTTTCCATTTGCATCATTTTATGATTTTTCGGTCCTTGGAGACTAACTTACGAAAAAGAACACCAATGGAATCCACTTACTTCTTTCAGACTCTCTAAACATGAAAGAGACCATGAGCAATCACCATACTGGGCTCGTAAAAACCCATAGGACGGTACTCACAACCACTGTAGAGTCTTCTTATCATTTTCAGACTCCTTAAAAATGAAAGCACCCATGAGCACGAACAGTCCTAGGCTCACAGAATCCACAGGATAGTACCATTTCAGAGCACACATTTAACCCTTCTTGGAGCTCATTAAAACTACGAAGAAGTACCCAATGATGCTCCTCGGTGCCATAACAGATCACGTCTACTCATATGGTAGCTTCCCCATTTTGGTCGCCTTTGTTCAGAGTATTATGCAGTATGTCACCTTGAGAATTCCTCGACAACACCCATCAGCTCGTCCCCCCCCCAGAGTTAATACATACCCTTCAGTCGTTAAAACCTATGATCGACGCACCTACAAGTTAGTTCCCTACGCTGCCAGGTCAACCATGTCATCATGCTTTGAACAAAGGAAGTTTGAGTCTACCCACTCTATGACCCCAATTACTTCCCATCCCCGCAAGTATGTCAGTCCTACCATCAGCACTACCACACTTTAGTTCTACAACTCGTGCTCGTATCAAGGAAACATCATTTCCTTGTTAGTTGTTGGTCTCCCTCTGTCGACGACACCCAAATTTATTCCAGAGGATAGACTTAGAGGTCCCTGTGTCTTGGACTCATCACCATTTATGATGAGTGCCTACAAATCATTTCGAGAAGAGTCCTCAGTGCCTCTCCAAATGGTTGTTTCTCACATGCTCAACTTCAACACCTTGATCACATCGTTGAGACTCGCACAGGGTATTGGTCCATTCAGTTATTTGTTGAAGACCCCGGATACCACCTGACTCTTCCACATTTGAGAGTCTACTTATGGAAACAACCAATTACATTTTTCCTATAGATATCCGAGTTGCGCATGGCGATAGTATTCAGATGTACCCCAGTTTTAAACTCCCTCAAGTATATAGTTACATGTACTTCTCAGAGTTGACTCAGAGTCATCGACTCCCTAAAAATGTTGGACACCTTTAGATTCACCAGTTCATCAACCCTTCTGAGACCTCGTTCAGAATGGTTGTCGCTTTATTCCATTGTATCAGTTATTGAGATCAATCATGTCATGATCATGAGTACATCCCAAAATAGTGTCCCCTTTGGACCATCATGATGTACCAACATATTTTTTATGTATTATTCAGGTCCCCCTTCTTGGGACTTATTGTTATGTATATGTCTTGATACGAGCATGGGTATGCCCGCCTCGTCCATTATCAGAGATTATTCCTCATTCATATTGAGTCCATGTAATATTGTTTGTTTTGAAGCTTCCAAGGGTCGTGGATCCAGTCTCCAACCGGTCTCTTCTCTTCCCCAAACCCTAGGAAAAAGACAAAAGAACTATGATGTCTATCGGCCATACGATGAGCTCCTGCCCTCACACATCAGGGGGCAATCTGTTAACACCCAAAAAGTGCTCACTAGCTCATTTCCTTATTCACATGACCCATTTGTCCACTTTTCCACCATTTGAGCCTCTAAAGCTATCACAAGGTCACCAAAAGACCATAATACACTCCTTTTCCCCCTCAAAATGAATATTTTTTCTCAAAAAGCATAAAAAACCCTCAAAAAGGGTCTGAAATTCCCAAAAATATTAAAAAGGGAATAAAAATATTCAAAATATTCAAAAAAAGAAAAAGGAGGGAAAAGGTACCTAAACCATGTTGGTCGATACCATTGGTTTCCTCAAAACCATAATGGTATTCCCCACCACCAAAAACTATAAAAAGGTGGTAGGGGCTCCTCACTTTCCATCCATCCATCATCCTATCCTCATGCTGTCAAAATCTCTCATGAGACTTTTGGCCATTTTCAGCATCTTGGAGAAGGGACCTTTGGAGCTTGGAGCTACTCACCTTGGGAGTTGCTCAACACAAATCCTCACCATTTGAGGTATCTTAATACAAAATACTTATTCTTTTATTTCTTGTTCTTGAATCGTTTTTAAAAAAATTATTTGTTATATGCACATGCTAGTTTAGATTTATATTTAATTTATAATTTTTTTTGCTTTCAATATTGAAACTGCTATCACATTGTTGATAGGTGCCCATTTCACAAAGCTTGGTTGCAAAACCAAGCCAACAAGGAGCAGGTAAGCCTAAACTTCATCCAGCAACTTTCCAGTGGATAAGATTTTGTTTTTAGGTTCATTTTTGGGGTTTTTTGATGAATTCATGGAGGGCTATTGCACCCTAAACTCGTCGCAATTGGCCCTTCCAGGAACTGTGACGAGACCAACTCGACGCAAGTCTCGAATGAGTGAATTGCGACAACATCGCACTATATGCAAAAGTACGGTGCGATGGCGGAGATGCATTTGCCAAACATCAAAATAAACCCAAAAAATGAACTTGTTGTGGTTGGAGTAGGATCTAAGAGTGTTTAAATGTCCCTTTTGGTAGGTTGCTAGAAAACCAACATGGTTTTAGAGTGGCGGGAAAGAGAACACAAAGTATAACATGTACAAGCTGAAAACGATCCACAATGCATGGATGACTTGAGGAACTGCGGTTTGCTCAATTTCTTTGAGATTCAGGGGATGAGATCCCAAATCCCGTTGCTATCACACATGCTCCATAGTTGGGATGCGGCCTAGCAACATTTTGTGATTGGTAAGCACATTGTCACAATAGATGTTGAGGACATCTATTTTCTTACTGGTTTGTCCTGGAGAGGGGACCCTGTATCTTTTATTAGAACATGGGCTAGTGACCACACAGTCGATGACATGGTGTCATAGCATTGTACCACTCTTGCTCGATCTTCCAATGGGAATATTCCTATTAGAGATGTGGTGAGACGTCCACTGTGTACCATATTGTTTACTATAACTAGAGTGGCAGGAAGCCAAGCCCCACACATGGCCACTCAGGCTCAGATGCTTTATGCGGAGGGCTGCATGTACCGCAGGGTTTTCAACTAGTGCGAGGGTCTCCACGCAAACATCCAAGCTCAGCTGACCAAGTGTTGGCAAGGAGAGCTCAAGCAGTTTGGTTATGGATCAATTGTGGTATCGTTCCTCTTGGAGTAGATCCCTCTCTTGCGTCTACAGATAGTACTAGATGACAGGGATCCTAGAGATCCCCACATGCTCAGATGGGCTGAGTTGATGACCCGCCATGGTGGAGGACCTATAATTAGCTTTGGTCCCGAGTTCTTCAGCTGGCTAGAAGGCCAGTTACTCATGGTCGAGGACTTCCTGTACAACAATATGAATTTCAGAGAGGATCCTAACTTGGTGCTACCCGAGGGTGCAACATGGGGTGACATAGGTGAGAACAAAAACCCTTGTACTTTTAGTTTTGCATATTTATCATTTTTTTGATGCAGTACAGACAAGTATGTAACATGTGTGTGTAGATGTGGGGCTCGTACGGCCGGTAGGACTTTCCCTTCTGGTGAGGAGAGATAGAGGTGGGGAAGCAAATGTGCCCCCAAGTGCTCATGCTACCATCGAAGAGATGGAGGAGGTATACCGGAACTTGTCCCAGTTGACAGTAGAGGTTCCTGATCCAGCAATAGATGACCTTCCGAGACCTATGCAAAGGTTTGGGGTTGGAGCATCCGTACGCTTCAATTCCCTACTCTGCAAGGTAGTGAGGACCATGGATTGCTTCCTTACTCAGTGATAGCGGGTTTTCCATGCTAGGGGTGGTGTATGGGTCAGGAACTAGGCCTGATGATACTATTATACTTATACTGAGAGCTTAGAGGCCTCAGGTTTTGTACTACTAAAAGATACGAGACTTCAGATTTTGTAGAGACTCACTAAAAGCCATTGTGCTTCAAATTTTGTACCAACACTACTTTTGAATGATATATATATATACAGACATTCCCAGCGATTTATACATTATGTGTTTTAAAATGATGAGTGATGTGATCTTGTTTACATGTTTGCTTTTATACAGTGCATTATTTACATGTTGTGAATGCTTTTACATATTATGAATATTATGTGTGTGTGATGTACCAATCCGAGATGAAGTTGGCCATCGAGTCAGCAACTGTGTTTAACTCTCGTGGAATGTGTAGGTACTGAATGGATTCAAATGAACTTTGCAAGAGACGTACTCGTCTGAAGAGATGAAGTAATGTGGGATCACAGATGGCGTAAACCCGGTTAAGATGGGAAACCACTAATTGAGAATCCATGTGGATGGAAATGTGGTTCATACCCAAGGAAGTGGCATTAGCTAGGGTTCTGATTACTACCTGATATTCTGTGGCATTGTTGGTCGCAAACCCTAGGCAACTTCCTCCTAAGCCAATGAGCTCACCTATTGGGGAATATAGTACCTAGGCTGCCGAAGCAATGTTACAAGTATGTCGGCTGGTGCTGTCCATGAATCCATAGCACATTTCCAATTGCACATGCAGACAGAACATGGTATAAGGTGTGGAAACAAGATCTAAAGACACTAAAAAATGCATCACAGCACACAAAAACACAAAAAACATGCCATGTACAGTATATACAAGAAAGTCTAAGTGTGACAAGTTTAGGCATAGTATCTCTTCAGGTAAAGTCAATTGCGGGGTTCACCCAAAGAGATTCCACCATAGTATTCAAGCTTGTAAGCTCCCTTTTCCAAAACACGTTTGACAATGTAAGGTCCATGCCACATGGATTCGAACTTTCCTGCTCCTAGTTTGTCGTGCTTCTGGTCATAAGTGAGGACCAGGTCACCCTCGTTAAAGGTATGAGGTTCAACTGACTTTTCGTATTGAGCTTTGATGTGTTTCTTATATGTTTCATTAGCAAGAGCGGCATCTCGACAGGACTCGTCAAGTTTTGCTAAGTGCAGGAGACGTTCTTCCTTGGCAGTAGTATTAGGAAGAAGTTTGACAGTGAGTTGTAGAGATAGAATTTCGCACTCTATAGGTAGGACAGCCTCCAATCCATAGACCAATTGGAAAGGAGTGAAACCTGTGGCAGTTTTAACGGAGGTTCTATAGGCCCATAATGCTTAAAAGAGCATGTTATGCCAATTGGTTTTCTGCGTACCTACCATCCTTTGGACCATAGTTTTCAAGACTTTGTTAATGGGCTCGCCTTGTCCATTGGACTGTGGGTAGTAGGGTGTTGAATTTTCATGGCGAAAACCCAACCTATCGCTCAATTCATCAACCATATGGTTTTGAAAAATGGGAGCCATGATCGGTAACAATAGCCAGAGGAACTCCAAACTGCGCTATTACATGATTGAACATGAAGAGTGCGGTGGTTTTGCTGTCGTTCTGGTCTGTAGGCATAGCCTAGGCCCACTTTGTAAAGTAATCCACAGCTACAATGATGTAACTATGCCCCCCGGCCAAGGTAGGATTACAATGCATAAATTCGATGCCCCATTTTGCGAAGGAGCCCACGCAAAAACTGGGTGTAATGGGGCGGGATGGGTGCGCTTCTTTGTATGGAAGTGTTGGCAAGGAGGACATTTTTTTACCGCCTCAACACAATCTTTGAAGATAGTAGGCCAATAATATCTTGCGCACAAAATCTTCTAGGCTATAGAAATCCTAGAGAGGTGACCTCCACATGCCCCAACGTGATAGTCATTTAGAACGCGTTCGGCTTCATCGTGACTTAGACAACATCGAAGAATTGAATCAATGCCACAGCGATACAAAGTATCATTAATGATTAAATAATACTTCGCATGGTGACGTATCCTATGATGGCTATCGCGAGAGAGTTGAAGGTGGAAGCGTTGGGTTTGAAGATATAATGAGATATCTCCATACCATGGATCAGTCATGCTGATGAGAAACAATTATTCATCTAGAAAAGAGTCATTGTGCTCAATTTCTGCATCAGGACGGGGAAGGTCACAGATCAGCTAGACAAACACCAAAGAATTTTTTGAATTGGCTTTCTCAAAAAGAAGATCAAATTCTTATAGTATCACGATCCAACATGAATACTTTCCCCCAAGCACCTGTCGTGTCAAGACGTGGTACATGGGGTTCGAGTCTGCGATGATGGTGGTGGTGCGGAGGAAGATATAGTGCCAAAACTTTTGGACGGCGATGACCGCCGCGAATGCGAGTTTTTCGACATGTGAATATCTAGTTTCAGTGTTTGCAAGACCCTTACTTGCATAGTATATTACATGTTCCTGGGCATTTTGATCCTCCTGTACCAAAACCATGGCGATAGTGGTAGCAGAAGCGGCAAGATATAAGATATAATCTCGATTATAATTGGGCGGTTTGAGCATAGGGGCATGCGTGATGGCATGTTTGATACTATCGAAGGATTTTTGAGCTTGGTAGTCCCAAATGAATGAGATGTCCTTCTTGAGCAGTCTCATGTACCCCTAAGTCTTCTCCACAAAGTTGCAAACAAAATGTCTTAAATAAGTCACCTTCCCTTGGAGACTTTGAAGTTCCATCACATCAGTGGGGGGTGGCAGGTTGATGATGGCCTCCACCTTTAAGGGATCAATGCGGATCCCATCCTTCAAAAAAGATAAATCCTAGGAGGCGTTCGGACTCAATGGAAAAGATACACTTATGGGGATTCAGACGGATATTGTACCGTTTTCATCTGAGGAAAATGGCCATTAGATGATCAATGTGGAACTCGCGGTGCTTTGAGTGAGCAGGGAGATCATCTAGGTAAGGTTCCACAAAGTCCTTAATGTCATGGAAGGCATAAGACATATCCCACTAAAATGTGGCACCAACATTTTTAAGGCCAAATGGGATTTTGCGGTATGAAAATGTTCCCCACAAGGAGATGAAAGTCGGCTTGTGTTGGTTGGATGGGTTAATCTCAATTTGGTTGTAACCAGAAAAGCCATCCATAAATGAGAATATGACGCTTCTAGCACAATTGTCGATAATCTGGTCGATGAAGGGGGTCGGGTATATGTCTTTTGGACAATCCCGGTTAAGGTCCCGATAATCGACACAGACGTGAATGGTACCCTAATTTTTGTTCACAGGGACGATGTTTGAGACCCAATCCGTCAATGGGACAGGATAAATAAAACCAGCCTTTAAGAGCTTTTCAATCTCTGCCTTGATTACCACCGTCTTCCGGGGGTGTACTAGTCACAAGTTTTGGCGTATAGGTTTGACATCAGGATATGTTTTCATTTCATGAGAAACAATCACATGGTCTATCCAAGGAATCTCCTCATAGGACCAAGCAATTACGTCTCAAAATTGCTTGAATAAGGCCGTGCCAGCAGCTATTTCTTCAGGGGAACACTTCTGGCCTATGCGAATGTGTTCCA
Organism: Larix kaempferi; assembly: GCA_027924585.1. Lineage (NCBI taxonomy): Eukaryota > Viridiplantae > Streptophyta > Pinopsida > Pinales > Pinaceae > Larix > Larix kaempferi. The sequence continues at coordinate 1,897,529 of BSBM01000005.1, read as the reverse complement.
CTATACCAGGTTTCACCGAGATGTCTACTGGGGTGGTTGGCTCAATGTTGGCCAAGTTTCCATCCTTGTCCATAAGACATGTAAGGATGGGGGAATGAGGTAATGGGTAGATGTCTGGTGAAAATAGGGTGTGAACATTGTCCTCTATGTACTCCAAAGGAGGAAGAAAATATGACCTATGGTGGAGATCATCCCATGGCCCGTCGTCAACATTCATAACTTCCATGATGGACTCGTCTGAATGAAAACTCCAAAGTAAGAGATAAGGTAGAGATGATGTCCGTCGTAGAGAACAGGATGGAGAGGCCATGGTTAAATGGTCTTCTAGTGCTGATTGGATAGCCTCATAAATATGTTCAGTGGGTGAAAGAGGCATTATATCTCCAAGCAGGTGTGTTGTGGCTTCATCCAGTACAAGGAAAGTATCGGTAGAGTGAGATGAAATCTCTATGTAGATCATGTTCACCGTAGCAACATGATTAGGGGGGTCCGTCACCAGAAAAACACCCATGAGAGATGAATATTTCAAAAGGCCAACCCCTATACTCTCATACTATTTTGACATTTGTCCAATGGAAGGAACATGGTCACCAGGATGAGTAGTAACGTCTGGTGCGGAAAAATCTAATTGGTCAATAGTAACAATTCATCCTTGGTGGAGGAATTGTACTATGCAGAAGACTGAAGAGGATACCTCCTGCATGGCATAAAACCAATTGCAACCAAGCAAGAGATTATAATCTATTGGGGCCAAGACCACTTCCACGTTAACGGTTACGGTCTTTCTGCCCAACTCAACTGCAAGAGCTTGTAAGAGAAAATGAGGTTGAAAGCCACGCCCGTCGAATGCTTTCAACGTGGTAGGAGAACGATTCAATTTGGGGGAGCCAATGGCTCTCCAACAGGCGATCGACATATAGAAGTGGAGGTGCCTTCATCTAAAAGGGTACGATGGACAATATTCACAGCAATGTTCGTAGAAACTTGGAATATGAGCTGGTGGGAAAGCCTCGGCTTGAAGTGGTCAAGTCGGAACATGATGGTATTCGAGGAATCGGGGTCGACTGCACTGATGGCTGCAAGGAGAGTTTTGCATTGATTAGGACAATTCTGCAAAACTTCCAGGGTAGACATGGCACAAAAAGCTTGTGCCAAGTCTTCTACGATATTGTAATTTTGTGTCGCCCGAGCGTTGGGATTGAAAGCAGCTTTTTGAATCGTACTCTTGGGCGGTCGCAATATCGAGTCTAAGGATGGCTTCTCAATGGTGAGAGATGTTGATGGTACAGTGACATCAGTTAAGGAGTCAAAAGCTTTTTCAGCATTACTTCCAGTGGGTTCCTTCGAAGGGACCGATTCGTAAGATCGTGAGAGAGTGTTTGATCGTATCATTACGCACTATGAGAACATGTGTTGTATTGGATGGTTCCCCCTAGGCTGGGGTGGTTTGAGCTATCATCTACTGGTTTTGAGTAGGAATAAGATCATTGTGGACTGTGGGAGTTGGTTTACCCCTAAGAAACTTCTTTACTTCGTCTCTATGGGGACATCCTTTGGAGAAGTGGTCATCTCCACACAGTAAACAAGGATGCTTTAGCTTCCCTTTCTACTTGGTATCGTCAAGAGTGCTCTTTTGTTCCTACTGGGTGGAAGACCTTTTGGGTTTCCCCTTGTTCTTCTTTTTGCCGCCAGACTTTTGAGATGAAGCTGATTGGACAGAATTCACCTCTTCAGTTAGAGCAGGAGTGGTGGATTTGGTGGTGCTGTGGCCAGCCTGAGTCGGTAATGGGGAGGAACCGTGAAGGTTGGATGATCCAACAGTGCTAGAAGCAAGATGGGTGTTAAGGGATCCAATGATTCCATCAGTTTCGAGTCCCTTATGTGGTTTCGCAGGGTCATTAACGTCACAGGGTGTGTCAAGTAGAATATCAAACAAAGTGCCAGATTGAGTGTAGACTCGGTCTAGTACATGCGCACTTGCGATGGCTTGTTCTTCGATGAAAACACCTCGCATGGAAACATCTCTTGCTATGGTAGGGATGAGGGATTTTGTAAACCAGTCTGCTAGGAGCTGATCTAGAATAGGAGCTTTAATGAGACGTTGTCTCCTTCACCACTCGTGGATATGATCAGAAATATGAGTGGCGATATTTTGACAGAGCGAGGTTAATAGCTCAGTACAACTTTCATACCGTGTGGGCAGCTAGAAATGTGTCAAAAAGTTCATGGCAAGAGAACCAAAATCAGGAAAAGAATGAGGTGGCAACTCAATGTACCACTTGGAAGCCGAACCGGTGAGAGCCCTTCGAAACAATCTAAGACGAATCGAGTCGTCCATTAAGGAATTAGATGAACACCATAAATGGTAAGTCATCACGTGGTTTTTAGGGTCTTCACCTGGCTTGCTGTCAAATTTGGGGATATCAAATAGAAGTTTCACCAAATTGGTGGCCAGCTAGATCCGTGGTAAATAGGATCATTGATTAAATGGGATAGGTTAGGCATGTCCAAAGTAGCCAGGAAGGGCAGCTGCGGGTTAGGCTGCGTGTATTGATAATACGGATAAGGCATGTAAAGACCAGTATGACTGTAAGGTGTACCAGGAGGAAATTGGTCGTAGGGGGGTGTGCCACCCGGACCGTAAGGGGGTCCGCCACCATAAGGTGGTCCATTCCAATAAGGTGGGGGTCCAACTCCACCACCGGGAGGGGGTGGAGGTCTTCCACTGCCACTGAGAGGAGGTGGGGGTCCATAACTATAATAAAGCGTCCCACCACCGCCTCCACCTGCAGGGGGTGGTGGACCACCTCCGCCGCCAAAAGGATGGGGGCCCCCACCACCTCCGCCGACGGAAGGATGAGGGTCTCCACCAACACCACCACCACCATAGTAATTAGGTCCTCCACTATGATAGGGTGGTACCCCGCTGCCTCCGCTAGGAGGGGGTGGTGGACCATTCCTTCCACCACTGGAAGGGTGAGGGATATTGTTGGTAAAATGAGGTGGGGGCCCACCGCCTCTATCAGGAGGTGGGGGAGAACCGATCAGGGGTGGTGGTACTTGAGGGATAGTTGGTGGGGGTCCATGTTGCAACATAGGTTGTTGCCCCCACAGAGTGTATGGATTCCCGGGATAAGGTATCCCGTATGGTGCGTTTTCAGGATTAGATTGGCCCGGCGCAGGGTTAACAAAACCTAGATATGCTTGAATCCATGAGGGTAGGGTTACATTGTATGGCCCCCCAATATACTGCAGGGTCTAGCAATATGATGCGACAAAGAGGATTGGGACTGTACCCTTGCCTGCATACCCAATTACCTAGACAATACGTGCATGCTAATCTCCCCGAGTGTTGTTCTCGGTGTATTTCTTTTCCAAGATAGCCAAATGGTTAACTCAGTTGGTTTCAGGAATCCTAGTGGTGTCTCTCGATATACGCAAGGTACGTGCGAGATCAAATCCATAGTGGTGTTTTCTAATGCACAACCGTTCGGCAAGAGACCTTCCGATATACTACCGAGTACGTGATACACCCTTCGATATACGCCAAGTATGGATTATGGTACTTGGTGAGTACGTGAAGGAGCTCGATATACCGATAAGTACGTAGAAGACTACAATACCCCCGAGATACAGTGTTGGCAAATAACGACAGCTGCCACACTTAATGACACCGAAACACATCTCTAACTTACACACAAGTTGCTAAAAATTTTACCTATTTCTACCGTTAATTTTATCTTGGACGGTTAGGTGAATGCATGAGGTGAGTACATAATCGGAAGCATAATGCAAGCCCTAGCTACATGCACGAAATATTCTTTTCTTTCAATGAATTCTAGCTATGGGAAGGAGAAATCTTTTTCTTTCCGTTGAGATTTCCAAAACAACACAATGCAACACAATCCCAATTCAAACAAAACTTGACTATGAAAGTATTCTTTTCCTTTTTCAATGAAACACAAAAATCACGACACTACTATCCAAATCACAACATTTTTTTATTTTCCTTTTCAAAACGAGAATGATACTAGGCAATGAAAAGAGAGAATTCTAAGATGGAGTATGCAAGATTTTCAATTTCACTTTCAATGGCCCAAAAGCAATGAAAAATAAAACATGCACTTATCTTTCCCTAGCATGGAAACACTTTTGCAAAATTGGAAGCGTAGCTTGAATCTTTCAAGAAGATGAGCAATTCATATTTCAAGAAAAACATAAATGATTATACATTCATTCAATTTTGCAAAAGATTGATAAATGAAACATTCCAATGCAAGAACATTTTTCTTTCAAAAACACTTAAGAAATGATGGGGAAGAAGCACTTTTAAACTTTTAAATAGATGCATCAACGAATAAACTTGATAACAATTGAGCTTTCAGATCTAAATGAACGAAAAGAAAACACTACTTGCAGCACTAGTACACTAAGAAAACTCAAGAAAAGACAAGCACTCAATCAAGCTGAAAGGCACACTTAACTCAAAACCAAGCAATAGCAAGCAAATCAAGCAAGCAAAGCTCAAACAAAAATAAATGTAAATGAGGTATGGAGGTTGATCTAATGCAATGACCAGATCAGGGATGGAAGGAAGGGAATGCAAGGGTGAGCGGATGAAGGTGGAGGAGACAAGAGTATCCACCACTACCGGTCTTCAAGCTCATCCAAGACGGAACCCAAAATCAATCCAAAGAAAACCAAACTCTCAAAACACAAGTCAAAAATGGGATCTCTAGATGGATTTTGCAGCACAGAGGGAGTTCATACAGAAAATCAAAGTCCAGACTGTCAAATGGAGGGGAGATGCCTATATGCTAAATTTTGACAAATCGGCGCACTCTCTGCTTGTACATAGTGTGACATCGTAGTTCACCAATGTGGGAAGTGTGATGATGTCACAGTTTACTAATGAAAGGGATGCAACGAGCGACTAACAGGTAAAGAACAGAGGCCAGAAATGACACAGTTTTGCTCTGTTCTCACTACCTAGGTGCGACGGGTGAAGTCTAAAATAAAAAATGAATCAGATCTCTCAGTAATGAACCATGGAATGGTTTGGGAATGAGTCGTATAAACTCAGAGAAAGTAGATTAGAATCTTCAATATGAAGATCTAACAGTGAAATCAACTTCAACAAGTAAATGGAAAAAATAAAAAGGCTCGTGTCAAGCAATCAACTGAAAATGACTCTCAGATTGACAACTACTGACCAGATTCTATATCTCCCCAGTATGGTTGCCAGATTTGTTATTGGACAATCCACTCGAGCGGACGCAAGCAGGATATCCCTAGCTCAAAGTGAGTCTAGAACAAATAGAACAAACTACTAATGCATTTCCTAGATCTACTCAAGGATTGAGCATTAGATGTCTTATCCTTCACTTTGCAATCCTTTCTCCTGAATGCTGCTCCACGTCTCGCGGTCGTCAAATCCAAGTTGCAAGACCTGTCAAGACAAGAAACAAGTAAAAGACATCTATATAATAAGAGATCTAAGTAAACAGTTAAGCAGGTAAACTACTCAATATCATTACAGACATGAACAATATTGGTGGAAAGCATTTGTATTACTGTAAAAAGAGGGAAGTACAAAGCCAATTGCCATATCCTTCCAAGGAAGTATGAATTCTCCAATAGGTGAGTGGAGATGTTCCAAGGGTGATTTCACCAGCATGTAGATACCATAGACTTCCTCCCCTTAGGATGGGAGTGAGCTTCATTTAAATAGGACTAAGTGGATAGGATATGTTGAGATATGATACGAGAGGCTTAAGGGATCTCTCCAAAGTATTAGGAACTATGTGCCAGCTCCTCCAAGAGGTTAGGGATAGGGTCCCAAGTCAGCAAGCTTCAAGAAGGACCTCGAAGAAGCTATTTTTGCTATCTAACTGACTTTGTTGCACCCTGTAATGAGGCAAGGTGTGACGTCACATGTTGCTAATGTGCAACTTGCGACGACCTCTCAAAACCTCGCATAATTGGGTACAAATCCTCCCTGGGTGATTACTTATTCAAGATATCTTCAGGGGTGTATACACTGAATCTTATGGGGGGTATATTTTGGGTGTAACAATGGAAGCATTGAGTTGATCTTGTTCTTCATGGTCCTTCATCCACCTTTCATTAAATCTCACCATGGTTTCAACTAAGTTCCGGGGAGTTATTTTCTCCCTTATCCCATTGGACTCAATTTCAGTATGTGCGTCTTGCACATTCTCTACCAACACATCCTCATCATGCTCATAAGGCTCCTGGGCATCGTCTATGGTCACCATTTTCCTGCTTTCCCTGTACGTTTCCTCTGTTGTACGATTCAACTACTAACCACTACATTCATTGTGGATTACAGAGACATTTATTATTCATTATAAGAATGCATATTAACACAAACATCCATACAAATCTCGAAATTACTCATTTGGACAATCAACCATAAGAATTTCTTTTTATCAAAAACACGGCATGGGCACTTCTCTTCCTATAAATTCATTCACATTTCGTCCCAAGAAGCCCCAGTCTTGTAACATGGGCTCTAATACCAATTTGTCACGTCCCTGATCCCCTTAGTTCCCTTCAGAGGTGATGGGAGATATCCTCAATTTTTTTTTTTAAAGTCTCCATTAATCCTCTCTGTTTTTACAAGCAGCCATAATGGCCTTCGATACGCAATCCACAATCCGCAATATGCAATCTAGGATTCAGAAAGGTGGAACCACAATTCACAGTTGGTCGAACATCCCTCCGAAGTCCGCAATCTGCAATCCACCTTACGAGATTCGGAAAGACAGAAGCCCATATGCACCTAGCCGAATTAAATTTTTGACTTCCGCAATCCGCAATGCGTAACTCAGAACTACAGAAGCCCAACTTCGCCAATCCGGAAAATTACCTTCGCAACTTTCACAATCTGCAACCTGCCCTGCGGAACTCAGAAATGTGGAAGCCCAACTTCGCCAATCCAGAAATTTTCCTTTCTGACCTCCGCAATCCGCAACCCACCTTACGGAACTCAGAAATGCGAAAGTCCAACTTCACAACCACGACGACTTTACCTTTCTGACTTCCGCAATCCGCAATCCACATGTGGAACTCGAAAATGCGGAATTCCAACTTCACAACTTCGATTATTTTAACTTTCCAAATTCCACAATCTACAATATGCATGCGGAACTCTGAAATCAGAAGCCTCAATTCGTTGTCCTGGAAAATTTACCCCTTCCAACTTCCGCAATCTGCAATCTGCATGCGAAACTCTGAAATCAGAAACTCAATTCATAGCCTGGGGAGAAATATTTCTTCTGAATTCTGGAGTCTGTAATCTTCTTTATTGATGCAGAACATCACAATTCTAACCATGCAAATCCATAGGTTGGTCCCTAACATCCGCAATCTGCAATCTGCATTGCGGATGCGGAAAGTCAGGACCACATACCCATGCACTTGCAAACTTCCCAGGATGATAACTTCATCTTCCCTCGAACAAATTGGACAAGTCCAATACCATTGTAAATCTGTTAGAGAGCTCTATGAATTGGTGTGCTCCCCTACCACATATTAGGGTTCTAACTTGGACATTTGTCCAACTGAAAGATAGCTCAAAACCTCCTCTATGCCTCTTCACCCATCTGCAACGAACTATGCCTACTTTCTGCCATGACTTACCCTTTCACTTGACCAAAAGAGGGCTCCTGAAAAAGAATAGGGGATTATCTACTTCCTTCCCCAACTCCAAGTGATTCTATGCATTCCATCTAACAGTGCATGCAATGCTTAACAAACACACATATAAGGAAAGTAAAACTAACAATGCATCTACAACTTGCAAGGTTAGCATCATATTAAACACATGCAAATGATGAAGCATTCAAACATGAACTCAGCCTCACACTCAAGCTTATACATAGTTCCCTATTGATCAATTTCATGTAATCATTTACACGAAAGAAATCACTTATATTTGGAATGAAGTTGTCCAAGCAACTAGCTAAGTGAGAGCAATGTTCCACCCAACCATAGTTCTCAGTCCAACCTACACTCTTTCAGCTGAGAAACCACTCCGGATTTGGGCTGTGTATCCACTAAGGAGGCTAATTGGGCTCTATCACAAAAAATGATCCATACTCATGCTAATCCAACATGTAGTTGGGTTTATCAAGCATGCAAGGAAAACAAGGAGGATGATTCTAAGCCAATGAGCTCAACCATATAGCTACATGCATCTCAAACCATTCAGTAGACATGACACCCATAATACTTACCTCACCCAACACAAGTAAGGCTCGCTTGTCTACTGTACAGTCCCACAGGGCCCCTTCCCTCCAGTGATCTTTAGGGTGGGAATAGAAAGGTCCAAACTACTGCTTTCATGAGACTTTAGCTTTCACTTGGTTTATCAAGCAGATCCAACCACTATTTTATCTTCTTCTTCCTTGTTATTCAAGCTTGGAACTTCTCAGGGTTGTGACCTAAGATCTGTCCCGCAACTCAATCCTCAGATATCAAATCCAGGTGTTCTCATGGGCCTTCTAAGCTTCTCACACTCTGGAATTTATCCCAGAGATTAGGCTCATAAATTCCCCAACCGATTTGACTTCCCACGTAGGGTTTCTTGTGCATTGTCGGCTCTGCACTTAGTCATTACAGAGAATCACAGTTTTCTTCTCCTCTCCTCCCTGCTAGGCTCCACGATGCATGATGAATTAGTTTGTTTGTAAACAATGGGATAGGGATCAGGGTGAGCAAATTCCTAGGTGGTAGAGTGTCTTAAGGAACAAGCAAAACAGAGCCATACCCTGCCATATGGATTTCAGGGTTGCTCCATACTCAATTGACCTCATGAATAGGCCTTCTCAACCACCTTCTTACAACATAATTAAATGTCAACATGGGATTTAAATGGTTTCACAAATGGACATGTGGCAGCATGGGTTCCAATCCCACAACCCCCTCACCGCTCCCTAGTGGATACACATGCCCCCCTTCTCCTTGGTTTCCTCCTTAGCCAGTTTTCTTGGTATTTTATTTCAATATTTAATATTTACATCGTTTGCAATATCTCATGGCTTAACAACACATTGATTATCAAAATTGTCAAATACTTGCATTTTTAAATAAAACCCGAGCATCCTCTAGCGGCCTTGGCCTTGAGCTCCACACTAGGGAAAACACACATTGCATGTATACAATATTTAGATTGAATCCAATAACCCTAAGGGGTCAAAATAGGGGTATTGCAATCCATCAAACATGAGCTCTTATGACTCCTCAATGGAGGAATGAATCACTCCAGGAATAAGCTAAGCTTCGCTATGGAAGGTAGTATGTGCTTGGAACTCATAATCTATATCTCTAAACTCCTCAATCACATGCATGTCATCATGCATCTCATGAACCACCATCTCATGAGGTTCCTCCATAGAAATTTGAATGTCATCAACCGAAAGAGAATGGATGATTTGAATGTAGGAGGGAGTATGTGATCTCTGCAATTCTTGGTGAAATTGTTCTATCTCCGTCTTGGATTCCAAAAGGGAACTTTGAGTGCTTCTCAAATAATATTGGGTGGCCAATAACTCATCATTTAGCTTTAAAATATCTTCATCATCCTTCAAGGATTCTCCCTGCAACATATGAACAAGATCATATGTCAAATAATCTCTATCATAAAGCATATCTGAAAAATTACCTTGGATTGTAGTCATTTCTTTCTAGATATTCTCCATGGCTTCAGGGAACGATTAATCTTCCAATGAAGTAGCTCTCCAATAATATTGTGAAACTGAAACATGTGTGTCATGGAGAATTTTTAATGCCTCATTGATCTCCATGTTAAGGACCTTGTTCATTATGCACATGTAATCTATTATGATCTTCATCTTGATAGGAAGTCTCGTATTCGGTCTCCTAACCTAATGGGAAGATCCCTCAGACCTCTCCCCTTAATCCTCAACCTATCCTATCTCTTTAGCCTTATAAATATTGAACCACTCTCCATTGGGAAAGGGGAGGAAGGACTATAGTACTCTCATGCTGGTGGAATTTCTCTAGGTGGTCCCTACTCATCCTTTGGGAGGAAAACATCATCCTTCGTAGGCTTGGCTTGGATTGCTGGATGGAAGTTGAAACGCTGAGGCTTAGGTTGTGACATTATTTATCTACGTATTTCCGTTTATTACATTAATACAAACTCTTTCCATAAGTATTGTTGTGTTTATAATGCTTAATATTTTCTTCCTTAACTGTTAATCTAGATCAATTCATATTTAGATATTCTTTTACTGTTTGTTTGTTTCGACATTCTTGACAAGGTTTTGTAGCTCAAGATCTGAAGGCCCTGGAGCTTGGAGTAACAAAGAGGAAAGGATTGAATACCTTAGGTAATTTATCTACCCATATACCCTACATCTCTATTGATCTAGGAAAGTAGCTTGTGTTTTGTATTTATTTGTTCTAGATCCACTTGGACTAGGGAGATATTGCTTAAGTCCACTTGAGTATATTTTCCAAAACAAAATCTGGCGACCGTACTGGGGAAGATCCACAGGTTTTATTTCATCAATTTATTATTAATCCACTTTTTAGCCTCCTAAGCCCCTCCCATCATTGGATTTTGTTATTAAAGAGTTTGTGACCTGCCCCGACTCTGTTTGGGATCAATATTATACCTCTTTCATTTTTATTTTTGGAGATACCTTTACTTTTGTTACTGGTTAGTCGCCCGATGCACCTAGGATATATATGCCCTGTTCCACTGATCTTCTGACGCACACATCCAATAGAAAGATTGCATCTCTGGTGCTATCTACCTGTTGACAACTGCGTCACTCGCACACATTTCTAGTGTGCATAGTGCATCTGACTCTCCACTTCATAATAGCAGGGTGTGCCACCCTCTATAGATTGGTGTTCAGTGCCAATTTTTCTCCATTTGGGTTTTTGGTCTGATTTTCTGAGATCTGTGTGTTGCAACTTACAGTCACAGAACCCGTAGACACATCATACAGTCATTTTCCTCTATTTTTGGGTCTTTTGAGATTTGGATCCACGTTTTCCCCTTTTAGTCAAAACTAGTGTTTTTCTTGCCTTTTTAAACAAATCCTACAGTCATTTTGACCCATATTAAGGTTTTCAGATAATTTTTGTTTTTGTGTGATTGGCTTGTTTTAAAGACTTGAAAAGTGCAGGATATCCATGTCTTTTTTAGCCTCTTTTTCTTGGGTTGTGCATCCTCTTTCATTTACATGCTGAGCTATCTAGTGATTGTTGGAAAATATTGTTTCCTTGTCTCCACTTTAGTTCAAAGAGAAGACTGCTTTTGTCACTCTTTTGCTAGATTCACAAAATTGGAAAACATAAATATTCTTCTTGATTTAACTTGATCATTTGACATTCTTGGTCTTACACTCATAAGAGAAGAAAAGTTTGTTTCAGATTTGTGTGCATTTGAGTTAGACAAGATTATTGAGTATTTTTCTTTGTCTTGCCTTTGATTGAAAACGTTTGTGGAATCCTTCTTTCCATAGATTAGATGTGTCCTTTTCGAGTGTAAAACGATGGGAAACAAATTACAATTATTGCATTTGGCTTTCATAAAAAGATCTCTTTTATTGCTTTAGGATAGTTTGGGTATGGTTTTTACATGATTGGTCATCATTCATTACAAAACTAAAATTTCATTTGCAATGGGTTGTGCATTTGGGAACAAAAAGAACTCTTCCCTACTTAGCTAGAAGTTCATTGAAGGAAAAAGACTTGCATAATTCATCTAAATTTGCATGGTTTGAGTCAAGTCTACACACCATCGAGTTGCACTTCCGCTCCCCTTGAGTAAAAAACAGCCTTTAAAATTAACACCCTAACTACACACACATTAACCTCATTTGAGGACATAAAAGACAAGTGTAGTTAGGTAGGACATCAGGGATAGGAATCCAAATAATTCCCCCTTGTCATCTTACATTTGAGACATAGTTATTTTATCTTATGGTGCTAAAATCCTCTTGTATTTGTTGACACAGTTATACACCAATTTGTTTGGGGGCCTCCCATTCCACGGAGGTAAGCAACGAGGACTGGTTCCGGATGGAATTTGTGGAATAATGCACTCAACTTAGCGCCTAAGGACATCAATCCATTGTCTTCCTTGTATTTTCCAACCTCCATACTGGTTTTACAAGGGTCAAAAGGCAGAAGCTCTAGTAAACCTTCCCACATGTGTCATGAATGAGGTATCCTAGTGACCATCCTTCCAGGGATATTTTACCCGAGATGCCTTTCGGTAGAGGGATATAACTTCATTTATATCGGACTCTCATTTCGTATTGTTCGACTTGGATTTCATCACCTTGAAGAGGATACAATCTGTTGAGGTATATGGATCTTAGATAGGAGGATTGCTTGCTCTTATACCTTGTAGAGGGTCTTTTTGTTTTTAGTGTTGCTTGTTGGCTTTCTGGCCTTGTTGCTCTTACTCGCTTGCTGTGGCATCGGTCATGGTAATTTTTTTGAGTTTTCTTTTTGACCTGTGTGCCTCTTTTTTCTTCTAGTTTATATATGGCAACTTCTTCTGGGACTACCAATCAAGAGGCCCCTTTTCAAGGGGTACCTTTTGTCTTTCCTCCAGTCGGAGATATTGGTCCTCCCTTTAATGCCACTTTAAATTTTCCTATATTAACCATTGGATTACCGATATGGTTATTCAATCCGGTGATTTCGATTGTCCCCAATGTTTCAAATGTTAACTCTCCACCACAAGAGTGTCAATCCCAAGCTGATCGTTCCCCTTCTTCGTCAGATGCATCTTCTTCCATTTCTTATTCCTCGCCTAATCAAAGAAATAGTGTTAGTAATGAGGAGAATAAGAAGAAGAATAAAAAGAAGATAAAGAAGAAGAAGGATAATAAAGAGATGAGGCATCAACCACCTACCTTCGATGGCACTCATTCCATTTGAGAACCTTGTAGACCCAAGTTCCCTTGCAAGATTTGCAATGGTGATCACCTTCTCAAGGATTGTCTTGGTCTTTCCAAAGTGTTAGAAGAGTGGTATAAGGCCTCCAAACCACCTATATCATCAGCCTCTGGATATCATACTGATGAGACCCCATCAACTAGTGACTCTATGGTTAAGAGTCGGAAAGGTAAAGTAAAAAATCCTTGTTTGTTATGCAAGGGTATGCACCTTACTTACCTTTGTCCACGAATGGATGAAGCTTCGCAATTGTTGTGAGACATTAAACATTGAGAGCCCAAAAACACATCACATCCTCCTAAGACCAAGGAAAAAATGTCAAGAACAGGTTATAATATCCCATAGAGATACGCACATTGCAACACTTCCCCTTGCAAGGTAAGCTGCCCCAATTGGAAATCATGACATCAAATTTGGAGCAAGGATGGACAAAACGATAAGCCTGTTTGGCGATTCGAGGGTCAATAAAGTTATGAGTGCTACAAAAATCAATGAGTATTGTAAGAGGGAGCTTCTTGAAGTAACCTCAGACACACATTGTTTGTGTGGTGGTGACTCTGGCTAAAGCATGGAGAGATATCTCTGGGTGGTTGTCCTGAGATGGAGGATCAACAAGAGGCTACTGAATGTCGACCTGATCATCTATTGTATTTGCAGCTTCTTCACCAAGTTCAGACGCAGGTGGAGAATACACATACAAGATAGATATATTTTGCTCAACACATCTATGTCCTCGAGTGAATTTCTCATCACAATTATAACAAATCTCATTTTCTCTACCTGCCTGCATCTCTGCTTCAAACAAATGCTTGATAGGATTTGGTTGAGGAGTTGGTGTGATGGGAGTTCATTGGGAAACCATATTTTTGAATGGAACAAAATTGGATTTGGAGCATTGTTCGGCTGTGACCTTGTCCTCCGCCTACTTAGACAACCCTAGGACTTCCATCATTATGTTGGGACATAAAATTTTAACCTCAGATCAAATTGCATCCTTTAGACCACTGATAAAACAAATCCTGTAGAATTCATCAGACAATCCTTCTGTGTGATTGGCCAGCTTTTCAAATTCGATCTGATACTCTCTCATAGTGCCAATTTGGCAAATTTTAGTGAGTGCTCCTGTGAAGTCACCAAAATCACTAGGACAAAATCATTGCAAAAGGAGTTGGAAAAAATATGTCGATGTTGGCTCTTCAAGAGCCTTGATGTACCAACAGTACCAGTGAAGGGCTTCATGTTCCAAATGAAAGGATGTAAGTTGAACTTTGTTGACATCAAAATTATTATGCAAACTAAAATATTGTTCTTCCCAGTATATCCATCCAGTCGGATCATTACCATTTAAACAAGGAAAACCAAGCTTCAGCCCACGAAAATTGTTGGAAGAAGAGAACCTAGTGTCAGCAAAAGATTCTAGTTGTCGGTTATTGTTCATAGCTGAATACTGAAGATGGAGGATGAGAAAATTTTCATCTGGAGCTTGGAGTTTGGTTTCGAGAGTTGCAAGTTCTTCCTCCATGATTTTTACTCCTTCGCGGGTGACAACCATAACCAAGAGTTTTTTTTTTTTTAATGGGTAGAAAAACAAAAACAAAAACATATTTAATAAAGGAAAATTTGTATTTGGGAAAAAATATGATGGGTAATTGGGGTTTGACTAGTTTTTGGACACTTTCTAATGGATAGAGAAGCATAAAATAGGGATTTCAAAAGCAAGGTCAAAGAACGGTAATTTTTTTCAAAGAGGGACAAAGAAGCAGAAATAGGAAATTAACACCTTGGAAAAATTTGAAGGCGATTGGGTGAAAACCGAAGAGGTTATGGAAAACCCTAAGAATAGACAAATGTGGGATTTCTGGCTTCGAGAAGTGGATTTAGGTACAGGGTCCTCCAGAATGAAATATGCAGAATGGGATTGTAGGGACGTCAGTGAATTTGCAAGGGAAACAGAGTTAAAACCAAGAGAATATGGTGAAAAAATGGAATTTTGTTTTTCAGAATGGATCTGCAAGAACTTGGAATTTATCTGCAACAACTCTAGACAGATGTAATCTTCTATTTATCAGTTGAAGATGGTTATGGACCCCAGGTATACTCGAATTCCTAACAGTTTAGGATATTCACTCTGCCACAATGGTGTTTGATGGCTTACGTATTGGGGAAGTACCCCTAAATCCACGGCTCAGGTAAAACTGCTAACCGCTTTACCACAAATGACAGCTCTTGGTTTACCTCATGGGTGGGAACTAGTCAATCAGGTAGTGGTCATTTCCCTTTTCGCTGGCAGGTCCTCTGAATGGGCCAGCTACTTTAGGGTTCATGTGGTACTCCTCACAATGATTTTTAGGGCTATGCCCAAGTAATTCCCAAAGTTAATCGGATAGGTATTATTCCCAGATATGAACCTACATATGAATGGAACAATATAGATGCGAAAAAAAAATTGGCAGAAATTCCACCCAACGAGCCCAAGAAAGTTCTATAATACCAGATGTGAGGAACCTCCATAAATTAATTAATGAAAATGCACAATATATCAAAAATAACAAAACACTGAAGAGATTTATTGATCGCGGACCACTTCGAGGGGGAAACCTCCTTTGAGCAAGCTCAATACAAATAACTCATGGATGCCTTCATTGGCCTAAACATGTACCTATATACTAAGTCTATGCGTCCAATACTATGGATAAATACCATGGAAAATATAATACTATGAGACGACTTACAAAGGAAATGCGTCCAATACTATGGATCAATACCACATATAATATGATGGATAATACAAACTATGGATCAATACCATGGAACATATAATACTATAGGACGACTTACAAAGCATATGCGTTCAACAACAATATACTAAGAAAGTAAAGAGAAGGGTTGACATGGGTTCTTAACAATAACTTAAGCTTTATAACTGATTCTTTAATAATTCGAGTTCTCTTTAATTAGTTGAAGTGTCTACATGGGAAATTTCGAATTATCTTGATCTCTATGCTTTATCTTTTATTTATTTATCTCTTACTACATGGTCAATATGTGCTAACTTTAATTATCCATCACATTACATTATACTAAGAAGAATTATCGGATGTTGTTGTTAGAGCAATATTATACCTTAGTACCTTAATCATTAATAAATTGGTGATTACTAGGTGCCAAACTGGTTAATAATTACATCCCTAGATTGTTAGGAGGTTGTTATAAGTTGGTTAGAACTTGTTGGGGTAGGTGGGAACTAAACCAGAATGTCTGGATCAAAGTATGGGCCAAGGATGGTCAAATATAGTTGTTGGGCGCTCTCCTAGAGACCACCACATGCATTTATTACCACTAGCATACCTAAGGCTCCCTCCATTCCTTGTTTTATGCATATGGGTTTGACCAAGGGCGCACATGCATTGAACCTAGTCTTTTGCCCCTCTTTTGGCTATTTTGGCCTACCCTAGCCTACCTAACTTTCAACCAACCACCTTCTCCACATGTGTGAACACTATCTTGGTCTCCCATGCTCACCCAATGTTCACATGCACAATTTGGACCTATTTGGGATATTTGGGAACCATTTGGTCAACCTAGGAGGGATTGTGGCTCAATCTAAGCTAGCTAAGTGTGGACACTCCAAGTGCATCCTATTTCTTCATATTTCTATATAAGGATGATCCAAACTCATTATAACATTGGACAGTTAATAAACTCTGATATTTGATCATTTGTGTTTCCTGGTTTTTTTATCATTTGTGCTGATATTTGCTCATTTATGCCTGGTTTTTTATCATTTGTTTTCCAAAAATGTATATGCACTTGTTTCTTGCATAATAAGTTAAATATTTCAATTGTGAGGTATATATAGTATCTAGATCCTACTGTGGTATATATTTTACATGGTATCAGAGCTCTTGGAGCTATTATTCGAACCAATAGACTGTTTTAGTGGTGTGCCATAAGAAATGGAGAAACCACAAAAGTCCCCGGAACTATTGTATTGAATCCATTGGAGAAATCCATTGGAGTCTATCCAGGGTGTGATGCTCTCCCGAATGGACCCACTATCAAGTAGGGTTCGAATCTGTTAGTGTAGATCCCCTCCTGAGTATTGAGAGTTTTCTTTGTAGGTACAACAACTTCTAAATGGATTCGAAAGTTCCTCTTCTTAATCCATTCAGTTATGCAGAGTGGAATCCTAAAATATGTGCATATCTTAAGAGACAAGGTCTCTATGATTTGTCCATTAGTGCGGAGAATGAACCAAAGTCTTATGAAGAGAAAAATCATTGGCTAAATGATTGTGACAAATCATTTGGAGCTATGTGTCTAGCCATGTCTCCATGCATACACTACTTGATTGGTTCTATAGATTATCCATTTGAGCTATTGTCCAACTTGGACAAGGCTCTTGATAAGCAGAAGAATGGTGTATTGATGAGCCTATGGACAGCTCTACATGTGCTCTACCTCCTACTGTTTCGGACTCTACTCTCTTTGATGAATTTGTCCATGAAGATAAAATGGAAAAATCTTCAATGCATGTTCCTATTGTTATAGATCTATTTGATTCGAATGATTCCTCTACATGCTATGAAGTATAATATGAAGAGACATCATATATCGCACAAGATGTTGTTGCACATGATGAAGATACAACAAATGGAGCAACCATTGTTGAATAAGAACTGTCACTACATCCATTGTTCTCCAATAATTTTTCAAATGCTGATTTTGTGGATGATAAGCTAGTTGTTGAAGGTCCTTTGCATACTTCACCAGATGATGGTGCAAAATTTTCTGATATTTTGGATTATTTGTGTTGGTGTTTATTATGTGTTAAATAATTCCAATATTTAAATTGTCAACCCGAGGAGGGAGCTTATGAGATGCAATCACTATATGTGCAGGATTGAAGGCTTTAACTAACCTAACCTGACTAAAGATGAAAATGTGCTAAAATGCAACTATATGATTTTAAACCTACTTACATGACTTTCATAATTCAAATGCAAGAATTTATTCTATCTATGAAAACAAAAAACTGATTACCAAATGAAGCAAGTAGAAAACTTAATAAAGATGTTTAACTGAATTGTAGTTGATTATGGGAACAAGTAGAAAACTTGATAAAGATATTTAATATTAATCCAAATATTAAAACATGAACATCTTTATTAAATCGAAACTATCAAGCTAAAACAACTTGGAAAATGGAATTATTAAACTATTACTAGAAAAACCAACTATCTAGAAACAAGATTAATAAGTTCAAAATAGTAACTAATTAACAAAACAGAACTACAGATCTGAACTTTCGAAGAAGGATTAGAAGAGGATAAGGAGGAAGTAAAGAAGAAGGAAAGAATGAAAGAACTTAATTAGAAACTTTAAATAACAAGAAGGGAGATTGAATTACATCTAAAACTATTAAGGAGGAACAGGAAGAATGATGAGTGGAAGGTAGAAGAAATTAGATTTTGAAGGAGGCCTAAAACAATGCAGAAAACACATAGGTCCGAATGACGATCCGAACGCCGGTCTGAATGGCGGTCCGAATGATAGTCTGAATGGAGGAAAACATTTTAAAGTGAGGGAAAGAAGAGTTTTTGGATGATTTAATTACCAGCTAGCTTATGCAAGTGATCCTACTGTGCAAAGGAAGCAGTAGAAAGATTATTTAGAAGCTAAACTAACAAGAAGCTATCTATCCCAATCACTATCTAAGTAGAGGAATGATTTCTATGATATATAGGAAGAAGGTTAAGATGGAAGAAGAGAGAGTTAACCTACATCAAAATAGAAGAAAAACTAACAGAAGAGAAGAGAAAGAAGCTAATACTAACTATGGAAGAATTTGGAAGCAATATCTAACTAAAAATGATGGAAGAAGGACTGAAAGCAAACTACAAATTATTAAGTTGTTGGTCGACCATTCTAATCCTGGAAAATAAACTGTGTTAGCAGCACAATACAAATTACAAAAATATAGAAATGACATATACAGAAAAACAAAATTATTTACAGATGCAGGAAAATAAACTAGCTATTTGCAGAAAAAACAAAACCTTTGGTTGATGAGGGACCCTTCCCAGCAATCAGAGGTGAAACTAAATTACTTAGTTACTATCAGCAGAACAATTACGAAACTGGAACTTCCATTAATTGATAAAATGTTACTACTACATTATATATGGTACTCTACTCTATCTCTGTATATATATGGATATATGGATCTGCGTTTCTCCACAGGAGACACTTTTATATAATTTTACAATGGGAGAGAGGGTCGACAAAGTCAACCTCTCTAAAAATAGTGGTCTTTAATGTCAGACAACAGCTTCAAGGTGGCTCAAGATAGCGCACAGGTCAGTTTCCTACTTCCACGGCATCGACCCTACCCAATACGAACAACTGCGTGTTCGTTTCCTTCAACCATGGGCAGAGTGTCAGCTGGCGAGTTGGATGAACGGAGGAGAGGACTGCTGGAGCGTCAATGTGGACAGAGCGAAGGCAGACTAGGATTCTCTAGAACATTGGCGTGAGTAGGTCCGTGATACCAGGCTGAATGCACAGGAAAATCGGAGTTGAACCATGGACATGGAGAAGAGGTGTGTTGTTGAGCTCTGCGGGCATGGGAACGAATCTTCCAGAACTCTTGCTCATCAACCATCAACACCACATGGCAAATAGAACCCACGTGTCCCCCTCTTCATTCAACGGTCTGAGATGTGTCAACCATGGATTTCATAGGCTGAACGATGAGCTGAATGCGTTTTAACTTAACACATAAGCACGCGGTCTGAATGAAGGGTCATTTGAGAAACGCAACCTACAAATTAAAACATAAATACCAATTATGCCCATAAAATGTCACTTTAACATAAATAAACCATAATATAATGAAGTGTGAACGATATTTGCGTAATAAGTAAATATATGCATACCTGGACTATTTGATGGGCTGAATGGCAAAGAAAACAACTTAATGTAGAAAAAATAATGAAAATAACACTATTTGGAGTAGATTTGTTGATAAAAATGGTGACAAAAATGGATGTCAACACTCCCCCAAACCGATGATATGTCAGGTCCCACTGAGCAAAGAGAAAAAATAAATAAGGAAGAAGTGGATGTGGCTGGATGGACTTGGAAAGGAGGAGAGCGAGTAGAGTGAGGATCAAGCGGGGGTCAGTTTTAAAACAAGATCCAATTGAATGTTTGAAAAATCATGAGACGGAAATTTAGCACATTTAAACAATCATGCCATTATTCAGAATTTTTGAAACGTGTACCATAATAAAGATATGTGCGTTAATGAATTCATATGGTTTGTGAAATATTCAACCATGTCCAAAGTAAACTTTGGACAGGTTGAAAGAAAATTTTCATCATGGGATTATAACATAGTGCATTAAAAATCATGATGATCTTTAATTAATAAAATGACAGTTCGCATGTTGATTTTTTTGCATATAACTTAATGAAAAGTTAAAACCATATGATAACCAGATAATAATTCTGAAAATCACAATAATGCATGAGTAATCAATTCATTGGGTGAAGTCGAGATGAATTAAACGAATGAGATCGTATGCAGAGATGACATTTTATTAATCCCTGATATGGTTAGTTGATTAGATTTATCAATAAAATTTCAAAAATTAACTACCTTAGCACACTTAATCATGATTTTATAAGCTATGGTTTCATTCGGATCATCATTCATTTGATTCATTCGACCCTTCATACAGACCATTTGTCTGTACAAGATGTGCTTGTTGGATCTGATTGTTGTTGATTATGCAAAAAATTTCTGAGGCTACCAGCACACAAAAGGATGATGTAAACCTGCTTTTCTGAAATCTTTAGTCGCTCTTCTTTGCTCAACATGGATCAGAACAATTTTGTTTCCCTCTTCTGTCACTTGCATTATTCCTGAAACAACAGATCATTGTATAAGCACTTTTTAATTGTATTCTAAGTAAACATAAAAATATAAGCAATTCTGAATCCTAGTAAACAAATTAAAATAGAAATAATTTTGAATCCTCCCCCAAACCGAAGGAATAGCATGTTCTCAGGCCATTAATACTGAGTTGTATGCTTCTTATGTAAACATTTTGGATCAACATCAATCAGAAGGAAATCCTAAAAAAAAAACATCATTATTCTAAAAACTAGAACTTTTTGAGAAAAATATGTATTCATGATATGACCAAAACAATATCATACTAAGTTAGATTCTTCAATACCTGCAAATTCATCAGTTTATGCTCATGAAGACCACATAAAGAATAATAGTGTAAGAGATGCGAAAAATAACATAGGAAAAACTAGTCGTCCATGACTCATTGCAAAGATCTCTTGTCATCCAAAGAATATAGATAAGGTTCACCGTAACATTTGTGAGATCTACTAGAATTATGGGTCCCATTTCTAGGATAATCATATCCTAGATATTTGTTTCAATTAGATGACAAGGTCCAAGTCCAACTTACAGTCATTATCTAATGACAGTATAAATAATCGGCCTAAACATATGTTTGTATACTCAAGTTTTTATGAGCTATGTGAATAGCAATGCATTAACCAAACCTCTTTTACTCGATATTGACCCGCTGCTAGTAGGCCTATTTAGTACCCCGGCGGGTTTATCTTGGTACCATGCAAGCATAGCCCCGCTGCCAATGAGCCTGTTCAGTACCCTGATGGGTTTACTTGCACTTACTGAACTTCCTTATTTAAGATTTTACTTAGCATGAACTCGATGCCAGCGATCCTGTTCAGTACCTCGGCGGGTTTGCTTCGTATATATATATATATATATATATATATATATATATATATATATATATATATAAGGAATTCGGTTGGCACTAGAGTGTGCTAAACCTGCTAAACACATAATTCAATATTTTAGCATGAACCTTATGAGCAACTTTATTTATAATGGCCTAAATTACAGATCATGTCAAAAGATAATAACTTAAAGTTGTTCTTTGACTTCATAGTCTATCTTCTTGATAAAAGGTCAGTAATGTTCCCTACAAAATAGAAAATATCACCCACTTTTAGGCTACCTTTTAAAGGTGCTTTAGAGACAAGTTTTGAGAATGAGTCCAGGATGAACTAGGAGTCCATAGGTGTAAGATTGAGTTTTCTAGAGATCATAATAATTAAAGTAGGTCTTTGAGTAACTGGTATAATAAGAAATATGCATGTATGATGTAAGAATGCTTTGGCTTAGTCATTAACATGATCTTATTCTTAGTTCTTTTATTTTAAAGGAAAACATAAACTGAAGTTGTATGAATATCTAAAGCTAACTAACCACATACAACTTTTTATTTATATACATACTATCCTATGCTATCTAACACAAAGAAAACCCTTTATTCAAGTGTAAGAACTTTTCCAATGTAACCATGTGCAAAGAAAAATGAAAAACATACCTATATCCACATATGAAAAATCTAAAGCAGTGATTACATGGATGTGGAGAATCAACCGACTTACTTGCTTTTGAAACAAAAGGTGTCGAATGAAGAAATGGTATTGTGGCCTCATTACCTCTTGGAACCATCTTTCGATGTAATCCTGATACTAATCTTCCTTCCTCGTGCTATGCAGATCTTCTTCTTCTGAATGTTCAATTGCTTGAAGACATGAAAGATCTATCTATAGATATGTGGAGAACTCTTCAACATCAAGTCTCTCTCCATCAAATGTAGTCTCCAAGTTTTCGGTTTCCTTGTCAGATTGGAAAGGAGATTCAGTTTGTAGCTCATGGAACAGTGGTTCTTCTATTATTTCTAGAAAGGTAGATAAATTCTTGACTTCTGTCAAGATGTGTTCTTCTTGAGAAGAAGATATTGTGATCCCAACTGTTGCTAGGATTCGAGAGAGTTCTCTCATGCTGATGGTCACCTCAGAATCCATTTTGTCAGTTGATAGATCCTACTTCACACATGGATTAGTCCCTGGGTTCTTACAGCACCAAATTTTTTTTTATGTGTTTTTAAAAGACTTTAAATTACCAAAACAAATTTGTGAACTAAAACACACCACACTTGCTAAAAGAAAAACACTCCTGAAAAGAAGGAAGACAAACTTTACGAAATAAATTGCAGAAAACTAAATACTCAAATGTATAGAAAGGAAATCATACTTGTGTGGAAAGGAACAACAAGGATTTGGGGCAACCCACTAAAGTGGATGCGTCAAGCTATTACACTATGGAATACCATAGTGAGGACGTCTTTGTGTCTTACCATTTCCCCTCCCCTTGCTGCGTAATGTAAAATTAGCCCATATACCTAGACTCCAATCCCTTTATCACCTTCCCGGCAACGACGCCAAAATGTTGGTGTTTATTATGTGTTAAATAATTCCAATATTTAAATTGTCAACCCGAGGAGGGAGATTATGAGATGCAATCACTATATGTGCATGATTGAAGGCTTGAACTAACCTAAGCTGACTAAAGATGCAAATGTGCTAACATGCAACTATATGATTTTAAACTAGTTACATGACTTTCATAATTCAAATGCAAGAATTTATTCTGTCTATGAAAATAGAAAACTGATTACCAACTGAAGCAAGTAGAAAAATTAATAAAGATGTTTAACTGAATTGTAGTTGATTATGGGAACAAGTAGAAAACTTGATAAAGATATTTAATATTAATCCAAATCTCAAAACACGAACATCTTTATTAAATAGAAACTATCAAGCTAAAAAAACTTCAAAAATCGAATTATTAAACTATTACTGGAAAAACAAACTATCTAGAAACAAGATTAATAAGTTCAAAACAGTAACTAATTAACAAAACAGAACTACAGATCTGAACTTTCAAAGAAGGATGAGAAGAGGATAAGGAGGAAGGAAAGAAGAAGGAAAGAATGACAGAACTTAATTAGAAACTTTAAATAACAAGAAGCGATATTGAATTACATCTAAAACTATTAAGGAGGAACAAGAAGAATGATGAGTGGAAGGCAGAAGAAATTGGATTTTGAAGGAAGCCTAAAACAATGCAGAAAACACACAGGTCTGAATGACGATCCGAAATCCCGTCTCAATGGTGGTCCAAATGACAGTTTGAATGGAGGAAAACGTTTTAAAGTGAGGGAAAGCAGAGTTTTTGGATGATTTAATTACCAGCTGGCTTACGCAAGTAATCCTACTGTGCAAAGGAAGCAGTAGAGCGATTATTTAGAACCTAAACTAACAAGAAGCTATCTATCCCAATCATTATCTAAGTAGAGGAATGATTTTTATGAGATATAGGAAGAAGGTTAAGATGGAAGAAGAGAGAGTTAACCTACAACAAAATAGAAGAAAAACTAACAGAAGAGAAGAGAAAGAAGCTAATACTAACTATGGAAGAATTTGGAAGCAATATCTAACTAAAAATGATGGAAGAAGGATTGAAAGAAAAGTACAAATTATTAAGCTATTGGTCGACCATTCTAATACTGGAAAATAAACTGTGTTAGTAGCACAATACAAATTACAGAAATATAGAAATGACATATACATAAAAACGAAATTATTTACAGGTACAGGAAAATAAACTAGCTATTTGTAGAAAATAAAATGCAGAAAAAGATAACAAAACCTTTGGTTGACGAGGGGGCCTTCCCAGCAATCAGAGGTGAAACTAAATTACTTAGTTACTATCAGCAGAACAATTACAAAACAGGAACTCCCATTAATTGATAAAAAGTTACTGCTACAGTCTATATGGTACTCTGTGCTATCTCTGTATATATCTGGATATATGGACCTGCGTTTCTCCACAGGATACGCCTTTATATAAGTTTACAATGGGAGAGAGGGTTGACGAAGTTGACCTCTCTAAAAATAGAGGTCTTTAATTTCATACAACAACTAAAAGGTGGCTCACGACAGCGCACAAAATGGTTTCCTACTTCCACGGTGTTGACCCTACCCAATATGAACAACTGCGTGTTTGTTTCCTTCAACCATGGGAAGAGTGTCAGCTGGTGATTTGGATGAATGGAGGAGAGGACTGTTGGAGCGTCAATGTGGACAGAGCGAAGGCAGATGAGGATTCTCTAGAACACTGGCGTGAGCAGGTGACGTGATACCAGGCTAAATGCGCAAGAAAATCGGAGTTGAAGCATGGATGTGGAGAAGAGGTGTGCTGTCAACCTCAGTAGGCATGGGGACGAATCTTCCAGAACTCGAGCTCATCAACCATCAGTACCACATGGCAAACAGAACCCACGTGTCCTCCTCTTCATTCAACGGTCTGAGATGTGTCAACCGTGGATTTAGCAGGTTGAACAAAGGGATGAACGATGAGATGAACGTGTTTTAAATTAACACATAAGCACGCGGTCTGAATGAAGGGTCATTTGAGAAAAGAAGCCTACAAATTAAAACATAAATACCAATTATGCCCATAAAATGTCACTTTAACATAAATAAACCATAATATAACGAAATGTGAACAAGATTTGTGTAATAGGTAAATATATGCATACCTGGACTGTTTAATGGGCTGAATGGCAAAGAAAACAACTTAATATAGAAAAAAAATGAAAATAACACTATTCAGAGTAGATTTGTTGATAAAAAATGATGACAAAAATGGACGTCAACAATTTGAAGGCTGCATCAAAGTGTGATATGTCTACAAATTCACTCACCAAATCTGAGCCAAAGCCTTCTACCTATTCCTCTATGGTGACTAGCACATTTTCTCTGAATTTTATTTAAGAAAGATACATTGCCATTGTAGTGGCATGCATTGAACCTTTGTTCCTCTCACCCTGACCTGATCATACCTGTTTTGGATTTGATTTTAGTTCAAAGCATTTGGAAATATTGTTCATCATTCTTGGAGCTACCATAATAGTTTTGGATTCAAAGTTTCAAGAAATTTCAGTTTTGCTTGTTGCTGATTTCTCCACTTTTGGTTCAATTTTTTTGGCACAAGCATCTCAAAACTCATTTGGATCTGATTTAAGTTTGAATTTCAAGTCTAATGAGTAGCCACTTATGCTCTCACACCAGTTTATTGGATTTGTTCTACATGGCTACATTCTCCATCATATAGTTGTTCATGTTTCTAATCTAGTTGAGCAACAATCTCTTCTTCCAAAGAAGAAGGTTCCTCCAGACATATAATCAAGTTCACACCTACTTGATTTTTGGACAATTTTAATTTTGGTGTGCTTCATTTCCATTTTAGAGGGGAGGTTTTATTTCCCATGTGGTTTTCCTTCTTTCCTTGGTTACATGGACAAATAAATTTTATGTTGTAAAAGGTGACTTGAGCCGTAGTTGCCAAGGCCTTATTTTTGATATTTCACTAAGTCTAGCTTATGGGGGCGTGTTAAAGCAATATTATACCTTATTACCTTAATCATTAATTAATTTATTATTATTAGGTGCTAAAATGGTTAATAATTACATCCCTAGGTTGTTAGGAAGTTGTTATAAGTTGGTTAGAACTTGTTGGGGCAACTATGAACTAAACCACAATGTATGGGCCAAAGTATGGGCTAAGGATGGTCAAATATAGTTGTTGGGCGCACTCCTAGAGACCATCACATGCATGTATTACCACCATCATGCATAACACATCCTCCTTTCCTTGTTTTATGGATCTTGGTTTGACCAGGGGCACACATGCATTGAACCTAGTCTTTTGCCCCTCTTTTGGCTATTTTGGCCTACCCTAGCCTACCTAAATTCCAACCAACCACCTTATACACATTTATGAACACTATTTTGGTCTCCCATGCTCACCCAATGTTCGTATGCACAATTTGGAACTGTTTGGTATATTTGGGAACCATTTGGTCAACCTAGGGGGGATTGTGGCTCAATCTAAGCTAGCTAAGTGTGGACACTCCAAGTGCATCCTATTTATTCCTATTTCTATATAAGGATGATCCAAAATTATTGTAACATTGGACAATTAATAAACTTTGATATTTGATCATTTGTGTTTCCTAGTTTTTAATCATTTGTGCTGATATTTGATCATTTATGCCTGGTTTTTTATCATTTGTTTTCCATAAATGTATATGCACTTGTTTCTTGCATAATAAGTTAAATATTTCAATTGTGAGGTATCTATAGTAGATAGATCCTACTATGGTATATATTTTACAATTGTGATCATATTATAATATTCTAGACTGTTGACCCAATCGCGACCTCATAGTCGATAGGGGTCCACTGACTGTCGACCCATACCACAGTCTCCCTGGGCACCGGCCCAGGCAGGTTTGAGCCTGCCCAGCAACACCTACAGAGCTGATGAGATCTCACCCAAGGCGTCCAGGAAGAGCAGACGGAACCATGTTTCCACCGAGGGAAGAGGCAAGTTGCGGCAATATGATACTAACAACAATTCAAACATTCAACATGAAGTTCTAGTATATCGCAGCATTTAACATTACCAGAAACAAAGATTGCATATTACTTCAATCGCAGCATGTTCATGTGGACAAATAACATATTATCGTAGCATTCACATTATAGAAATATAAAACAGATAACTGCATTAAGAATAAATAACATGAACATCTTGCAACATTACACATAGATTGCACCAAATCATCATCCTTATATTACTCGGCAAACCAAAAGCAGTACATAAACATCCGCATTATCTCTGTCAATCTCTGCATATAGCACTTATCTTCCTTCCTTCCTTTCTCCTCCCCTTAACACTTACAATTCTCCTCTATTTATACGCTTTCGACGATTACAATGCTTGTCCACTTTCCTAACCGACACTATGGACACTCTACTAACTGACTTGGTCTAATGACCCAAAAACCCGCATACCGCAGTACAATGACTCGATATTACAAAATATATAACCAAAAACCCTCCAGCTATGGTATACTTGACTCAATATTACAAAATATGTGGTCCAAGTGACCCAAAACTCTCCAAGTGTGGTATCCTTTGGCCCAAAATACTCCTTTCGCGCCTTCATCCAACGTGTCGCGGCATCAGCAGTACCGTGACCTTTCCTCATCAAATCACCTGCCAACAAACCCCCAACACAATCTTGTGGCTCACCCTCGAGCTACGTCAACTATATCTATTCTTGCTGTCTGGATCATGAATTGTTGTCCCCTTCATTCGGCTGTACAGATCCTTGGCTACCAATTCTGTAAGCCCTCCACGAGGGTAGGCAACCCCTGCCTTGCGGTTAGGGACTTCACGAACTCATCCTCCAGTCGCATGGAATCGTGCAGACTGAAAGAAAAAGAGCACAAACAGTACCAAGGGGTGAGAACAGCAGACAACTCTAGCACATCTGTTTCACACCAGCGTCCATCTTCTATTAAGGTCAGGGAGCTACCACCCCAACCATCTTGCTGATAAAAAATGGCACAACCCTTTGATCGACTACTACATACTGAAACATGTGGGACCGACTAAGGGCCCATTTCACTGTTGACACATCCCACAGCCGCCCTGGCACCATCCTGGGTATACACAGCGTAAGTTCACCTGCGGTGTCAATACGCTCAAGGACACTCGTTGTTCAGGCTAGCAGTACCCCTGGGGTACTACCATGGGAAACAAAGTGGAGCATTTCCACAACCTCGTTGGAATTCCTCACAACTCAACTGACACAGAGATCAAACAGCATAACCATGCTTGGTCAAAACAACTTCTGAATGGAAAACTACCAACTTCCTCAGTTACTTATAGTGGGACCTTCCTCTACCATGATGGGAAGAATGATGCCCCGATACCTCTTATCTGTGAGTCTGAGCCGGCCAACTGCCACAGTGGAGGGGCGACCATGCTACCAACACCATGTTAGTAACCCATGTCTTTACTTTGTTAGTATGTTGTTGTTGGATGCATATGCTTTGTAAGTCGTCCCGTAGTATTTGTTGATCAATAGTTTATGTTATTGTTGTTGGTGCATATGCTTTGTAAGTCGCCCGTAGTATTATTGATCCATAGTTTCTAACGGCCCATGGTTTCGACCCATAGTATTGGCGCCTTGAATTAGTATATAAGTGTGTGTTGAGACCTATGAAGGCACCGTGAAGTTAATTGTATTGAGATTGCTCAAAGGAGGTTTCCCCCTCGAAGTGGCCTATGATCAATATAAAAGTGATTCTGAGTTCTGTCATTTCTGCTATTTCGCATATTCTTGTTAATTAATTGTTGCAGGTGCATCACATCTGGTATCAAAGCACTTTCTTGGGCTCGCTGGGTGAAATTCTGCCAAAAATTTTTTTCGCATCTGTTGCAGGTTCGGATTTGGGAATAATCCCTATCCGCTTAACTCTGGGAAGTACTTGGGCATAATCCCTAAAACTCATTGTGAGGAGTACCACAGGAACCTCGAAGTAGTTTCCCATTGAGAGGACCTGCCAGTGAAAAGGGCAATGACCCCTACCTTATTGACTAGTTCCCACCTGTGAGGTAAACCAAGAGCTGTCATTTGTGGCAAAGAAGTTATCAGTTTTACCTGAGCCGTGGAGTGAGGGGTACTGCCCCAATACGCAAGCCGTCAGACAGCATTGGTGGCCGAGTGAAACCCCTGAACTGTTAGGAAGCCTCACATACCTGGGTTCCATATCTACTTTCAGCTGAACTATTGTCGATCACTGCTGGGGCGTTTCAAATCCATTTTGCAAGCCGTTCCAGATTCAGCCGTTTTCAATCCATTCGGCGTTGTTCCAGATCCCTTATTTTCACTCTGTTTCCCTTGAAATTTTCGGGGAACCCCTGTCATCCCATTCTGCATATTTCAGTCCTAAGGACCCTATCCCCAATTCCCCTTCCCAAATCCTGAAATCCCATATTTGTCTATTTTTAGGGTTTGCCATAACTTCCTCAGATTTCACCCAATCACCTTCAAATTTTACCACAGAGTTCCTTTCTGAATTCTACTTCTTTGTTCCCCTCTGCCAAATTTTCCCATTCTTTCACCCCGCTTCTGAAATCCTCATTTTTTCTTCCCTGTTTATCCAACAGTGTCCAAAACCTAGTCAAACCCCAATTACCCTTCTGATTTTTTCCCAAGTCCAGGTTTTCGCTTACTGAAGTAGTTTCTGTTTTTGTTTTCCTACCCAGTCAACCGAAAAAAAAATAAAAAATCCTGGTTATGGTTGTCACCCGTGCAGGAGCAAAAACCATGGAGGACACACTTGCAGCCATCCAAGCCAAACTCCAGGATCTGGATGAAAAATTTCTCGGTCTCCATCTTGAACATTCAGCTATGAACAACAAACGGCAGTCCGAGTCTTCAGCAGACAATGGGTTCTCTTCTTCCAGCAATTTCCGTGGTCCGAAGCTTGATTTTCCTCGCTTCGATGGTACCGATCCAACTGGATGGATCTATCATGCAGAATAGTATTTCAGTTTGCATAATACTTTGGATGTCAACAAAGTTCCGTTGGCATCCTTTCATTTGGAACAGGAAGCTCTTCAATGGTACCGTTGGTACATCAAGGCTCATCCAGAGCCCAAATGGCCAGACTTTTGCCAGCTCCTTTTGCAACGATTTGGTCCTAGTGCTTTTGATGACTTCACAGGAGCCCTCACTAAACTTCGCCAAACTGGCACTGTACGAGAGTATCAAACCGAATTTGAGAATCTAGCCAACCACACCGAAGGATTGTCTGATGACTTTTACCGGAGTTGTTTTATCAGTGGTCTAAAGGATGCCATCCGCTCTGAGGTCAAAATGTTCTGTCCCAACACAATGATGGAAGCACTAGGGTTGGCTAAGTTGGCAGAAGACAAGATTGCGGCCCAACAACGCTCCAAGCCCACTTTTGTTCCCTTCCGAAATATGGGTTCTCAGCGACCACCCATACCACAGGCTCCTCGACCGACTCCTATCAAGCGTTTGTCTGAAACAGAGATGCAAGCACGCAGAGAAAAGGGGCTATGCTATAATTGTGATGAGAAATTCACTCGGGGACATAGATGTGTTCAGCAAAAGCTCTATCTCTTGGATGTGGAGTCTCCGCCTGCCTCTGAAATCGGTGACGAAGATCCAGAAACACTGGATGCTGCGGTCGACATTCAGGAACCGCCTATTGACCCTCCGTCTCATGATGACCAGCCAGAGATATCTCTCCATGCTTTAGCTGGAATCACCACCCCACAAACAATGCGGGTCAGGGGTTACTTCAAGAAGCTTCCTCTTACAATACTCATTGATTCTGGTAGCACTCATAATTTCATTGACCCTCGAATCACCAAACAAGCTGATTGTTTTATCCATCCTTGCTCCAACTTTGAAGTCATGGTTGCCAATGGGGGCACCTTACCTTGCAAAGGGAAGTGTCGAAATGTGCGTATATCTATGGGAGATTATACCTTGCGCTCTGACATGTTTTCCTTTCCCTTAGGCGGATGTGATGTGGTTTTGGGCGCTCAATGGCTATGCACACTTGGCCCTATCTTATGGGATTTTGCTGAACTTTGGATGCAGTTTTCCCTCAATGGACACAAACACACATTGACAGGATTACAACCAGGTTCTCTCAGCATCATCAATTCACATCGCATGGAAAAACTCCTCAAGAAGAATTCACATGGTGTCATCGCTCAGATCCATTCCATCCAGATGCAACCATCAGCGGTCTCCACTACTCCTTTGGATCTACAACAAATTCTGGATCGATATACAGGTGTCTTTGCTGAACCAGTGGGATTGCCACCTTCAAGGCCAGAAGACCATCGTATTCAGCTCCTTCCTGGTAGCGTTCCTCCCAACATCAGGCCCTATCTCTACCCATTTCACCAAAAAACAGAGATCGAAATGCTCGTTCGGGACTTATTGAAGCAAGGTATTATTCGCCCAAGCACTAGTTCCTTTTCTTCTCCAGTTATTCTTGTCCGCAAAAAAGATGGGTCATGGCGCCTCTACATTGACTTCCGAGCACTTAATCACCTCACCATCAAGGATAAGTTTCCAATTCCTGTTGTTGATGAGCTTCATAGGGCTCACTTTTTCTCCAAGTTGGATCTTTGTTTTGGGTATCATCGAATTCGGGTTCATGAGGATGATATCCCTAAAACAACTTTCTGCACACATGATGGCCATTATGAGTTTTTGGTCATGCCCTTTGGCCTCACTAATGCTCCTTCCACATTCCAGGCCTTAATGAATAAAATATTTCGACCCTACTTGCGGAAATTCATTCTGCTATTCTTTGATGATATCCTCATCTACAGTAAAACATGGGATGAACATCTCCAGCATTTGGATCTTGTCATGCAACTTTTCGGTGACCATCATCTCCATGCCAAGCAGTCTAAATGTGTTTTTGGATAGAATGATGTTGAGTATCTCGGGCACATTATCTCAGCACAAGGGGTTCACGTGGATCCTGCCAAAATCGATGCCATGAACAATTGGCCGCATCCTCAGACACTCAAGAGCCTTCGTGGTTTTTTGGGGTTGACTGGCTACTACCGCAAGTTTGTCAAGGATTATGGGAAGATTGCATCTCCATTAACTGCTCTATTGAAAAAGGATTCCTTCACATGGACACCTGCTGCTAAATGTGCATTTGACAAACTAAAATAAGCTATGTGTACTACACCTGTGCTAGCTATGCCCGATTTTTCCAAGCCCTTCACTATTGAGAGTGATGCTTGCGGCAATGGACTTGGTGCTGTTCTCCTTCAAGATGAACACCCCATTGTGTTCACCAGCAAAGCCCTTTCAGGTAAGAATCTAGCTGCCTCTACCTATGAGAAGGAAATGATGGCTATTTTGCATGCAGTACAGAAGTGGCGCCCATACCTATTAGGGAATCATTTCTGCATCAAGACTGATCACCAGAGTTTGAAATATTTCTTGGACCAGCATGTCTCCTCCCCGACACAACAGAAATGGGTTAGCAAACTCATGGGTTATGACTATGAGATCACTTACAAGAAGGGTAAAGACAATATTGTGGTAGATGCTCTTTCTCGCACATTTGAGGCCCAAGGTTCTCTTTCAGCTATTTCTATGCCTGTTCCAAATTGGTTGCAATCTGTTCAACAAGGTTATGTCAATGACTCCTCCTTATCTCAAATCATCCAATGCTTGACCAACAACCCTTCTGCTGTACCACATTACTCTTGGGATGGTGCTTCTCTGTGATACAAGGGTCGTCTGGTGCTTCCCCAGAGCACAAATCTTCAACAGGATGTCTTCTATGAACTCCATGCTTCTCCATCGGCAGGGCACTCTGGGTTCCTCAGAACGTATGAACTAGCACGGCGTAACTTCTTTTGGCAGGGCATGAAAAGGACAATTCAACAGATGGTGGCCGAATGGGATACCTACCAGCGCAATAAGGGTGAAACAACACTCCTTCCAGGATTGCTTGAACCCCTGCCCATACCTACACGGATTTGGACAGATATTTCTATGGATTTCATTGAAGGCCTCCCTAAATCTGGCGGGAAGATAGTGATTCTCATTGTGGTTGATCGCCTCTCCAAATATAGTCATTTTTTTGCTCCAGCCACCCCTATACAGCCTCCTCCGTCACTCAAATTTTTCTGGACCAGATCTTTCGTCTTCGTGGCATCCCTTCTTCCATTGTCTCGAATTGTGATGCGACTTTCACCAGTCATTTTTGGACAGAACTATTTCGCCACACTGGCACCAAACTGAAGATGAGTTCAGGGTATCACCCACAAACAGATGGTCAGACTGAAATTGTCAATAAATGCTTGGAAACGTATCTTTGTTGCTTCACCTCAGAACAACAACATCAGTGGGAAAAATGGCTCCCTCTCGCTGAATGGTGGTACAATACCTCTTACCACACTACCTCTAAAATGACCTCATATGAAGCAGTCTATGGTCAGGAACCTCCAGCTCTTCTTCCATACACCCCCACCAGTTCACCAGTTCAGGAAGTTGACATGGTCCTTCGAAACCGCGATCAGATTCTTTGCATTTTGCAGGAGAATCTTCACATGGCAAGAAATCGCATGAAGCAACAAGCTGATCAGCACAGTTCTGAGTGCACTTTTCAATTCGGCGATATGGTTTTTCTTTGTCTCCAACCGTACAAACAATCATCCTTGAAACTCAAAGGGCGTCATAAGCTCGCTCCAAAGTTCTATGGGCCATATCAGATTCTTCAGAAGATTGGGTCCGTTGCTTATAAATTGGAACTTCCTCCTTCTTCCCGCATTCATCTAGTCTGTCATGTCTCTTGTCTGAAGAAAGTTCTTGGCACCAACATCAGTGTACAAACGATTTTACCCGAACTGGATAATGAAAGATCCATCCTTTTGGATCCAGAGGCCATCCTCAATCGGCGCACGCGTCAGCTTCGCTCTCACTCTATCACAGAGGTCTTAATTCAGTGACACAGCATGCAACCAGAGGATGCTACATGGGAACCACTCCTTCAGATTCAACAACAATTTCCACATCAAAGCTTTGAGGACAAAGATTTTTTTAAGGGGGAGGGGATGTTTGGAACCCATGTCTTTACTTTGTTAGTATGTTGTTGTTGGACGCATATGCTTTGTAAGTCGTCCCGTAGTATTTGTTGATCAATAGTTTATGTTATTGTTGTTGGTGCATATGCTTTGTACGTCGCCCGTAGTATTGTTGATCCATAGTTTGTAACGGCCCATGGTTTCGACCCATAGTATTGGTGCCTAGAATTACTATATAAGTGTGTGTTGAGACCTATGAAGGCACCGTGAAGTTAATTGTATTGAGCTTGCTCAAAGGAGGTTGCCCCCTCTAAGTGGCCTATCATCAATATAAAAGTGATTCTGAGTTCTGTCATTTTTGCTATTTCGCATATTCTTGTTAATTAATTGTTGTAGGTGCATCACGCACCGCTCCCGCGTGCCATCACGTGAACGCCCTGCTGATCATCGCAGTCCAGGGTGTCATGTGCAAAACATGTCGTTGTCATGTCTGAATCCTGCCACAACAGTCAGGGGAAATCATATGCAAAGAGGGTGGCCTGTAATCCATCCACTTCACTGTACTCTCCCAAATTCATCGTACAGAATTTGTCAGCGATCCTAAGTGAAACACCATCATGATGCTCTGATCGGTGGCATAGCCTCTCCTGCTAGCGCATACTATCTTCGGTTGGGGTGTTATCTGCCACCAAGCAACCTGCAATGATCATCATTCGTTTTTTTTTTTTTTTTTGAAACCTAATGCGACTCAATCATCGCACTGCTCCAAGCCGGTGTGATAGGGATTCAACCTATGACCATTTACCAGCTTGGGGAGCATCCCCCCATCCAATCGTTGCAACTGAACCGCTCCTCCTGAAGTATTATTATTGATGTGGTAGGGACCTAGCCAATGCATCTATAACTTACCTGGATGTTTCATAAACTTACTGTCATATAGTAGTACCAAGTCACCTTGCTGAAACTACTTGTTTTTATGTAGCGATCATGCCACGCCTTTTGGAAATCCTTCTCAACCCCTTGATGAAAGCTAGCAATAAACCGATCTTCTTCGAGCTCCACCAATTGTGCTAGATGCTCTTCCAATGCTGCAACATCAACCATGCTGGTGGCTGCCGCAATTTGTAAACTTGGGACAATGTACTCCATAGGCCTAATTGCTTCCTTTCCATATACCATCTTAAAAGGTGTCTGAGTAGTCAACCTTTTACATGTGGTGTGATAATCCCACAGCACCGCTGGAACTCTCATGTCCTAGTCGTCGCGGTTTGCATTGCAAACCTTTGTCAGTGCGTGCTCCAAAACCTTATTGAATGCCTCTACCGTCCCATTCACCTGTGGGTGATAGGGTGTACTCTTCTTGTGTTGAATCTGTAATTCCTCCATCAATGCGATGATGGTGTGGTTGAGAAAATGGCTACCTTGATCACTCAGCAAAATCTTAGGGCAGTCGAATAGATTGATAATGTGGTCAAACAAGAACCAAGCAGCCGTTGCTACAGAACAATCAACGATAGGGGCTGCCTCCGCCCATCGGGTCAGATACTCAGTCACCGCACGATAATATACCGAGCACCTGTATGCTTCTCTGGTGGATTGATCGTACCTACAAAATCCACATCCCGCTTCTTGAATGGTTGTAATGTTAATTGAGGGAGTAGAGGCATCTCATCGCGTCTGGACGGTTTTCCAGTTCATTGACAAGCATCACAAGATCGAGCGTAGTCTATTGCATCATTATGTAATGTGGGTCACCAAAGCCCTGTACGCAACACCTTCTGGGAAGTCGCCCAACCGCCCTTAATGTCCTCCTATAACTCCACCATGTGCCTCAGCCAATATATGCGCCTACTCATGCGGCAAGACACATCTGTGCAAAATATCATTAGCACCCAACTTATACAACTCTCTCGTGATCAATTGAAAGTCTTCAGCCTTGATGACCAATTGCTTCTTCTGCAAAGTGGTAAAGTGATCAGGTGCGGTGTCGGTCACCAAAACCTAAAGAATGTCATCAAAGTAGTGATCGGCAGCGGTTACATGGAACAGTTGGGCATCCGGTAACCCATCTTCTATATTAGTCGGCTCTTCCCCTATGTCAATCCGCGATAGATGGTCTGGTCCAGCATTTAATCGCCCCGGCTTCACAATGACTTCGAAATAGAACTCCTTAAACAAAAGTAGCCATCGGCGGATCTTCCCCCCCAACACAGGCTTATTGACCAAGTATTTTAATGCAGAATGATTAGTAAACATTTTAAAATGGCCACCCAACAAATAATGCCTGAATTTTTGCAGTGAATAAACCATGGCTAGGCCTTCGCGTTCCGTGGTATTGTAATTGCGTTCTGCTGATGATAGTTTTCGACTCGCAAAAGAAATAGGATGATCAATGTCGCCTTCACCTGGTTGAGCCAATACAACACCTAGCGCAACCGATGAAGCATCAACATGGACATGGAATTCCTTGCTCCAGTCTAGAAAAACCAAAATTGGAGTCGACGCCATCTTCACTTTGAGTGTTTCAAAACTTTCTTGACATTCTGGATTCCACTAGAATGCCACATCCTTTTTCAACAACTTCTCCATAGGGGTTGTAATCGCAGCATACCCCCTAATGAACTTGCGATAATATCCTGTGTGACCCAAGATCATGCGCAACTGCTAAACCATAGTTGGCGGTTGCAACCCCAAAATAAGCACAATGTTGGCTAGATCGACCAAAAATCCTTTCTTACACACAATATGCCCCAGCAATATCCCAAATGAAGCACAAAAAATACATTTTTTTAAGTTCATCAATATCTGGTGTTGTCGGCATCGCTCAAGCATTAACCGCAGGTTGGCTAATTGATCGCGAATCAATCCATAAATAGTCCAATCATCCATATATACCTACAGAAACTTCTGAATAAAATCTTTGAAAGCGGCAACAATGACCCGGGAAAATATGGCAGGTGCATTCTTTAACCCGAACGGCATGACCGTGTACTGAAAACAACCCCACTCAGTAACAAAAGTTGTCTTATGGTGATCCTCCTTGGCGATGCGAATTTGATGGTAGCTAGAGAATCCATCAGTGAAAGAGTACATCTCCTGGCCACCTACTCCTTCAAGTACTTCATTAGTAAACAGGGTTGGAAAGGGATCATGCAAGCAAGCATCATTCAACTTCCGCAAGTCGACACAAATGCGCACTTTGCCTGTTTTCTTGTCCTGCACCACCATAGGACTAATCCATTTTGACTCTTCTACAAGTTCGATGATACCAACATCCAGCATTCGGTCAAGTTCCGCCTTGACTTTTTCTTTATGTCATGGGTTGAGTCGATAAGGTCACTACTGGACTAGCTTAGCGTCTGGATTCAATGGAATCCTCATCTCCCCTAAGTCACCCAGGATTCCCTTCATTTCAGAAAACTTCATAGGAAACACATCTTGGAATTCATGCAGTAACTCGGTAACTTTACTCATCATTTCATCATCCCAATAATCCCCTACATTAGCAAACTTGGGAGTAGCTTCAGTGCTGATATTTGTTTTGCAAAGCT
Source organism: Larix kaempferi (assembly GCA_027924585.1). Lineage (NCBI taxonomy): Eukaryota > Viridiplantae > Streptophyta > Pinopsida > Pinales > Pinaceae > Larix > Larix kaempferi. The sequence continues at coordinate 1,859,574 of BSBM01000005.1, read as the reverse complement.
ACAACGGCTAATTGAATGGGTTACTTGGCGCAACAGGTGGTACTACATCGTGACTTCCTTCGGATTTGGGAATGTTAATATTCTGGGGGTCATCATCATCCTCTGGCCCTCCACTGACGTTGAAACACTCCATGAGAGACTGCATCTGACTATGTGTGTGTGGGTCAACAATGCATTTCACTAGAACAACCTGAAATATCACATCGCGGATGAGTTGCAGAGTGTTATGGACATCAAGGTTGGCATCCGCAAATGTGAAGGTATGAGTGAAACAAATCGTTAACTCCCCCCAGGTGGTAATATCTCGGCACAATTCAACTGCAGTATACCACGAGCGCGGTATCTCCTCCAAAGTGTGGACAAAAGCATGAACCCACTCGTCTCTAGGTTGCATTACCCACAATCATTGGCATTCCATCACGCGATCACTAGGATCAGTTCGGCCATCATACTTGCTAGTGTGATAAACCTCTGTATTTCCAAATCGAACCATCATCAACCTTCGACATTGTGACCAATCTTTGATAAATTTCTTATGCGTCGCCCACCAGCATGTTGGAGCAGCCTTCAGTGCTTCTTCTAAGGCCAACAGTCGCTGTGGTTCTGGAACACGGTCTTCAAATTCTACTACAAAAGTGTCTAAGCCAGGAAACCCCTCATAGATAGGCAACGTGATCGTTTTTGTCGCAACCTGACATAAAGATTGCGTAACTAAACCACACTTCTGGATTGAGACTTCATGCATGCGATTCTGCCAATGTTCCAATGCATCATCGGAGTCGAAAGATGCGGAGCTCTCACTACGCCACTCCAACTCACCATGAACAGTGGGATGAATGTAATCCTCAGAAATATTAAACGCGTGATCCCCACCAGTGTGATCGTCATCTTTGACAGGTTCAACATATTGGTGTCCTTCAGCCAAATCCAATGGAGCGATAACTCAGAAATTGTATTTCTCAAAAGTCATCATTCACTTCTTAAAGTTAATTACAACTCAACTATCATTATCCCATCCTATCGCCAATAGCGCAGGATAGGAGCTTCCTCCATCAGCTACCTCAAAGACATCAAAATTGGCATAAGTCTTCATTCCCTCAATATCAATCGTGAGTCGCGGAACTCACCCAATATGTGTAACCTTAGCATGGTTAGCCAACCGGAGCTGTACAGGGGACTAGCTCAATGGGGAACTCCCCATTTTCTGCCATGCCTGCTTGGTTAAGATGTTAACATCCGAAGCAAGATCAAGAATTATAGAATCAACATCGTAATCCCCAATATGAATATTCATTCGCATTTCCATGCTAGTCTTCCTTTGCTGTAAGGAGTTTACTGTCGACTCCTGCAGTCCTTTCATAAGTCGCTGCAACCATCCCTCAATCTCAACCAGGGAAACCGGATCTCGTGCCAATGACAGACAGCTTTCAAGGAACTTTTGCAGTATTCTTGGTGGTGGTTGATCAGTGTCTGAAATAGCATCAAAGATAGGTGGCATATCACAAACAACAGCCTTACCATGATCTTTATCCAAAGTGCGACGTGCCTCCATGAACGTCTCCTGCTTTGCATCAATATCAAAATTTACCATCTTTTGACCAGCCAAGCGAATGAGCGTTCGTGAACCATCTTCCCCAGTCGTTTTACCTCCACGAGTGACAACAGCCACCGAAGCATCTTGCGGTCGCGGTTCTACAGAAATAGTCGCAATATTAGCACCCTGTGCCTGATTCTGCTATATATTTCCTGGTTGATTTACATTCAGGTTGGCGTTTGGCAATGGTCGCGGAGGCTGGTTCTGAACTAGTTGCTACACTGGGTTTTGCACTGGTTGCTGTACTAGGTTCTGTAGCTGCGGAGTGTTTTCAGCCTGCCACCTTGTAATCAACTATGGACAATTCTCGACTGTATGATCATTACCAGAACAAAACGTACAATGATTCTGTAGCAGTGGGTAGTTGCGTTGATAATGCCCCCATACCACACAGTGGTAACATTGAACAGGTCCTCAACCATCTCAGCCTCCTCCTCCATGCCCAAATCCACCACCGCATTCGCCCTTGTATCCTCCCTGATATCCGCCCTGCTGCTGATACTGAGGTTGGTTAAACTACTGCTGCATGGGTGCTGGTGGCATCCCTTGCCCTTGTGGTGCATATTGTGGTTGTTGCACATACTGAGGCTGCGGTGGGTTCACCAGTGTATATTGCAGTACAAACTGCTGCAGTTGCTGCTGCTACGGTACAAACTGCATCTGTGCTTGAGGCATCGATTGAGATACCTGTGGCTATAGCGGTGCAGTACACTGATCATCTTTGACATTGAATGCATCCAACATTCTCTCCTGTAGCAACCCATATGCACGACAATCCTTGTCATCATGTCCTACCGACTTACAGAAGGTGCAATACAAATTCCATGGAGTTGTGACCATTTTCTGCATATATGGGCAACTATCATGACTATGCCCAAACATCGAACAAACACGACACCACGGCATACTTCCTCCATTCAATGGGTTTGGTGCACCTGACACCAAATAATTATGGAAATCCGGACAACCATCTTTCGTATGCCCTTCTCCTCGGCAGCGCGTACACCATACTTCATCACGCGGTTCTTTGTTCTTCTTTAAATCTTGCAACTGTATAGTTAGGTTAGCGAGTTGTGTTTGTATCTGCGACATCCCAGCTGCATTATCGCCAATCGAGGACGCCTCCAATTGCATTGCGATCTATAGAGCCTCACTAAGCATTGAAATGTTTTGCTGCATCAGTGGCAGTCGAATATGGGGTAGTAGTGCCGCAATGAACCATTCTTTGTGTTGGACAGCACTCATATCAAAACTAACCTTGGCCATGAACGTCTTGAATCGCTGGTCGAAATACCATACCATCTCGTTATGATATTGCTTAATTTTATTCAGTTCAGTAATATACTGGGCCTCCGACTTAGACCGTCTAAATTTAGCAATCAGCCCATCCCGAATCTCATGCAATGACTTATCTAGAGTCCCCGTTGGACTAAGAAAAATTTCATGAACCAATCTAATGCACGACCTTGCAGCATTGTGACCAACTATCCTTTCTTAACATCGTCATCAGTGATCTGTTTCACAGTCCAGACCGCTTCACACAAAAACCAATATTGCTATGGGTTGTCTGTCGCACTGCCATGGAACAATGGTACCTTAGCATCATCGCCCGCCATCTTGGGATTCCTTCCTCCTGTCACTATACTACTACTACCAATTAACTTTTGTGGTGTTGACGTGCTCGGCGGTGTCGAAGTAGTTTTCCTTACTGGTTGAGAGCTAGTGAGAAGAGGTGTGGGCACGCTGGTGCTGGGGTTCGGTCTTGCCTCTATCTTCGGCGTAGTCTGGTCATTCCTATCAGGACTGTGAGGTCGCTTCATCCCGTGCGGCCTTCCTTCACAATCTTGCAGTCCGATCGTAGCAGGACCTTCTCCCATCCTCTGCCTCTTTTCCTGTTGGAACCTTGCTCCTCCCCTCGTAAGGACACTTTCTTCCTTGGCTTCACTCACAGTCTCCTCATGGTCTACACCCATCTACCCCTTCACCATTTCATGCACCGTTCCCCAACAGTCGCGGTACCCACGGCCTCCACCCACCAGGCTGTCTACTGATCAAGGTGCATCTTTAATATGCCTTTCTCGCAGATCAACATCTTAATCAATAGTTGGAGCAATAGCATAAACCTTCCCCTCGGTCCGTCAAAGAAGTATCTTTTAGCTTCACTATAGTATTTCTTCGTATCAACCGTAAATTCCGTAATGTATCCTTCCAAGATGCTGTCAAGCCAAACCTTGAAAACCCATGATGCCTTATTATCGACTTTCTGCAATTGTTGAATCAGTTCCGGGGTCCAAGTCGTCGGCTCACCACCCTTGAAATTCCTCTTCTGAAAGGTCAGTTTTGACAACCATTCATACAAAATGACGGGGAATTCACAGAAAAACCATTCATGCGGACCATCGTGAATATATATTCCCACCCACTGATCTACCGTAAGTCGCGTGTTCCGACTTTCTTCTTCAGCGAACTCCTGCAACCTCTGATTGAACCATTTTTCTATCTCCGGCTTCGTCGGGTGCCACAACATGGCCTCCTCCTACTCTGCACACGGTCCCAACAATGGAACCATTTGTTGACCGAATCACGACCTCACAGTCGATAGGGGTCCACCGACTGTCGACCCATACCATGGTCTCCCTGGGCATCGGCCCGGGCAGGTTTGAGCCCGCCCAACAACACCTGCAAAGCGGATGAGGTCTCACCTGAGGCGTCCAGGAAGAGTAGACGAAACCATGTTTCCGCCGAGGGAGGAGGCAAGTTGCGGAAATATGATACTAACAGCAATTCAAGCATTCATCATGAAGTTCTAGCATATCGCAGCATTTAACATTACCAGAAACATAGATTGCATATTACTTCAATCGCAGCATGTTCATGTGGACAGATAACATATTATCGCAGCATTCACATTATAGCAATAGAAAATAGATAATTGCATTAAGAATAAATAACATGAACATCCAGCAACATTACACATAGATTGCACCAAATCATCATCCTTATATTACTCAGCAAACCAAAAGCAGTACATAAACATCTGCATTATCTCTGTCAATCTCCACATATAGCACTTATCTTCCTTCCTTCCTTTCTCCTCCCCTTAAAACTTACAATTCTCCTCTATTTATAGGCTTCTGCCGATTACAATGCTTGTCCACTTTCCTAACTGACACTATGGATACTCTACTAACTGACTTGGTCTAATGACCCAAAAACCCACATACCACGGTACAATGACTCGATATTACAAAATATATAACCAAAAATGGCATTAGCAGTACCGCAACCTTTCCTCATCAAACCGCCTGCCAACACAGACCAAATGATCATGTGCTAAAGTAATTCACTTTAGAGGTTAACAATCTCTAAAGGAGATTTAACAACAATTTGGTGATCATGGTTAATAATATATCACACAACATTAAATTCTTTTAACAAGTAAAGCATGACCTTTATACGGGAGGTCCATCTCATGGATACCTTTATACGGAAGGTTCACATGATAATCATGACTTGATACACACAAGTTCAGAGCCTTATCCAACAAAAATTTACAACATCATTACTTTGATCAATTACCTCTATATGGGAGGAATATCCTTTACACGTAATGCAATCAAAGTGCTCACCTCTATACGGGATGAATAGCCTTTACACGTAATGCAATCAAAGTGCTCACCTCTATACGGGAGGATCGATCTTGACTACACAAGATTGGTTTGGAGAATGTCTCTTGATGCTCTATATTTAACATAATTAAGCTTAACCAATTAATAACTACTAATTATGACTAATATTAACTAAATAAACTATAGAATAATACTTCCTATCATAGCCATGAGCAATTCAATGAATACTGTCTTTTTCTATCTTGTAAAAATATCAATGTTTAAGGTATAACATAACCCAAGAAAATTCTACAGGACTCAAACATAACGTTAATATAACACAAATCATAATCACACATTCAAGAGATAATAATGTACATCATTATTAAAATTGAAGAATGTAAATTGATACAGCAATAGCAAATCTTTACACATTTGGAATATGAAACTTTTGAGTTAATGATCACCTATGAAAAGAACATCTATACAAATAGATCCCTCTATAAGTGAGCCATTTATAATCCAATATCAAAATAAAAGATTAAATAACCACAATGATTATAACATGATTAGAGATATCATATAAATCATAGACCAAATATGGTGTGTGCTCGAATGCATTCAAATCATCTATGTATTATAACTAAGTATAACAACATATCATAAGTATAGAAGAAACTTGAAAATATGAAGGATTCACATATGTATATATATATATATAGATATATGAAAACTAAAATCAAACATGATACCAATTTCCAAGAAGATCCATAAACGTTTGACAACGAGAACTTCTCAAATCAAATGAGTCTTTTAGGAATCAAGAGATGTTCAACTCCAGAAATACTAGCTTCTACTATATACTCAAACCCCCTTCCAAACTGATCGCAATTTGGCTTATATAGCCAATATTAAACCAACAAATTAATGACTACAAGAATCTTGTACAACTGTTACTGAAAATAGAACTATAATGAAATCCCCATTACAAACATGAGTAATGACACTTAACAGTTGTCATTACTTATGATGATCAAATGAATGATCATGGATCAGAGATCATTATCAACTAATGAATAGCCCTCACTAGAGGAGAAATAATGACGTTGGACTTACTCAGTGATAGCCTAGTGTGTCCAGAACGAAAAACAAGAGCTGAGTAAGCATGCTGATCAACATAATCATTTTTCAGCAAAAAGAGGTTATCTCAAAATAGAACCAAGTATGCACTCGTAGTTATTTCCCATTTTCCCCTGCCACATCAAACAAGGAGGTAAAAATTCAGCATTAAATGAGTCAAATGGATTTCGATCCAAGATTCCATCTGTAGTTCTAGAGCTTACATCCCTGCATATGTAATCAAAATTTATCAAAATACTTCAACAAACTGGCAGTCAAGACGCATGCGTAAGATCAACTGAAACTTGAATTTGAGAAGCCTTCCCTGTCTCTACTAACTTGGCCTTTAATTTGAGAATCTTGGATTTATTTTAGCCATATTACTTAATTAACCGTTCATTGTTGATCACTAGTGTTTTCTTAATGGCTTTATACTTATCCTTATTCATTTTCATATTATTCCATCGATCGACCCAAGTCAATAACTCATCCTTTAGATTCTAAACTTCATCCTTCATGATATCCCTCAGAATATTGTTCGAGAGTTATTTTAATATATTGTTTAGGGTTTACACAGCTTTATCAGAAGATTGATCATCAGCTAGAGATGGATTTTGCTCAATTTCTTGATCGAGTTGCTTGGGAAACAATGAATTTCCAATGGAGGTAGCTTTAGGAGATGAAGCAGAGTTATAAAAAATCAATACTCTGTTCCTATTCAATATATTCATGAGATGACTGATGGGAATACAATGGTTCATCTGACTCTCTAACCTCGACTATAAGAGGCTCGCTGTATTTTTTTATCATTCTGGGAACAGAGGTAGCAGCCATACTCCTCATAAAACGTCATGTTCCTGAACATGAGCTAGTAGGGGTAGGTTTTGACTATTTCAGTCTATATTCGGTTTTAACCAAAAACTCAGGGTCTTCCTCTAAAATAGCTAAACCTTTTCCTTTATCTGCAGACATATCATGTGTAAATTCGGATGGTGGTAGATCCAAACGAGTTTCAGGAACAATGGGGTTTATGTTATCCTTAATTACCAAACCCTCATTATTTTCTTGAATAGGGTTTGAAGTACCACACGCATCATGTTTCGAGGCGAGATCAAGCTCTTGACTAGGGTTAGCAAAGGGAGGTATTCATCTTTTTACATGATTTTTAGGAAGGGAAGACGGCCAAAACTGAGTTTCCCCAAAACCATCTTGAACTAAAAACTCTTCCCAAGTCTTTCCCTCTAAAGCCAAACGATGTTGGATTAAAATTTTAAGAAGTCTGTGACGTAAGAGACTCCTATCTTGATCACCGATGGTGATCTATACAGTGTTAGCCATCTTCTTTAAACAACTGAGTAGGAAGAAGAAAAATTGATTTTAAAACCCTTAAACACCATAAGAAAATGGAGATGGTAGAAATGCACAAGAGAAAAACCTACATCGCACGTAATGTACCTGATTATAATTTGGAGCAATGGCCACCATTGTTGCTTGAGAAATTTTGCAAGAAAACCATGTTTAAGAATGACATCGCTAGGCACTGAATGTAGAAAGGTATTCCACCTTTTCTTACTAATTTTCCCTCCCTTAAACCATCGCTCACCAGTTTGAGGTAGCCCGATAGCTTCTGCAATAAAATCTTTTGTTAATGGTAAATACAAACTACCGATACGGGTTGCACCATCTTTGAATGATAAGGAAAAATGTTTGGTAACTTAGGTATTATGGCTTGTTGGCATGGGTCCAAAGTGCACAAGTTAGGTACAATGAGCAACAAAAGAAATAATGACAAGGGTAAAGGACTAGTTGTGGAGTGCAATAAGGTGAATAGTGCGAAACAATTGGTTAAGTTAGTTAGTTAATGGGTTATTGGAGCAATTTGTAACGACCAAGTGAGCCTATAAATAAGAGTAGGATTGTAAGCCTAAGGATATATATATATATATATATATATATATATATATATATATATATATATTGCATTTGTTTTGAGCATATGGAAATCAATCGTGATCTTGATCTGGATCGCATCTTTTGGATTGAGCATATTTTTATTTTGTAATGGTTTTGTGGATGAGTATTCTGGTGAATTGTGCGATGTATAAGACAAGTTGATGAATAATGAGAAGGATTGACTGATCTATGTCTTTGTCTCTTTTCGAATTATCACAATGTGATTGACTATGTGTTATTGCAATGTTTCATGCCAATGCATGGTTCTATATGTTTTATGAAAAAAATCACAGTTATGTTATGTATCTCAGATCTCTTAAGTATGCTTCAATAATCTACTATTCCTAGATCTGATTAGTTTTTCAACTATGAAATGATAATTTTTTTATGCGAATAATTATGTCGATCCTAAGTTACTTAGCGATTGATTGTGAATGATGCGTGTCGTCTTTCATATGCGGAAACGTGGTTCCTGCATCCCCCTTAGATATCTCGGGTGAGACTTCACTCGCTCTATGGGTGTTGCTAGAAAGGATAAAACCTTTCTGGGCCGATTTCTATGGGAGTATGTGTCGAAGTTTGTTGATGACAGTGCGAAGTAGAACCTTGTCGACAAATCTGTGTCAACAAATGGTTCCATTTTTGGGACCCTCCTTTGAGAAGGAGAGGACATGCTATGGCATCCAATGAAACCTGAGATCCAGGACTGGTTCAATAAGAAGACAAGAGAGTTCATTGAGAAAGAAAATCGAAAACTTGGATGGTTGACAAAATAGTGGTTGCAGAAGCATATCTATAGTGATACCCATGAAGTGTTTTTCTATGAATTTCCAATAGTGCTATATGAATGGTTGGCGTAACTAAATTTTCAGAAGAAGAATTTCCAAGGAGGTGAGCCTGAACATTGGACCCCAGAACTGATCCAGCAACTGAGTCAGGTTAACAACAAGGCTTCGAGAGTTGTCGATGTGTGGGTAGACATTTGGAGGGTACATTATTGAATTTACGGTTGACACATTAGGGCATACAATGATGCAGAAAAGAAATTATTTAAAGGACCTAGAGGAAGGTAACTGTTGTTGATGTATATGTAACTTCGGAATGTATTTCACATATATGTATATTGTATTCCTATAGAGATGTTATTATTCCTCTATACGGAAGTGTCATAATTTATATTGTAAGTGTCGTAACTTATACTTGATGGGTTATTAGACCACCCTAGTGGGGTTCGGCCCAGTTAGCATTATGTTAAGTGGTTAAGTTGAGTCCGACCTAGTTGAATAAAGGTAAAGTCAAGTTAGTGTATAAATAGAGAGTGTGTCTCTCTCATTTTACACATTCTATTCTCTCACTCACACTTTGGAGAGTGGCGCACTTGTGGAGGAGGAGGATCTGCTACTAGGAGAAGACTATCTCTTTTATTCTGGTTGTATCATTGCTCTATCTATCTCTGAGGAAGTTATTGGGGTTTTTCACCTTTATGATTTTCACCAAGTAAACTCTGTGTCTCTTGTGTGCTTGCATTATTGTGTCCATGATTGATATGCTATAGATTTTCTCTACATGTTGTTCTCTCAGTTAAGATCCTAGATCAGATTGAAGTAAATTCTGAAAATTTAACATGGTATCAGTGCTAGCCTGAAAGAAGGCATGATATGGCATGTATGACACTTGTTTCACTTGCGATGCTAGGGCTTGATATAGAAAAAACCAGTTATCGTAGTACTTTTGCTATAAATCCATTTTGGAAAATTTTTCGGATCTGAAACTTTTACAGGGCGAAGATCAGATCTGCATGTATCTTGTTTCCAAAGGAGAACTTCTAATTCGTTGTACTTTATGATTTATGATCTGTACAATATAGGGTTTCTACCTCTTCCAGATGTGAATCAAAATTAGGTGACCTTGGGAAAAAGGTCATAACTTGGGCTAGGAAGCTCCAAATGAAATTTTGTAAAAAGTGACAAGTAGTACACAGACTGTACTATCTCAGGAAACCTTTTCAGAGGTCGAAGTTGAACCAATGACACATGGCATGCCATACAATTTTGATCTTATGTATTATCCCATAAACATGTCACGCTGTGACACTTGGCATAACTCTCTCTGAGAGAATCCAATTGAGATCAGACCTATCGGGATGGAAATAAAACAGGTTGGGATATCTCAAGAAAATTTTTTAGACCTTGTGGATCGAAAAGTTCAGAGTTACACCAGAAACAAGCAGGTACATATTTCTGTCAAAACAGAATTATTTTTTAGCACCTTCATTCATGGCTTCTGGAATTTAGGGCTTCGGTGAAAGTTGAAATTTTTGTAATCGGAGACCACGGATGAATGCTACTCATCAAAATTGAAATTTAGATACCAAGATCAGATTTTTTGGTTGGGAAGAACGACAGGCTTGATCAAACCCCAGTTCGGGACTTTGATCGGAAAGATGGAAAATTAGGGCTTCTGCAAAAATTGGAATTTTGGAAATTTGTGACCACGGCTGGAAGCTCCTCAGAAAAATTGAAGCTTAGAGCTTTGAATCAAACCTTTTGGTTGGGTGAAGCTCCAGGAAACTCAAACCCTAATTCAGGGTCCTCCCTAGTGAATCCGGAAATCTAAAAGGCAAAATTGAGGAATGAAACTTTGTAGTTTTCAAATTCTGAATATACCAGCTTGATCAGCTCATCAAGGCACATATTTCTATCCTTTCAGAAGTTTGAAATTCAAAGTTTGAATTTTTGGGGTCTCTCTGACAAACCCTAATCCAGCTCCAGGTCCAGTTCTTGCAAATCAAGTGGATTGGGTGAATCCTAGAAGAAGATGGATTGGTCACCTGCATAAGTGAAGAAGTTCCTGTTTCAGAGGGAGATGAGGCTAAGTCCTTACATAAGAATATTACAAGCGATCTCAATAGGTATGACTCATCGAGGTATGTTTCAATATTTTTTCATGATTAAGTGTTATGTTATACGAGCACACATAATTACACGAGAGAGAAATAAACTGAAACAAGCAATGAAATAATAGACACACAATTTCCTAGAAACCCTATACGGGGAAAAACCAGCACCCAATGAAGATCTTCATTACCCTTGACCTAAACCGGCCAAGCCGGGCCAAGTGAGCTCACCCGCTCACCTCCAGGCCACTTTACAATGGAGCCTCCTCAAGCCTTATAAAGGCTTCCTTACATGCAATACCATGGGGCAATACAATGGGCTACAACAAACCATGTGCCCAAAAACATGTGCTAGACCTAACCAACTTTGACTCAATCCCGAGTCAAGGTTAACCCTAACAATCCCCCCTTTAAACTTGACTTGGAGTAAACACCAACCCCCCTCAAATTTTTAACCGATGAATCTCACATACACCCACCTACACCCCCCTATCACCTAGGTCTTTCTCACGACTTTACCGGTGAGTTACCAGGGGTATGCATGCCTTACCAGGTCTTACAGCCATATGCCCTTTTACATGCAAACTGCTCCATTAAATTTTTTTTTTCATGTGTCTTCATGGTGACTACACCATCACCATCCATTTCTTCATCCTCTCGCTTTTCCATGCTCGCTTTCTTGCTCATTTTTTGCCATGCACTTTTTAAAATACTTATCTTACTTCTCCTGTGCAGAATTTTCATGTTACCACTTTGAACCCATGTGCTTCCCATACTTGTTAAATGCCATGCCCCACATTCTTGACCATGATTTAAAACCATCATTTCATAGACCCAAAACTTAAATAATCTTCCATACACATATTCCAAACCCATTAACCAAGCTCAAAGCTCATTTAAAAGTTTAAACTATTAATTTAATCATCCCCATCCACCTTTTTTTATACTTCACATCCACTTAAATTTTGATTCAAAACATTTCATAACTTAAGAAATGACCCCTTTTTAAAAAATGACGTGAATGGAATGTATCCTTCCCTTAAAACTATTTTTATAATCGCTTTTACCTTTACTTCATGGATTTGACTTCTATTCACTGCATGCCATTTTATCATTTTCTTCATGGCATAATTTTACCGCGATTTCTATCTCGGGCGGATTTTCTTCAATGTTTTCATGATCTTTCTTCACGCTTTTCAACACATCGATTCACCCCCTTTTTTTTATGCGGGTGAATCTCCCATGCACGAAGGCTCTCTTAATCTCATGGCAGCATCAATTTTCGGCTTCACAGATCTCCCAGTCTTTATGGAATATTCACAACCCACGGGTTCTCTTTTCCTTGCAGCCATCCGTCCTTCATCTCTGCACATTTTGCATAGCACCGAAATGCAAATGATGGGTGGCTCCATAATGACAATCCATCAACAAATCAACTTTTAGGGCAATGCGGACATCGACGCCTTCTTCCTTAACAACATTCTCCGACAACTTCTTCAGCAATGGCAGCTCTCTTTTAACGCTCTGCACCAATGCGTCTTCTGCACCATAATGCATTCGATCCAGTATTTCCTTCACTTGAATTTACTTCAATTCTTCACATGGATATTTTCATGGCTCTTTTCTATCCGACAACTCATTTAAATTTATTTTGATGGAGACTCACTTTAAACAGATGTACATTCCAAATGATAGCATCTAGGGTTTCATGGGCAGTATTTGCAACCCTTATTTTTTTTACCAATCAACCATGGATCTTCTCTTCGTGCTGCCTTCCAGATCATCTTTCCTCTAAGTGGTGGTGGGATTTGTTCTGACATATTCATTAATCTCAAATATGCTTAGATCTGCAAACCACACAAACCTTCACGAGACAGCTCCTTCTTTCCATGCAGACCAGATCCGAATTCACAACAGATTTCATGCGGCCACAACCAGATCTAGTCAGATCTACCATTCTAGGGCCTTCTCCTATGCGACCCGCTCAACTCTGCACATAATTTACAATTCCATGAGCACAACAACGTCAAACCATGGCTCTGATACCAGTTATTAGGTTATACGAGCACACATAATTACACGAGAGAGAAATAAACTGAAACAAGCAATGAAATAATAGACACACAATTCCTGGAAACCCTATACGGGGAAAAACCAACACCCAATGAAGATCTTCGTTACCCTTGACCTAAACTGGCCAAGCCGGGCCAAGTGAGCTCACCCACTCACCTCCAGGCCACTTTACAATGGAGCCTTCTCAAGCCTTATAAAGGCTTCCTTACATGCAATACCATGGGGCAATAACATGGGCTACAAAAAACCATGTGCCCAAAAACATGTGCTAGACCTAACCAACTTTGACTCAATCCCGAGTCAAGGTTAACCCTAACATTAATTTTATGGTATGTTTGTCTTCATGTTATTAGGGTTAGTACAATCTTGATTTTAGATTTTTCATATCACCTTAACAAAATTATGAATGCATGATAGAAGATATTCATTGGTTAGGGTGTTGACACTTATGATTGTACTAATGCATTATGGTGTTGTATGAGGTTTATGTTGTCTACTAACATAAAAGGTACACCAAGAAAGACAAATCATGTTCTACTTCAAGAACATATGATCATGGTGACATGAAGACAAAGATTCATCCATTGTCATGGATCACATAGAAGATCTACTTATGAGGTATGTATAACTTGGTTCTACAATGGTTAACTTATGAGACATGTAGGTTACTAGCACAAGTCACTGAAGAGAACCAGAAGACATTATGCGGGTATGTTAGACATAACTAGCTAGCATGCTAATTCGGGTATGTTTTTCCTATATCAAGCTAGAATCCTACCTTGTGTTAGGATCTTATACTGTGGTGTTGTTGATAATGATTATTCATGAAGTCATAGGTTTGAATAGTCATGGTTGTATGCATATTATGTTTTTTACCATAATTGATGATATGACTAACTAGAAGAATCATGAAGGTACAGGTTTGATTAATCACAGGTTTATGCATTGATGATTTAACTAATCAGAAGAGACCTATGATCAAATAAGAATATGCATGAGTAAAAGAAGACCTCCCTGAAACCTTGAATACTAATGTTTATTATCTTTGAATGATCATGACTATACATATTTAAGATTATTGTGTTTTGATAGTATTAAGATTATACTAATAAATGTGTGATTATGTATGAGACCTCAAAGATAACAGAATGATGATACTAATAAGCATGCATAGTGATTAAGGATGGATGTAAGTTCAAGGACAGGTAATCCAGGAAGCAAAGATCAAGAGGGAGCACACTCCAGTTGTTCCTGCAAGAAAGCAAAGGAGCACACTTCAGTAGTTTCTGCAAGGATGCACATATTCAGAGGGAGTTGACCACTTCTCACAATCCACATCAGAATGGAGTTGCAAAGATTCAGAGGGAGTCCACCTAGCAACCAAACAAAGATAAGTATTTGAATTGTCACTTCTTACATAATGTTATTCAATGATGTATATGCTTATGTTCCTAGAATTAGGTTGTGTATTATGCATATTAGAATAGTTGCATTGATGAACAGTATACTACTAATATACATGGGTAAGTGGCCTATGGCACTGTACAACATTCCATTGCTACTTATCTAGAATGAAACCTCTTTGTTGACATGTTATGAGTTTTGCACACTCTTAACAATGTTCTGGTAGAGATTGGAAGGCATCTAGAAAGTTATAGAATATGGATAAATGTTGTATTGAAGCATTGGCTAAGATAATTGCATGACTGCATGACATATTTCTTTATGTGTAAGAATTTGTTCTGAAAACTATGAGATGTTTTCTAATCATGAAATTTAACTTGTTGTGTAGGAAAGATAGTATACCATCACCTACAAAAGAAGGACTACAACATTTGTTTAGCAACAAAGTTATCTATTGAAAATATTGAAGATATTGAAGTTCCCTGGATTTGGGAAGAATGCCATGATCGAGGAGTACCAGTCGATCATGAAGATGTTTGGGATGCAGTCACAAAGGGTAATATGTAGTGACTTCCAAGAGGATCTACAAGATCAAGCATGCTGCAGGTGGTAACATAGAGACTTTTGCTCCTATAGCCAGATACACTTCCATTAGATCCGTACTTGCTCTGGCTGCAGTGATCAAGTGGAAGATACACCAGATGGATTTCAAGACAACCTTCTTGAATGGTGTAATTGAAGAAGAAGTGTATGTGGAGAAGCCACTTGGTTCTGAGACACATGAAAGGGAGTCATATATGTGCAGAACTTGGTATGGTAGGATAGACAGCTTTCTATCTAGTTTGGGCTTTACCAAGAGTAAAGTGGATTCCAACCTTTAATACAAGGTTGAGGAAGGCAATCCAGTGATACTACTTTTGTATATGGATGACCTGTTTGTAACAGGTGAGGATAGATTGATTGCCAACATGCAGCGGAATCTTGTTGTCGAGTTCGAGTTGAAGAACTTGGGGATGATGCACTATTTGTTTTTGGCATGGAGGTGTGGCAGAGTGCAGATGGAATCTTCCTTAGACAAGGGAAGTATGCACTAGAGATCCTGAAGAGGTTCGGGATGATGGATTGCAAGGCCATGGCCACACCTATGGCATCGAATCTAAAGCTTCTTTGTGATGATTCATCTGAGCCGGTTGATGTCTCTATGTAACGTCAGATGATTGGGTCCTTGATGTACCTGACAAACACGAGACCAGATATTTGCTTTGTGGTGAACACATTGAGCCAGTTCTTGACGGATCCGAGGAGTGTTCACCTGGTTGTTGTAAAGCATGCTCTGAGGTACCTGAAGGGTACAGTGGATTATGGGCTCAAGTATGAAGCGAATCACAGGTTTAACATGCAGGGTTATGTTGATTCAGATTGGGCTGGCAGTGCCGCAGATAGGAAGAGCACATATGGATGCTGCTTCAGTATGGGATCAGGTTTGATCTCTTGGTTTAGCAGGAAGCAGTCCTGCGTAGCACTAAGTATAGCTGAGGCAGAGTATGTTGTATCCTGTTCAGCTAGTTGTGAGGTAGTATGGCTACGAAAGCTACTGTCTGAGTTATTTGATCTCCCATTGGATGCTACTGGTATATTTTGTGATAACCATAGTTGTGTGAAGCTGTTCGAGAACCCAGTGTTTCATGACAGGTCGAAACACATAGAGATCAAATATCACTATATCAAGTATATGGTGTAGAGAGGAGTTGTGAATCTCCTGTACATTGCGATTGACAAGCAAATTGAAGATGTGCTGACAAAACCACTAGCCAGAGTGAAGTTCAAGTACTTCAGAGAGAGGCTTGGTGTTCTTCGGATTGATGACACTTCGAGGAAGAAGTGATGGACACATTTGCAGAGGCCATTCCAAGCATGTTGGAAGGAGAATCCTTCACATGGCTCTGGATGTAAGCGTTGGATGATGAGCATCAGGACGATGCTCCAGTTACTGCTCTGTATATGCATCAGGATGATGTTGGATATGATCAGTTGGATCATTTATATGTATATGTATGTATGCGTCATGTTGGATGTTGGATATGATTAATTGGATCATTTATGTATGTACGCATCATGTTGGATGCTGGATATGATTGGTTGGATCATTTGTATGTATTTTGTATATGCATCATGTTGGATGCTTGGACCATGTATATGTATATGTATCAGGTGGATACATTGTATGATCAGGTAGATCATGTATGTTGATATGTATCATGTATGATTAGGTGGATCATGTATTTGTATTTGTATCAAGTGGATACATTGTATGATCAGGTGGATCATGTATGATGATATGTATCAGGTAGATACTTGGTATGCATCAGGTAGATGCATGATATGATCAGGATGATCGTGGATGACGAGCTTCAAGATGTTGCTCCAGATGACTTGCAGCAGGATGTTGCAGTGATGATGATCAAGATGATCATGTATACATCAGGATGATGTATGGTGAGTATCAGGTTGATACTCTATGCTCGTGGATCAGGTTGTGCAGACGGGAATATAATTTGGCCCTGGGAGATTTGCAGATAGTCTTTCGAGGTTTTTCCTATGGCATATAATTTGGCCCTGGGATATCTGGCAAATGATCTTTCGAGGTTTTTCTCTAGGAGGACATATAATTTGGCCGTAGGAGATCTGCAGATAGTCTTTCGAGGTTTTACCTATGGCATATAATCTAGCCCTGGGATATCTGGCAGATGCTCTTTCGAGGTTTTATCCTATGGCATATAATATGTCCCTAGGAGATCCGATAGGTTGGGCGGTGTGCTCGTAATAATTCCTGGGATGCTCTTGTGACGTTTTTCCATGACCACATATAATCTGTCCCTGGGAGATCATATAGGTAGAGCTATGTGCTCGTAACAACCTGGGATGCTCTTGCGAGGTTTTGTGGTGACCACATATAATCTGTCCCTGGGAGATCCTATAGGTAGAGTTGTGTTCTCATAACAACCTAGGATGCTCTTGCGAGGTTTTGTGGTGAGGTCACATATAATATGGCCCTGGGAGATCCTATAGGTAGAGTCGTGTGCTCGTAACAGCCTGGGATTCTCTTTCGAGCTTTTGTGATGCGCGTAATAAGTCCTGAGGATTCCACAGTATGGCCAGTGATGACAAAGACCTGCAGGTGGTGGGCCTACATCTAGTATGAAAAAGGACTGGCTCTGTAGAACTTCCTATGATGAGTAGATTCAGAGATTGATTGAGATAGCAGCAGTAGTGACGATGATGATGACTCGATGATGATTATCCAGTGACGATGATCCAGAGAAGAAGACTTGTGCTAGAAGACCTGTGTCGAGAAATACCTTCCTAGTTAAGAGGGAGTGTTGATGTATATGTAACTTCGGAATGTATTTCACATATATGTATATTGTATTCCTATAGAGATGTTATTATTCCTCTATACGGAAGTGTCATCATTTATATTGTAAGTGTCGTAACTTATACTTGATGGGTTATTAGACCACCTTGTTGGGGTCGGCCCTGTATAAGTCATGTGGGTCAAAGGGTTATTAGACCACCCTATTGGGGGTTGGCCATGTGGGTCAAAGGGTTATTAGACCACCCTAGTGGGGGTCGGCCCAGTCAGCATTATGTTAAGTGGTTAAGTTGAGGCCAACCTAGTTGAGTAAAGGTCAAGTCAAGTTAGTGTATAAATAGAGAGTGTGTCTCTCTCATTTTACACATTCTATTCTCTCACTCACACTTTGGAGAGTGGCGCACTTGTGGAGGAGGAGGCTCTGCTGCTAGGAGAAGACTATCTCTTGTATTCTGGTTGTATCATTGCTCTATCTATCTCCGAGGAAGTTATTGGGGTTTTTCACCTTTATGGTTTTCCCTAAGTAAACTCCGTGTCTCTTGTGTGCTTGCATTATTGTGTCCATGATTGATATGCTGTAGATTTGTTGTACATGTTGTTCTCTCAGTTAAGATCCTAGATCATATTGAAGTAAATTCTGAAAATTTAACAACTGTTGTCACTTCAATTATGGATCAAGATGCTTATATGTGAGAAAGGGATCCTGAAGATGAATTCTGACAAGTAAATATCTGGCGTGCGGAGGTTGTGGGTACTACGCAGATGTGGGTTTGATGGAATGATGTGGGGTAGATGGATATGAGCGACATAAATTTTTTTAGGGAAGATGAAAAAATTTGTGGTCTCCTGAGAAGTGGGGTGAGGTTCCAATAGGAGAAGAAGAGGAGGACTGAGATAGAGAGTCTTGGTGTAAACGGAACAAAGAACTGTGAAATATGACCACAAGGGACTAAGCGACCCTATAGTGATGAAGGAGACAACCAGGGTACCCCTAAACCTGAGGAAGTACAAACCCAAAGCTACAATGTACCCACAAATCCATGCACTATACCAAAATTTGGAGGAAGAAACACCAGTTATTGACAAGGTTGTCCTGTAGGTCAAAATAGTGGTAATAGTATTAGATCAACAAGTACTGGTAGAAGACCAAGAATGGAAGGCAACGATGTAAAGTTTCCACTTTTCTAGGGTAATGGGACCGAGGATACCAAACAGTATTGGTTTTTATGTGAACCAGTATGGATATTTAAACAAATACAGGATGATGATATCAAGAAAGGAAAATTAGCAACGACCTTTAGGGGGTCGTGCGCTGGATTGGTATATGAAATTTATACAAGTACCTGCAGGGTTTCAACAGAAGACTCTGGCGGAGATCAGGGCTGGATTAATTGATGAATTCAAGAAACCTAAATCGGAATATAATTATATTATAGAGCTAAAGGAAATAAATCAATTCCCCAATGAATCAATATGGGACTTTGATCAGAGGTTCAAAACTATGATGGAGAAAGTGAGTTTCGGGATGAGAGACGTACAACATAAAGAATGGTTCATTGTAGGGTTGTTACCACACATTCGGATTCCATTAATGCAACAAAAGATCATCTCCTAGGTGGAGGCTCTGGAAATTGTGATGAAGTTATAAGCATCACCGATTGGTTAGACTGGGATTGGCATGAGCCCGATCTAGTCACAAATGGAAAAATTGACTATCTAGCTGTAGGATATCAAGAAGGGGAAGGAGGTTCATGAAGAAGTATGGTGCAGTCAGTGAAAATATGAGGGACATCACAAAGATCAGTGTCCAAAATTCTGTGAAAACTTACAGTCTGGTGCACCAAACCTGCTTAGTCAGGGAGGAATTCCTTGGTGTTGAATTTGTCGAACAACAGGACACCGTTCAAAAGAATGTGTATATATGCAAAAGATTATGTCGAAGCCGTCTAATATTTTATGTAATTTATGTCAATCAGTTTGCCATGAGGAAAAATATTGCAGAGAATATGATTTGATCCAAGAAAGAACTGTGGATACTTACTTCATGAATGGGGAAGAACATCGACAGGAAGAGAGATCTCAACTGCAACTGCAGCATAATCAATCATAGTCACAATATAATCAATTGCATATGCAGTATAATCAATCACAATTGCAATATAATCAACTGCAGCCATAGAATAATCAACCGCAACCAAATTACAATCAACCACAGTATAATCTAGCACCATATCAACAACAAGGAGGATTCAGAGGAGGATTTCATGGTGTTCGCAATAGAGGATTTGGTCATGGAAGGACATTTGGTCAAGGTCTAGGACCTATTACCTGCTATAATTGTGGAGTGGTCGGACACTATCGGAGGGATTGTTCGAATCCAACACCATTGTGTACTTATTGTAGTGTAGTTGATCACACTTTCGAAGAATGTCCGCAGTTGATCATGAAATGGCATTCCAAGAACACACCACCACCACAACAAAAACGAAATCTGAATCGAAATGTGTAGAATATATCAGTAGAGATAAGAATTCAGCTAGTAAACGTCACAATGGTGACCAGAGGAGGAGTTGCGATAGGAGAAGATAGGCCACTGCCAGATGTTTGGCCCATGATGCGAAAGAAAGTACGATTTGACGTGGAAGTAGAAAAATAAACCTTTTTGGAGGCACGAGATGCGCTAATAAGGAACAATTTTAATTCCCCACCTATGATCCATAAGGAACCCATCTATGGAATGCCACCAATTTTTGATACAATAAATTCGCAGTTGTCTCCAGGGAAGGTAAGCACTTTGACAAATTTCCTGGAGAGTTACTTGAAATTAGCAAAGGATCAAGATGCATTCCCAGAGATAGAGAGCCTCTTATATTGACAAGAAGAAGGGCGACAGGATTAGACAATCAACCGATTGCATAGGAGGAAAAAGGGAAGGGAAATGAGAATGAATTCCCAGATTGGCGCATATGACGTTGATTCCATAATTTTTTATTTAGGTTCAGATGTGAATATCCTAACCAAGCATACATGGGAAATTATGGGGAAGCCGTAGATGGTATGGTCCCCCGTACAACTTGGGCTGGAAAATCAGAGCAAAATGACACCAATCGATCGATTGCCTCATATACCTATGGAAATAGAAGGCCTGCAGATGTACACTGATTTAGACATAATAGAGATAGTCTACAATACCATCCCATATCCTATGTTGTTGGGGGTAGATTGGGAAATGGAAAACCTGGTTGTTATCAACTTCAAGAAGAGGACAATGTATTTTTAGAACAACGAAATGAGGGTGATTTCTCCTCTCGATCCACAAGAAGGGAAGATATGTGTTGAACCAACGAGAAAGGATTTCACAGAAGGATGGGACAATGTCTACAATGTTTCTGAAGATCATGTCAATCCCACCACTGATGGAGAATTGGGGTGGCGAAATACAACTGGAAGAAGCGGTTGCATGAGGTATCTTTTAGAAGATGCACACAAATCACTCACTCGTTTATATGGGTATCGATAGAAGTATGTTTTTTGTCGACATACGAGGGACTACCCAACTTAGCAATTTTCATTGTTGAATTTAAAGAAAAAGTATCAGAACCACACCACCTGCTGGCGTTGGAAGAAGCATTGAAGGCTACTCCAGTAAGGCGGTGGGAAATGAACAAGTCGTCGATTGCAAACTGGAAATTATTTCAACAACTGATGGTATTTGGGGAGGATGAATGCTACAGAAGAAAGAAATATGATGGAAGAAGTGATCCAAAGGATCATCTAGGAGAGTTTCAAATCGAATGGGGAATGAGACCAAAACAAGAATGGGTTCATGCATTCATCCATACACTAGATGAAGTACCATGGAGTTGGTACATATCTGTAGAACTGCGACGAGGA
This sequence comes from Larix kaempferi, assembly GCA_027924585.1. Taxonomy (NCBI): domain Eukaryota; kingdom Viridiplantae; phylum Streptophyta; class Pinopsida; order Pinales; family Pinaceae; genus Larix; species Larix kaempferi. The sequence goes on along the minus strand of BSBM01000005.1, from coordinate 1,837,660 downwards.
ACAACCAAATGGGAAGAGTTGACTAATAACTTTACCCACACTTTCAGTTTCGCAGATGAGAACCCTCTCATACACAATGCACTACAGGAAATCCATGAAAAATTACTCGAGACAGTTCCGACTGAACGACCAATGGGGATATGATGTAGTGCGACACCACATATGATGATGCAGTGTTACAATGTGTCCCAGAGTCGGAAGGAATCTGCGATGTCAAAAGCGCCATATATGCCATTTGACAAATTCAAACAGCCATTAAGAATTAAGAAGGTCAACATTGGATCACCAGAAATTCCCAACTTTTCTAGTATTGGAGATCATTGAGATGATTCAAAAATTGGAAAGGTCACCGATCTGCTGCATGAGTTTCAAGACTTGTTCCCAACAAATGTTTTTGAGATAAATGGCATCTCCGGGGACCTGAGGGAAATGAAGATCCCTCTCAAACCTGATGCGAAGCCAGTAAAATGAGGACCATACAGACTGAACCCTAGATACAAGGAGAGGGTAAAGGCCGAACTAGAAACGATGTTGGATGCAGGAATTATTGAACATGTTGAAGAGTCAGAATGGATAATCCAAATGGTCATCCAAGGTAAAATGACTGGTGAAGTTCAAATTTGCGTCGATCTAAGGAAGTTGAATGACACATGTCTTCATGATCCATTCCCCACACCATTTACCAACTAAGTGCTTGATGGTGTTGGAGGACAGGAGGTATACTCATTCACGGATGGATTCTCAAGGTATCACCACATAAAAATTGTGAAGGAAGACTAACACAAAAAAACCTTTGTCGCAGAGTGGGAATGCTTTCAGTACACTGTGAAAAGTTTGAATGGAACGACAAGTGCCAAAAGAGCTTCAACATACTCAAGGAAAATATGGTCGCAACGCCAATATTAGTCTTCCCATATTGGAAGAAATAATTCCACGTGCATGTAGATGCCTCATCAATAGCACTGGGGGTAATATTGGCCCAACTAGGAGAAGGGTCGATAAACCACCCCATTGCATTTGCGAGTTGGAAATTATCAACAATGAAGAAGAATTATACGACGACAAAAAGAGAAGGCCTAATAATGGTATATGCATTGCAGAAATTCTGAAACTACCTGCTAGGAGGACATTTCAAAATGTTTACGGACCACTCAGCATTGAAATACTTGGTTAAGAAGCTTGTGTTGGGGGGGGGAGATCTATCGATGGTTATTTCTATTTCAGTAATTCAATTTTGAAATAATCCTCAAGCCTAGATGATTGAATGCAGGGCCTGATGATTTATCAAAGATAGAATAAGGTGAGGAACTAAGGAGCATTGAGGAAGGCTTTCTCGATGCGCAGCTATGTCAGATTGGAATGGTCGATGGCCATTACAAACAAATTGTTCAATTCTTAGATATGGGAAAAGCACCAGAGGAGCTCACCACCAGTCAGAAGAAATAGTTAGTTGTCAAGGCCGCTGATTTCCAACTAATCACAGAACAATTATACAATATGGGACTGGATGAAGTTCTTTGTCGATGTGTCCTTCTGCATGAACAAGAAAGAGTATTGGCGGAATCTCATAGTGGGATTGCAAGAGGTCATTATGGAGGGAATGAAACCGCTAGGAAGATAGTTAGGGCTGGTCTATGGTGGCCACCAGTGCATGGAGACACAACAGATTATGCTAAAAGCTGCGACATATGTCAAAGAACAAGGAAACCATCACGAAGGGATGAGATGCCACTAGTACCTCAATTGACATTGCAACCTTTCAACAAATGGATAGTAGATTTTGTGGGACCCATTAACCCACCAGGAAGAAGGAAAAGTGCGAGGTATATTATTACCACGACTGATTATTTGACAAGATGGGATGAAGCAACATCAGTGAAGAATTACATAGCTGTGACAGCAGCAATATTTATCCTTAGTATATTCCCTATATAGACCCGATATTCTATTGGAAACAACAAAAGTAATTATGGTCTCTATATTCAAAGACTCTTGCATTTCTAGAAATCCAAACACCCCAGCATGCAAATGTTGGAAGCATTCTGTGAAATGTGTGTTTAACTACCCATCTTGCAAGGTCTTCTTCCACAGATTGAATACCCCAGTATACATGTATGTGTAGGTCCAAACAAATTTCCTTCCAAATTCTAAAACCAAAAGGACAATTTGTAAAAAGATGTTGAATAGACTCACTCGTAGATAAACACAACAAGCATTTGTTTGGACCCATCCAACCTCTTCGACATATATTATCCCAAGTTAATATAATGTTCTCCAAAACAAGCCAGAAGAAACATTTAATTTTATAAGGTATATTCCACTTCCATATATTAGAATTCCATCACTTAACCTACAATGACTGATTATCCTAAATTGGATGGATTCGTAAGTAGTATGGGCAGTGACAATACCATTGTAGTTTTCCCCTTTCCAAATGACTTTTTCTTCATCCTGTGAAAGTCTAATGCCAGCTATGCTCAAGTTTAAAACAAAATAATCCCATTCATTATCCCAATGACCAACAAGCTCTAAATCAATTGCTTGTAGCCAAAATGAGTCATTTTTCCTCAGCATTCAGGTCTCCTAACCTGATTCAAGGTGTGAAAACCATTAGGATATTTAGACACTTAGGATTTAGTTAAGATCAACTTGTGTAATATATCCATTAGGAAAAGTTTGTTTCTTTAGTATGCATTAGTATGCATTTGTATATACTTAATTCGACAGTCACGATATGTTCTTGACATAGAGTGATCTGACGGCTCAACTTCTCTTAGATCATACTTACCCTTGATCCGTGGCTTAACAACCGATTGGTCCATCATCTCTATTTAAAGAGCATAGAGGGTCATTGGAGTGTTGATCGATTATGAGAAGCTCATTTGTAACTTTCTTTCTTTGCATAATAAATTGTCTCGTAAAAGCTATTTGGTCGGGGCCGTGGAGTGTTTCCCTCATGAGGGTTTAAACCACGTCAAAACATCGGTGTATTGATCTGTGATCTATTTGTGTGAAGTGGTTTATCTAGGTGGTCGGTCTTTTGGGAGTACTGTGTGTACTTGAACATGGTATCATATTTTTTATGAAGAGTTGCTTCCGGTTTTGATTTAGATCTTGAACTGTTGTTGTCGAAACTTGAAAGGGTTTCTGGTTCTGGTATTTCTGTGCACTTCTGGGCTGTGGGAGGTGTTCCATTGTGTCCAGAGCACCGTTTCCATTAGGTAATAGTTTTCGTTTGATCAAAAACGATTTCTGGTTGCTTCAGAAACGCGTATTTCATCAGATCTAAAGGTATAATGTTACAGTGATGCATTTTTTTTTATTTTATGTTTTAAAAGGAAAAAATCTCATATTTTATCAGTTTTTACTATTAGATTTTTTTAGTTTCGGATTGTTGCTTTCCTTTTCTGAGTATGCTCTTTTCCTTGCACATTGAGCGATCTCGGCAAATCAAAAATGGAAAGGGAAAGGGTTTTTCTTAGCTGTGTATGCTCTTTGCCATGCACCTTGTGCGATCTCGGCAAATCAGAAACATAGAGAAAATGTAGACTTTACAGGAAATTTAATGAAATCCAACCCCACAAGTGTGGAAATTTTTTTTTGTTTTGGTTTATGGTGTGATTTGCAGGAAAAAAGGCAAGCACAGAAACCGAGCAAGAAGAGTAAAAAAAAAAAACCTTCCTCCTTCCCATATTTTACATACTTTTTAATCTAGCTCACATGGTTCAAAGTTGTTTTATTCCTTAATAGGTGTTGAGTTCAAGTCTTAGGAAGTTACTTTTAAAATAAAAAGTACATACAATTTCTATTTTCAAGTTACTTTATTGTAAAAGTCCATCTCACTTAAATAATAAAAATAAAAATAAAAAGTGAGTCACTTAAGTTCATTTTTATTGTTGCACTATTTAAAGTAACATCATTGTAAAAGTGAAATTACTTATTTTATAGAAGTGATTCACTTAAAGTAACTTTCTTGTAAAGTGATTGTAAAAGGTTCATATTGGGAAGAGGGGGGTCCTTTTTTTTTAGTTGGTCATTCTCTATCTGCCACGTCACTATTGGAGACATCTTCACCATTTTTTTATCAAGCATAACTTCATCATACGGAATTAGTTTTCAGTGCCGTTTTTTCTTAAATCGCCTATTTTTTCGAGCTCTTCTCATCCAGACTATTGGTTTCTACTTTTACAACCATTACTTTACAAATATGGCCACCCCTTGTGATATTCTACTTACCAGTTCCAACTATTTCTCATGGAAATCCCGTATGGAGGATGTTCTACAAAGTAGGGGACTTTTCAGAGTTACCTCGGGGAAAGAAATAGAACCCACTGATGATGATAAGAAAATAAAACGGGCAAATAGATATGACGAAGCTCATGGATTGATTGGGATTTCAATCTCTACTGATTTGCGGTTCCACATATCTGGAATTGATGAACTTGATGATGCTTGAGACAAGTTGGAATATGTGTTTGGAAAACACAATGAAATTTGAGGTCATCAACTCGAAAATGAGTTGATTTATTTAAATCCAAGTGATTTTTCATGCATTCAAGATTATTTATCTAAGTACAAAACTCTTAAAATCTTATGTGCAGAATGTAAGATTAAGAGGGAAGACAAATAATGTATTTATCATATTTTTTCAAAACTTGGACCTACATATTCTATTTTTGTATCTACATTTTACTCCATGAATGAATACTTGAATGCAGCTAGCTATCAAGAGCCTAGTCTTGAATCATTTTGTGATTCCTTGATTAGAGAGCAAGATAAGCTCATCCATCATGGAATAATCAACAATGTAGATACATATGGGAAAGCCTTATTGTCCCAACAGAAAGAAAAGTCCAAGCCTTCCAAGAAACAAAATTTTCGTAATAATAAGTCAAACAAGGGTCCCAAACCCTCTCAGTCAGCTCTTTCTTTAAAAAATGACAAAGGATCCAAGCCAAAAGGAAAGAAGACTGAGCATCATTGCAACTATTGTGGGAAAGATAATCATGATGAATCTAAGTGTTTCAAGAAGATGACAGCCTTGGAAGCAGCAATGAAGAAGCACCACATCATCCTAGATTCACCTTCAGAATCTACCTCTCATGGACATGCACTTTTTGCTTCTGGTTATTCTTATAATGCATCTTCTTCTTCTACTTCAAATGAATGGCTCATTGATTTTGGAGCATCTTATCATATGGCTAAGGATCAAGCCATCTTTTCTACTATGCATGAATGTAACACCAAACAAATATTTGTTGGTGATAATAGATCTCTAAGTGTTGTAGGAGCTGGAACAGTTCCAATAGATAATGGTCATTTCAGTGATGTACTATGTGTTCCAAGAATTTCGTGCAATTTGTTATCAGTCTATCAGATCACTCATTATGGTGAAGGTAAAACTGTGACATTTACACCTCACCAAGTTGTGATCAAGGATGTTAAAGATCCTCAACAGGTCCTAGCTATCGGAATTGTTGATGATATTACCAGGTTGTACAAATTTAACAACTTTGGGTCATCACCTTTTCCTTCAGTTTTTGTTGCTCATAGTGATAACTTCAGCAAACTTTGGCATGAGCGATTTGGTCACTTAAATTATCGCTCATTGCAACAACTATGTAAAGACAATATGGTGATAGGTCTTCCGATGGTATCTTGCAGGGATGGTGTTTGTTCCGGTTGTGTACCCGAAAAACATCATCAGGACAGTTTTGAAAAACGTGCCTCTTGGCACGCCTCGGTTCCCTTAGATCTTTTGCATAGTGACTTGTGTGGTCCTCTTCCTCTGCTTCCTTTTCTGGTTTCAAATATTTCTTAACTTTCATTAACGATTACACCAGACGCACTTGGGTTTATTTCCTAAAACTTAAGAGCAAAGTATTTAACATGTTCTTGGCCTACAAGGCCCTTGTTGAAAAACAATCTGATCATCAAATTATTAAATTAAGATATGAAAATGGAGGAGAATATGTTATAAAAAAGATCAATACTTTCTGCACTGAACAAGGAATCCAACAACAACACACTGTTCCATATACACCACAAAAAAATGGTGTTACTGAACGGAAGAACCATACTTTAAAAGAAATGGCTAATTGTATGATCCAATCTAAGGGACTAAGTCTTCAATTTTGGGCTGAAGCCATTAATTGTGAAAATTACATAGTTAATCGCACCCCCACTAAAGCATTACAAGGTATCACACCGGAAGAAGCATGAAGTAAAATTAAACCAGATGTAAGTCACTTCCGTGTGTTTGGTAGTGAAGCATGGGCTCACATTCCGGATGAAAAACGAAAAGCATTGCAGCCTAAAAGTTAAAAGTGCATATTTGCTGGATATTCGGAAGATGTAAAAGGTTATAGACTTCTTCAACCACATTCTGATGATGTAATCATTAGAAGAGAAGTTAAATTTGATGAAAATCTCTTGTCCTGTGATCCTAACTCGGCGATTGTGCCATCTTTGGCCTGCGAGCCTGATTCGGTGATTGTAACTTCTTCTTCTTCTTTCAACTTCCTTGATAGGTTTCCAACTCTAGTTTCTCATAATGACAGTGAGGATGAAAATCCACCTCCGCCTGCTCATGTTTCTTCAGTTGCACCAACACAAGTGCTTCCTCGATGGGTTCATTCAACATGTGAAGCAGCTGATGATCTTGCAGGTGATCCTACAGATCAACGTCGAACATGTTCTCAGTTTCAGCGAGCCTCTTCTCTTTTGGCTCAAGTTTTCGAGAATCATAATCCAAAAACCTTTGCAGAAGCTCCAGGAAATCTAGATTGGGATGCAGCTATGGATGAAGAATATCGTTCCTTAATGGCGAACGATACTTGGGATCTTGTACCTCTTCCAAAAGTAAGAAAACTTGTCAGATGTAAATGGGTCTACAGAACTAAGTATGCATCAGATGGAAGTGTTGAAAGACTTAAGGAAAGGTTAGTTGCCAAAGGTTTTTCCCAAGTTGAAGGGATTGACTACAATGAAACCTTTGCTCCTGTCGCAAAAATGAACTCCATCCACCTTGTTCTTTCCCTTGCAGCCTTACATAACTGGGAAGTTCATCAAATGGATGTCAAGTCTACCTTCTTACATGGTGATTTACAATAGGAAATTTACATGGAACAACCTCCTGGGCATGTTCAAAATAACCGTAGCCTTGTCTTCCGCCTTAAGAAATCCTTATATGGCCTTAAGCAAACTCCTAGAGCTTGGTATGCCAAAATGGATAGCTTTCTCCTTAACACTGGTTTTTCTAGATGCCATTCGGACCCCAATGTCTATACCAAGAAAGTAGGAACCCATCTCTTTATACTATTTCTATATGTTGATGACCTTATTCTTATTGGTAGTGACCCTAAGCTACTAACCCATGTGAAATCCAGTCTTAAGCAAAATTTTGAAATGTCAGACTTAGGACATTTGCATTATTTTCTTGGTCTCCAAGTCCTGCAAACCAAAGAAGGAATATTTCTTTCTTAGTCTAAGTATGCTTGTGACCTTCTTCGTCACTTTCACATGGAAGATTGTACACCAACCCCTTCTCCCTTCCAGTCCGGAGTCAAACTTTCTACCACTTGTCCTTCACCTGAAGTAGATGCCACCTTGTATCATCAGCTTGTTGGTAGTCTCTTATACTTGACTCATTCCCGTCCTGACCTTTCCTTTTCTGTTGGTCGTGTTGCCCGTTATATGCAAACACCTCATGAAAGTCACTGGAAAGCATCTAAAAGAATACTTCGATATATTCGAGGTACAATTCAGTTCGAGATTCATTACAGTACAGGGGGGGACTCTTTGTTGGTTGGTTTCACTGATTCAGATTGGGACGGTGATCTTGATGATCGAAAGTATACTGTAGGTTACATTTTCAGTCTGGGATCTGGACCTATTACTTGGGCTTGTAAGAAACAACAAGCTCTTTCTCTTTCTTCAGCAGAGGTAGAATATCAAGCCGCAGTTAATGCCAGTCGGGAAGCTTTATGGCTTTGAAAGATCCTTTTAGAGTTTGGATTCGAGCAGCAGCAACCTACTCCACTTTGGTGCGACAATCAAAGTGCCATCAAGCTTTCCAAAGATCCAGTCCTACATCAATGCAGCAAGCACATTGAGCTACATATGCACTTCATCAGAAATCTTGTTCATGATCGTGTTCTTGAAGTGCTCTTTTTTCCTACAGATGATCAAGTTGCAGACATCTTCACCAAATCTCTTACAGAAGCAAAGTTTTCTAAACTTCAATCTATGTGAGGAGTTCAGTAACTTGTCGTTAAGGGGGGATAGGCTCTAATGTCTCCTTCCTTCTCCTAATAGTGTCACTTTGTAAATCCTTCATTCCTATCCCAAGTTGTTCTTAAGGGGGGATGTTAGGATATTTAGACACTTAGGAATTAGTTAAGATCAACTTGTGTAATATATCCATTAGGAAAAGTGTGTTTCTTTAGTATGCATTTGTAAATACTTAATCCGATGGTCATGACATGTTCCCGACATAGAGTGATCCAATGGCTCAACTTATCTTAGATCATACCTACCCTTGATCCATGGATTGACACCCGATTGGTCCATGATCTCTATTTAAAGAGCATGGGGGGTCATTGAAATGTTGATCGATTATGAGAAGCTCATTTGTAACTTTCTTTCTTTGTATAATAAATTGTCCCATAGAAGCTATTTGGCCGGGGCCATGGAGTGTTTCCCTCATGAGGGTTTAAACCATGTCAAAACATCGGTGTATTGATCTGTGATCTATTTGTGTGAAGTGGTTGCTCTTGGTGTTCATTCTTTTGGGAGTACCCTATGTACTCAAACAAAAACCAAATTCAGCTAAATAATTAGTGATGTATGGTGAAAAAATATTAGAATCATAACCACCAATGTATGGATCCACACCTAGGAGAACATTTCTTCCATAACCAATATTCCAAGCAAGCTTACTGTTGATCCAAGGAAAGGCCTTAGTAAAACCATTTCGAAAAGATGAATCGCTTCCAATGGCGAACAATGGATACCTGATCCAATCAACCAGTGAAATACCTTTAAAACATTTTTCTCTAATGAATTTAATCCACAATCCCTTAATAGTGATACCATGGCAGAGACTCTTCATATTGAGTGCCAAATTAAGCTAGGAAAGATTTGCAATCCTCCATCCTCCCATAGACTTTGGGAGGGATATTTTCTCCCACTTGACCAGGTGCATCTTATCCCTCCTTCCATAACCAAAACACAACAAATTTATCATTTTCTATTTAATAGTATTTAGAATATAAGCAAGAATGCTAGCTAAGGAAATCCAATAAACAGGTACACCCACTAAAACTAAGTTGACCAAAATTAGTCTTCCCCCCAAAGAGAGAGTCATGTAGCACCAGTTTCCAAATCTCTACTCAACCTTTCTCACTAGCCATAACCATTCATATTTCACATAATTATTGGGCTTCAAAATGAAGCCAAAATATTTGAATCCTTTTATCAATAGATTTAGAGCTGATAGGAAACCAGGTGTTACTCTGATCACATATATGGTCTTCAACAACATTCCTAAGAAAACTAGACTTACTAGTATTAACTTCCATGCCAAAAGCTACACATAAAGTAGTTATGATTTCATATAAGTAGGTCCAATCCTCCACATTTCCTTTTCCAAAGAGAAAAATGTATTCAACTTAAAAAAGATGAGTTATGATTGATGAGAAGCAATTTTTATACCTGACAACTTACCAACCCTTTTAGCTTCCCCAATCAATCTATTGAGACTGTCAATAATAAGTAAAACTAAGAACATATTATTATTCTCTTTTTAATATTCAATTTCTTTTTATAATATATTAAATTGATAATGATTATATTGTTGTAATTACAAGGATAAGTGCTTATATCTTAGAATTTGGAAAAATATTTTTTTTTTCGATTCCCTCTCTGGTTTTTATCATAACTGGAACCCATCTCTTATCCCAATACATTAGCCTCATTAGGGCCTTTGGCACACCTTTTTTTCTAAATATGTTCTTCTCTGGAAAAGAGCTCCGAATAAATTTTTTCGAACTTGTCAAGCCCTCGGGTGGAATAAGGTCGATCCATTCCCCTCTCTTTGTCGTGCTTTGAGCCTGGGCGAGGTAGCGATCTCTTTTGATTGGCCTTCCACTGATCTCCTTCCACAAAACATGGATCTCTCCCCTTTGATACCCACGATCCCACAACAAAAACCCAACTCAAAATATTACTAATTTCATTTGCTCCCGAGTCCCAATCTTAGAAGCTGGCCTCTGAGGCTTTGAATAGGAATACGCAATAAATTGAGAAACAATTCAATCATGAATCATGTGTTTGAAAAACGAATTATGAGCGGATATATTTCAAATCATAGCCTGACTTGGTCAGAGTCCATAGAAGCGCAGAGATGTCATACAAACTATCACCAGGCTTCGTGCACACTTCCTTGTATTTATTCAGCAGTGTTTGTATTTTGCAAGTCAAATTCTCAAGTAGAAATTAATTAAGTCTTTAATGTAACTCAATAGCTTCCAAGTGAAGCGAAATCAAGTCTGTGTATATGTAGGAGAAGAGAGTTGGAAAAACTAAGAAAGGAAAAAAGAGAGAAAAGAGAAAGGAGAAGAAGAAAAGGTTTGCGATGCGTTTGTGAGCTCAAGCTCATAGTTGTGAAATGTATTAAGAGCCCAAGCTCTACAAAAGGTGAAAGATCGAAGTAAATTCCATCTTTGTGTAATGCGACGAAGTTGTCCTGTTTTGATGTGGTAATATATAAGTCTATAGTTTTATGTATTCATTCTGAAGAATGTTGAATATTGCATGTTGCATATCTTCTCCATATTTACTTGTGTGAATGTTGTTTACATTTATGGTTTGTAAAAGAAATCAAGATTTCCCAAATATTTCACGGCGGTAAAAGTTATGTTTTAACGCAGAATAAATTCAACGTAAGTTTCATTTATTGTTTTGGTTCTTATGTCTTAGCAAGAAATATTTTAATATAAATCTTGTTTAAGAGTGGGCTCATCGAAGTAAATGCCCTTTGAAGTGAAGTTTACTTGTCAAAGTAAATGCCCATTGAAGTTTACTTGTCAAAGTAAATGCCCGTCAAAGTGAAGTTTACTTGTCGAAGTAAATTCCTGTCGAAGTGAAGTCGTTGGCGAAGTAAAAATTGGGGTTTCTTGTTGTATGTATGTCGAAGTCCCAAAGAAAAAAAGAAAAATATATATTTACTGTGTGGTTAATTTTTAATTATCTGCACAGTGTTTCCCTTGATCTGGTATCAGAGCTTGGTTTATGGAGAGTAGAAACTCTATTTACAAAAAAGAGAAAATAAATTAAAACTAAGAATGGCTTCCACTGCCAATGCACAAATGTCAAATTTGCAAACTCCAATCTTTTCACGTAAAAAATATGAATATTGGTCTCTAACTATTAAAGCTTTGTTCAGAGTTCAAGATGTATGGGAAATAGTCCAAAATGGCTATATAGAACCAGCAGATCTGACAACATTTAACAAACTCACACAAGCTGAGAAGGATGTCTTGAGGGAACAGAGGAATAAAGATGGAAAGGCATTGTTCTACATACATCAAGCAACACATGAAGTGATACTCCCAAGAGTAGAAGCAGCAAAGACAAATAAGGAAGCATGGGATACACTCGAAACTTCTTATCAAGGTTTGAACAAGGTAAGGACTACCAAACTACAGCTCCTTAGAAGAGATTTTGAATCTCTGTTAATGAAAGATACAAAGTTAGTAGAATCATTTTATACTCGATTTATTGGTCTGATTATTCAAATAAAGTCTCATGGACAAAATCTAGAGGACCAAAGAGTTGTTGAAAAACATCTTAGAAGTCTTCCTAAAAAATTTGAATCTTTAGTTGTGACCCTGGAGGAAAATAAAGATCTGTCCCAATTTACTATTGGTGAGTTGTAAGCCTCACGCCTCAATCATGAACATAGAATCAGCAGATCAAATACATCATTAGAAGGTGCATTTGCAGCACAGTCATCCATAAGTCATGGAAGAGGCAGGGGAATATCAAACTCTAGAAGCAGAGGAAGAAGTTCTTTCAGAGGAGGAGGTAGCAACAACCCTGCATATGTCGCTAGTAGAGGTCAAAATCAGATCCCCAGTCATCCAAGTGGACAAAGGTCTGATAAATAAAAAATTCAATGTCATTACTGTAAAAGGTTTGGACACTTTGCATATGAATGCAGGAAGAATCAATATGACCAAGGAAAGCTAGGTCAAACAAAGTCAAGAAACACCAGCACTTCGACCAGCACAATGTTTTTAGCATGTGCATCTCCACTTGAATGCAATGTTGTCCAGGAAATTCCAAGTGACATATGGTATTTAGACTCAGGTTGTAGCAATCATATGTGATCCGAAAACAAGATCTTTGCTACTCTATGACATTAACATGAATTGCATAAAGAGCATGAATGAAGCTCACAAATCCATAAGAAGAGAACCAAACAGCATAGACAATACACACATAAAGACAACAAGTTGATAACGGAGTTCGTCCAGGATGGACTACGTCTCCGGGCCTGCTTCTCAATAGGAGGGCCGATCTATAATCTCAGCATAAAGGAAAAATACATGGCAATAATACAATGATACCTTGGCGACATTGCCCAGGAAGAGAACCGTTGCCCAAAACAAAACAAGACTGCTTCCAGCAACTCCGAAGCCTGAAGACGGTGTAAAACGAGTATAAACACTCATACCTTCCTCCTGCAGAGCTACACAATCTCCCTTCTCTCCTTTAGCTACAAAGTCTTTACTCCAAAGCATGAGTGGAAAATGGCATATGAGGGGGTTTATATAGGCTTGAGTTAGCCCTCATCACATTCTCCTCATGATTTCTCAAGTTACAACAATGTGGCCTAAATAGGCATATGGTTACAACTCTCCAAATTGGTTTTTATGTAGTTGGTTTGTTTTTTTTTAATAAATAAAAACAAACATATTTAAAATACCTTTTAAAAAGGCATTCCCTTTTGGTTGGTTTTTAATATGGTTACAACCATATAAGAACCATACAAACCCACTTTTAACCTTAATCAAAGTTCGTTATGGCATATGCCATATGTGGTGGCGCATACATTAGGTGGCATTTTATCCATTTGCAAAACCCACTTTTGTAGCCTTAACCCAAAGTTTTTTAATGCACATGTGTTTAAATAGTGGGCAAGTCCCACGTGGTGGCCATAACTAATTCGAACCCCTTTAAAATTCATAACCAAAGTTTGTTATGCCACATGTGGTGGCGTTCCACAAACCCACTTTAATCCCTTAACATGTGGTGGCGCTCCATAACTAAAGTTTGTTAAAAGCACATGTTAAAAGAGCATGTGCTCCATGTGACCCCCGCGCTGGCACCTTCCCTTCGAGCTCCCTGTCATGTAGCTGTGTGGCAGGACCAGGGGTCGGGGCTAGCCCTGGACCCTTTTTGTGCCCATACAACTTTAATTATATTTTTTTTCCATAGCTTATACATGAAACTCCTTGTGGCCCAACGGTAAGGTGGAGCGCTGATGCAAGAGAGGTCATAAGGTCGAACCCCGTGGAGGCCATAATTTTTGTATTAGACATATTGGCTAATCCCGTGCTGCCACTTGGCGGCCTGGGATTGGTCCACCTCATGCCCAGTCGATGTCCAGTCAACCGCCACATCACTGTCTGTACTGCCACGTGTCACCTTGTGATTGGTCCGTACTCCTGCCATGTCACCTTGTCCATACTGTATGGATTCCACGTGTCACCCTGTCAGTGGTGCCATGTGGCACCTCTTTTTGCCAATTTTGCATGTTGACCTTGTAGAACAGAACGCGATAACTTTCTCATACAGAGTCTGTTTGAGGTGAAACGAACGCCGTTGGAATCATCTCGACGAGCCCTTCGATCTAGTGTTGGTTTTGCTGAGATTGGAGGACTTAAAAAAAAATTCCTTCTTGGATCCTCCTGAATCATTCCTCCCCATTGAGAAGATTTTGGCCTCCAAAAGCCTTTACTAATCAACAGATAGGTGAGGGAATTGCTCCCTCACTTTCTCCTTCTCGATCCACTTGGCTTTGCTTGGATGAGTGCCTTTGATGCCCACTCGAATATACTCAACATCACCTCTGCGAGAAGTCCTTGTCCTTCTGTCCAAGAGGACATCTTCTTTTAGCTCATCCATGTACTCAAGAGCAAATTCATCAACTGATGGTAATGAGAAATTCTCCCTTTCATCCATGATCATGGGAGGCTCATAGAGTTTCAAGTTCTCCACATTCACCACTGAGTAGATATGCATGTATGGCGGTAGCTCTAAGCGAAAAGCATTTGTCCCAATCTTCTCCAAGATGGTGAAGGGACCATATCTAATGGGCTTGAGATTCTTTCCTTCTCCTTTCATCCTCTCCTTGCTGATGTGAAGCCACACTTGATCTCCCACCTAAAACTGATGATCAACTCTATGCTTGTCATGGAGAGCCTTGTACTGGGCTTGACTCTTCTCCAACTGCTCTTGCACTGCTTGATGTACCTATTGAACTCTCTGAATGAACCTGCGGGCTTTGTCTTCATCCTTGGAAGTGCTTGAATCAACCTCTCTCCCATAAGTCAATTCCAATGGAGTCTTTGGCAAGTACCCAAAGCATGTCTCAAATGGCGAGCTCTAAGTGGAAGAATGCATAGCCCTGTTGTAGGCATGCTGCAAATACTGGATCTGTTCATCCCATAACTTAGGATGCTTGTTGCAATAGCCTCGAAGCAAATGGACAACTGTCCTGTTGACTACCTCTGTCTGTCCGTCGGTCTGTGGATGGAAAGCGGTGCTCCTCTTTAGCTTGGTGTCCATCATACACCATAATTTTGTCCAAAACTCTCCAAGGAATCGGGAGTCCCGATCTGAGATAATGGACGTAGGGAGTCCAAAGTGAACCCATACATGCTGAAAGAAAAGAGAAGCATCCTGCTCTGCAGTGACCTGCTTTTTACATGGCATAAGAATACACATCTTGCTAAACCTATCCACGACCACATACAAGTAGTCATGACCCCTGCTAGACATAGGCAAACCCCCCACAAAATCCATGGAAATGCTTTCCCAAGGATGGGAAGGAACAGGAAGTGGTGAGTACAGCCCCAATTTTCTATTAGTGGGCTTACAAGTAGAGCACATCACACACCCCTTTACATATTTTGTTACAATGTCTTTCATGCGAGGCCAATACACAAGTCTTTGCAAATGAGCCAAAGTCTTACCTACCCCAAAATGCCCTGATACAAGAGAAGTATGAGCTTCTCGTATTACATGGACTCTTTCACTGATAGGAACACATAACTTGCCCAAATGATAGAGCAACTTTCCCTGCAAATAGTAGTCTTCCACCTGTATGCCATTGGTTAGCTTCTCATAAACCTCCTTGAAATCATCATCAGTAGCATACTGCTCAATATAAATTTCATGGGATAAATAAGCATTTTTCAAAACAATAGATGCAACAATAGGAGGTCTAGAAAGCATATCTGCCACTTTGTTACTAGTACCCTTTTTGTACTTGATCACTAGATGGAATTGTTGAAGAAATCCCATCCACCTGAAATGACGAGCTTGCTGGAGCTTAGTCTGGGACTGGAGATACTGCAAGGGCTGATGATCGGTATGGATGATCGTCTCCTTACCCATCAAGTAGTGCTTCCACTTCTTGACACTCTGAACCAAAGCATACAACTCTTTGTCATAGGTGGGGTAGTTGATCACTACTTGAGTAAAAGTCTCTGAATGGTAGCAAATAGGCTTGCGGTGCTGCATCAATACTGCCCCCATGGCATATCCACTGGCATATGTCTCTATCTCAAATGGCTGCTGCAAATCAGGCAAGGCTAGGACTGGGGCGGTGTTGATCTTTCCCTTCAATGTGTCGAAGGCTTTCTGCTGCTTTCCTCCCCACTGGAAGGCCTTCTTCACACTTGTTAAGGCATGCAAAGGAGATGCTATGTATGAGAAGTTCTGAATGAACCTCCTCCAATATTGAACAACTCCTAAAAAGCTTCTCACTTTAGTAGCGTTACTAGGCTTAGGCCAATTGACAATTACATCAACTTTTGAAGGATCAATTTTTAAATTTCCACCTCCTACAATATGACCCAAGTAAACTAATGAAGTTTTGCCAAATTCACACTTTGACAATTTTACATACCATTTCTCCTTTTTCAAAGTATCTAATACTTGCTTTACATGCCCCACATGTGCTTCCCAAGTGTTGCTAAAGACCAATATATCATCTAGATAAACAATGACAAAATCATCTAAGAATGGCCGGAAAACATCTTTCATTACCCGCATGAAGGTTGCAGGTGCATTGCAAAGCCCAAAGGGCATCACCAACCACTCAAATAGACCTTGCTTGGTCTTGAAGGCCGTCTTCCACACATCACTTTCTGCAATTCTGATCTGGTGGTAGCCACTGCGCAAATCCAACTTGGTAAAGAACACAGCATCTTTCAACTTGTCAAGCAAGTCATCTATGCGAGGAAGCGGGTATCGATTCTTGATCGTGATCTTGTTGAGAGCCCGATAGTCAACGCACATCCTCCATGTGCCATCTTTCTTCATCACCAACACAATCGGTGAACCACATGGAGAGGAGCTAGGTCTGATCACTCCTTGGTCCAACAAGTCTTGAACCTGCTTCTTAATCTCTGCCATTTCAACTGCGGACAACCTGTACATGCCCACATTAGGAAGAGGGGCATCCTGCTGGAGATGGATCTCATGCTAAATCTCCCTTTTGGGAGGCAAACCTGTAGGTTCCTGAAATATTTCATCATAGTTAGCCACAATATCAATCATAGCCTTTTTATGAGAAGGATCACAACCTTTGAAAGCATCGAATGCCTCAGCATCTTTTGCTCTCACAACCATGAGCATGTATCTCTTATTAGTGTTGATGAGCCGCTTCATCTGTCCTGCACTAACCAGAGTGGTGTTAGCCTTCATACTGTGAGCTCTCACAATGTACTCCACCCCGTTTTTGGTGAGATGGTACTTGTTCTCATGACGGAAGAACACTGCTTTTCGATCATACAAGTATGGGCTTCCCAATACGATACCACAGATGTCAAGAGGAACAACATCTAAGTCCACCTCATCAATCAACTTTGAAGCAATAGCAAACCTTAACCTGCATTGCTTAGTCACCTACAACTTAGCATTATCACATACCCATCCAAGAGGATAAGGCTTGGGGTGAGGTTTAGTCTGTATGCCCAACTTCTTAACAACTGATTCGGAGATCAAATTTACTTGAGAACCCAGATCAAATAATGTTTCAATCTTTGTATGCTTAGACACAACTCTGATGTGAAACAACTCACTTCTTCTTTTATCATTTTCTTTAGAAACATGAGTAGAACTTGAACCAGTATGAGGAGTTTTGTTACCTTGCATTCCCACGGCTGTAATCATGGTTTCGTCACCTGAGTCGGAACCCAAATCTCGTTGCGCTGTTGCAACGGTCTTTTTCTTCTTTTTGCCTCCATAATGCTTTGGCCTTTGTTCAGGATGCAACTTCCAACAACTTTCTTCATCATGCCCATCAGTATCGCAATGGTTGCAATGGGGCTTTCCTCCTTCCTTCTTGGCAGTAGCTGTCTTCTTGCTCTTGTCTTTTTTCTTGAACTTGTGGTGGTTGTTGGGCTTGAAAGGCTTCTTCTGATGGTCTTCTTGCAAATGCTTCCCCCTATTCTCAAGATGAGTAGCCTGAACACTTGCTTCATCCACACTAGTAGGATTCAACAACAGCAAAGTATGGCGTAGATAATGATGAAGAGCACCAATGTACTTCAAAAGAGTGTCAGGAGAATCTAAAGCAATATTCAATTCTAAAGCTTTCTTTCTAAATTCTTCAGTAAAACTCTGAACACTCTGACCCTTGCCTTGTCTAAAACTTTGCCAATCCATCATTGCCTTCTGAACATAACCCAACGGATAAAATTGCTTACGTAAAGCAGAAATAAAAGCAGACCACGATGAGAGAAGATTACCCATTTGTTTGCTACCTTGCTGAAGCTTGCTTTCCCACCATACAAGTGCGGTGCCTGTCAGCCGAAGTGAAGCCAACTGAATCTTCACATCTTCTTCTTCGATCTGCTGGACTCAGCAATAGACCTCAATTTGCCTTATCCAATTGTTTAACTTCTCTGCATTTGCTTCCCCATTGAACATGGGAAAATCAAACTTCACATCGAGCTTCAATAAGGGCTTCTTTTGAGGCTCTGTGTGAGGAACCTTGGAATGTTGAGAATGAGATGAGGAAGAAGCACTTGAACTTGTGCTTGAAGCTGAAGGTGAAGAGGGAGGCTCAGGAGGCTCTTCGCCACCTTCCCCTTGGTTAACTGAAGCGTTTCCTTCGTCCTTCACTTCTTTGTCTTCCTTCTTTACTTCACTGCCTTTTCTTTCTTTTGCCATGCATTCTTCATAGTCTGCAAACAACTTATCTACCTTGTCGGCCATCATATAGAAGACCTTGTGAAAGTTTGCCTCCATCTCGATGCGGGCATCATTAGCATCCATCTTCCTCCTTCAGTGTGCACGTCCGATCTCGGAATTGTAAGGCTCTAATGTACCCTCACCAGCTTGCAGTTTAGCCCTCGTGAGCATCCACACTCACAATCCAACATCAAATAGACTTGCTCTGATACCACATGATCCGAAAACAAGATCTTTGCTACTCTATGACGTTAACATGAATTGCATAAAGAGCATGAATGAAGCTCACAAATCCATAAGAAGAGAACCAAACAGCATAGACAATACACACATAAAGACAACAAGTTGATAACGGAGTTCGTCCAAGATGGACTACGTCTCCGGGCCTGCTTCTCAATAGGAGGGCCGATCTATAATCTCAGCATAAAGGCAAAATACATGGCAATAATACAATGATACCTTGGCGACAATGGCCAGGAAGAGAACCGCTGCCCAAAACACAACAAGACTGCTTCCAACAACTCCGAAGCCTGAAGACGGTGTAAAACGAGTATAAACACTCGTACCTTCCTCCTGCAGAGCTACACAATCTCCCTTCTCTCCTTTAGCTACAAAGTCTCTACTCCAAAGCATGAGTGGCAAATGGCATATGAGGGGGTTTATATAGGCTTGAGTTAGCCCTCATCACATTCTCCTCATGATTTCTCAAGTTACAACAATGTGGCCTAAATAGGCATATGGTTACAACTCTCCAAATTGGTTTTTATGTAGTTGGTTTGTTTTTTTTTTAATAAATAAAAACAAACATATTTAAAATACCTTTTAAAAAGGCATTCCCTTTTGGTTGGTTTTTAATATGGTTACAACCATATAAGAACCATACAAACCCACTTTTAACCTTAATCAAAGTTCGTTATGGCATATGCCATATGTGGTGGCGCATACATTAGGTGGCATTTTATCCATTTGCAAAACCCACTTTTGTAGCCTTAACCCAAAGTTTTTTAATGCACATGTGTTTAAATAGTGGGCAAGTCCCACGTGGTGGCCATAACTAATTCAAACCCCTTTAAAAGTCATAACCAAAGTTTGTTATGGCACATGTGGTGGCGCTCCATAACTAAAGTTTGTTAAAAGCACATGTTAAAAGAGCATGTGCTCCATGTGACCCCCGCGCTGGCACCTTCCCTTCGAGCTCCCGGTCATGTAGCTGTGTGGCAGGACCAGGGGTCGGGGCTAGCCCTGGACCCTTTTTGCGCCCATACAACTTTAATTATATTTTTTTTCCATAGCTTATACATGAAACTCCTTGTGGCCCAACGGTAAGGTGGAGCGCTGATGCAAGAGAGGTCATAAGGTCGAACCCCGTGGAGGCCATAATTTTTGTATTAGACATATTGGCTAATCCCGTGCTGCCACGTGGCGGCCTGGGATTGGTCCACCTCATGCCCAGTCAACGTCCAGTCAACCGCCACGTCACTGTCTGTACTTCCACGTCACCATCCGTACACCCAGTCAGCTGTATGCCAGTTCGGATCCGTACTACCACGTTTCACCTTGTGATTGGTCCGTACTCCTGCCATGTCACCTTGTTCGTACTGTACGGATGCCACGTGTCACCCTGTCAGTGGTGCCACGTGGCACCTCTTTTTGCCAATTTTGCATGTTGACCTTGTAGAATAGAACGCGATAACTTTCTCATACGGAGTCCGTTTGAGGTGAAACGAACGCCGTTGGAATCATCTCGATGAGCCCTTCGATCTAGTGTTGGTTTTGCTGAGATTGGAGGACTTAAAAAAAATTTCCTTCTTAGATCCTCCTGGATCAATATGAGTGGTAATTTAAATCTATTCTCTAGCCTAGATAAATTAGTTCAAACTGATGTCACACTTAGAAATAATATTCAAGTCATTGTTTTGGGTAAGGGTATTGTTGATATTCTAACCAAACAGAGGGAGCAAAAAACTATGCTTGATATTTATTATGTTCAAGGTTTGAAGCATAGTTCGATGGGGATTGAACAAATGATAGAAAAAGGTTACAAAGTTTATATGACAGGAAAGCATTGTCTAATTAAGGACATATATCCAAGCAATTGCTTAGTAACCAAAGTGGATATGACAAGCAATCGTTTGTTTCCCTTGAGGATAAGACCAAACATAAAAGGAAAAAAAACTCAACTTGTTCATGGAAGTCAGAATGGAAACTTAGAACCTACATTCAAGGCAGAAAGTAAAGAATAACACAATCACTACGACAAGAAATAAAAGGACAGCGACAAAGAAATACATGTAGCGTTTCAATCAGAAATACGGGATGAATCCTGGTTGTGGCATTTAGATTTGGACATCTGAATTTTGGTGGGATGAAGCTACTGCACATGAAAAATATGGTGGAAGGATTTCCATTGATTGAAAAACCAGAGAGAATTTGTGCAGTTTGTATTTGTCATGTCCCCTCCCGTCGATCCGATGCAAAGAAGAGAACATGACTAATATTCTGGGCTTATTTGGCAAACTCAGCCCCATTCATGAATAACTAAAATTCATAATAAATAAAACTCATGTGTGCAGATTCATACTCAAATAAATACAGCGGAATAAAAACATTATCCACACACAATTGCATCATGCATTTAGCATATCAATAACATACATCAGATTAAAACATTGCAGAACACATAATTGACATAATTTAAACCACGAAGAATACTTATCTTAAGATGAAGTTGTCCAAGCAAATGGCTATGTTAGAGAAACGTTCCACCCAACCATAAGTCTTTGTCCATCCTATATTCTTTTAGCTAAGAGATCACCCCCGAGCTGGGTTGTGTATCCACTAAGGAGGAACTAAACAGGCTTACTCACAGCCATGGTTTCACACAAAAAAGTCATGTTAAGCCAACACACAGTTGGGTTTATCAAGAATGAATGAGACAAAGGCGAAGGATACTAAGCCAATGATATCAACCACAGAGCTACATGCATCTCAACTAAATCCAAACATCTCTTGGCACCCACAATACCTACCACACCCAACACAAGGAAGGTCCCCTTCTATGTTGCACAGTCCCTCAGGTGCCCCTTCTCTCTAGTGCTCTTCAGGGTGGGAATAGAAAGGTCCAAGATGCTAAATCCTTGATATTTTAGCCTTCACTGGGTTTTCCAAGCAATTCCAACCTCTTCTCTATCTTCTTCTCTGTCATTCACGCTTGTATTTTCTCAATTTTGTGGCCAAAAGACTATGTCCCGTAATTGGATTTTCGAGCTATAAAAATGGGGATTTCCTATGGATTTCTAGGCATCTAACACTCTCAAATTCGACCCAAGGTTTAGGTTTATGGATCCCCCATTGGATATCACTATGCACACCAATTTCTGGGCGTTTTTGGCACTTCAAAATGTGGCTTAATTCAAAGTTGCGATTTTTGTTTTTTCTCACTGATGGGCATGTGTAATGGATGAAAATTGATGCTCTAATCATCAAAAAAAATGGGAATGAAAAAAAAAATGAATTCCCCTGAGGTAGAGTGAATTGTGGGTCAAGTAAACATAGCCCATACCCTGCCATACAAATTTAGGGCTGTCCATTCTCCATTGAAGCCATGGACTAATTTCTTCAACCACTTCCTTACAACATAATTAAATGTTAGTAAGGAAATTCAAATGGGTTCTCTAGATGAAATTTGGAAGCATATGGTTCAACCCCACAACCCGCTCACCACTCCCTAGTGGATACACATGGCCCCCTCTTATTAGTTGCTTCCATAGCCAGTTTTTTTTATTTTATTGCAATATTAATATTTACATCATTTTACAATGTTTTGTGGCTTAATAGCACATTAATAACATAATATCAAATACTTGTCTTTTTAAATAAAATATGAGCATCCACTAGTGAAGCCTTTCCCTTGAGCTCCACTATAGTAAAACAAACATTGCATGTATAAAATATTTACATTAAAATCCAATATATCGTAAGGGTCAAAATGGAGGTATTACGGTATTTTTGGCAAACAACACAGAGAGACTTTTCCAGTCGAAAAGTCATATAGAGATCGCAAACCATTTGAAATTGTGCACTCTGATATTTGTGGACCAATGCAAACACGGTCCATAGGAGGCTGCACTTACTTTCTCACATGTATTGATTATTTCACAAGAAAAACATGGACATATTTTCTAAAACATAAATCTGATGCGTTTGGATGTTTTAGACAATTCAAGGCACTTGTGGAAAAGAAAAGTGGTTATATCATTAAGAAATTAAGAACAGATAGAGGTGGTGAGTATGTTTCAAATGATTTCTTAAACTTTTGTAAAAATCATGGCATACACAGGAAATTCACTGCGTGGTATACACTGCAGTAGAATGGTATCGCGGAGAGGAAGAACAAAACCATTATGGAGATGGCACGCAGTATGTTGGCAGTCATGCATTTGTCAAATGAATACTGGGATGAGGCAGTGGCAACTGCTGTATACATCATGAATCGATGTCCAACGAAGAGATAGAAGAACAAAATTCCGCAAGAATCCTAGATAGTTATGAAACATAATGTTTCACATTTAAAATTTTTTGGTTGTGTCACATACCCACATGTTCTATATGACCTAAGAAAGAAATTACACAATAAAGGACAAAAATGTATCTTTGTTGGGTATTTTAAAGACACAAAATCATACAAGTTGTATGACCCTATCACAAGAAAATTTATTATCAGTCGAGATGTTCAGTTTCTAGAAAATGAAGCATGGGATGGAACCGTAGAGAAGAATGTTGAAAATCGTGTCACATGTCGAACATGATGACATGGAAGAGGATGTGGTTGAAACTCTACATGTGAGTCATAATGTCGCAGCTCCGTCCACTCCCAGGTCAACGCAACATGTTTCAGCACAAGGAACTTCGACACAAGTCCTACTTCAAGCACACCAAGAGCACAACAACCTCCGTCAAGTAGTTCATGGAGTTCTACATCAACAACTCCAACAAAGACAAGAAGTTTGCATGAGATATATGAGACTGGTACATGCAATTCGTTCTCAATTTTTTGCATTATTTTCTCTAATTTATGATCCTCTAACATTTGAATAAGTTGTCGAAGATAAAGTTTGGGCACAAGCCATGGATGAAGAAATAGAATGCATTGAGAAGAATCAAACATGGAAATTAATCAATGTTCCTAAGGACAAAAATGTGATAAGCGTCAAATGGATTTATAAAACCAAGCAAGATGTTGACGAAAATGTGCAAAAGCACAAGGAAATATTGGTAGCAAGAGGGTTCACACAGCAGCCAGGCATAGACTTCAATGAAACTTTTGCACCTATAGCACGAATGGACACTATCAGAACAGTTTTGGCCGTTGTAGCACATAAGACATGGCCTGTTTACCAAATGGATGTTAAGCCTGCGTTTTTAAATGGTTATTTGGAGAAGGAAGTATATGTGGAGCATCCACAAGGCTATGAAGTCCCAGGACAAGGACACAAGATATACAGGCTGAAAAAGGCACTCTATGGTTTGAAGCAACCTCCTAGAGATTGGTACAGTCGCATTGACTCTTACCTCATTCAGAATGCGTTTCATAGAAGTAAATGTGAACCAGCGTTGTACACAAAAATCAACAAGAAAGGTAATAAGATAATTTTCTACATGTATGTAGATAATTTAATATTTACTAGTGATTTTGGCATAGAGGATTTTAGAGCAATCATGGAAAGTGAATTTGAAATGACTAATTTGGGGCTTATGAAGTATTTTCTAGGCATTGAAGTCCAATAGACTGAAAATGGCATATTTATATCTCAGTCGAAGTATGCAAATAAAGGCTTGAAAAGATTTGAAATGTTAAACTGCAAGACAACCCCAATACCAATGATAACAGGTTTGAAATTGAGAAAGAATGATGATGGATCCAATGTAGATTTTACACTATTCAAAAGGCTTGTTGGAAGCCTTATGTATCTTACTACAACAAGGCCAGACATCATGTATGGAGTCAGTTTAATCTCATGATTTATGGAGTCGGTTTAATCTCATGATTTATGGAGTCACCAAAAGAATCTCATTGGAAAGCAGGTAAAATAATTTTGAGGTATGTAAGTGGAACAAAATATTTTGGTATTTTGTATTCAACCTCAGAAAAATTTAAATTCATTGGATACACTGACAGTGAAAAAGGAGGCAACGTAGATGACATAAAAAACACATTTGGGAATACATTTCATTTAGGAATAGGTGTTGTATCATGGGATTCAAAGAAACAACCATTTTAACTCTTTCTTCAGCAGAAGCAGAGTGTGTCGCAGCTACAAGCACTGCATGTCAAGTCATTTTGATGCAGAGGATGTCAAGTGATCTGTCGTAGAACCAACAAGAACCCACAACCATTTACTGCAACAACAATTCAGCTATTGCACTGTCAAAGAATCGTGTGTTCCACAAGAGAACCAAGCACATCGACACAAGGTATCATTTTATCAGAGAATTGATAAATAACAAAGAAATTTGTTTAGAATTTTGTAGGTCCGGAGATTAGGTAGCAGACATCTTTACGAAACCATTGGCAAGGGATTCATTTCAATATTTGTGAAGTTTTTTAGGAGTGACAAGTTCTACACAATTAACTTCGTCATGCACAGAGCATGTTTCAGCTCTTAAACATTTTGTTAAATTTTATTTTGTAATCCCCATCTGGTCATAATTAAGGGGGAGTGTTGGAAAAATGAATTACGAGCTAATGTATTTCAAATCATAGCATGACTCAGTCAAAGTCCGTAGAAGCGCGAAGATGTCAGACAAACTGTCAGCAAGCTTCGTGCACACTTCCTTGTATTTATTCAGCCGTGTTTGTATTCTGCAAGTCAAATTCTTAGGTAGAAATTAATTAAAATCTTTAATGTAACTCAGTAGCTTCCAGGTGAAGCGAAATCAAGTCTGTGTATATGTAGGAGAAGAGAGTTGGAAAAACTAAAAAAGGAAAAAAGAGAGAAGAGAGAAATGAGAAGAAGAAAAGGTCTGCGATGTGTTTGTGAGCTCAAACTCATAGTCGTGAAATGTATTAAGATTCCAAGCTCTATAAAAGGTGAAAGATCGAAGTAAATTCCATCTCTGTGTAATGCAGCGAAGTTGTCCTATTTTGATGCAATAATATATAAGTTTATAGTTTTATGTATTCATTCTCAAGAATGTTGATTATTGCATGCGGCACATATTCTCCGGATTTACTTGTGTGAATGTTGTTTACATTTACGGTTTGTAAAAGAAATCAATATTTCCCAAATATTTCACGGTGGTAAAAGTTATGTTTTAACGCGGAATAACTTCGACATAAGTTTCATTTAATGTTCTGGTTCTTATGTCTTAGCAAGAAATATTTTAATATAAAGCTTGTTTAAGAGTGGGCTCGTCGAAGTTTACTTGTCGAAGTAAATGCTGGTCGAAGTGAAGTTTACTTGTCGAAGTAAATGCCCATCGAAATTTACTTATCGAATTAAATGCTCGTCGAAGTAAAGTTTACTTGTCAAAGTAAATGTCCGCCGAAATTTACTTGTCAAAGTAAATTCCCGTCGAAGTGAAGTCCTTGGCAAAGTAAAAATTGGAGTTTCATGTTGTATGTCCGTTGAAATCTCAAAGCGAATATATATATATATATTTACTGAATGGTTAATTTTTAATTGTCTCCGCAGCGTTTCCCTCGATCGTGGATGGAAAATATAAGATCTTTCTCTATATATACAGGAGATCGAGAAGGCTTTGTCTAAGGCTTTGTCTAAACTTTGATTGAAGGTACTATCGGATCAATCATGGAAGAGAGAAAACTGTAGAGAAATAATCGAGGATAGCGAGGGCAAACGAGTATTATAACAATACCGATGCATTAACTTGACTTGGCTAGTTATAGTGCTCCCAATGGATGCTCCATTTGTTTGACTTGGTAAAACTAATTTTATAAATCTGCTTGAAGACGTGGCTAATGAATAGGTGACGATAGCCAGTTTCAAACAAAGTGTGAAGCTAAGCTGTTTTCTTTGCATACGTTGGAAGTTCAACAAATAAAATTTTATTATACAGAAAACCATTAACTGATAAAGTATTGATTTTTTCTTTACCGTTTTAGGAACTTGACACTACCTACAAACTTACAATACAGATAAAATTTTGTCATGCTGTTTGAGGAACTTTAACTTATCAACAAGGTGTCATGGGTATAGATAGGAATCCATACATCATAAAAATAAAAATCTAAAAGATTTCAAATGGAATTGGATGATGTTTCCATATATCATAAAAAAATCTAAAAGATTTCAAATGGAATTGGATGGTGTTTATCTTGATAAGACTAGAATCTAAATATTATTTTTATCCTGGAATCGAATTAATTTTATACAAAATTCAGTGTAGATAGAACTTATTAGGCTTTATTTTATGATTATTAAATGAGGGAAAATGTAGAAGACTTTTATAGAAAACTTTGAAGTGTCCATACAACTTTTATGGTTCAAATATTATATAATATAAGTCAAACAATTATTTGATATATCTCTATAGTTATGGTTAATATTCAGTATTTTAGAATTATAGTTTAGTTTAATTAAATTGTAGTGATTAAAAGTTATATATATATATATATATATATATATATATTTCAGTTTGTTAATTATTAAAATTTAATTTTTTCAAATTTTAAGTTTATATTAATGAAATTATTGTTTATGATATAGTAGCAAAATATGGTTGTATTGGTAGTTGTTGTACGGAAATTCAAACGATGTTAAAAATACGGTGGGTTACGTACAGTCAACCATTTATTTGTCAAATTTTGACATAATTGAATTTAGATAGAATTCATATTGGTACAATAAAATATAAAACTTTAAAGTATGGTCGACTAATAAAAAAAATTAAGAAAAAAATTTAAAATACTTTTTCAAATTCTTATAAATTTATCATCCCTCGAACAAAATAATAATTGTGAATCAAAGAAAATAAGAATTTACCATCATTCAAACAAAAAATAATGTGCCTTATTACTATTACATGTAGTTTTTTTATGTAAGTTTTATTCCATATGTAATTTTTATTTTTATTTTATTTTTCAGTATTTATTATTTATCAAAAAGTAAATTTATGTAGTTTTTTTATTCTCTGTTTTTAAAGTCATTTTATATAAAAATATATTTGTGTAGTTTTAATTTTTATTTTTAAAGGTTTTAATGAATAATGAATGAGATGTTAAAATTTGGAATGATTACATATAATTTTATTTTTTTTAAATTAAAATTGCATGTTTTTTGTATTTATAAAATGTCTACTCCCATATTTTAGTCGTACTTGATTTTTTTGTTACGTATTTTTTCCGTATCGTATCCTAATCGTATTCGAATCCGTACTCGAATCTTACTACTATGGTTTATGAATAAAAATGAAATTGATAGAAAGATGTTAGTTTGAAGCTAAAAACATAAAGTGAACATCCTTTCAAAAAAATTAGAAACGTATGCCTCCCTTCATTCAACTTTTATGTGTGTCTCTTATGAAATGTATAATTAACTTTAAATGTCTAATAAATGGCATTCATCAACATATTTAGTATAAAGCAAAGTTCCAAGGGATGTCCATTAAGAGACACTAGTTCTATGTTACACATGGAGTGAACATTGCTTTAAAAAGTAAGAGATGTATCTTCCACATTTATACCACATTCATTCCAAACTTATACAATGATCACTATATGTTTAGGCCATGTGAATGACATCACTTAAGAGACAGAGACATTCAAGCCACCATTTAACTTAAAAAGACAACTCGTTAGAATGTCTTATGCAATTCCTATTCGACACATCCAACGTTATTCGTATAAAACAAATGTCAAAGCTATGTATGTTAAGCACACTCGTTCCACGATACATACATGGAATAAACCTCAATTAAAAAAAGTGAGAGACATATATTCCACGTTTATACAATGTTCAATGCACATCCATTCCACATTAAGTCCATGTTAATTCTTCATTGATTCCATGTGCAGTCCACGATGCGACATTGATTCCACGTTTAGTTCATCAATGGCATCGTTTCAGCGACATTAAAGCCACGTTTATGCCACATTATTTATGTTTAAAATACATATCTTAAGTGTGTGTTGTGCGATGCTTGTTCAACACTTCAAATGTCGCTTAAGCAATGTCTTTCCAATGACATACTAATGAATTTATGTTCGATGTGTCAATGATGCAAAAAGTGTCAAACAAGCATCGAATATGGGCTGAAATGTAGTAATGTTCTTCCATAAATTCCAAGTCCCAAAATGCATAATATTTATTTCCTAAAAACTGTATCATAATCATCTATTTCAATAAAAAAAAATGTGAGATTTGAGATGTTACTTGTCCGTTTGGTGTTTCAAATTTTCATATCAACCACCATAATTCATCATACAACTACATTTCACCTTTCAAGTTCAAACTAATCAATGGCCAAGGTGTGATAAGGTATTAGCATACTATGTCAAGGTCTTTCCAAGTCAAGATATTTTATTAAGGTGTATTTATGGGTTAGGGTGTTAAGGTGTATCAAGGTTGAGCATGATGATGATGTCAAGGATGCATGATACTAATGAAGATGATGATGACAATTGCAATGATGTTGATGAAAATGAGAACAATGATGATGACAAGTGTGATTTTTCATTATTGTCAAAGTCATTATCATCATCATAGCCATATTCATCGTCATAGTCATAATCATCTCCATCGCCATCATCATCAATTTTCATCGTGTTGACATGTTAATATAACCATGTCAACAGTAAGGGAAGTACCTGATTGCAAGCCCCAATTTAGGCTTGGTCATGTTTGGTGTGATACATTCCAACTTGTCTATGGCCTAGTTGTCGTTGTGATTTTCAAAGTATAGTTTTTATTCTTTTAAATTTAACAATATAATTTAGGGAGAAATCAATCTATTCTACCAAAAAAAACTAATTTAAACTTAACCTGGTCAAGAGTATAATTTATG
Source organism: Larix kaempferi (assembly GCA_027924585.1). Lineage (NCBI taxonomy): Eukaryota > Viridiplantae > Streptophyta > Pinopsida > Pinales > Pinaceae > Larix > Larix kaempferi. The sequence continues at coordinate 1,808,143 of BSBM01000005.1, read as the reverse complement.
AAAGGAAGGTTTTAAATCACAGGAATGAATACAAACTCAGAGTCAGAGTCTGTGAAATAGCTCAACATAACAAATAAATTTGTATTCAAAATATGTATTGACATAATAAAACAAATAATTATTCTAATCATCACACATATTCCTATAATTTAAATGCAATTGTTGAAAGACTAAATTATGAAATCATTCATACATGAAGATAAAGCAATTTCTATTTGCATTAAATGAAAAACACAATCATAAAAATCATTGAAACAATGAAGAAATGCCTTTGATATTCAGAAATCCAAAAGATGTCTCCAACAGTTACGTCAGACTCCACTTCATCAATCAACCAATAACAATAATGTACATAGTTTATGCAAAAGAGTTTCCCACCACCACCACCACTTTCGGTCTTATAAGATTTTTCTTTTAAAGCCGAAGCCAAGGGACAACTAATTAATTGTCTTTATACAAAATTACAAAAATAAAATAAAAGTAAAATTTATTTATTTAGCACTTTCATGGAAGGTTTTCCACAAAGCATGAATTTCATATATCATGTTTACTCTTTTATTCTACATTTTCTCTAGCTACAATTATCCATTGAATATCTTTGTCTTCACTTCTTTTTCCAAATATTTCTTAATTCTCTTCACAAATGCATCAAAAAGGGTGGCAAGTTTGATTGGTCTATACAAATAACTATTCATGAGTTCGTCATTTACGTTTGTAAGTTGATTGATTACCTCCTTTCTTTTGTCCCAATCCTGCTCCATATCTACAATTTTCAATTTTATTGTAAGTTTTAAACCTTAACAGTGAAGTACAAACTTATATGATTCTTAAGCATTAACAGAAAATACACAATGGCACACACATTACACAGAGATTTTCACCTGGAAACCCTTAACCGGGAAAAAACCAGCAAAACTTAGAGCCGCATAGCTCCTTTTTCATTATATGTTTTATTTAACCATGTACAATACAATAAATGGTATTCCGCAGCATCTAAAATCCTAATTTGTTTACCCGAAATTAGGTTACAACCCTAATCCCTTTTACCGGGACTAGATAGAGTACAATGAGTCAAAAATTGCGAAAAAGCAAAAATGCAACCCAAAAAATTTTGCGCTCCGCGCGGACTCCGAGGGCCTAACGGCCCCCTCCGTGTCGTTTCGGAACCTAACGGTCCGAAACAAAGGGGGTGGGCCCTGTCAGGCTACCCCCCCCTCTAAACCCCCCCCCTCCGGACACGCTCGGCACAGGTGAATCACTAGTGCCGTAGGGATCGTGTTGTACATGCAGCGACCATGTGAAGAGATATAACATACCCAACATTCTCCCACTTGTTGTTCTCTTCATATACAGGAGAAATTTATGACTTCAACAATTCAGGGCAACAATGCCCATGTTCTCTTTACACCAAGAGAACTTCTGAGTACTCACAGACTTAGTCAAAGAGTCTGCAACATTTACCAAAGTGTCAACCTTCTCCAACAACACCTTGTTTTGTTCAACCATGTCTCTGATGAAATGGTACTGCACATCAATGTGCTTTGTCCTCGAGTGATAAGCAGGGTTCTTTGCCAGAAATATTGCACTTGAGCTATCACAGCCAATTTTTACTGCATTCTGAACAAAACCAATACCTGAACACAATCTTTGCAACCATACAGCTTCCTTACTTGCATGGGTAGCTGCCATGTATTCAGCTTCTGAGTGCAACTACAGCTTGTCTTCTACTCATCCAACTGATTGCTCCTCCAAATAGATTAAAAACGTAGCCACTTGTAGAGCTTCTGTGATCAAGATCTCCAGCCCAGTCAGCATCAGCAAATCCTTGTATATCTATCTCTCTGTTTAGACCGGGTCTTCCTTGGTAGCAGATTGCAGAATCTGTAGTGCCACGCAAATACCTGAAGACCCTCTTTACTGCAGTCCAATGTTCCTTTCCTGGTTTTGACATGTATCTACTCAAAACTCCCACTGCATGGGCTATATCTGGTCTAGTACAGACCATGGCATACAACAGAGTGCCAACTGCACTAGCATAGGGAACATGAGACATGTCCTCTACCTCTTCTTGTGTCGTGGGACACTGTTCTGCAGATAACCTTACACCTATAGGAATGGGCACCTTCACTGGTTTGCTTTCCTGCATATTAAATCTCTCAATATCGTTTCAACATATTTCTTCTGATTTAACCAGAGTTTCCTGTTTTCACGATCTCTTTTTATTTCCATGCCCAAAATGAAATTTGCAGCACCAAGATCTTTCATGTCAAATTCAGATGACAGCTGATTCTTGACATCCTTGATGATTTCCTTGTTGTTTCCAATTAGCAACATATCCTCAACATACAATATTACATAAATAAAATGATCACCAGTTAGCTTAAAATAAACACAGTGATCAGCTTTGCTTCTTGAGAAACCAAGTCCCAGTATATAAGTATCAAATTTTTGATACCACATTCTGGGAGATTGTTTCAATCCGTAGAGAGATTTTTTCAGCTTACAGACAAGCTCCTTTCTTCCTTTCACCACAAACCCTTCTGGTTGCTTCATATAGATCTCTTCATTAATATTTCCATGTAGTAAATCCATCTTTACATTCATCTATTCTACTTCAAGGTCAAAAGCAGCAGAAATAGATAGAAGAAATCTAATAGAAGTCAATTTTGCAACAGGTGAAAAAATCTCACCAAAATCGATGCCCTCAATTTGGGAGTAACCTTTCGCAACTAGTCGAGCCTTGTACTTCTCCACTTTACCTGCTGCATTTAACTTCTTCTTGAATACCCATTTGCTTCCAATAGGCTTTCTTCCTTCTGGCAACTCAACCAGATCCCATGCCTCATTTTTGTCCAAGGCATCCATTTCTTCTATCATGGCCTTCTTCCATAGTTTACTATATTCTGAATCCGTTACCTCTTTAGCAGTTCTAGGATCATCATCAGTAATAGATAACACAAAATTAGAACAAAAATCAGGGGGACTGTACCTTTCAACTTGCCTTCTTTCTCGGTCAGATCTCCTCAATACCGGAGTCTGTGGATCCGCCTCTTCATTTGATTCAGACGATTCTGCCTCCTCATCTGATTCAGACGAATCTGGTTCCTCAAAAGATTCACCTCTTTCATCCTTGATATCAAAGTGTAGCTTCTCTGAATCCTTTTCCTTTGGTACATCCTCAATCTTGGAAGTGCTTTCAACTTCTCTGAAGATCACATCTCGACTATAAACTGTTTGCCTTTTTACTGGGTTCCACAGCTTGTAACCTTTCACTCCATCCTTGTAACCAATGAAGATACATTTTTCTGCTTTATTATCCAACTTGCTCCTTTTCTCCTTTGGAACATGTACAAAAGCATCACACCCAAACACTCTGAGATGAGAGAGAGAGGGTTTCTTACCAGTCCAAACCTCATGAGGTGTCTTGTCAACCAACGCTGATGTGGGTGTCCTATTCACTAGGTAACACGCCGTGTCAACAGCTTCTGCCCAGAATTGTTGTGCTAGCCTTGCACCACTGAGCATACTCCTTGCCTTTTCCATCAATGTCCTGTTCATCCTTTCTGCAACCCCATTCTGTTGAGGTGTGTATGGAGTAGTCTTTTGCCTTGCTATTCCACACGTTTTACAGAACTCCTCAAATTCACTTTCACAGAATTCTCCACCGTTATCTGTTCTGAGTACTTTTATTTTCTTCTCAGTTTGATTCTCTACAAGAGCCTTAAATTCTTTGAATCTATTAAAAACCTCAGATTTCTTACGCAAGAAATAAATCCAAGTTTTCCTTGAGAAATCATCTATAAATGAAACATAACACACAGATTTACCAAGTGATGGAACAGGCACAGGTCCAAAAACATCACTGTGTATTAACTCTAAGATTCCTTTAGCTCTTACAACACCAGATGAGAATCTTACTCGATTCTGTTTACCATATAAGCAATGTTCACAGAAATCAAAATCTAATGTGAAATCAGACATGCCTTCAGCCATACTTTTACCTTGTAATAGTCGAAGACCCTTCTCTCCAATATGTCCCAGCCTTCGATGCCATAGCGATGTCTTCTCACTAGAGACAGTAAGGACTCTGTCTCCTTCATTTTTACCCTCAGGAACAATAGTACTGTTACATCCATTTTTGAAGGTGCTTCCCAACAACTTGTATAGAGTTCCAATCTGAACTCCCCTCATCAGCACCAGTGATTCTCAAACCATCTTGCATGTGTTCTTTTCAAATAATGTTTTCACACCTGCATCATCCATTTTACTTACAGATATAAGGTTTCTAGCCAGCTTTGGAATGTGCAGAACCCCGGGAAGAGTTTTAACCCTTCCATCTTTGAGCAGTAGCTTGATCTTTCCTCGACCTATGATTTTCGCCACCGAGTTGTCTCCCAGAAATACATCTCCTCCATCATACTTTTCGTATTCAGAAAACCACTCCCTGTGAGGAGTCATATGATAAGACGCACCTAAGTCAATCAACCACGAATCATGCTCTGCATGTGTACTTGAAGATGCCAGATACACATCTCCTCCTTCCTCTATAGATTCTTTCCCATATGCGGATGGAGCATCATTAGGTCCTCTGCTTTTATCAGTATTTTTGGATTTACAATCCTTCTTGTAATGCCCAGCTTTACCGCAGTTCCACCATTTTCTTACAGAAGGTCCTGGAGATTTAGATCTACCACCTGAAGACTTATTTTTAGATCTGTCTCCAGAGCGACCTCTTACAAATAAGGCATCCTTGGCTGAACTATCTATGGATCTCCGCCTCATTTCCTCCGATAGTAGGGATGCAACCACATCATCGAAGTTTAGCGTGGTTGCATTACTCCCAATAGCTATAACCAGATTATCCCATGAATCTGGCAAAGAGCACAACAGACTAATACATTTTTCATCATCAGCAATTGTAATACCAACAGATGTCAACTGAATTACCAGAGTATTGAAGGCATTTAGATGCTCTGAAACAGAGTCTCCATCAGTCATCCTCAGAAGGTACAATTTCTTTCGCAGAAATAACTTATTTACCAGGGACTTTGACTGATACAGACTTCCCAGTTTATCCCATAGCTTCTTTGCACTGTCTTCTCCAGATACGTTCACCAATACCGAATCTGTAAGGCAAAGACGAATGGTGCTCCTTGCTTTTCTTTCCAGCTTTTCCCATTCTTCTTTTACCGCACCAGAGGGCATGGTACCTGGATCTACTGCGATCCATTGTTCTCTATCTACCAGAATATCTTCCATCTTCAGCTTCCATAGCTCAAAGCTCTGACCATTAAATTTCTCAATCTCGAATCTAGAACTGCTCACCATTCTTTAAAGAAAAAATAAATCACCGCTGCAAAGCTCCCACTGAAACTAGGTTTATCACAAATCCAAGATCGAGCCAAACCCTTGGAAACAAAGGCATCCCTCTGAACCCAAAAAATGCTCTGATACCAAATGTAAGTTTTAAACCTTAACAGTGAAGTACAAACTTATATGATTCTTAAGCATTAACAGAAAATACACAATGGCACACACATTACACAGAGATTTTCACCTGGAAACCCTTAACCGGGAAAAAACCAGCAAAACTTAGAGCCGCATAGCTCCTTTTTCATTATATGTTTTATTTAACCATGTACAATACAATAAATGGTATTCCGCAGCATCTAAAACCCTAATTCGTTTACCCGAAATTAGGTTACAACCCTAATCCCTTTTACCAGGACTAGATAGAGTACAATGAGTCAAAAATTGCGAAAAAGCAACCCAAAAAATTTTGCGCTCCGCGCAGACTCCGGGGGCCTAACAGCCCCCTCCGTGTCGTTTCGGAACCTAACGGTCCGAAACAAAGGGGGTGGGCCCTGTCAGGCTACCCCCCCCTCTAAACCCCCCCCTCCAGACGCGCTCGGCGCAGGCGAATCACTAGTGCCGTAGGGATCGTGTTGTACACACAGCGACCATGTGAAGAGATATAACATACCCAACATTTATTAGATATTCTATATTTAAGTCATCAAGGCTAATCATATTGAACTTGTCAAGAATGGAATCAACAGAATTCGAGATCCTGTAACAAGATCAATTAGCAATGTTAACAATTTTGTTGATTTCCATGCAAGTGATTTTCCATGAATTAATCTGTCTCCTGGTCCAGGTGCTCTCCTTCTTGTCTATCCTTGGTAGTGCCTCAACAGTTTCCTTATAATGTTGTTTCCAATCAATAAGTTTGTTGAAATTATCCTCTACTATATTCCATTTTCCATATTGCAGTTCTTCTTAATCTTATAGCTTGATGATTTGATCATAATATTGGTGTACTTCTTCTAACTACAGGAAAAATCCTTTCTGAGTTTCTCTTAATGCCTCATTTGTTGGAATATTTTATATTCCTTGGAAGGTAATAATGTCTTTGTATTATGTCATAAGATATCCACAATCTTATGTAAAAAAGTAATACATTTATCCCATATTCATTATGGTAAAATATACTCTTAATATTCATTATTATATAAAGAGATGTTATTATGGAGAATTATATTATTCCACATGTAATATGTGATAGTAATTCGTCCTCATCTCTTGGTATATAATAGAGTCAAGGGAGTCTCTCACATTCATCCTTTTGTGAGGATCATCCATTCGTGAATGATCTATTCATCCAGTGTGGATCATCCATTTGTGGATCATATATTCGTGATCTTTCTATATTGTATTTGGGGTTATTGACATTGCTCTCTGTAAGCTTGGAGGAGATATTCTGGAGATAATAGAAGACTACCTTCCCATGGACATAGCCCAATTGGGTGAACCACGTATATCTAGTGTACTCTTTTCTCTTTTTCTCTTTATGTTCTTATTTACTGTGATATGTTATTGTTTGCATAGATAGGCAAGCTAGTTTAGTTAGATCCATATCTCTGACATCAATTTCTTTAAGTGCCTCCTCTTTTAGGGAATCTAGATTTAGCTAGTTCTATCCCTGTTAACTCTGTAATTTGTGCTTAGCATATTCCTTTTCACTTTTCAAGGTAGCAATTATTTTTTCATGTTATTTCACCAATTGGTCGATCTCTTCCCTATGTTTATCTTGTAATTCTACTAATTGTACCTCTAAAGAATTCACTTATTCCTTATACTAGTCTAGCAACCAATTTATATCTCCCATTGCCATGGTATTAGCATTAGCAATCACACCCATTAAGGAAGTTGTATCAGTTGCGATTTTCTGAGGATATTTATTGGATAGATACCAAACTATCCTATTTTCTAGTGTTCCTCTAACCTTCTACCTCTTTGAAGGTTTCTTTGTGACACATTTACTCAACTTTCTGAAATAATTATCTCCAAGAGACACTACCATATTATCAAAATTCATGGGATCTGTAGAATATGATCCCCCTAGTACCATAAAGAGAGGAGTACCTTGATTGATTGGAGAAGAAAGATATGCAAGTTGTTTTTCTCTCTCTACTTCTGCTTCTTGTAATTTCTTATTTTCTTCATCCTTCTTTTTATGTTATTCATCTTCCTTCTCCTTTGTATTTCTTTGTTCTTCAGCTACCTGAGCCTCTTTTTATTTATTTGTTATTCATCTATGTGAGCCTATTTTTGTATCTTCAATTTTTCTTCATGATGTTGTTTCCTGATTTTCTCAGCTTTGACTTCTTCTTTTCTTTTCTTTTCCTCCTCTACAACTTATTAAGTTTCTTCCTCTTCTACAGTTTTTTGGTTTGGTTCATCTCTTCTCCTTTCCTCTTCAATTTTCAATTTATCTACCTCTGTTTTATTCTTTTCATCCTCGGAATTCCTATGGTTTTCTTCTTTCTTCTTTCTTCTTCTTCATCTCCCTTCACTTTTTCTTCAAGTTCTCTTCTCTTGGCATCCTTGGCCTCTTTTCAAACTTTTTCTTCTGTATCATTTTGGGCCTTCACTTCCACTTCTTTCTTGGCCTTTTCCTTGGCCTCCTTCCATTGGGATGATTGTGCACTTTTTTTCTTCTTTAGTTGTTCTTCAACTTCCATAAAATTATTGATGAAGGCTTCTCTTTTAACCTTCTCAGATTCCTTCTTCGTTGCATAATGTTTATGTTAACTTTTTATCTTAATGCAGAATTAGTAGTACTTGAAATCAATGAATAATAAAAAGTATAAGCATTCACATGAGACACAATATTTACCCTGGGGAAACCCTCTAGTACTTGAGAGAGAAAACCCCGAAAAATTATTCCTTTTAATATTGATAGATAATAGAGAATGTCTCTACAATGAGAAGATTACATCAAGCACCCCTGGTGCATTATCAGAGAGAAATACCAAGAACCTCTGGTGAAACCATAGAGCAAGAGAGAATATGGAAGAATAGAACTCAGAATAATATCTTGCACAAAATAAATTAGTTGATTTTGGTACATGCACAATGAATGTGAATCACCTTCAAGATAAAAGAGAATTTGCTCTCACATTGAATTCATCAATTCTGCATAACATATTATATATATATATATATATATATATATCATACTTCTCATGCTTCGACTTCTATTTTTATCTTTTGACTTCAGGATGAACTCACCCTTCATCTGGATGTTAGGTCACTTAGTTAGGAGGCTAACTCAAGTGTTGTAACTTAAGTGTTGTAACTCAAGTGTCGCAACTCAAGTGTCATCTTTTAGTTCAAATTAAATGTCGTATTTTAGTTCAACTCAAGTGTTGACATGAGAAACACTTTAATTAACTAGATCTTCTTTATTAACACTTAGTTATCTCTTTTAACTGAAGTCCTCCTTGATAAAATCACTGAAGTGAACAATTCAAATTCTCCTTTAATCAACTGAAGTCTTTCTTGTTAACATCACTAAAGTTTAACAAATCAAGCTCTCTCTTATTTAACTGCAGTCTTTATCATTACTGAGAAAATCAAGTTCTCTCTTATATTATCACATCTTATATTCAACTCTTGTCTTATTTGAATGGTCCACATGTTCCAACTTTAATTCATCTATCATATCAAATATACTAAGGGGATTTTTCCAATGATGTTATTATCTTGTTTTACTATCGTTCCAATTGTTAATATCCTAAAGTAATTCACTCTAGAGGTGGCTAGTCTCTAGAGAAGACTTAATAGATCAACCATGGTTAGTAGTACATCACACACCATTCATGATTCAACATGCAAATAATTACCTCAAGACATGAGGCACCACCTCAACACATGAGGATTTGTCTTGACACACAAGACCTTAGTCTTGACAAACAAGACTTTACAACACCATCACTTTGACATACAAAGCACTTGCCTCAACACATGAGGATTATTCATTCTTGAGTCCAAAACAAGATTCTTCTCCAAGTTTCTTGAGTCCAACTCAGGATATTATAAGGCACTACCTTGACACACAAGGATCAATCTTGACACATAATATTGACTTGGAGAATGACTCATGATGTTGTAACTTTAATAGTTTAGACTCAACATCAAAAGCAACTTATCTGGAAGCCTTATCCATCATTGTTCAAAGAGGATACTGGATGTAGGTGGAGGGATACCTAATGGCTACTGTCTGGAATATTGTTCAACACTTCATTGTAATCAGTAGCCCCTTGGAGAAGGAGCTAATTAGGGTCAACTTCATGCCTGTGTGTGGGGTTCAAACCTAAAAACCTGAAATGTTCTTCAATCATTCTTCTTGGATCATGTTTTCTATCATGTTCCTAACATAGCTTAAGTTCCTTGAGAGTAGAGGCTTCCTTCCTATCATGAGGAGCATTGGTTAAGGTGTACAATCCTATTTTAATGGGGAATCAAGGCCAAGCTCTCTTTTTCAGATGTGACAAATAAGGGGTGATTCATTTGACAATGATCTAATAGGTAATTTCCCTAAGGACCATCTTTTCGAGGAGATATGTTGGAAACAAATGCAGTGGGGATGAAATGCTGAAGATTCTGATAGAAGTGAAAGATTCAAGAATAAACCAATCAACAATTTCCTGTATAATAATAATAGTGGCAGGTTTATTGAAAATAATAGTGTATAAAGGGGCAAGAAAATAATCACATATGTCATAGAAATGGAACCTATAATCAGAGGCCCGTAATTTATAACAATAAACATGTATCAAGAGAAGGTTAGGGTTCCAATTCCAACCTTTTTGCAAGAAGACATTTGTGGAATACATAGTATCAATAAGAAAAGATGGCATAAAAAAGTCAAGGGGTTTGACCATTTCTACCTCTTTAACAGTTTGAACAATAATCAGAATGTTTGCAGATAGGATGTTATCCCAGTTGAATACTTGCCTTTTTTTTGCAACGTGATGTACTATGGAAGTCCAATCAAGTCTAAAGTGGTAGGAACCCTCTTCTCTATATAACTTACAAACCATGTTCATAATCAGTCTATATGGATTCTTCAAGTAATGAATGAGGTACCTATGGTTGGATTTTTCTGTAAAATTCCTACCTTCAACCCACCATTCTTTAATCATCGAAATCGAGATGGAGTTTTCCTTCGTAAACGAGTCCATGAATGGCTTATTAAGAAATACATTTGTATTCTTCAACTTATACATTTGTAGAAAATTATCTATCTTTATAGAAGCTATGGGAACTCCCTCCCGATTCACCATTGTATTAGAGTTTAGGTCAATGTGTATGTATATCCATCTTATCGCATCATTATACAACATGACAATTGATCTAACAACAATGGAGAAGTGGTTTCTCTTTTTGGAATTCTCTTACACTACCAAGTTATCATCATCTGAAGGAAAAATTCACCTTCGACATACATCTGGTACATCTCATCCCATCCAGGATTGTCTTGAAACCCTGTAAGGTGACTGGTATCAGATAACTTCATCCTTTTATACTAGTAGGATCTGGAACCTATTCCACATCTTTCTGCACATCTCCCTTTCATCCTTACATCTTTGATATGTCACACGCAATAATAAAAACCATGTTTAAGCTCTGTACACAAGAGAATTGGTCGAATAACTAGTTAAATAAATGGAAAAAAACACTCATTAATTTATCCCTTTCATGCTTTCAAGACTTGAAATCATTCTATTATCAATATCATGATGATGGAAATTTTATTATAGGTCTAGTCAAACATGCAACTCATTTACTACATTAATTTCCCAAAGCATTGCATATCACTCGTTAGATTTGCCAAGATTTTAGAGAAATTATTTCAATTAATATTTCATACCATAATTACAGGGTTCCAATGCTCCATCGGGGATAATATTTCAGGATTTTATTATTAGGGCATTGGAGGATAGGTTATGGGGAAACCCTAATGAGTTCAAGGTGATCATAGTAATTAGAGCTTAAAATTCTCTTCAGATATGTATTTTGAACAAAGTTTGTCATAGGAGGTTATCATGATCTTGATCACAAGTCCAATGAGATTGGTACGATCAAAATATTGCAAGGGTATGCGTATCGGTGAAATCTAAGCATTGAGCTGCAGAGCATTAAATGCCGCAGCTTAGTGATTAGGGTCTGTTGGATCTGGAGAATCTCTATATCCAACGGACCCTAAGCACTGAGTTGCCGCATTTAATCCTCTGTAGCTCAATGCTTAGTGTATCTGGGTTTTCAAAAGAGTGCATTGGAGATCATCTTGATCAAGTTTTTCATATAGGGAATGTCCAGATAAGTCTATATCATAGATGTGAGAAGGATGTATCGGAAGATATTCTGAAGGGGAAAGTCTAACAAAGATATTTCAAGGAATGTTCATTGGAGGTGCAAAAATGATGTATCGGGGAATATCCTGACAGGGTAAGCATGATACAACAATATCATAGTACGTCCATCGATAATGTGGAAAATGTTTCTCATGGAATTTCTCAATGAGTTAAGTCTGATACAAGATTTTCTAGGTATCACTTGTCAAAGTTTAACAAATCATATAACAAATTGTTATCCTGATGATAGGATTTATTGGGGGAGATCATTGGGTATCAAAAATTTAAGTTGAGCAATATGCGGATAAGACAGGTCTTATTTTAGGGTAAGCCCATAAAATATGCAAAATGGATGTATCAAAGGATATCCTGATGAGGAATGTCCAATGAACCAATTCCAATGTCATTAAGGTTGGTTCTAGAGATCCTGATACACTTGGTTGGATGAATTTCAGTTAATGTTTTGTTTGAAGGATCGTGTGTTTCAAGGATTGAGATGGGAAAATGTGACCATTCTTAGGAATTTTAAGCCAAACTATAGATATTATTGAACAAATTGTGAGTTTGAAAAAACTTTAGATAGATCTGAACTCTAAGTCTCATTTTTCTTAGTCATACTTAGCCATAAATTTTAATAAAGGGAGCTAATAAATTTCTCCTTTTGGAAAAAATTCAATGGGATTTGTTGCAGGAACAACACATCGTCATCATCATCATTTTATAATATAAAATATTAAGATGTTCATAATGATGACAAGGATGATTCCTTTCTATTGTAAAAGATTTTTTTGTAGATTAGTGACTTCATTTTCAACATGTACTATTACTATGTTACTTAATTACACAAATTATTTACGTGGACATAACAATTCCCTCACTCTTATTTAGATCTATGAATATATCCATAGAGGAATATTACTTATTAAACAATAGAGCAATGATAATAGAAGCAATTTATGTAATTTCAACTCACATAGCATGTGAAAATAAATTCACCATTAAGATCCGAAAGGAGTTCAAATTAAGAAGGGAAAACCATAAGAGTACTCAATTTGAATCAACCGGTCACTTTAGTAAATAAGATTTATGGCATATCCATATTGGATTGATATTGAACTTTATCTAATTCAATATCTAACTCATTATGATCATAATTTGTATCCAACCCTTAAGAACCATTCAAAGGATTGTCCATGAAAACATTCGTGATGTTTAGCATTAAGTCATTCAATAGAATAATCAAAATTAAGGTGAAGCATAGGATCATTTGAGCCAGTATATGGGTGGTCAACTTCATTCTCCTCTTCATCCAACACTTCTTCCTCCTCTCTTGCATCCTCTTCATGAACATCTTCTTCAAGAAAAAATATACTTTGTAGGATTTCCTCTTGGATCAAATCTAACAACAAAGGACCAACCTTCTCTACCTAACACCTATGAATAAAATAGCTACTTAAATTGAATTGGAAGTACATGTGGCTTTGTATTTGTCTCATACCAAATAGTATTAATCATGGAAAGTATATAATCATGATCGATATCAGTTCGTTCATAATTTTTTAGCAATAATGTGTACCACCCAACCTTCAATAGAACCAATTTGAAGGACTTCAAGTATGTATCTAATGTTAGGGTCCTACCGTAACCCCTTACATTATTAATGTACAAGGCCAAAAGGCCCGTTATATAATTAGTGGATAGTTACTTAATGAAAAAGGGCCATCTCTATGAAATAAAGGCCCCTAGGTGGTGGACCCTCATTAATAGTAGAACCACAAATAATTAGGACTTTGGCTATTGAAATACTATAATATAAAGACTAGCAAGATATGTAATGTTTAGTCAAGAATTGTCGTTGTATTTGGAGCTTTTCCCTTGGAGGTTTACCCCTTTAAGAGGCAAGTTAACATACCTATCTATTTTATTTATTTTTCTATTGTATTTTTCTACCTTTTCTAAGAATTTCTAAGTTTAAGCATATTACAAGTGGTATCAAAGCTCTTTCTTGGGCCAAAAGAGAAGAATTTTCCTGGGTTTCGCTCTTTCAAACAAGTCATCTTTCCATTTTAGCTCCACACTTTTTTCTATATTGCTTCGGGATTTGAAAATCATAGGTTACAATAACGACATATAGAGGTAACTTGTATCAGAATTTCAGCTCATGGGTCGTTGTACTTTTGGATATATACTCAGTCAAAGTTAAGGGAATTTTCCCTAGGGTTTGACTCTTTCAAATGAGTCATTTTGGCATTTCTGGTCCAATATTTTATTTTTACGCTTTAGGGTATGAAATTAATGGAATACACAGAGGACATAAGGTTGTAACTTGTGTCAAATATTCATCTTCTAGGTCGATACCATTTCTAAGGTACACTCAGTGTAAGTTAGGCAATTTGCATGGCCCAAAAACTAGCCTTAAATAGCTGCTATAGGTAAAGACGTTTTATCTTAAATTAAAAAAATCCAAATTGAATGCCACTAGTTGAAGTGGCCTACGAACAATATAAAATTGATTATGAGTTCTATTATTTCTGATATCTCGTGTATTTGCATTAATTAATTATTGCAAGTTCATCACATCTGGTATCAGATCACTTTCTTGGGCTTGCTGGGTGAAATTTCGGCCAAATTTTTTTTTCGCATCTATTGCAGGTTCGGATCTGGGAATAATACCTATCCGATTAATTGTGGGAAGTACTTGGGAATAAGCCCTAAAACTCATTGTGAGGAGTACCACAGGAACCCCGAAGTAGCTAGCCCATTGAGAGGACTTTCCAGCGAAAAGGGCAACGACCCCTACCTGATTGACTAGTTCCCACCTGTGAGGTAAACCAAGAGTTGTCGTTTGTGGCAAAGCGGTTATCAGTTTTACCTGAGCCATGGAGTGAGGGGTACTGCCCCAATACGCAAGCCGTCAGATACCATTGGTGGCTGAGTGAATCCCCTGAACTATTAGGAAGTCGTAGATACCTGGGGTCCATATCTATTTTCAGTTGAACTGTTGTCGATCACTTCCACTCCAGATCCCGCCGTTGCAGATCTATTCTGAAAGTCTTTCCAGATCCAGCCATTTTCGATCCCTTCCACGCCATTGCAGATCCAGCTGTTGTGGATCCCTTCCACGTCGCTATTGCCAATCCATTTCTGGAGAAAGAAAGAAAAAAACAGTTTTTTCTCCATATCTCCCTTGTTTCAACTTTGTTTTCCCTGAAACTTCCCTGACATCCCTGCAATCCCATTTTGCATATTTTATTCCTGAAGACCCTATCCCAAATTCCACTTCCCAAGACCAGAACTCCCACATTTGTCTATTTTTAGTGTTTTCCATAACTTCTTCAATTTTCACCCGATTGCCTTCAAATTTTACCATAGAGTTCCCGCTTCTGAAATCCCCATTTTTTGCTTCCCTATCCCTCAGAAAGTGTCGAAAGCCTAGTCAAACCCCAATTACCCCTCCGAGTTTTTCCTGAATCCAAATTTCCCCTTACTAAATAAGCTTGTGTTTGTGTTTTTCTATCCATTCCCCCCCGCCCCCACAAAATAAATAAATAAATAAAAATAAAAAAAATTACTGGTTATGGTTGTCACTCGCACAGAATTAAACACCATGGAGGAAGCACTTGCAGCCATCCAAACCAAACTCCAAGATCTGGATGAAAAATTTCTCAGGCTCCATCTTCAACATTCAACCATGAACAATAATCGACATCCAGAATCTTTTGCAGCCACCGAGTTCTCTTCTTCCAGCAATTTTCGTGGGCCAAAGCTTGATTTTCCTCACTTCAATGGTACTGATCCGACTGGATGGATATACCGAGATGAACAATATTTCAGTTTGCATAATACTTTTGATGTTCAGAAAGTTCCACTTGCATCCTTTCATTTGGAACAGGAAGCCCTTCAATGGTACCGTTGGTACATCAAAGCTCATCCCGAGCCAAACTGGACATATTTTTGCCAACTCCTTTTGCCACGATTTGGTCCTAGTGATTTTGACGACTTCACAGGAGCACTCACTAAACTTCGCCAAACTGGCATAGTGAGAGAGTATCATATGGAATTTGAGAAACTAGCCAATCACACAGAAGAATTTTCTGATGAATTCTACAGGAGTCGTTTTATCAGTGGTCTCAAGGATGAAATCTACTCAGAGGTCAAAATTTTTTGTCCCAACACAATGATGGAAATCCTAGGGTTGGATAAGCTGGCCGAGGACAAGATCGCAGCTCAACAACGCTCCAAACCCACCTTTGTTCCCTTCAGAAATATGGGTTCCCAATGACCTCCCATCATGCCTGCTCCTCAACCAATTCCTATCAAGCAATTGTTTGAAACAGAGATGCAGGAACACTGAGAAAAAGGGCTTTGTTATAATTGTGATGAGAAATTCACTCGGGGACATAGATGTGTTCAACAAAAGCTCTATCTCTTGGATGTGGATTCTCTGCCTGCCTCAGAACTTGATGAAGAAGCTCCAGATACAGTAGATGATCAGGTCGACATTCAACACCCACCTATTGACACTCCATCTCAGGACGACCCACCTGAGATCTCTCTCCATGCTGTAACCGGTGTCACCACCCCACAAACAATGTGAGTCAGGGGATACTTCAAGAAGCTCCCTCTTACCATACTCATTGATTCTGGTAGCACTCATAACTTCATTGATCCTCGGATTGCCAAATAGGCTGATTGTTTTATCCATCCTTGCTCCAACTTTGAAGTCAAGGTTGCCAATGGGGGCACTTTACCTTGCAAGGGGAAGTGTCACAATGTGTGTATCTCTATGGAAGATTATAACCTGTGCTCTCACATGTTTGCCTTGTCCTTAGGCAGATGTGATGTGGTTTTGGTCGTTCAATGGTTACGCACACTTGGCCCCATCCTATGGGATTTTGTTGAACTTTGGATGCATTTTTCAGTCAATGGGGCACAACACAAATTTATGGGTTTACAACCAGGGTCTCTCTACATCATCAGTTCACATCGCCTGGAAAAACTACTTAAGAAGAATTCACATGGTGTCATCGCTCAACTCCATTCCTTTCAGATGCACCCATTAACAGTCTCCATTACTTCCTTGGATAGATATGTAGGTGTCTTTGCTGAACTAATGAGCTTGTTTCCTTCAAGAGACCTTTCCGGTAAGAATTTAGCCGCATCTACCTCTCAGCAGGAAATGATGACTATTTTGCATACAGTACAGAAGTGGAATCCATCCCTATTGGAGAATTATTTCTGCATCAAGACTGATCTCCAAAGTCTGGAAACTTTCCTGGAACAATAGGTCTCCTCCCCAACACACCTGAAATGGGTTATCCAACTCATGGGTTATGACTATGCGACCACTTACCATAAGGGTAAGGACAATATGGTGGAAGATGCTCCTCCTCGCACATTTGATGACCCAGTTTCTCTTACAACTATTTCTCTGCTTGTTCCAAATTGGTTGCAATCTGTTCAACGAGGCTATCTCTTCTATGAAATACATGCTTCTTCATCAGTAGGGCACTCTGGGTTCCTCAAAACGTATGACCAGGAACAATGTAACTTCTTTTGGAAGGGACTCAAAAGGACAATTCAACGGATGGTGGTTGACTGTGATACTTTCCAGGTCAACAAGGGTGAAACGACCCTCCTTTCGAGACTGCTCGAACCCTTGCCCATCCCTCCACAGATTTGAACAACTATTTCTATGGATTTCCTAGAAGCGCTCCAATGGTGTAGTACCACAACTCAAAGGACCCCATATGAAGCAGTCTCTGGAAAGGCACCACCAGTTCTTCTTCCATACACCTTCAGCAGCTCCCCAGTTCAGGCAATTGACTCAATTCTTCGAAACCGTGATCAGCTTCTTCTCATTCTGCAAGACAATTTTCACATGGCAAGAATTCAATTGAAACAACAAGCCGATCAGCACCGTTCTGAGCACACTTTTCACATCGCTGATATGGTTCTTCTTCATCTACAGCCTTCCATGCAATCCTCCCTGAAACTCGAAAGGCGCCAGTGGCTCGGAATGCTACCCGAAGATGCTACAGGGGACCCACTCCTTCAGATTCTGCATCAATTTCCACATCTAAAGCTTTGAGGACAAAGATTTTTCTAAGGGAGAGGGGATGTTAGGAACCCATGTCTTTACTTTGTTAGTATATTGTTGTTGGATGCATATGCTTTGTAAGTCGTCCCGCAGTATTTTTTGATCCATAGTTTATATTAGCCCATAGTATTGGACGCATATGCTTTGTAAGTCGTCCCATAGTATTATATGTCCCATGGTTTTGACTCATAGTATTGGTGCCTAGACTTAGCCCATGGTTTGTATTGACACATAGTATTGACCCATGGTATTGGCGCATAGACTTAGTATATAAGTGTGTGTTGAGGCCTATGAAGGCACCGTGAAGTTAATTGTATTGAGCTTGCTCAAAGGAGGTTGCCCCCTCAAAGTGGCCCGTGATCAATATAAAAGTGATTCTGAGTTCTATTATTTATGATATCTCGTGTATTTGCATTAATTAATTATTGCAGGTTCATCACAAAAACCTATCTTGAAAAATATTTTTCCAATAATTGTAGAGCTCTTTCTCGTGTTAGAGAGATCAATTTTAAATTTTGTTGTAGAGACATGTTTTGACATCTTTAAATAACAAATATATTTTTCGTTCAATGGGTAAAACTATTGTTGGGGAAGCATAAATGCAAAAAATAAAAGGGTACTTAAAGCACCTTATTGTGCACCCTTGTAAACTTTGTTGGTACCCCTTCGATTAGTACCACATTAGACAACACCTGTATACAGAATTTCACTTCCACATACCCATGGGAATACCTGGAACTATCTTTAGATAAAATTGATCAGTCAGCTTGTTGTTATAGTACATTGAGAATAACAATCAGGGAGATCACTGTCTAATACTTGGGTAGTCAAGTAGTACAACTAAGGGCATGATTGAGCGCAGGGTATATTTTAAGGATTCTAATACTATACTTAAGTGCAATATTCTAGGTGATTATTTTGGACTAAAAAAAACACATATATATATAGATAGTTAGGCGAATATTAAATATGAAACATACAATTTACTACTGAAATTTGTAAATTTTGGTGAATATTATGATAAAAAAACACATTTTATGTAAATATAGGCAATATTATAGATTAAAAATGATCAAATAGGGAACTTATTTTTTGAAAAAAAAACCCCAAAAATAGTCAATTGGTGAAATTTCACCCCTAAATATTTTTCTGATTGAGCCTCCCTAGTGTCTTGATATTTTGGGTTGAGTACTACTTTTGGACCCCACACGTATATTAGAGAGATATAGCACTTGACACTACCTTATCCTTAGGACCTGACAAATCCCACCCATTGTGTAAACCTGCAAACCACCTCACACCAACACCCTAATAGATCTCTTTTGCAACTGCCAAATGGTGGAACACCATTTGTACTACCCTTATGGAATGTTTTCACAATATCCCTTAGTGTCGGTGTGTGAATACACTAGTACATTTCAACATCTCCCTTGAATATATCTTTTTGTCAAAATGGATCAAATTTAGATGCTTTCAGATCTGATTTATGGATATAAGGAGAATCCTTATTATTCATATATGCACCCGCTCTAGCTCCTCCATAGGTAATGGAAAATCCAGTGTCGTTATGACCACCACAGGGCTCAGATTTAATCAAATTAGTTGGTTGTCACATTAGGTATTCCCCTTTTTTGATAAGCTCAAGACATTCTTCAGTAATCTGTGTGTTCACTCGATAATAAGTACACCATGACCTCTTGGGAAGAGGAAAATTTATCGCAACATGTCCAAAATCATTACAATTATAACACTAAATAACACCTCCTTTTCCATATCCCCCTCATCCTTTTCCTCCACCAACTCCTCCTTGCAACTACTGCTAGTTGACCACTCGAAAAATGGAATGATCCAATCTTTCGGTAAGAGAATCCAAGTCTCTACATTTATCTATATTGTGTGTGGTAGAACCACATAATTCATAATATATTGTATTTGGAATTGAAGAATACTTTTGGAGGAGAGGACAAAGTCATCGGGGATGTCCAAATACTTTGCAAATTTCGCAGTATTCGCTCACAGAAGAACTCTAAGCCTTCATAGGCATATGGTGCATGGGTCCATGGAATGGGGCTTGTGTTGTTACTTGTGCAACCCCCACAATTGGTCTCCGAGGGAATGGACCAGTCCTGGAATGGTTACCCCCCAATAAATGTGGACATTATGATGCATGATGGCCTTCGTTCATGCACCTAGTACCAGGGTATTTTTTAAGGATTATAATACTATACTTAAGTATAGTATTCTAGGGGATTATTTTGGAATGAAAAAGACATATATATATATATATATATATATATATATATATATACATAGAGATTAGTAGGTGAATATACATACAATTTACTACTGAAAATTGTAAATTTTGGCGAATATTGTGATAAAAAAACATATTTTATGTAAATATAGGTGATATTCGAGACTAAAAATGACCAACTAATGATTTTTATTTTTGAAAAAAAAACCCCAAAAATAGCCAATTGGAGAAATTTCATCCCTAAAAATTTATGAACCCTGGTACACTAGACTTGTTCTTGACTTGAATTAGGTATATATAGCTCTTATATCTTCTCTGTTAGAGTATCAAACTAATTCTATACCTAGGACAACTATGAGGTGGATGAAGATGCCCTTGTCTGGGTTCCACTTGGATAGTTATCCATCGCTTCAATCTTCATTGCTTGTTCTAAAGCGGTTCATGGTGAGTTAATAACTTGTTGCGATAGTGTAATTCGAGTCAATGGAAATATGCCCTAGTAGACAAACCACTCTTTATGATGAGCATTGTGCACAAGGAAGGAAAGCTTCGCTAGAACAACTCTAAACCACTACACATATTTCCAGGAAGAATCCCCTTGTATATGTCGTATTTCCCTTAATTCTACAATCCTCTATTGTTCTGACTTTGGAAATTGGAACTCATGCAAAAACAATTGCTTTACTTCTTGTAACATCAATGGTGGGGCATTAGTGTTGGGTGTGGAGCCAGATCTTCTAGTCTCATAGATGATATTGTATCAGCCGTGTTTGTACCCCAATTTTATATGATATGTAGATGGACTGTACAGTCACCCCAGCAGGGGGGTGCGGGGGGGCATCGCCCCCCCACGGGGTTCCAGGGGGGACCATCCCCCCTGGCTGGGGGGTCCGAGGGCCAGCAGTCTCCCGGCGGGGGTTCAGGGGCAGCGCCCCCGAGAAATAGGGGTTCGGGGGCAACGCCCCCAAAGAAATTTTTTGGGGCTGTTTTCGCCAGCTGTTTTGCGGGCCCATGGTTTTGGGTATCCCGTGGTATTTTCCCATTGTATTTCCCTTATAAAATAAAGACATTGTAATATGGATAGGGATGATGATGATGTATTAGGTTTTATGCATTGTAAAGATCTCTGAGATCAGGAGAGAGACTGTGAAACAGAGAAGAGAAAGTGCAGCGGTTGTGCTGCAGGTTGTATCCCTTCACCTTGATGGACAGTAATAATAATAAGGACTACAAAATTCAGTGTGGACGTAGCCCAAGTTAGGTGAACCACGATATATCTATGTCTCTCTTGTAATGTGCATGTGTGATTATATTTGCATTTCTGTTTATTGTTATTGCTCTGCGATCCTTTTTTTCTAACAATTGGTATCAGAGCTAAAGGTCTATTTGGCAGTTAAACCTGTAGGAAGCTATGGTTTCTGGTTCGAGTGGGAGCAATGGCAGAAGAAGGAAAGTTTAAAGTCGAAAATTTTAATGGATAAAACTTCAGGTTATGGAAAATGCAAATGGAGGACTATCTGTACCAGAAGGATCTATTCCTACCGTTGTCACGTCCCCTCCCATTATACTAGTGCAATGGAGAGGATCGTGAGGTGAAACTGGGCATCTAGCCCCATGTACTTATGAAGTAAGCATTCATTACATATGAAGAGGCATAAACATTTTCAATACACAGCAGAAGTAATTTCATTTACGCATTCACCATACATTCAAGATATTCATCAATTAAATATTTATGAGATAGCACAAGAGAATACTTATCTTTAACAGAGTAGTCCCAAGTAACTATCTATATCGCGGCAACGTTCCACCTAACCATAGGCTCTTCGACAGCTTATACTGAGTCCGTCCGAAGGCCACCCCCGAGCTGGGCATGATTTTCACAAGGAAAGGGAACATTCCTGCTCACACACAACCCATTTACCCTTTCGTCTCAGCCAAGCCAGTCCAACTGGGTTTATCAGGCTACGCTTGAACCATGGATGCTTATTCTCAAGCTCCATCCAGAACAATGGATTACCCATTGCCCATACCCCAACATACTCTTTACTCTTTGTTCTCTCAGCAAAAACGATCATTGACAGGGTTATGCATTTACAACAACGGTGTTCACAAAACAGGGTCCACCTTGGCTCTCCCAACTCGTGGATTCACCCAAGCAAACTGTGGAATTTCGATTTCAACCCCAGAGAGCAAAACCGATTTCTCTCCGCTGGTTAGGATCCTTTCCAATGGCCAAAACGACCTCCAGGAAGACCCAAAACGTTCTGCTCTCTTTCCCCACTGGTAACCCACCCAAAAACGCCCCTTCCCAGCTAAAAGATGAAGGGAAACACAGAAAAACAAGAGAGGAAAAACGCCCAGACAGCTAGAGCTGCGTGAGAGAGCAAGGCCATGCTGAATAATAGCTTAGGGCGAAATTTCGTGGCTCCCTTCCTGCCCAAGGAGACCAACACGATTTTCCATGAAGGGTGGCTTGCCCATACCCGATTTTGGACAGCCATACCTCTCCATTCCCAAGGCATTAACTTCCCCAACCAACTCTTGGGAGAAATCAATGGTTGAGTACAAAAGTCAACATGGGTAGTTGAGGGTTTGATGGGTTCTCTTATTGACACTTGGCTTGACTCTATTGGCTCAAGGGTTTGAATGTTTTCCCTCCCAATTCCTTGTGAAATCATGCCCCCATCTCTTTGTTGCATTGCATAGCTAGTTGTGGGTATTTTTATTAAAAAATGCATATTCCATGATGTTGAAATTTCAATGTGCCTGGCTAGCATGCAAAGCATATGCATCACTAAATCGATGGCGGGGCCTTGGCCTTGAGCTCCTCACCATGATTTCATAACAATATTACATCAATTACCTTTGAATGCAATGGGGTCAATAATGGGGACGTGACATACCCCTCCCCTTGGAATAATACCGTCCTCGGTGTTCCAATACTTCGGAAATAAATACCCACTTACACATGCCTCAAAATTCACAATGGTGGCAGGTTTGTCCTGCATTCCATCCCTTTAATTTGACCTTCCAGGATCAAGTCCTTTGGCTTCTTCAAGCTACTTTTGCTAGCTTTGGTCTTCCAGTTCTGCAGATGGGCATCGCTCCACAGCAACCCCTTTTCGTTTGTTTATCTTCCAGCTGATCTACAAGTCTGGAATTTCATGGATGCCATCTTTCTTGTTGTCCCAGCAACTATCTGTGAGACTTATCATGGCAATTCCTGTTAGGACAAGCATAACACAATAATAAAATTAGTCAATTATTTTCCTAATTGACTTAGAACGTCCATGCTTTACTCATGAGACTTCCACACATTTCATGCTTTCCCACACACACATGAACTCACTCACGTTCATCCTTTCACAAGAAAATAACTATTTCAGCATTCTCAATTCTTTTCAAGCAACGAAACACAATTTGGTTTCATTTATGACATGCACTCAACAATCCTTTGTTTCTAAGATGCATCAGTCAAAGAAAGAGAAGGGTATGAGTTTTCCCCCTCTTAGTCTTGTTCCAATCCGGAGCCACACCATCATTGGTGGTTCTATGCTCCTTGGCCTCTTTCACTTCAATGTGAATGCTTGACTTGCCCTTTCTCGGCTATGACACTTTAGTGTCTAAGGTCTGTCGAGTAGATTTCAACTAGGGAACCCTTCCCCATGGTTGCTTACAGAACCTTTGGCTGCTAGGACCCACACAGTTCCACTAGCACCATCTTTCATTACTGCTCATATTGAGCTCTTTTTAGGACAGTCATATGTCCACATGCATCCTCCGGGTGCTTTCATAGTCTTTGCTTCCAGCAATACCTTTATTGGATGTCTTCACTTTATTCCACAGGATCCTTTTTCGCTTTCCAAGCATTGGATTTCCCGTGGATACCACAATGAATGTTGGGCCAGCATGCAGGCTACTCCACAACCATTCGAACAGGCAATGCCAGGCCAGTATGCTGACTGGTTTTATCAATTGTTTAAGGGAATGTTTGGCCAGCACGCCGGCTGCTCCACAACATCGAGTGGTTAATGTTCCCACCAACTATTCTCTGAATTTGCCAAGAATTTTATAGCTCCAACCAGTTACTCTCTGGCTTTACCAAGCATTTATAGATCCAACCAATTACTCTCTGGCTTTACCAAGCATTTATAGCTCCAACCAGTTACTCTCTGGATTTACCAAGCCTTTATAGCTCTTTCAGGGTCCTTGCTTCCTGCAACGGCCAGGGTTTCCAACAAAGAAACAACAGTGTATTAGCTCAGTTGTCATAAGACTTGTACCCGAAAACTTCATTGTTCCAAACAAGAAATAAATGAGAATGAATACTTTTCTGTATTGTGCATTTTCCTCGCTACTCCACAGGTTTCCTTCTCTGCTTTACAAGTCTTGGATCACCTGTGGGGTGGATGTTTGGCCAGCGTACATGCTTCTCCACAACATCATCCGAATAGGTAATGCCAAGCCAGTACGCCGACTGGGTTTATCAGGCATCCCTAAAATCAGTATGCTAAGCCAGTACGCCGACTGGGTTTATCAAGCATTTCAAAAAGCAGTATGCTAAGCCAGTACGCCGACTGGGTTTATCAAGCATTTCAAAAATCAGTATGCTAAGCCAGTACGCCGACTGGGTTTATCAAGCATTTCAAAAATCAGTATGCTAAGCCAGTACGCCGACTGGGTTTATCAAGCATTTCAAAAATCAGTATGCTAAGCCAGTACGCCGACTGGGTTTATCAAGCATACAATAACCATTTCCAAGCCAGTTCTCTGACTGGGTTTGTCAGGAAATATCACCCAAATAACCAGTACCTTCACAACATGCAAATATCCAATGCCAGGCCAGTACACTGACTGGGTTTGTCAGGCATTAATTTAACAACATGCCAAGCCAGTACACCGACTGGGTTTGTTAGGCATTAATTTAACAACATGTCAAGCCAGTACACCGACTGGGTTTATTAGGCATCCAGTAACCTTTCACCACAACTCCCAAATAACCAATGCCAAGCTAGTACGCCGACTGGGTTTATCAGGCATACAACAACCATTGCCAAGCCAGTACATCGACTGGGTTTCTCAGGCAATATGAACAACATAATATGATTACGTGGCTCCCTTTCTTGTGCAACCAGCAGTTCCCTCCAGGAACTCCATAGGTGACTCACTTGACTGCAGGCTAGCATGGCCCCACAATACCCACTCACACTACACAAGGATAATACCCCTTTTCTGCAACACAGCTCCCTGGGCCTATCCATCCCTTCTAGTGTCCTTTAGTGTGAGCGTAGAAAGGTTACCACTGCCCATACAATCCTCTTGAGCACCCTTTCTTCACTTTGCCTCTTTCGTGCAACACCAAGTTGCATCTGTGTAAGCTGTTAGCACAAGAAGGATAAGCAGGCTCATCAGTATTGTTGCCCAAAAATTGTAATCATTTTTCATATCATTCACTATCAAGTATTGAAACACCAGGAATGCGTCCATTCCCTTAGGATATAGTCAATATTGAAAACCCTATCATGACCCAGCACCAGAAAAGGTGTGCACCCCCTCTCCGATGTGCGCCATGTAGGCCCTAATCATACTCAAGCAGTCTGCAATGATATAAATAAGATGGAGCATGCTATGCATATTAAATATAATAACCAGACACGTATATTCTTAGTTAGGGTTACGGAATACTCATTCGCTTCACAGATGTATATTTTCTGCATTTGTGAAGAATGGGGCTCCCTTCTCTGAGTCAATAGTCCTTCGGTTTGCCACCCCAATCTTTTCACGTGCCATAACCCACACATGCCTTCTTAGCATAATTTACTGTCTCACTCACATGCTCTACCAACATGCAGTTTGTCTGAGACATTATCAACATTTACAATGGCGTTTCACCCGAAACCCATTTCCAAAGCATGGGATCCTTCCCATCTAGTTTGGCTTCTGCAGGCCATCACACATGATCTTCCTGCAATGTGTCATCCTGGCACACTTTATCACATAGCCAAACAGTCAGCAACATTTAGCAATAAGCTTCAAATATGATTGTTCCATAACCAATCAATAGCATTAATAATTAAATTCAATATGAATTTACAATTCTGTCTACTACAGAAATTGGTTTTCTTATCCATGAGGTTATCCTCATATCGTTTGGCTCCTGTAAGTGACACCACTCTGCCCGTTATGGTCTTATGCCCGCTGCCATACGGGAGCATCCACTTACAGCATGTCCTCCTGACACATTTTCATATAAGCCAAACAGTCATTAGCAATTATTAGCAAAATTTCAAATCCAAAACAATTACAAATCTGATATTTACAACTGTTCTTACTAACAGAACTTAGAGCTCTCAACCATGAGATTCCTCCTCATAAGCTCTAGATCAAATTTCACAGTCATATCATTCATAAACAGCCCATGAAGTGATCCTCGAATTATCATCAGTTCATCATTTCATTCATTATTTATTTGCAATAACATATGCATCATACCTATGCATTCATACAATGCATCACAAGGTTTATAAAATCTCTTAATGCACATCTACTCAATGCTACCTTGCATTGTTTCATGAGTACCATGCACTCAAGCATATTATGATCGAAACATGACTATCTCATATAACTTGCATTATCATAATCAGGACCACCAGTCCTCACTTGCTTTGGTTATTAAGTACATAACCAACATACACATGGCATGATATAAATTCATATGAATGCATTGAGATTTCTAAACAGTCATAGGGTGTAAGGATCATTTCCTTCACTTACCCACACCTCACCAAGCTTGGTAGGTTAACAGTCCCAATCGGTAACCAATATCACATGTAAACTACCTCAACATAGCTCAAACATAGTTGAAGAGATCTTACCAAATCCCTTTTCAACATTCATGCAATTGGGAACTGATAATCATTACCTGCATGGTTACCATTAACATCGCCTGATGTTACCTGATCAGTTGGCCTCTTACCTAGGCTGTTCAGTCCTTTTGCCAATTTTATGATCATAGATTTGTTGCACCATCCTTTCCTCATAAGGTTTTTGGGCTTCATGCAACAACATCCTCAGCACATTTAGCCACTCTCTTTGTTATCTTTGGTCCTACAACCAATACCAATCATCAATAGTGATCATCAATCACAATATCCTCCATTAATGGTTCATTGCATATGCAAACTTCATTATTCTACCAATATGAAATATCCCATTTAGGCACAAGCATTTCCATATGCATTATGCAATGTTAAGATGCCATCTAGTGCATATACATCTATGTAATCCCTTACATTTTAACATTTTTATGCCATATGACAATTTCATAATTATAAGTATGATAACGAATAGAGGTTTAAGAAATTCTTCCCTTTTTGATCCCTCATCGTAGCATGGAATTCCTGTTCCATATCATGCAATTGTGGAAATTGCCCATATTGACAACAAAATTTGTTTGTCAAAAATAGCCACGGGCACTCTTCTGCACTAAATATCTATGATATACGCAGACCTCATTCAAACTCTGGTCATGTATCATCGTTCCCTGCTGGACAATATTTTCAATGCCTGTTTTCATGCTTCATTCCGACATCAGGTGTGGAAACTGCATCCCTTAAAAAATGACAACTTTCACTACAATTTTGCACATTTAACATAGTTGCATTTTGGTCCAGAGTGCCAACTTTAGCCACCTGTGGAAGAAAATCTATAAAGAATCACAAAAACTTTTCTATCGGGCGGAGTTATTCCATATAACAAGGAACACTCAGCAATTCACAGATCTCAATTCCGATGCACCGTTCATCTTCTATGAATTTCTGGGTTTTGCTACTTCTCACTTTTCACATTTTTCCAAAATTCCAATTTTTGGGGCAAAAACGGCTATCTCCCAAACGGTGCATTTCTGGAAAATCTTCGTCTAACGGAAACTGTCTGTCTTAATGAGAATATGAAATGTTTAGTTCAGTAAAAATTTTGATTCCCACATCAGGGGTCACTTTTACTACCCACAAGCTTTTCAAAATCCCGAAAAAGTGGCCCGGAACAGTGCTTTTTGGCCTTCTTGATCACCCCGACTCCACATCCTTTGGAGTTTGGCTCCAAGATTCTGAACTTAACATCGTGCCTGCTTCATGACTGCGCCTGATCAATTTCAGCTCAAACCGACCTTCCATCAAGCCTTGGGACTCCATCCTTCAAAAGTCACTATTATCCATTTTCTGTCAAATCGGAGTGTAATGGGCCCGGGGTCTTCACTGTTTCTTTCATGGCCTCCGTCAATGGCCTCCGAGCCCCATAGGAATCATCCTATTCCGAGCCCCGATGCTTCCCCTATCAAAAAAATGAGTTTTTGTCACTTTTTTTTTTTTTTTTGCCTGCCTGCTTGCCGCCACCGCGGGCCGATTCACTGAATGCTCCCCAAATTGCGGCCTGGTTGGCTATATCCTTCCGCAGTTGCGGGCCGGTTGGCTATATCCTTCCGCAGTTGCGGAATGGTTGGCGGAATGCTTCCGCAGTTGCGGAACGACTCGGTGAAGTCTTCCGCAATTGCGGAACGATTCGCCGAAATCTTCCGCAGTTGCGGAACGATTTGGCGAAGTCTTCCGCAGTTGCGGAATGATTCGCCCAAGTCTTCCGCGATTTCGGAAGAGATTTCCTTCCGCAATTTCGGAAGAGAATTCCTTCCGCAAATTTCGGAAGAGAATTCATTCCGCAAATTTCGGAAGAGACTTCCTTTCGAAAACTTCCCTTCGCAATTTCGGAAAAACTCGCGGTATGCTTCCGAAATTTCGGAAAGATTCGTCGAATACTTCCGTAGTTGCGGAAGACATTCGGGAATTCTTTCCAAAACAGTATTTAAACAAAAACTTTTTCAAACAGACTCTAAGCAAATTTTTCAAACACACTTAAAACATTGCAATTGGATTTGGCCCATAGAGGCCCAATGCTGCAACCAGCAGCTCTGATACCATTCTGTCACGTCCCCTCCCATTATACTAGTGCAATGGAGAGGATCGTGAGGTGAAACTGGGCATCTAGCCCCATGTACTTATGAAGTAAGCATTCATTACATATGAAGAGGCATAAACATTTTCAATACACAGCAGAAGTAATTTCATTTACGCATTCACCATACATTCAAGATATTCATCAATTAAATATTTATGAGATAGCACAAGAGAATACTTATCTTTAACAGAGTAGTCCCAAGCAACTAGCTATATCGCGGCAACGTTCCACCCAACCATAGGCTCTTCGACAGCTTATACTGAGTTCGTCCGAAGGCCACCCCCGAGCTGGGCATGATTTTCACAAGGAAAGGGAACATTCCTGCTCACACACAACCCATTTACCCTTTCGTCTCAGCCAAGCCAGTCCAACTGGGTTTATCAGGATACGCTTGAACCATGGATGCTTATTCTCAAGCTCCATCCAGAACAATGGATTACCCATTGCCCATACCCCAACATACTCTTTGTTCTCTCAGCAAAAACGATCATTGACAGGGTTATGCATTTACAACAACGGTGTTCACAAAACAGGGTCCACCTTGGCTCTCCCAACTCGTGGATTCACCCAAGAAAACTGTGGAATTTCGATTTCAACCCCAGAGAGCAAAATTGATTTCTCTCCGCTGGTTAGGATCCTTTCCAATGGCCAAAACGACCTCCAGGAAGACCCAAAACGTTCTGCTCTCTTTCCCCACTGGTAACCCACTCAAAAACGCCCCTTCCCAGCTAAAAGATGAAGGGAAACACAGAAAAACGAGAGAGGAAAAACGCCCAGACAGCTAGAGCTACATGAGAGAGCAAGGCCATGCTGAATAATAGCTTAGGGCGAAATTTCATGGCTCCCTTCCTGCCCAAGGAGACCAACACGATTTTCCATGAAGGGTGGCTTGCCCATACCCGATTTTGGACAGCCATACCTCTCCATTCCCAAGGCACTAACTTCCCCAACCAACTCTTGGGAGAAATCAATGGTTGAGTACAAAAGTCAACATGGGTAGTTGAGGGTTTGATGGGTTCTCTTATTGACACTTGGCTTGACTCTATTGGCTCAAGGGTTTGAATGTTTTCCCTCCCAATTCCTTGTGAAATCATGCCCCCATCTCTTTGTTGCATTGCATAGCTAGTTGTGGGTATTTTTATTAAAAAATGCATATTACATGATGTTGAAATTTCAATGTGCCTGGCTAGCATGCAAAGCATATGCATCACTAAATCGATGGCGGGGCCTTGGCCTTGAGCTCCTCACCATGATTTCATAACAATATTACATCAATTACCTTTGAATGCAATGGGGTCAATAATGGGGACGTGACAACCGTTGGGAGGAAAAGCAAAGCAGCTGACGGCTATGAAGGACGAATAATGGGAGGTTCTTGACATAAAGGCTCTGGGAACAATACAGTTGAGCCTGGCTTCGTCGGTGGCTTTCAATATCTCAAAAGAAACGACAACAGAAGGTTTGATGAGCGCATTGGGTAAGCTGTATGAAAAACCCTCGGCCTCCAACAAGGTATTTCTAATGAAGCGTTTATTTAATATGAAGATGTCTGAAGGTGGATCTATTACTGATCATTTAAATGAGTTTAATACGGTTACAAATCAACTAAGTTCTATAAGTGTGAACTTTGATGATGTGGTTAGGGCTCTTCTAATCTTGTGTTCATTGCTAGAAAGTTGGAATAGCTTGGTCATGGCTGTAAGTAACTCTGTCTCTGGTTCAAACACCTTGAAATTTGATGATGTTATTGGTGTTATTCTTAGTGAGGAAATGCGAAGAAAAAGCACAGGTGAGACATCAAGTAATGCTTTGACCATGGAGAGAAGGGGAAGACAACAGGAGAGAGGAAAGAGCCAAGGTAATCGTGGAAAGTCTAAAATAGGCAGATCCAAGTCCAGACTAGGAAAGATAGAGTGCTGGAATTGTGGAAAGAAAGGACATATGAAGAAAGACTACAAATCTCTAAAGAAGAAAGGAGATGCACAGAAGGAAACTACCCAGGAAGCAAATGTAGCAGGTGATGTGTTACAAGATGCTTTGATTCTTGCATTAGATAATACTAGTGATTATTGGGTAGTAGATTCAGGAGCTTCATGTCATGCTACACCCCATAAGAAATACTTTCATGAGTATGTTCCTGGCGACTTTGGACATGTTTTATTGGGTGATGATGAGCCATGTAAAATTGTTGGAATGGGTAAGGTATGGATAAAAGTTAAGAATGGAACTGATTGGTTGTTGAAAGAAGTTAGGCATATTCCTGCTATGAAAAGAAATCTGATCTCAACAGGGCAGTTGGGAGATGGAGGCTGTCTATCTACGTTCGGAGATAAGTGGTGGAAGATCACTAAAGGATCAATGGTGATAGCAAAAGGAAACAAAGTAGGTACGTTGTATTTATGTCCTCATAATACTAACCATTCTATCTCTTTAGCTTCCACAGGAACAGATATAGCATTGTGGCATCATAGGCTTGGCCACATGAGTGAGAAGGGGATGCAGATTCTCCACTCAAGGAAGTTGCTGCCGGATATGAAGCAGGTAAGTTTGGAATTCTGTGAAAACTGTGTTTATGGAAAACATAAGAGAGTCAGATTTCTCGGGGTTGGGAAACAGAAGAAGAATGAAAAATTAGAGCTTGTGCATACAGATATATGGGGACCGGCTCAGGTACAATCTCTTGGTGGCTCTCATTATTATGTTACATTTATTGATGATGCAACTAGAAAAACTTGGGTTTATTGCATTAGACAGAAATTTGATGTGTTTGCTACTTTTAAGAAGTGGAAAGCTTTGGTTGAGAATGAGACAGGAAAAAGATTGAAGTGTCTCAGATCTGATAATGGAGGTGAGTACTGCGGCAAGGAGTTTGATAGTTACTGTTCATACCATGGGATTCGTAGAGAGAAGACAATCCCAAGAACACCACAGGAAAATGGTGTGTCAGAAAGGATGAACAAAATGATCATGGAGCGTGCAAGGTGTATGAGACTGCATGCAGGGTTGCCCTTACAGTTTTGGGCGGATGCTGTAAATACTGTTGTTTATTTAATAAACAGAGGACCTTCAAGTGCTTTGGATGGTGGTATTCCAGAGGAAGCATGGACAAATAAAAAGGTAAACTACTCATTTCTAAGAATGTTTGGTTGTGAAGCATTTGTCCATATTGATAAAGAAAATAGAACAAAGCTTGAAGCTAAATCCAAGAAATGTACCTTTATTGGATATGGGGTTGATGAATTTGGTTATCATTTATGGAATTATGAAAATAAAAAAATCATCAGGAGTAGAGATGTGATATTCAATAAAAAGGTCATGTATAAAGATCAGTTGTAGGGAAAGAAACAGGAAAAGGAAAACACAGAGTACATAGTACTTGATGAAATTAAAGAAAATGAAGTTTCGAAGGTGCCAGAAAATCAAGAGCAGCAGCAAGTACTTGAAACTCCTGCAACTATAAGAAGATCTACCAGGTTAAGTAGACTCCCTGAATGATACTCTCCTTCAATGTATTATTTATTGATGACTGATTCTGGTGAACCAGAATGTTATGAAGAAGCAATGCAGGTGGAAACTAGAAAGAAATGGGAGCAAGGCATGAATGAGGAGATGGACTCATTGGTAGGAAACCAGACTTGGGATTTGGTTCAGTTTCCTGCTGGTAAAAGAGCATTGCAAAACAAATGGATTTACAGGTTGAAGGAAGAAGAAGGAGGTAAGAAGCGGTACAAGGCCAGACTTTTTGTAAAGAGGTTTGCACAGAAGAAAGGTATAGATTTTGATGAAATATTTTCTCCTGTTGTTAAGATGACTTCAATTAGGACTATCTTAAGTCTAGTGGCGGTAGAAGATTTGCATCTTGAACAGTTAGATGTAAAAATAGCCTTCCTCCATGGGGATTTGGAGGAAGAAATATATATGCAGCAGCCACAAGGGTATGAGGTCAAAGGTAAGGAGGATGTGGTATGCAGGTTGAAAAAGAGCTTGTATGGCTTGAAGCAAGCTCCAAGGCAGTGGTATCTAAAGTTTGACAGATTTATGACAGAACAAGGTTATGGTAGATGTCATTTCGACCACTATGTTTATTTCAAGAAGCTAAACAATGGAAGATATATTATCTTGTTATTGTATATGGATGACATGCTTGTTGCAGGGTCTGACATGTAGGATATAAATGTACTCAAAAGGAAGCTAGCTAATTCATTTGTGATGAAGGATTTGGGTGCTGCAAAGTAAATCCTTGGTATGAGAATAACGAGAGACAAGAAAAATCGCAAATTGACATTGTCTCAAAGTGAGTACATACAAAAGGTGTTGGAGAGGTTCAAAATGCAGAATGCAAAACCTGTAAGTACACCTTTGGCTAGCCATTCCAGTCTAAGTAAGGAAATGTGTCCCAAGACACAAGAAGAGACAGATTACATGTCCAAGATTCCCTATCAATCAGCAGTTGGCAGCTTGATGTATGCCATGGTGTGCACAAGACCATATATTGCACATGCAGTGGGAGTTGTGAGCAGATATATGAACAATCCAGGTAAAGAACATTGGAAGGAAGTACAGTGGATTCTCAGGTATTTGAGAGGTACTACCACTGAGGCATTATGTTTTGGAGGTTCAGACACTATTCTACAGGGATATGTTAATGCAGATATGGCAGGTGACAAGGATAGCAGGAGGAGTACCACAGGGTATGTGTTTACTGTAGGTGGAACAGCAGTAAGCTGGATTTCGAAACTACAAAAGGTTGTTGCACTTTCAACAACAGAAGCAGAGTATGTTTCCATTACAGAGGCTAGTAAAGAGATGATTTGGTTGCAGAGGTTTATGGAGGAAGTGGGTAAGAAGCAGAAGGATAGCAGATTGTATAGTGACAGCCAAAGTGCCATTCATCTTGCAAAGAACTCAGCATTCCATTCTAGGACTAAACATATATAGCTCAAGTACCATTTCATACGCTCTGTTCTGGAAGATGAACTGTTGAAGTTGGAAAAGATACATACTAGCCAAAATCCTGCAGACATGTTCACAAAGGTAGTGACCAGAGAGAAACTGAGTTCGTGCTCGGTTTCAATTGGCCTTCTAGCATGAAGGTGAAGAGGAGAAATTTTCCAAGTCCAAGTTCAGCAAGTGCAGCAGCGGTGGAGTTACTATGATCAGTCTCTAAGTGGGATATTGTTGGTTGTGGAGCCAGATCTTCTAGTCTCATAGATGATATTGTATCATCCGTGTTTGTACCCCAATTTTATATGATATGTAAATGGACTGTACATTCACCCCAGCGGGGGGGGTGTGGGGGGGCATCGCCCCCCCATGGGGTTCTAGGGGGGACCATCCCCCCTGGCTAGGGGGTTCGAGGGCAACGCCCCCGAAGAAAATTTTTGGGGTTGTTTTCGCCAGCTGTTTTGTGGGCCCATGGTTTTGGGTATCCCATGGTATTTTCCCATTGTATTTCCCTTATAAAATAAAGACATTGTAATACGGCTAGGGATGATGATGATGTATTAGGTTTTATGCATTGTAAAGATCTATGAGATCAGGAGAGAGGCTGTGAAACAGAGAAGAGGAAGTGCAGCGGTTGTGCTGCAGGTTGTATCCCTTCACTTTGCTAGACGGTAATAATAATAAGGACTGGCAAATTCAGTGTGGACGTAGCCCAAGTTGGGTGAACCACCATATATCTTTGTCTCTCTTGTAATGTGTATGTGTGATTATATTTGCATTTATGTTTATTTTTATTGCTCTGCGATCCTGTTTTTCTAACAATTAGCATCCTGGAATTTTATTAGTTTCATATACAACTAGAGTGATCTTCCTCACAATGTCGTTTGGAATTCAATCCACTTCAAATAAATTGGAATCCCTCTAGAGTTCCAAATGGATTCATATAGGACCTAGTGTTGTTTGGCATCCTCTTCACTAGATCCTTTCGACAAAACTCTGGGCATTTCATAGTTGAACCTCCCTGTACCTAGTATATTCTAGTGACTAGGGGTCCCACCAATACAAATCCTCTAGGTCCAGGCTGTAAGATTGTATTCAATGCCACAGTGGGTATGGAGTGGTTCAACTACTATTTTGATTACTTGTGACTAAGGTCAAATTAAAATTGTTGTTACTACTTCCACTTACTACTACGCCAACTTGTATACTACTAGAACTACCACTTATTTGACCTTACCAAGGTAAACTTAGGATGGTATAAGAAAAACAAAATTCCATATTATTTAGAGACAAATAGGGAGAAATTGAACTCGTGTTGGTACCGTTGCTTCCAATATATCCTTCCGCATCCAAGGGGGTTTCACTCTTGGGAGCTCCACCATTTCTTGTGAGGTCAAATAACTCGTTTGTTTTGGAACATCTTCTTTGGATCACCCAGACAACTGAGTCTTCATGCTAGAGTTCCACAACTCATCTTCACACTCTCTTTTATTAGTCACAATAGATGCACCTCCTCCCCAACTCCTCCTTGTTGGGCCATATTGCGCATCTAATCCTCTCACCTTCAACCATGAACTAACCAATTATCCTCATCATTTCATCTTTCGAAATTACTCTATCCAACCTCATCACTATCACCATCTCGTAGCTCCTCTTCTTGTTGCACACTTCTCTTCTTCTCATTCCTCATTTGTGTCTTCCACCTCTTTTCATAGATTATCGCTTTCCTAACTGTGCGCTCAACCCTTGTGAGATCACTAGATTCCCCCCTCATATTGTTGACTTTCTACCTTCTGCAACTTCACAACATCGCTCCTAGCCACTCCCTTGTGACGCTATTGTAATCTATGGGATTACATGCGGTTACGAGCAGGACAACATACATATATCAAATACGAGATCATGCATACATAATCGTAGCAAGAAAGTAAGAAATTAATGGAGACAACAACAACAAGTCTTTTATTATATTATATAATCATCTCTATAACATTTGGCTCAACAACCTATTTATATGGATCATACAATTAGTCAGAGAGTTTTAACTACATAATTGTCTAGGAGTTGGCCTAACCAACGCGACTAGAGAAGACCAACTAGTTGGTGGTTGGTCAAGAGGACCTAGTCGACATAGTCGGCTCGGATCCTCCAACATCTCCCCCACCCCAAAAAATTTCTTCATCTCGAAGAGAACATGAAGATGTAAAAATTTACAAAATATTTGACTAAATTACAAAAATAGCGAAGTCTTCAATATTGCTGAGAGTTGGATGGTTCTTCAATTGGAATAAACTCAACATGTGCTTCGACAATGATTGGTGTAGAAAGACAGAGGTGGTATTTAAATTCTTCCCAATCAATTAAGACATTCTGGATGTTTGCACTGACACTGGTGAGTTCTAACAATCGGAACGGTTTTACTTGCATAGGCACGTTCAACATGTTTTTCATATTTGTACCGAAATGTTGATTTTTAATTTATGCAACCCTCATTAACCTGTAGATATGATTGGTCAGTTTTCCATTGGTTGTGGCTTGGGTGGTTGGGAGGAAAGATTGTTACCCTCCCCACCCAGGTTCAATTCTTGTAAGTGACATGATGCTCTTGTTGAGCCCTATTGTAATGATTGCATTTCAAGCTTTCCTTGATTCCCTCGGAATAGCAGGAAAGTGATTTTTCTGCTGAAAAAAAGAAGAAGATATGATTGGATTTTCCTTGTGCTCTCTTGGCCTCATGCAACCATTGGTATTCTTTTTTCCTCGGTTCATCATGTCGATGGTGCTCCATGGTAAGCTACTCCTCCAAGGTCTGTGCAGTTGTTGGGTCGACATAATTCTATTGTATATAGCTCCAATAAGGTACTCTAAATATTTTGAAGTTCAACACAGATTTTACCATGGTAGGAGTGCCAATTATTAAGTATAAGTGTTTCTCTGGTTGCTTCAACTTCATATTCTTTCAACTCCTTGTCACACTATTCAAATGTCTTCAACTCGTCAGCCATAAGTAGACCTATTTCGTCTTGTTGATGCTGTGTCAACTAGTTATGGACTCGATCATAGTTGTCTAGTACAAACTCAACTAGATTTTGTAATTTGTCAATTATTCTTTCCAACTGGGGTTCTGATAAAGGTCCAATTAACTATTATGCCTTTGATGAACAGATATCCCAAGCATTATCGTGATACTCCTTCAGGTTTTTAAGTCGTTTTTAGTATCCTCTTACCATATTTTATTACGTTCTTTGGTAGCAACATTGATAAAGTATTCGAGCTCTTGATCTGATGCTTTCGAAGGTATAAAGATGGCTTTTTTTGTTGATGACCATGCTACCTGTTGCACTGTCAAAATGAACCGAGGATCGTTTTTGCTCTTCTGGATTTTGTTGCTTTTCTTTGAACTTTTCTTTGAACCTTTCCTTGAACTTTTATGATTCGTTTGCGGTGTGGATGATGGGGCTAAGTTCGATGGAACCAAAGTCACTAAGGAGATAGGCAAGGTTGAGATAGTTGGAGTCAACACAGGTAAAGTTGACGCAGGGGGATTCGACACAGGTAAATTCGATGTAGGGGTAGTTGATACAAGAAGCATCAATGGAGGAGCCATTGACATAGGGGTTTTCGATGGAGGGGCCATCGAAACAGGGGGAAGCGAAGTAGTCATGATAATGGTCGAAGTTATGACAGACGAAAGCGAAAACAATGAAGGAAGGGAACTCGTGATAGCTAAAAGAAAAGGTAAAGATATGGATAAGGAAGAAGTCATAGGTTCAAAAGGCAAGATGGTAGCTTCAAACTGAGTTGTTTGAGCGATCGATGATGAAGGAGGTGGGTTAGAGGTGGGTGATTTGACTATAGTATGTGTTACTGCCAAAGTTGTTTGGGGAAGACTTTACGAAGGGACTTTGACAGTGGTTAAAGGGGAAATGAAGGGTTTGATTACTTACTTCAAAGGTGGAAGTTGGAATTTATTTGGGGGTTTTGTAGTGGCGAGTGGGGACAACGATGGAA
The DNA here is from genome assembly GCA_027924585.1 of Larix kaempferi. Lineage (NCBI taxonomy): Eukaryota > Viridiplantae > Streptophyta > Pinopsida > Pinales > Pinaceae > Larix > Larix kaempferi. The sequence goes on along the minus strand of BSBM01000005.1, from coordinate 1,770,120 downwards.
TAGGCAACTATTCGACTGGTGTTGTAGTTAATTTGGTTAAGTGCAGTAAGTATTGTGAAAAATAATGATTCTTCTTCTTCAAGGAAAGTTAGTGAAGGTGGTGTAGACTCATATGAGACTTTGACTCAATCTCCTACATGTGGAGTCTAAGTTATCTCAAGTTTCTTCAGTGGCGGTGGAAATAGTGCAGTGGAGCAATGTTGTAACTTTCTTTGTAGCCTCTCTTAGAACCTGCTTGGTCTTCTCCTTTAACTCATCAAGGTCATCTTCTTCTGTTGTTTCTGATATTAGCTTATTTCTTTTCTTTGATTGCTTCCTCGTAGCTTTTCCTTTGAGATTATGCTGAAAGAAGAGTGACTTGGGTTGCTTTTCCTTTGAAATTCTGCTGAAAGAAGAGTGACTTGGGTTACTTTTTATTTGAGTCGAGGTTCATTGAAGTCGGGATCAAATCCTTCCTTATGAGTGGTTCCTCTTCATCGTCCTTGGTCCTCCTTGCGTCCAAGGGGTAGAATTGCTTCTACATTGTTGATTTGAAAAGGTGAGTCATCGTGAGAATCGCTGGGATGGTAACCAACGCACTGTCCTCTTTGCATCCAAGGGATATAATTGCTTCTAGATTGTTGCTTTGAATTTGAGTCCCTATTCTAACAGGTTCTTGATTTTGATTTGGTAGAATTGCTTATGGATTCTTGCTTTAAATTTGATCCATTAATACTATATTGATTTCGAATTTGATTCACTATTAAATAGGCAATGCATTTGTGATATGCCTTTGCTACCACGTGTATGGTTTGTGCATATGGCCTTTCACGATCCCGATCTTCTCGAATTGGTCCGGTTTTGTTGGGTTTTTTAATTTTGCGTCACGAACGCTTTATCCATGCCTCCTATTGTGGATCACTATCCAAATGAACGATTGAGATTTTGGCATCAGTCGATGATGGGGATGGAACGACGATACGTGGGTGACTTTGTGTGGCCTTTTGTCACTCACTCATTCCAGTCTTCGTACACACGGTTCTTGTCTCATTATATTGAAGCTTTGATATATCAAATTTATTCTTTCGATCTATAATTTTCCACTCATCCGAATGAGAATGTTTATTTTTAATTAAATGCGTTCATATTGACCCGACCCGTGCTAGTGAGATCTGCTACAGAAAACAGGGTTTAAGCAAACCAGAAGCTGTGTAAAGAAACTCAACGGAAAGTCTGAAATGGTGTGCACAATTCTAATAACAGAGAGAAGTGTAAGGAAAAACACAATAATCCCATACCATAGGCACATATTAATTCAATAAAAGGAAACCTTTTTGGCATAGAAAAACATTAAAAATATAGAAGATACAGAACTCTCTTTACATGGGTTACTTTTTTATTCATTTATTGGTCATTCTAGTAATACAGAATATGGTCAGCGACACACAGGTCGGCGGTGACACATAGAACCTGTCACTGCCGAGACGAGAATACACCAGTGTGAAAAGAACAACAAATGCACATCAGAATATTAGTTTCTAAATTAAATTATTTAATATTAGTATAATTATTTATGCATCAACTATCATTTGATGTAATTAAAAATAGCTCTGTATATTATTTTCAACTCATAAAAAACCCATGAAGATATATTTTATGTAATTAAAAAATAGCTCTGTATATTATTTTCATCTCATAAAAAAATCCCATGAAGATATATCACGTTTACTTTTTGTGTATGACTACACACATCTTCAATGACATCACAACGTTGAATGGTAAAATTAATTTATTGGGAAAAGTAGTGGGATCTAAACTTTTCCGGAAAATCTCAGTGAGAATAGTGTTGATCGTAGTTGGCAATCATCATAGTAGACGGCAACCAAAGCAGAAAAACGATGGCCCAGGAAGATCATCTCTTTTTGGAAAGAAAATGGAGTAGGTAACTCTTAACAGATATGACACAGTATATCTAGTTTGTTGGCTGTTGGATATACTTTTGAGAGGTTATTTTTCTTATAGTTCAAAAACTTTTGACAGATATGATAGTCAATGGCAACAGCCACAGGATACAGGATACGGAGACCTATTGGTGGAGTTAGATGGATTTCATTCCATCCACTCATCGGTTGAGACATCTTTTGGCTTGGATTACCTGCTGACGATTTGCTCAACCTACTATCCACAATAACAATTTATAGAGATTTGATCTCAAACACATTAACCGCTGATAATTCCAATAAATTTGCCTTTTCTGGGAACTGCTGATAATTCCAATAAATTTGCCTTTTCTGCTCCCTGAATTTAAGATCCATTTTCCTGTTTTGATTTCTTTTGATTCCTCTGATACTTTCTCAAGATTGGGAGTAGATACCACCATGCAGATGTGAAGAAGATTGCACATAGTCGGCCTGCAGAGAAAACCAAACAGAGCAGCATGATTATAAAAACAGTCGGACCCACACTGGTGTCGTAAGTCATGGCCTGCCTCGTTCTCCTATATGATCCCTGCACTTCTGTCGCCGGTCTGGTCGGCCGATTATCCACGGCCACAACCCTTCTGATTTTTTTAGCTTTAGACTGATGATGATGATTGTGCTCAGAGTCTATGTTTTCGGTTTTCACAGCCCTCGCAGGACTAATAGCCGAAAACTCAACATGAGCTCTCACAGGGCGGCTAGGCACACTCAGAGTAAGACCCAGGCTTTGGGTCCTTCTGGTGTCCTTACCTACGTCTTCCTGCTCTGCAATTGCTTCATCGTCTCCTCCATTCTGACTAGTCTTAGGGTTTCTGGAATACCCTGCCAAGTATGAAACCCCTTTCAGAATAAAATCCTTCGTGCAGATCCCACCGCCCACCGCCATGACGGCGGCCACAGTAGCGACCGACTTTCTCACCCACGTCGCGCACAAAGCCAATCCCTCCAAGGCCGTGTTCTTGAGAAACTGAGCCCACGGCATGACAGGGCTATAGCTTCTCCCACCGGGCACAGAAACCGAAATACTCTCAGACTCGCCATTAATATCATCCCTTTCATCTTTTCTCTCCAAATCCCTGTCCTTCTCACCATTATTATTCTCCACAGATCGCAGGATCGAAACGCCGTTTTTCTTCCAGGTTCCCTCCCTGTCTCCTATCACAACTGGAACCCATCCGTCCTTCCAATCCTTGAACCTCACCAGGGCCTCCGGCGCACCAGTCTTATTCGCAATATATTCTCTTCTGGCAGAGAGCTCGGAATAGACGTTCTCGAACTTGTCAAGCCCTCTGGTAGAATAAGCATTCGATCCCTTCCCATGTCTCTTTCGTGATGATCTGGGCCTAGGCGAGACAGCGATTTCTTCTGCTTCGCCTTCCACTGATATCTTTCTATAGTGCATGGATCTCTTCCTTGTGATATACAAGATCCCACGGTCTAAAAGCAAGAAAACCCAACTAAAAAGCTCAAGTAAATTTACCTGCTCCCAGCCTTAGCCTTAGCTGGTCTCTGAAAGCTTTCGTTGGAATGATGGCTTGCTTTGAGTAGGAAAAGGAAACAAATGTTTATCAGAAATCGTAGATCAAATGGATAACAAGTAGTAAGTCTAGGTAAAATGATGACTGCTAATATATACACGGGATTCACAAGACTTCATCAAAATTTATAGATATTATTGAAGAGTCGATTGGGAAAGAAGGCAAAAGAAGTTTCAATTAACTCCACGTTGCGACGGCTACGACAAATTGGGATAATAACAAAATGAATATATTGACTTCACGTGGTTCGTTCTTCTAGACCTATGCATTAATATTGGGTCCCCTTCTCTCGTCATCCTTGGTTGGCAAGCTTTGTGAGTGCGCTCCTCCCATGCGGCCCGCGGGCCACCTCCTCTCTCAGAAGCATCACCACCTTGCTAGTGACAACCCTCGTTGTTCAAGTCGTCGACCCTTCGGTAATGATGCACCAACAAACTCCTAATTGTATTCCCAAAGGGCATGAAAATGAGGAAAGAAGTAAAATTATGGACTTCACTTTCAAAGAGTGCTTTACCAAAATGAGGAAGAAGTAAAATTATGGACTTCATTTTCAAAGAGTGCTTTATATAGGTAAGAAGATGAAGATTGTAACCATCAACTTGTCAAATTTCAAATCTTAGTTGATAGTGTCATTTAATTTGTGGTCCATAAATATTAATAGGTCACAAGTTAAGTGTTATGAACAAGTTAAAGTTATTTTTTACTTGTTCTCTATGTATTAGCTACCAATTATCCATTAATTAGCTACTAGTTATCCATCCATAAGTTACTAGTTATTTTTTATATTCTTTTTTCATAACTGATTATTTTGAATTTGGAACAACTGTACACTTTTGCAATCTAAGAAAAGCAATATAAACACCTATCGGTGTAACAAGACTTACTTACAGTTCTCTTTAAGTCTATGTGTTTTGACACATTTGAGATTTTATGACTTTGAGATGAGGATTTAAAGATTAGCGATTTTCCTTAGTTATGACTAGATGAGAATGTAAAGACAAGTAATTTTTTATACATATTTTGGTGACGAACACCAAGGACAAATATGGTGAGAAACTACAAACTTGTTTGGATGGACGCACGGAGATTGCATCACGAACTAGACCAAAGCGCTCAAGAACAAGTATTGCCAATGTCGTATGTGGGCTCTTTTCTACCTACGCCTTATGCATGTTTTTGTGTTTTGTGGCTATCACACGGTGCAAGTCTCCGGGCAATGACGCCCAAAAAGACTCACATACCACTATTAGAAATAGTAATTAACTCTCATTTTTTCTTTAGTCATATTATTAGTAGTCAAGTTTAGTTTAGTTAATAAAGCGTGCATGCATGAGTTAGGTTAGGGTTTTAGTTTTTTCCAATAAATCTTTAAATACACCTAGGTTAGGGTTTTAGCTTTTCCAATAAGTGTTTACTTATACTTTTAGATTTTGATTGTAAAAGAATCCGATTTTATGTTTATTAATAAAGATTGAAGAGTCGTAGCTTATTCTACACAATCTTTGTGTTAAAATCTCTACCTCCAACCTGATTGGTATCAGAATAAGAAAAAAGATTGATTGAAGAAAGGAAAAAGATCCCTTAAATGCAAAAAAAAAAAGGTCTTGGCTGCGAAGAAAAGTTGCAAACTCAATTTGCAGGTTGATTTTCGCCCCTTTCCTGGAAAACGGAGCAATAATCACGGGCACACTTACGAAATTGAAATTTTCTGAACATTATCGTGCTCTTGCACTAGTAGGGTGACTGAAACTTTGAGGATTTTTCGCATGCCTATACTTACGAGAGGAGCGACACTATGAGGACTTTAAAAATCCGTGTGAGTTCACCCACCCAACGAATTGTTTTGGAATATGATTATGGACTTTATATGATCATATCTTTTAAATCGAGGATCTCGATATTGATTAAAGGTCATGTTTTAAGTGATGACTTCATATATTTAAAAAAAAACATCATAAAAGACTTTTTATATATAAAAGTTTTGTTTTTTAAGTTTTTTTAATAAAAAAATTTATAAAAGGTTTTGTAGAAGGGTGGAATTTTTTTTTTAAGGAATTTAAAAATAAAAATATTGAAAGACTGTGAAATTTATGGCTTCTAATAGCTACAAATAGTCTCATATTTCTCTTCTCACTAGGAAAAAGGATTATGATGTATGGGCCAAAAGGATGGCGGTCTATTTAAGATCAAAAAATGTGTGGGAATATGTTGTGTGTGACTATTCCGAACTAGCAGATGATGTAGCTCAACAAGCCCTCACAAATGTAGAAAAAAATATCACGAGAATTCATGGGAAGAAGGATGTGAAAGCATTGCATCATATAATGAACGCCTCGGATAATAACGTATTTCGAAAGGTATCAACTTCATTACATGCCAAAGGAGCATGGGAAACCTTGGTGACCAGTTACTAGGGTGTCGATAAGGTACAAACTACTAAACTTGAAAACTTACTTGAAGAGACTTTGAAGATTTGAAAATGAAAGAATCAGACACATTGGATTCTTTTATGACCCAATTCTTGGGATAGTTAATCAGATGAATATCTATGGTGAAAATATTGATGATCAAAGGGTGATTGAAAGGGTTTTGAGATCCCTACCCATTAAATTTGATCTGAAAGTTGTAGCAATTTGAGGACTCGGCGAAAGATATAAGCACTTTGTCTGTAGATGAGTTGACAGGATTGTTGCTATCATATGAATCTGTAATCAACATGATTGAGGAATCCTCTCTAGAGAATGCTTTCAAAGAACACGCCTCGTTCTCAAAAGGAAGAGGAAGAGGCAGAGGTAGAGGTGGATTAAGAGGAAGAGGCAGAGGCAGCTGAAGCAATAACTGTAACAAAAAGAGGTTTGATAAATCTAATGTTAAGTGTTATTATTGCAATAAATTTGGCCATTATGCTAATGAATGTAAAAAGAAAAAGGTTGAAAAGGAAAAATATAATAAAAATGTGACTAATACCTCTAAGAACAAAGAAGACTTGTTATTTTTTACATGTCTTGCTGCACACAAAATCCCAAAGAGACTTTATCTTTTAGATAGTGGCTGCAGTAACCATATGACCGGTGATAGAATTCTAGTGGCAGATCTAGATGAATCAGTGAAGACATAGGTTAAAGTTGGAACTGATGAAACAGTTCCAATAGTTGGAAAATGAGTGGTCAACATATTGACCAAACAAGGCCAACATAAGACCATCACATATGTATATTATGCTCCAAGATTGAAGCATAATTTGCTCAGCATTAGGAAAATCACTGAAAATAAATACAGATTTTTCTTTGAGGGATCGGACTGTGGCATATATGACAAACCTACTAGCAGACAACTGATCATCAAGGATGTCTAGGAACATAATGTATCCGCTAGTCATGAATTGCAGCAAGCAGGTGATCTCTTTTGCTCAAAAAGCAACATGCATGGATGATTATTGGCTATGGAATTTTAGATATGGACATATTCACTTTGTTGGTCTAAAGTTGTTGCAGCAGAAAGATATGATTAAAGGATTACCCCCTATGAAGGAGCCAACAAGCACATGTGAGTGTTGCATCCTTGCAAAGTAGCATGTGGATAACCTACCTAAAGGTATGTCTCGAAGGGCACATACACATATAGAACTAATTCATACTGATCTGTGTGGTCCAATGCAGAATCAATCACTTGGTGGAAGTTATTATTTTCTTACATTCATTGACGACTTCAACAAAAAAACATGTGTGTATTTCCTTTGTCAGAAGTTAGAAACTTTTGGGAAGCTTAAGGAATTTAAGGCTTTGGTTGAAAAATAGAATGGTCATCAACTCAAAGTACTTAGATTTGATAGAGGGGGAGAGTATGACTCAAAGGAATTTCATGATCATTGCAAATATCATGGAATCAAGAGGCAATTCAACACAAGACATACACCTCAGCAGAATGGTGTACCAAAACGAAAGAATAGAACAATCATGAATATGGCAAGGAGCATGCTAAAGGGAATAAACTTGTCTCATGATTTTTGGGGAGAGGCAGTGGCTTGCACTAAACTCATGTGTTGAATATATATCCCACCAAAATTGTGAAGAACAGAGTACCACAAGAAGCATGGACAGGTACGCCTTGTATTGTTTCTCATCTTAGAATATTTGGTTGCACTGCTTATGCTTGTGTACCTAAATAGCTAAGAAGAAAGCTAGATGACAGGAGTGAGAACTGTATCTTTCTTGGATACTGTGAAGACTCTAAAGCTTACAAGTTGTATAACCATATGACCAAAAAGGTTATCATAAGCAGAGATGTATTTTTCAAAGAGGAAGAGTCATGGGGTGAAACCATAGATAAGGTTGTGGGAATTGCAATACCCCAATAAGAAGATGATGAAGAAGAAGAGTATATTGGACATCAGGATCTAGTAGCATCGTCACCAGCAGCAGGTACTCCAGCAAGGCACCAAGAAATTCAATTCAAAGAGAATTTGTTAGGAACCCATGTCTTTACTTTGTTAGTATGTTGTTATTGGACGCATATGCTTTGTAAGTCATCCCGTAGTATTTGTTGATCAATAGTTTGTGTTATTGTTGTTGGCGCATATGCTTTGTAAGTCGCCCGTAGTATTGTTGATCCATAGTTTGTAGCGGCCCATGGTTTTGACCCATAGTATTAGCGCCTAGACTTAGTATATAAGTGTGTGTTGAGACCTATGAAGGCACCGTGAAGTTATTTGTATTGAGCTTGCTCATAGGAGGTTGCCCCCTCGAAGTGGCCTGTGATCAATATAAAAGTGATTCTGAGTTCTATCATTTCTGCTATTTCACATATTCATATTAATTAATTGTTGCAGGTGCATCACATCTGGTATCAGAGCACTTTCTTGGGCTCGCTGGGTGAAATTTCTGCCAATTTTTTTTTGCATATGTTGCAAGTTCGGATTTGGGAATAATCCCTATCTGCTTAACTGTGGGAAGTACTTGGGCATAAGCCCTAAAACTCATTGTGAGGAGTACCACAGGAACCCCGAAGTAGTTGGCCCATTGAGAGGACCTGCCAGCGAAAAGGGAAACGACCCCTACCTGATTGACTAGTTCCCACCCGTGAAGTAAACCAAGAGCTGTTGTTTGTGGCAAAGCGGTTATCAGTTTTACCTGAGCCGTGGAGTGAGGGGTACTACCCCAATACGCAAGCCGTCAGACAGCATTGGTGGCCGAGTGAAACCCCTAAACTGTTAGGAAGCCACACATACCTGGGGTCCATATCTACTTTCAGCTGAACTATTGTCGATCACTACTGCGTCGTTTTAGATCCAGCCTTTTTCAATCCATTCGGCATTGTTCCAAATCCCTTCCGAGCCGTAGCCACTCTAGTCTGGAAAAAAAAAAAAGGAGTATAAAATTCAGTTTTTTGTCTGTATCTCCCTTGTTTTCACTCTGTTTCCCTTGAAATTTTCGGGGAACCCCTATCATCCCATTCTGCATATTTCATTCCTAAGGACCCTATCCCCAATTCCCCTTCCCATAGCCCGAAAGCCCACATTTGTCTATTTTTAGGGTTTGCCATAACTTCCTCAGATTTCACTCAATCACCTTCAAATTTTACCACAGAGTTCCTTTCTGAATTCTGCTTCTTTGTCCTCCTCTGCCAAATTTTCCCATTCTTTCACCCCGCTTTTGAAATCCTCATTTTTGGCTTCCCTATCTAGTCGACAGTGTCCAACACCTAGTCAAACCCCAATTACCCTTCAGATTTTTTCCCAAGTCCAGATTTTCCCTTACTAAAGCAGTTTCTGTTTTTGTTTCCTACCCAGTCAAAAAAAAAAACTCCTGGTTATGGTTGTCACCCGTGCAGGAGCAAAAACCATGGAAGAAGCACTTGCAGCCATCCAAGCTAAACTCCAGGATCTGGATGAAAAATTTATCAGCCTCCATCTTGAACATTCAGCTATGAACAACAAATGGCAGTCCGAGTCTTCGTCAGACAATGGGTTCTCTTCTTCTAGCAATTTCCATGGTTCGAAGCTTGATTTTCCTCGCTTCAATGGTACTGATCCAACTGGATGGATCTATCGTGCAGAACAGTATTTCAGTCTGCATAATACTTTTGATGTCAACAAAGTTCTGCTGGCATCATTTCACTTGGAACTGGAAGCTCTTCAATGGTGCTGTTGGTACATCAAGGCTCATCCAGAGCCCAAATGGTCAGACTTTTGCCAGCTCCTTTTGCAACGATTTGGTCCTAGTGCTTTTGATGAATTCACCAGAGCCCTCACTAAACTTCGCCAAATTGGCACTGTGAGAGAGTATCAAAGCGAATTTGAGAGCCTAGCCAACCACACCGAAGGATTGTCTGAAGACTTTTACCGGAATTGTTTTATTAGTGGTCTAAAGGATGCCATCTGCTCTGAGGTCAAAATGTTCTGTCCCACCATAATGATGGAAGCCCTAGGGTTGGCTAAGTTGGCAGAAGACAAGATTGCAGCCCAACAACACTCCAAGCCCACTTTTGTTCCCTTCCAAAATATGGGTTCTCAGTAACCATCTATACCGCAAGCTCCTCGACCGACTCCTATCAAGCGTTTGTCTGAAACAGAGATGCAAGCATGCAGAGAAAAGGGGCTTTGCTATAATTGTGATGAGAAATTCACTCGAGGACATAGATGTGTTCAGCAAAAGCTCTATCTCTTGGATGTGGAGTCTCTGCCTGCCTCTGAAATTGGTGACGAAGATCCAGAAACACTGGATGCTCCGGTCGACATTCAAGAACCGCCTATTGACCCTCCGTCTCAGGATGACTAGCTAGAGATATCTCTCCATGCTTTAGCTGGAATCACCACCCCCCAAACAATGCGGGTCAGGGGTTACTTCAAGAAGCTTCGTCTTACAATAGTCATTGATTCTGGTAGCACTCATAATTTCATTGACCCTCGGATCGCCAAACAAGCTGATTGTTTTATCCATCCTTGCTCCAACTTTGAAGTCATGGTTGCCAATGGGGGCACCTTACCTTGCAAAGGGAAGTGTCGAAATGTGCATATCTCTATGGGAGATTATACCTTGTGCTCTGACATGTTTGCCTTGCCCTTAGGCGGATGTGATCTGGTTTTGGGCGCTCAATGGCTACGCACACTTGGCCCTATCTTATGGGATTTTGCTGAACTTTGGATGCAGTTTTCTCTCAATGGACAAAAACACACATTGACAGGATTACAACCAGGTTCTCTCAGCATCATCAGTTCACATCGCATGGAAAAACTCCTCAAGAAGAATTCACATGGTGTCATCGCTCAGATCCATTCCATTCAGATGCAACCATCAACGGTCTCCACTACTCCTTTGGATCTACAACAAATTCTGGATCGATATACAGGTGTCTTTGCTGAACCAGTGGGATTGCCACCTTCTAGGCTAGAAGACCATCGTATTCAGCTCCTTCTTGGCAGCATTCCTCCCAACATCAGGCCCTATCGCTACCCATTTCACCAAAAAATGGAGATTGAAATGCTCGTTCGGGACTTATTGAAGCAAGGTATTATTCGCCCAAGCACTAGTTCCTTTTCTTCTCCAGTTATTCTTGTCCACAAAAAAGATGGGTCATGGCGCCTCTGCATTGACTTCCGAGCACTTAATTACCTCACCATCAAGGATAAGTTTTCAATTCCTGTTGTTGATGAGCTTCTTGATGAGCTTCATGGGGCTCACTTTTTCTCCAAGTTGGATCTTCGTTCTGGGTATCATCAAATTTGGGTTCATGAAGATGATATCCCTAAAACAGCTTTCCGCACACATGATGGCCATTATGAGTTTTTGGTCATGCCCTTCGGCCTCACTAATGCTCCTTCCACATTCCAGGCCTTAATGAATAAAATATTTTGACCCTACTTGCGGAAATTCATTCTAGTATTCTTTGATGATATCCTCATCTACAGTAAAACATGGGATGAACATATCCAGCATCTGGATCTTGTCATGCAACTTTTCTCTGACCATCATCTCCATGCCAAGCAGTCTAAATGCGTTTTTGGACAGAAGGAAGTTGATTATCTCGGGCACATTATCTCAGCACAAGGGGTTCGTGTGGATCCTTCCAAAATCGATGCCATGAACAATTGGACGCATCCTCAGACACTCAAGAGCCTTCGTGGTTTTTTGGGGTTGACTGGCTACTACTGCAAGTTTGTCAAGGATTATGGGAATATTGCAGCTCCATTAATTGCTCTATTGAAAAAGGATTCTTTTACATGGACACCTGCTGCTCAGTGTGCATTTGAAAAACTTAAACAAGCTATGTGTACTACACCTGTGCTAGCCATGTCCGATTTTTCCAAGCCCTTCACTATTGAGAGTGATGCTTGCGGCAATGGACTTGGTGTTGTTCTCCTTCAAGATGAACACCCCATTGTGTTCACCAGCAAAGCCCTTTCAGGTAAGAATTTAGCTGCCTCTACCTATGAGAAGGAAATGATGGCTATTTTGCATGCAGTACAGAAGTGGCGCCCATACCTATTAGGGAATCATTTCTGCATCAAGACTGATCACCAGAGTCTGAAATATTTCTTGGACCAGCGTGTCTCCTCGCCGACACAACAAAAATGGGTTAGCAAACTCATGGGTTATGAATATGAGATCACTTATGAGAAGGGTAAAGACAATATTGTGGCAAATTCTCTTTCTCACACATTTGATGCCCAAGGTTCTCTTTCAGCTATTTCTATGCCTGTTCCAAATTGGTTTCAATCTGTTCAACAGGGTTATGTCAATGACTCTTCCTTATCTCAAATCATCCAACGCTTGACCAACAACCCTTCTTATGTACCACATTACTCTTGGGATGGTGCTTCTCTTCGATATAAGGGTCGTCTGGTGCTTCCCCAGAGCACAGATCTTCAACAAGCTGTCTTCTATGAACTCCATGCTTCTCCATCGGCAGGGCACTCCAGGTTCTGCAAAACGTATGAACGGGCACGGCGTAACTTCTTTTGGCAGGGCATGAAAAGGACAATTCAACAGATGCTGGCCGAATGTGATACCTGCCAGCACAATAAGGGTGAAACAACACTCCTTCCAGGATTGCTTGAACCCTTGCCCATACCTACATGGATTTGGACAGATATTTCTATGGATTTCATTGAAGGGCTCCCTAAATCTGGCGGGAAGACAGTGATTCTCGTTGTGGTTGATCGCCTCTCCAAATATAGCCATTTTTGTGCTCTTATCCATCCCTATACAGCCTCCTCTGTCGCTCAAATTTTCCTAGACCAGATATTTCGTCTTCATGGCATCCCTTCTTCCATTGTCTCGGATCGTGATGCGACTTTCACCAGTCATTTTTGGACAGAACTATTTCGCCACACTGGCACCAAACTGAAGATGAGTTCAGGGTATCACCCACAAACAGATGGTCAGACTGAAATTGTCAATAAATGCTTGAAAACTTATCTTCGTTGCTTCACCTCGGAACAACAACATCAGTGGGCAAAGTGGCTCCCTCTCACTGAATGGTGGTACAATACCTCTTACCACACTGCCTCTAAAATGACCCCATATGAAGCAGTCTATGGTCAGGCACCGCCAGCTCTTCTTCCATACACCCCCACAAGTTCACCAGTTCAGGAAGTTGACATGGTCCTTCGAAACCGCGATCAGATTCTTTTCATTTTGTGGGACAATCTTCACATGGTAAGAAATCGCATGAAGCAACAAGCTAATCAACACCGTTCTGAGCGCACTTTTCAAGTCGGCGATATGGTTTTTCTTCGTCTCCAGCCGTACAAACAATCCTCCTTGAAACTCAAAGGGTGTCATAAGCTCGCTCCAAAGTTCTATGGGCCATATCGGATTCTTCAGAAGATTGGGTCCGTTGCTTATAAATTGGAACTTCCTCCTTCTTCCCACATTCATCCAGTCTTTCATGTCTCTTGTCTGAAGAAAGTTCTTGGCACCAACATCAGTGGACAAACGATTTTATCCGAACTGGATAATGAAGGATCCATCCTTTTGGAGCCAGAGGCCATCCTCAATCGGTGCACGCATCAGCTTCGCTCTCGCTCTATCACAGAGGTCTTAATTTAGTGGCATGGCATGCAACCAGAGGATGCTACATGCGAGCCACTCCTTCAGATTCAACAACAATTTCCACATCTAAATCTTTGAGGAAAAAGATTTTTTTAAGGGGGAGGTGTTAACACCTAAAAAGTGCTCACTAGCTCATTTCCTTATTCACATGACCCATTTGTCCACTTTTCCACCATTTGAGCCTCTAAAGCCAACAAAAGGTCACCAAAAGACCTTAATACACCCCTTTTTCCACTCAAAATGAGTATTTTTCCTAAAATGCATAAAAACCCTCAAAAGGGGTCCAAAATTCCCCAAAATATTAAAAAGGGAATAAAAATATTCAAAATATTCAGAAAAGGAAAAAGGAGGGAAAAGGTACCTATACCATGTTGGTCAATACCATTGGTTTCCACAAAACCATAATGGTATTCCCCACCACCAAAAACTATAAAAAGGTGGTAGGGGCTCCTCATTTCACATCCATCCATCTTCCTATCCTCATGCTGCCAAAATCTCCCATGAGTTTTTGGCCATTGTAGCTACCTTGGAGAAGGGACCCTTTGGAGTTTGGAGCTGCTCACCCTTGGAGCTTCTCAACTATCTTCATCACTTGGAGGTATTATTATTGCAAGCACTTGCTTGCCCCCATTTTCAATACAAATTTATTTTTTCTATTTCTTGTTCTTGTTTTTTAATTCAAAAGTTTATTATGATATGGACAGCTTAGTTTAGATTTATATTTAGTTTATTGTTTTTGCTTAGTATTGAAACTGCTGCTACTAGTTAGCAGGTGCCCATAGCACTAAGCTTGGTTGCAAAACCAAGCCAACAGGAGGGGATGTTAGGAACCCATGTCTTTACTTTGTTAGTATGTTGTTATTGGACGCATATGCTTTGTAAGTCGTCTCGTAGTATTTGTTGATCAATAGTTTGTGTTATTGTTGTTGGCGCATATGCTTTGTAAGTCACCCGTAGTATTGCTGATCCATAGTTTGTAGCGGCCCATGGTTTTGACCCATAGTATTGGCGCCTAGACTTAGTATATAAGTGTGTGTTGAGACCTATGAAGGCACCGTGAAGTTATTTGTATTGAGCTTGCTCATAGGAGGTTGCCCCCTCAAAGTGGCTTCTGCAATATAAAAGTGATTCTGAGTTCTGTCATTTCTGCTATTTCACATATTCGTATTAATTAATTGTTGCAGGTGCATCATAGAAGCATCAATATCAACATATTGATATACTCCTAGTCCACAATTAGGTAACGAATCTAATCACGGTAATAGAAATACCAGAAGATTAGAATATATTTATGATGAATTGGATGCAAATACCAATTTTTTTTTTTTATATTTCTAGTCAACCCATGTTTTTTGAAGAGGTAGTAAAAGAAGAGTATTAGTTACAATCTATGGACGAAGAGATAGATTCCATTGAAAGAAATGGCACATGGGATCTTGTTTACCTGCCTAAAGATAAGAAGCATATTGGTGTGAAGTGAGTCTATAAAACAAAACTCAATGAAAAAGGTGATATTGATAGGTACAATGAAATCTTAGTAGAAAAAGGTTTCTCGCAACAATCATGAATTGATTTTGGACTAACTTTTGCACTAGTGGCCAGATTGGACACACTGAGACCAGTCTTAGCAATAATAGCTAAAAACAAGTCGAAAGTGTATAAGATGGATGTCAAGTCGACATTCTTGAATGGGATTATTGAAGAACAAATTTATGTGTAGCAGCCACAAGAGTATGAAATCAAAGAACATGAAGAGAAGGTATACAAGTTGAAGAAAGATCTATATGGGCTCAAGCAAGCTCCAAGAGCTTGTTATAGAAAAAATGATTTGTATATGATCAACAATGTTTTTAGCAGAAGCAGTAGTGAACCAACACTTTACACAAAGGTAAATCGACATGGACATATTTTGATAGTTTGTTTATATGTTGATGATATGATTCTTATAGGTAATCGGTTGGTGGATGAATTCAAGGCAACAATGAATAAAGAGTTTGAGATGACAGATCTAGGTTTGATGAAGTTCTTTCTTGGCATAGAGGTAGAACAGTCAGAAAAAATGTATACTTATTTCTTAAAGAAAATATGCTAACGATGTGCTTAAGTGATTCAGAATGCTTAATTGCAAATCGACACCTACACTAGTGGCAACAGGTACAAAGTTGAGCAAAGAAGACATGACAATCCCAAAGTAGATCCAATATTGTATAAGAGACTTATAGGAAGTCGTATGTATCTCACAACTACGAGACCCGATATTATGTATGCAGTGAGCTTAATTTCCAGATTCATGGAGTCTCCCAAAGACTCACATTGGCAAGTTGGAAAAAATATCTTATGATAATAATATTGTAGGGACTTCAAGCTATGGAATTTTATACTCAAGCACTAAGTATAATGTTTTGACAGGTTTTACTGACAGTGATTTTGCAGGAAGTTTGGATGATAGGAAGAGCACTTCAGGTCATGTTTTTCATCTTGGATCAGGGGTAATTTCGTGGGAATCCAAGAAGCATATGGTTGTGATTGTTTCATTAGTACAAGAAGAATATGTAGCAATGAAATCAGTGGAATGTCAAGCAGTCTAGTTATGTAGAGTTTTGGATGGTCTTTAGCAAAAACAAGAATGACCAACAATAATCTACTGTGACAACAATTCAGCGATCTCCCTGTCCAAGAACCATGTATTTCACCAAAAGAGAAAGCACATTGATACCAAATATCACTTCATAAGAGAACTTGTGAAAAATGGTGATGTTCATGTAGAGAATTGTAAATCGATTGATCAATTGGCTGACATATTCGCAAAGCCATTGACAAAAGATACTTTTGAAACCCATAGAGATAATTTAGGAATTGTAAAAGTTGGAGTAGTCAGCAGTCCTAATTAAGAGGGAGTGTTATAAATACTAATTAACTCCCACTTTTGCTTTAGTTCTATTATTAGTATTCATGTTCAATTCAGTTAATAAAGTATGCAAAAGCATAAAGCATGAAGCATGCATGCATGAGCTAGGTTATGGTTTTAGATTTTCCAATAAGTGTTTAAATACACCTTCAGAGTTTGATTGTAAAAGCATCAATTAGATATTTTGTTTATCAATAAATATTGAAGAGCCATAGCTCATTTTATATAATCTTTGTGTTAAAATATCTGCCTCTAACCTTCAACAACTTGAATTTGGTGCGAGGATATCACCTATTGATTGCGTCTCAATGTCACCTGTAAGGATGGAATGAATAGGTTGGGTGATAGAAAAAGGGAGAGTAGGCATATTGTTCAAACAAAACATGTTCTTAGTATCTGTTATTATAAATGAAATAGTACACACACACTTCAAACTATCCTTCAAGATAGGCACATAAACTCAACCATACTAACAAAATTTTGAGAGAATGGCTCAATGAAACACATGAATAGGAGACTTGGTTAGATAAAATCTCCCACACCCAACTAGATCTAACAACCTCCTAAATAATAGAAGAAAACTACTTATGTAGAGATTGTCTCTACCTCACAATAACCAAATACAATAATAATCTTAACACGATGAGAAATCACACATTAAGCTAAGACAAGTAGGAGTTATAATTACAACATCCCCTCTTTTTGTATGGTAAGGTCTTCATCAACATATTCAATCATTTTGATATCTTGCAAGAAGTCCATCAAATAGCCTCGTAAAGGAGTAGTTCCTGAGTTGAATTCCACCTCCCCGAACTCTCGAAGCACAAATATCCTAAATTAAATTATTGAATTGCAATCTACATGCATGTCTCATAACCTCCCTAGTAGATAACAATCCACATGTGTGTCTCAAAAAAACTAATGAAGGATCATTCCTGAGATCCATGTACTTCTAAACTATCTAGTCAATAATTCATGTTGAGTTGACTCATAATTGATTCCATGTCAGCTTTGGAGAGACACATTCTTTAGATTCCAAGACATTTCATTTCATTATGACCTCTTTTACATTTGATTTTGGAGATTCATCATTATTTCTTCACAATACTGCAATCATATATGATTTAACTCAACTCCCTAAGTTTTATTTATGATTTGAAGCATATTGAGCGATTTTGCTGCATGTAGTAGAATCTGATCCTTTGACGTGTGACCTCTAGGGTCCAGGAATTGGGTCAGAGCGACATCACTGGAAAGAAAAACAATTACAGGAATGTAAATCCTCGGAAATTGATAGATGAAACCCTTTAAATCAATAGATAAAAAATTCCTACATAGGTTTTCTCCAAATTAATGGCAGATTCAAAATGTGACAACTGGGTTTTGTGGAGATCAAATCTAAAGATGAATCTGAATTTGATTTTGGTAATTCGAAATCTATAACAAGTAGTGTAGTAAATCCCAATCTCCCATGCAAAATCAAACAACACCACATATCTAAGTCAAGATACTAGGCCTCAATTGTTGGCACGACATTCACCTTCATTCGATTGATCATTAAACATTCCAAACATTATGAGACTGAAACCCCACACAAGATCTCTCACACACAATGGGAAGTGGTTGCATTTGGATGGCTATGCAGTTTGTGAGATTTGAACCTCACACCTTGCATGCGTTCAAAGAATGGATGCGCTTGATTTCAGTAGTACCTCATTTGGAAGCTAGCCTATGTTGTGGTCCTTCTTAAATGTTCAATGAAAGGTAGTTTCCACACAAATTTCTCACTCCAATTAGGGGGCAGTCCCCTTCGCAATGCTCTATAGAAGTTATGAGAAACAATTTTATTGCATAACACTAACAGACTCTACAACATTATGTGCACACACAAACTCACTCAAAAACATTCAAATGAAATTGAATCTCTTATGCTAATCCTCTTTACAAAGGATTAAAATTGTAGAATTTCCATGATCACAACCCCTCTGTTGAGAGAGTCATGGATGTACTAGCTCTGATACCATGATATAAAAAGGGAGAGTAAGCATATTCTTCGCACAGAAAAATTGTTCTTAGTATATGTTATTACCAATGAAACAATAAACATATATATACCTCAAGCTATGCCTCAAGATAGGAACACAAACTCAACATACTAACAAATTTTTTAGAGAATATCTCAACCACACACATAAATAGGAGACTTGTTGGAGAGAATCTTTCTCACACCCATCTAGATCTAACAACCACCTAAATAATAGAAGCAAACTACTTAAGTAGAGATTGTTTCTACCTACCAATAACTAAATACAATAATAATATCAACATGGTGAGAAATCACACACTAAGCTAAGAGAAGTAGGAGTTATAATTCCAACATTGGGTCCTTGGGTTTGGGTTGTTTAAGGAAAAATTACATGTATTGAGGAAGAGGATGCACTAACTGGCTCTAGCAACAATTTTGTTGACAGTGGTCCCTTGGTTATGCACCACAACATTGTTTCTATCATAGTCATCAAATTCCCTCTAATTGAGCTAATCAATATGTAAATTCGGTTCAGTTTAATTTGGTTCATTGGATCTTGCGTTAATTGTTCACTTTGTGGAACTGTTGAAAGTTTCTCTAGTCCTTGGTCTATCTCCCAGTCAAGGTAACAGATAAAGTATCAGTCTATTGTTTCCTTCTTTGGTTATAATTATGGTGAGAACGAGCCTTGGTTAGAACCATAGTTAGAACAATTGGTACAAAATGATATTGATTATTGGACATTAGTGCCCATATGATAGTGCCTTCCTGATAATACCCAACATATGGATATGAGGAATTGAAAACCACAGGTATTTCTAGCATAAAATGTTGAATACAAGGATTTGTTGAAGTTGAAAGCATTTTGTAAATTCAATAAACTTCTTAGTGTGTGTATTGGTGAATTTTCACTGGTTTTCCAAATAAAAAATGTATCTCTCGAAACTTTTTTCATATTGGAATTTGTATTCGAACTTGAACTTGTTAACTAAGGTTTTTATACTACACCACCATCAATGTGAAATGGAAGGCACCATGAGGGGATGTAAGACATACCTAAAACAATTTTTTTCATCAGAACATTACCTTGTGCAATATATGTTACTGCATACCAAGGACTAAATTGTGCAAGAGCTTACAATTTCTTGAATAGTTTTAATTTGTTTAGTTTATAACATGTACACGAGGTTAGCATGTTTGGATTGTTCATATTTAATTACATGGGAAAATATATAATCGCTCATAATTAAGTAAAGAGTTCTCGTAGTCAATATCAATATGGGTAGCATTGCACATATCTTGAGGTCTTTGGAGTTGAACTAACAAATTTTGGCACTTTCAATTTTTAGGATTTTGATTTCATCGCAAAATAGATATGAGGAATCATCCTATAGCCATGTGCCCTTGTGATTTAAAGAGGGAATATGCATATATTGAATGATATGGATGGATCTATATTACCATATATCCCTCAGTTATGTATCATCCTATGTAGGAGGATCACCAACATTAGGAGAATAACCAACAGCATTAATACTGAAAAAATGAGCAAAGGAAAAAATGAAGATAAACTACACATCACACGGAGCATCCTCTGTTCTAAAACATTAAAAGATGATTCAAGATTACATTGAAAGTTTGATCCTTATTGACTACTAACTAACACTAACTAGGGATTAATTAACATTAGACAATTGAGATTACATATTCTTCTAACATTCTTTAGCATTAACAATGCCTAAATGTTGTCTTTGAAATTCAAAGACATTTTTTCCCAATGGTTTAGTGAAAATATTTACTACTTGATCCCTTGATCCAAAAAATTGAAGTGTAATGTCACCATTGTTCACTAACTTATGAATGAAATGGTAGCGACTTTCAATATACTTTCTTTACCTATGGAATACATGGTTTTTGGATACTGTAATTGTTGAACTTTTGTCACATAAAATAGGAGTTGGCTCCTTTTCCATTTGTGCAAGTTCAACCAAAAGTCTTCTTAGCCATACTACATGACATGCTATTATGGTTGTTGCAACGTACTCTACTTATGTATATGAAATGGTGACAATGGGATGCTTCTTAGAATCCCATGAAATCAATCATGTACCTAAATGAAAATCATATCTAGAGGTACTCTTCCTATCATCAATGCTTCTTGCAAAATCACTGTCAATGTATCCAACAAGCGAGTAATCTTTAGAATTGGAGTACCATATGCCATAATCTGTTGTACTTGCAACGTACCTCAAAATTTTATTTCTAACTTTCTAATGAGATTATTTGAGAGACTCCATAAATTTGGAAATTAAATTGAATACATACATAATATCTGGTCGGGTAGCTGTGAGATACATAAGGCTTCCTACAAGTCTTTAATATACAAAGTATATTTGACTTCTTCTCCTTCATCCTTCTTTCTTAGCTTTGCTCCTATTGTAAGCAATGTGTCCACTGGTTTGCATATTATCATTCTAAATCTCTTCAAGATGTCTATGCAATACTTCTTTTGAAAAAAAAGATATCGTTTTTTATTGCTCAACCTCAATACCAAGAAAATACTTCATGAGACTAAGATCGGTCATCTCAAATTCCCTCTTAATGATTGATTGAAACTCCTTCAACAACAAATTTTCTGTATATATAACGCCATCAACATAAATACAAAAAATCAAAATCTTACCAAGTTGATCTCTTTTGGTTTAAAGTGTGGGCTCATTGCTACTTCGACTCAACCCATTTTTGAGCAAGTGGGAATCAATACAACTATACCAATCCCTTGGATCTTGCTTCAATCCATACAAGAATTTATTCAACTTGTAAACCTTCTATTCTTGAGCCTTGAATTCAAATCCTTATGGAATATCCACATAGACTTCCTCCTCTAGATTACCATTCAAGAAGGTTGATTTCACATATATCTGATAAACTGGCCACTTGTGCTGAGCTGCAACAACCAAAATTGTTCTAACGGTATCCAATCGTGTTAATGGATCAAATGTTTCTCCATACTCAACATGAGCTTGTTGAGCATATACTTTTGCTACAAGTATGGACTTGTATCTTTCCACACTTCGTTTCTCATTGAACTTTGTCTTGTAAACCCATTTTACTCCAATGCTTTCCTTGTCTAGTGGTATATCTACAAGATGCTAAGTGTTGTTTCTCTCTATGGATTCCATTTATTCTTTCATGGCACTGAACCATTGTTCTTATTTTACTGGTTCTTTAAAGTACATTGGTTGATAAGTCATCATTGCAAAATTTGTTTCATGATCTAACTCACTAAGCTCTCCATAGAAATATCTCAAGTTGTCTTCTAGTTTCTAAGTTTTGATTCACTACTAGAAGAAGGGATATGTGTTTTATGTTCTCCCTATCTTTGTAATTGAATCCTTGAAGGTGTAGACCGATATACTTGCTAATCTATAGATTCAATCTATTCATCTCCTTGTGGAAGATAAATCTGGTTTCCACTTGCTTCTTTTGGTTGATTGTCCCATGATTGTTCTTCCAAGAATTTTACATCCCTTCTCAAAAAAACTTCTTATTAATAGGATTATATAACATGTAATCTTTGGATTGTTCACTATAACCAAAGAAAATACAATTCTCACTCCTATAGTCCAACTTCTTCCTCAACTCTTCAGGAACGTGTGCATAAGTTATGCATCCAAAAACTTTGAAATGGGAAATAGTAGATTTCATACCACTCCATGCTTCCTCCATAACCTTGTCTTTCATAGTATTTGTAGGTGCCTGATTCAAGATGTAAATTGAACAGTTTATAGCTTCTTCCCAATATTCGTTTGATAGCTTCTTTTCCTTAAGCAAACTCTTATCTAGATTCAAAATTATCATATTCTTTCTTTCTGGTACTCCATTTTGTTGTGGAGTATACCTTGTACTGAATTTCATGTGAATTCCTTGTTGTCTTCAATATACTGCAAAATATTTGGAGTTATATTCTCCACCTCCATCTGATCTAAGTACCTTTATTTATTTTCCACTCGTTTTTTCTATTATAGCCTTTAATTCTCTAAACTTTTCAAAGGTTTCTGACTTGTTCTTTAGAAAATATACCTATACTTTACTGTTGAAGTCATAAAAAAATGTTAGAAAATAATTGCTACCTCCTATGGACTATGTTTGCATAGGACCACAAAGGTCTGTATGTACCATCTCAAGGTGTGTATTGGCCCTGTATGAAGCATATGGAAAGTTATCTCTTGGGTGTTTGGCTAAGATACAAGACTCGCAGGAATTTGGAAGATTATTTATCATAGGGAGACCCTTCATCATCAACTTATTTTCCAAAAAACTGATACTACTAAAAGGTAAATGACCATACTTGTGATGCCACAACCATGTCTCATTTATGTTTGAGACATTCTTTTTTTTAACAAAAACAAGGTATATATATTTGTATTAAAAAAGGATGTGCAAAACCATTCATTACAAAAAAGAGATCCTTGAAATAGAAGAAGATTTCAAAATGGGGATTATATGTAAACCCAATCTGCCTCTGTTATATTTTTTGAGTTGTTGTCTATTGTTTGTTACTGCAGAGGAGGGTTAAACCCTTACAAACTAGAAATTTAACAAGATGCAAAAAACATTCAAACATTTAAACATAGAGGTACCAACCCAACTGAAAAGGAATTGTTCTATCCATACTTCTGTTGCTAAACTGATATTTCCTATGCAATTCTCATGAATGTTTGAGACATTCTAAGCATATGATTGTGACATATTTGGAATCCTTAACAATAAAGGGTACATCCTATTTTTGGTCATGTGAACTTGTTCTTTGAGTCTCCTATTTGGTGACTTATCCAATATAGTACAAATGGAGTCTTTAAATATGACCTCATAACCCTTTTGACTAATTTGACCTACACTCAACAGATTATGTTTTAAAACAGGAACATAATATATTTCATTAATGCTATTCTTTTCATTTTTATTGGTCAAAGATGAGACAATACCATTTCCTTGAGCCTTTACTTCAAAATCATCTTCTAATTTAGTATTAGTAGTGGCAGAAATACCTAAAATTGAAAACACATTTTTGTTACATGTCGTGTGATTGCTACAACAGTTGTCTAGCAATCGGAGATCAGTGTTGCTCACTTCCTCAGTGGTTTGTGGATATAGAAAAAGGACTCTACAATCCATTCATCAGTATTGTTGACGTTTTCTCTACCTTTATTCTGATTTTCCTACTTCTTGCATTCAGACTCATAATGACCAAATTTCTTGCAATAGAGCCACTGGATTCCTTGACTTGTCAGTCCATCTTCTGCCTCCCCCCCTTTGGTTCTGAGGGTATTCTTGTGAATGTTATAATTATTCTGAATCGGTCCTCTCTCTTGTTTGAGACTGACCTCTACCTCACTTGCTTCTAACTTTGCTTCCTCGACCTATGTCTCTTATAAAGGAGACTTGAGTATGAAATGCATTCTCAAGTGAGGAATTATCATTCCTATTCATTCTTATTTTGTGGGATAGAAGGGATCCTGTCAATTCATCTACATAAAGCATACTCAAGTCTTTTGCTTCTTCAATCACCACGACCATAGACTCAAATTCTTTGGTTAAGGTTCTAAGAACTTTCTCAATTACTTTATGATTTTTCACTTCTTCATTGTACGTCTTCAACTGATTTATAGTGTTCATAACTTGGGTTATGTATTGATCCATGGAATCCAACCCTTTCATGTCTAGGCTTTCAAAATCCTTTCTAAGGGTTTGTAACTTCACCGTATTCACTTTGGTGATGCCTTTATAGTCACTTTCCAAAATATCCCAAGTGTTTTTAGAGTTTCTCGCAAGATAAATCGTTGAAAATAAATACTTTCATCCACAACAGTTTGGATATGATGTAACACATTTGCATCTTTGGTTCTCAATTCTTTTAGAAGAGTGTGTTTTTAGAGTTTCTCGCAAGATAAATCGTTGAAAATAAATACTTTCATCCACAACAGTTTGGATATGATGTAACACATTTGCATCTTTGGTTCTCAATTCTTTTAAAAGACTCTTCTAGTTATTTTTGAGAACTTGTTAAGCTATTTCATCCATAGGTTCTGTATACCCATAGCATAAACAATCCCAAATGTCTCGAGCCTTCAATAGTGTCATTGATTTTATAGATCACATCTCATAATTTTTTCCAATGAATGTTGGAATCGGGGTAAAATATTGGCTGCCTGAAGCTATTTTTCTTTTTGGAATCCTAAATTTGATTTGCAATAGATATTAAAAAAATGATTTAAAATAACGGTTGTATACCTCATCAATTCTAATGCGTAATCTTTTTGGACCTTATGCCCTTTTCACACGAACAAGATCGATTGTTTTTTAGTAGATCCCTTCTCTCTTATTGGCAACACAAAATAGCAGTGACGGTCTATCCTTAGTGATTATTTCCACATATCTCTCTTTTGGCTCTCTCGCCCAACGATTCTTGAAATTCTTTCCACATATCTGCATCTCTTTTGGCTCTCTTTCCCTCTGAGATTCTCCGTGCCTTTTATTTTGCACTCCTTTCTATGCTTGATTTCAACTCTCTTGCTCCCTTGTCTCTGAGGAGGCTTAAAATCGCTCTAATACCATGAAAAAATGAGCAAAGGGAAAAATGAAGAAAAAAATACACATCACGCATAGTATCATGTGCTCTTCAACATTAAAAGAAGATTCAATATTACATTGACAGTTCAGTTACATTGATATCTCGATCCTAATTGATTATTAACCAACATAGATCCGTCTTAAACTTGGATCCATTAAGCACCGAGAGGGATCCAATTTCTTGATTGATAGATGTAGGTATAAGATTTATTTTTTTATTTTATAGGCTGACATGGATTTTTTAATTATTTTTTCATAATTTTTTTTATTTTATGAGCTGACATGATTTTTTAAAATTGCACCGAGAGTAGCGAGGTGCTCTACAGCCCAGTATGGGGAGATGTTGTCATGTAACGTAACGTTATGCAATGTTATCAAATATAAAAAAGTAATTAAAAAAATATTGTCGTCTCATAAAATAATAAAATTAAAACCAGCATAGATCCATCTTAAACCCAGCTCTATCAAGCACCGAGAGGGATCAAATTTCTTGAGGTGTAAAAAAATACACCTCAAGAAATTGGATCCCTCTCGGTGCTTGATAGATTCGGGTTTAAGATGAATCTATTCTGGTTACTTTTTCTTTTTGGTAATGTAATGTTATGTTACGTTACGTGACAACATCTCCCCACATTGGGATGTAGAGCACCTCGCTCCTCTCACTACAATTAACAGTAACTAGGAATTAACCAGCCTAGATCCATCTCAAACCCAAACCTACCAAGCACAAAGAGGGATCCTGATTTAAGTTTTAATTTTTTCATTTTATAGGGAGACATGGATTTTTTTAATTACTTTTTATAATTTTTTTATTTTATGAGCCGACATAATTTTTTTTAATAGTTTTTATTTTTGGTAATGTAATGAACGTTACGTTACCTTACATGAAAACATTTCCCTCGTACTGGGCTATAGAGCACCTAGATCCTCTTGGTGCAATTAACATTAGACAAAGGAGATTACATATTCTTCTAACAAATACTATTGGCACTATTTATGTCATGTTCGCTAGCTCATATCCAGAGTTGGATACTGCAGACTGACTTAGAGATGACCCTGTGCTAGCTCTTCCTAGAGGTCCAACTTGCTCTTAAAAAAATACATGAACACATTTTGAACATACCACTAAAATAGGACCGCATTACATGCAATGAAGTGGCCCAAAATTACTAGCACTACATTTCAACTCTTTCAAGCTCGAGAAGTGCATACAATATACCTTGACTCTTGGATCAGGATTCAAGATGCAACAATAGGTTTAAAAGAAAATAACAAAACCTGTTGAGGTTTCATGGTGTCTATGGTTTTAGGTTGTTTTTGTTCCTCAACTGTTAGAGCAATGAACTCCCATGGATTTTGGTTCACCATCCTCACATAGGTTATTTCCTAGGTTTCTATGTTGTATCTCCATGTTTTTCTTTCATAGGCCCATAGGTTTTATCTATCACATTAGATATTTTACGTCCCTTGTGAAGTCCCCCGAGGAAAGTACATCCAGATGTGTTTTTATTGGTCCTCGTCCCGCTGAAACATCTGTAGTCCCACTAGCCTTTTTATTGGAACCAAGGTTTTATGGTGTTTCAAACCCTTATTTTTAATGGTCTTGTCAGTTTTCGCAAGCCACAAGTGTTAGCACCCAAAAGCTCTCCACTAGCTCATCTTCCTAGTCACACAACTCTATTGACCATTTTTCCCATCATTCAAGCCTCCAAAACCTTTGAAAAACCCTCAAATGGTCATCCAAAAGGCTAAAAAGCCACATTTCCTCCTCAAATAAATGAATTTCCTTCAAAAATATCAAAAACCCTCAAAAGGGGTCCAAAATTCCCAAAAATCAAAATAGAAAGGGAAATAAATCAAAATAATTTCAAAAAAAAGGAAAAATGAGGGAAAAGAGGGCTAAACCCTAAACCATTGACCTAAAACCACTTGGCCCCCAAACCATGGGTCAACACTCCACCACCCAAAAAATATATAAGAAGGTGATGGAGGCCCCCCATTTCACATCCACTATTCACTCTACCCTTATGCTGCCGAATTTCACTCAAAACCCTAGCCCACCATTTGTGCTTGTGTTTACCATTTTAGTGAACCCTTTGGCCAACCTTGGAGCATTTTGGAGAAGAGAAGGACATTGGAGTACTAGTGCATCTCCCTAGTACGGCTGCAAATACTCCACCAACCTCACCCTTGAGGTAAAAAACCCATGTAACTCCTTTGTTTACTGTGAATGAAAAAAGAATTGTAAATCTATTTTTACTGTGTTCTCAAGTTTACTATTTATTGTTTTATGTTGGATTTAGTTTTTATTATTTTCTATGCATATGCTTATGTTTTATATTAGAAATTTCTATTATTTACATTAGATTTTACTGTTTTTCTGAACTGCTGCTAAGGATTCCATAATCCTTAGCAGGTGCTCATTTGCATAAGCTAGGGTGAAAACCCTAGCTACAACAAGGACCATGACGAAAGGTCTCGGTCAGATTCCTTAGAGCTTGCTTCACATGATAACCCTTCTCCTGAGGATGGGGTTTCTAGGGTTGATAAAAACAAAAACCTACACCTTTCTCCTCTTTTCGAATTTTCAATCTCCAGTACTAGCACTAGTCTCCCATCTACATCTATACAAGCAGTTTTGATAATGGAACAATTGAGACCATTAGTGTGCAGGAGGAGGGGTGAATTTCACGCATGCCGGCTTCAAAGAAATGTGTCTGTTGTAAACTAAAACCCAGAGCATTAGCCCTCAGGGATGATATAGATATGAATGAAGTTGTGGCCATGTCCAAAAGGAAACTGGTGGGTTGTTTTTCTGGTAAGGCAATGAGCCTCTCCCATTTTTGCAAGTGAGCTTTTGAGATATGGAATACATCTTTGGGGTTCAAACCACAAATTGTCCAACTAGCCCATGGCTGGTTCTTGATCACTTTCAACTCAAAGGATGAAGTTTCTCCAATGATGGATGGATTCTATTTGTGGGGATACACTGCACTCAGAACGCAGAAGTGGTCTCCGTTCTTTGATGATAGGAGAGAGAAAATGTATAAATGTCTATTATGGGAAAAACTTCCCTAGTACATGCAGAGAAAAGTGCACTTCAAGCATGGGAGGCCATTTCTAC
This sequence comes from Larix kaempferi, assembly GCA_027924585.1. Lineage (NCBI taxonomy): Eukaryota > Viridiplantae > Streptophyta > Pinopsida > Pinales > Pinaceae > Larix > Larix kaempferi. The sequence goes on along the minus strand of BSBM01000005.1, from coordinate 1,741,881 downwards.
AAGTATGTTTGATTTCACGAGGTCTGTTTCTATTATTGGTGGTGGTAGATTTTCTGACCCTGGGATCTGTGGGGTTCATTCATCAAGTATTGGTCCCCCTTTTTCCTTTGAAGCTCCCTTTAAGCATACTTGGCCTTGGTTTAAGCTGACTAATGTTGGCCCTCTTAGAGAAGAGCCCACCATAGGTCCCATTGTAGTTGACGATCCTCCTTTGTAGCTCCATTCTTAGATTCTTGGGATTCCTTTGGGGGGGTAGGTATTGAATCCCTAAGCTTTTTTTCGTTGACAATATATCAATTGTTCTTGACTTGGGAATGCCAACTTCTTCTTATGACCCATGGTTCACCTTCTGTTGTAGAAAATGGTCCTATTATTAACTTGGTATATTTGGATCCTCCCACCGGATTAGCTACTTCCAGAGCTGACTCACAAGCCTCCCCCTGTCCTGCACAATGTCCATGATTTCATAAAGGGAATTCTCCCTTTCTAGGGAAGGTGGATGGACCCATCCCACTTTTGGCCATTAAGGCTACAGTTGCTCCATTAGACCCTTCTCTTCAAACCCTAGTCGAGCTTAAGCCAGAATTCTTCCTCTCCTCCAAGGTCTTCCAGATATGATCTCCGCTTCAGTAGACAATCTGGTTTATGCTCGAGCCTATATAACAAAATGTTGTTGAAAACATCTCCTAGGATCAAATGTCACAAATCATCCCTTACACCGGCTAGATACCAAGCCCTTCGAGATATTGGTTCAGGAATTCAGGAAACCATCTTAAGGAGTCTTAGAGAAATAAATCTCAGGGAAAGGTGTCCTTAATGCTGGTTTTATCATACAATTGTTGTGGGCTGGGGCTTCCTGCCAAAATATTATGCTTGAAGCAAATCGTAGCTCATCAGAAACTTGAGATTCTTTTCCTACATGAGAATATTCATTATGGAGATGTCATTGTTAATGACTTGTGAGTTCTTTTACTTGCTTGGAATTTTGTATGTATTGATGCGATAGGAAGGTCAGAAGGCCTAGTAACTAGATGGTTGAAGAGTACCTTCTTATGCACCAATTCTTGGGCGATGGATTCTGTTCTAGGAGTCAATCGTTTTTCTAGGGAAATTGGGAATGCTTTTTCCCTCCTCAATATATATGGCAATTACATTCTTAGATTTGAATTCTGGGAGAATATTTTCAATCACAATCTTTTAATTCAGGACGAGCTCATACTAGGGGGGGATTTGAACTTCACCCTAAGGGATGGTGAAATTTAGGGCATTAATGCCCATATAGACCCAATGACAGATTATTTTCTAAGAATGTTGGATGAAAATTCTCTATTTGATATCATGCTTGTCATCCTTAATCCCACCTGGAGGAATATGTGTGTTGGACATGACTCTATAGCTAAAATATTAGATCGATTTATAGTCTCTGAGGACCTTTTACAGAATGATGCTAGTATAAAACAATGGTTCATAGCTGATGGTGATTCTGATCATTATCCTATTATGTTGGAGGTTACCGTGGATTCCCACAAGCCTCCAAGTCCTTACAAATTTTGTGCTCAATGGCTAGAGGATCCAAACTACACTCAACTGGTCGGAAGGATGTGGATCCCCTTTGACAACACTAAAAGAGCATCTCATGCTATCCAATTCCTCCACAATCTTAAGAGAATCAAAGCAGAAAATGGTGAAATGGACAATTGAAATAAATGCAGAGCTAGAATATGTGGAGAGAGCTATATAACACCTTTATCTGTCAAATACTTCTAGTTTTAGCACTCTATCAATGAAGAATGAACTTGATGAGTTGGAAACAAAGAAAAAGAAGATTTTATCTGATAATGAGGAGATGTGGAGACTTAAGAGGAGAGATACATGGATGCAAAAAGGTGATGAAAATACAAAAAATTTCCACCATTTCATTAATCATAGGAATAATGTGAATTCTATCTGGAAGTTGGAGAATGGGGATAGTGAGATTGTATCTAGATTTGGAAACCTGGCTACAGTTGGTGTTCAGCATTTTAGTGGTATTTTAAAATAGGATGACTCTGCTCCCATTGCACAAATGATGGAAATTATTGCCCTTTTCCTATCCTATGTTAATGAAGAACAAAATCAAGCGTTGATGGAAGAAGTGACATTGGGGGGATTTACGGATCCTGTTAAATATATGTAGAAAGATAAAATTCCAGGCCCCAAAGGTTGGCCAATTGAATTCCTCTCTGCCTTCTTAGACCCTTTTGAGTTAGATCTTCTTAGAGTTGTGGTAGACTCAAGAATATATGTAATATTCTAGTTGATCTCAATAGTACTTTCACCACTTTGATACCAAAGTCTAACAACTCTCAGAATATGGATAACTACAGATCCATATGCAACTACATATATAATATCATTGCAAAGATCCTTGCTATTAAGATAAAAGGTATACTTTCCAGTTCTTTATCCCAAGAGCAATTTTCTTTCCTGGTTGGAAGACAAATCCATAATGCAGTAGGAACTGCTCAAGAAGTCCTCCACTCAACTAAGATAAAACATTTCCTTGTTGTGATTGTAAAAGTAGGCCTATCAAAGGCATATGATAGGGTGAATTGGATCTATCTGAGACTTGTCTTGCAACAAGCTGGGTTCAACTTACAGATTGTCAATTGGATAATGACATGTGCTAGAAATGTTTCTTTTGTTGTGTTGATTAGTGGTTCAACATCTCCGTTTTTCAAACCTGGTCGCGGCCTAAGACACGGTTCTTTCTATTGGTGGTGGAGGGGATAGGAAGACTCATCCATCAGGCTAGGAAGAGTGGCACCTTTAAAGGAAAACATGTTGGAGCACATGTTTATATCTCTCATTTGTTTTTTTATGACATTCTCATTTTCTCAAATGAGAGTAGGAGAGAGATTTTGCTCTTACAGGATCATTTGGACCTTTTTTCTACAACTATAGTTATGTTTCTTAATGTCACTAAATATTCCATATCTATTTTGAACATTAATCAAGAAGAGTCAGATTGGATCTTCTCTCAATTGAACTTCCCCTTGGTTGAAGTTGAAGAAGGCCTCTGCTACTTGGGTTTTCTTCTCAAGTCAAATTCCTATTTAAAAAGGGATTGGGCATGGCTCACTGGAAAAAATGAAAGAATACTTCTACTTTGGTGTAATATCTTAGCAAAGGTGGAAGACTGATTCTGGTAAATTCTATTCTAGAAGCAACCCCAGTATGTTATGTTTCATTAGCATATGTTCCTAGTGGAATCCTTAATCAAATCAATAAGATATACTTCCATTTTATCTGGAATGGTTCTCAAGAAGGCACCCCTTTTCACTGGGCAACTTGGTCCTCCATTGCATGGCCAAAATCAATGGGAGGATGGAGGATAAAGAATCTCAAAAAGTGTCTAGAGAATCTTAAAAGGTGAGGGACTATCGTCAGTTGTTGTTATAAATAAGTACATCTCTCCTCTATCTGTTGAAGAATGGTTTCAAGTCAAAGATAAGAATCAAAGGAATATATCCATAATGTGGAAAGCAATGCTACATGCTTTTGATTTCATAGAAGAATGATTGGAATGGAAAATTGGAAGTGGGAGGAAGGTTAGAATTGGTTATTATCCTTGGATTGGAGGAGGTGGGAACCATAGACTACCTACTCAATTAGTGGATGACCTTGGAGAACAAGGCTATATATATTTGAATCATGTTAGTGATATTTTTAATACTACATACTTCACTCATAAGTGGCTCAGTGTAGATCAACTGGGAATTGTTAGAAGGGACTTTAGAATTGCTCGCGACATCTACACAATAGCCTTAAAAGACTTGTTGTTGCTGCAACATCCTTCCCCAAATTTTTGAATATGTTGGGGCCCCTCCTTCTACATTGTTTGCAACAAATGTTTCTCTTTTCTTTGAAGCTTATCCTACTCCATTTTGGAAAACCTCAACACTTGTTTTCCAAAGAAGTTTTTCATCCAATTTTTTCTAAGGCAAAATCACTTTTAGCCTTTGGCGCGAATTTTAATCATAACTTTGCCGCTTCGGCACAAATATTAACCTTAACTCTACCGATTCGGAGATAATCCTAACCGTAATTCAACCATTTTTGGGGCTTCTTGCGCAGCTTTTAAACTTCACTTGTCCATAAATCGCGCAAAACCTAAAACTAATACGGCTGCTTTCGGCGCACTCTAAGAACACATTTTTGGACCCACCATGGCACAAGTCTTAACCCTATATTGGATGCCTGTGGCGCAGTTGCTAATGACATCTCGGGCGCTTTGCCGCATGATTTAACCCTAAAAGGGACACCGATACAGAAACCTGTCGGATCTTTCCTCACGACTCTATGGCGCATCTTTCGTTGGCGCACAGGTTGTGACGAAATCATCCGCCGATGCACAAATTTTATCCCCAAAATGGCCGACATTATAACCGCGCTTCATCCTTTGACGTAGCCCATGAGTTTAATTTTTGGCGCAATTCATCATCGCACGATTTAAGACTAAGACGTCCGCTACGGGTGCAAAACTTAACAATAAGATTGTCGCTTTGGTGCAAAAGTTGATTTAGGCATATGTGTGAATACAGGGTTGGTGGGGTCATTAGTGTGGCCATGTGTCATTTTAATTGCCCATTTGCCTCGAGCCCCAAGCTCATCAATTCGCCAACCTATCATGTATGTGAAATTAATGCTTCCCCTATACGTGCGCATAGAACGGGTTTTTGGGAAATTCATACCACCACTGCCGACAGAAGACATAGCTTGCCATTGGATCTTTGTTTGGACCACCATTTGTCTCGGAACACATGCTAGCCACCAGGAGATACTGCGAAACTAACAAGTAGGTGCTCTGCCCCTCCCCTTTTTATGTTATCTGAGGTTCTTAGCTTGAATTATAATCCCTTTTGATAGTTTTTGTTGCTATATATATGCCGAAAGAAACCCATACACATTAAGCGCGTAGTTTTCATTTGATACGATGAGAACACGAAGCCATTCTATGCGAACTAGAGCCCGGAAGGCCCTATCCTCTCATGCACATCTCGGTCTTTTCCCACTGTTTCTTACTCGACGTCCTATGTAAGACTTCTCACGCTACAATCCCATTGATAAGAAAAACACTCCCTGAAATTCCCGTTTACAGCTTGATGGTCGTAGCCTGCTCACATAGATCACGCTCCACGCCCAATCCTGTAGCTAACATCCTGAATAACAAAATGGTTTGTACCAAATCCAGGTTTTAGAGCCAAAATCGCCACAAAACGTATTAAGAAAGCCTCTTGGCTCGCACTAGTAGCACCATGACTAACTCTGCATTCGTTTGTAAAAGCTTGTGACATTAGAATGATAGTTGTATCGTAAACTAGTTAATTGTTTTCAAAATAGCTTTCCTATCATGAAAATGCACATTCCAGAAATTTTATGGCTGCTCTGCTAATGTTTGGAAAATCATTTAGTTAAAATCAATTCTGTCATGTTTTTCACAATCTATAGGAAGTATTGTGTTCAATAATTGCTAAATTTCTACATACTCCTTATTTGTGCTACCCGGCTCACCGCAGGTTTGACATGCATAGAAAGTCAGCAAGGAAGAAGGCTGCACAAAACGTTGAGTCAGATTCAGATGTAGAAATCCTATTGGATACCTCACTTGAAACCATGTTCACTGATACACAAGATACCACTAATGTACCCCCAGGAAGCTTTGCTCTAGAGTTTCAGTGGGGTGACTTATATAGATTCATCAAAGATCAAGGCAACTATCAAAACCCCATAGAGGACACTATGGTATATGCAAATATCAAAAGGTCCTGTCTCCATAAGGCAACAACTCATCCTAAGTTATTCCCATGTTCTGAAGTGCTTGGCTGGCTGATCCCTCATGTCAAGACAAACAACAGGTTTATAAATGATAAGAATGAAATGAACCTAGCATCTTTTGCTCCTGAGCATATCACGGCTACCTACAGATTGCCCCTAGATAAGGCCTAGTTAGATAATGAATGGATAGTAGAACATCTTATGGACCCACTGGACACCGTCAGGAAAATGATGATAGTCGACAGACAGATAAGAAGGAGGAATACTAATGAGTATGAGACCAACCTCCTAAAGACTCCTTATAGACTCATCGTTCTGATGTTGAGCCGGATCATTGGTATGCCAAATGGAAATATCTTTAAGCTCGGATGGGTACCAGTAATATTCCATATAGCTATGCATGGTACCATCTTTAATTGGGCTGATATAATTTCATACAGCTTGGTATCATAGCTAACTACTGCCCAAGGAGGAATGACATAGAAGAAAGCGAAATTCTTTATGTCCTCATACTTGATAGACTGCCTACTGAGCAAACACACCTTCCCTGACTTGGGTTGCTCATGGAACAAAAAAGAGACACCTCTCTTCATGGCCTATCAACTCACATGGGCAAGCAAGTATGCAGGCTATTACAAGCAGGTTTGCGAGAAATTCATCATGCCTCTATACCAGCTTATTTTTGTAAAGGAACCAGATTGCATGTGAGAGAACGCCATGCCCATTATCGAAGCGTTTGGCGATTATTACCATGGTATAGAAGGTACCTATATCCGAATGAGAGGAGGATCCGTAGCTCCCTTTTTGCTTCCCAGATATGCTACAGATTTTGTGATACACAGGGAAGCCATAAGGAAACTCTTTAGTGTTGGCAGAATCAACAGAGTTCTCACTGAAAGGAAGAAAGGGATATATCTGCCAATGCCTTTCAATATTGGCGCATACAGCCTCCCAAGGGCTAGGGAAGGAGAAAACTATGTTCAAAATTTAGACATCTTCCATTTTGGTACAAAGTTTTTCAGAAGGCATGACCCTTGTGGTAAAGTTTCCGAACATATTATTGATGTCAAAACCAGCTTCGAGTACGCCCATCTTATGGACCAAGATGAAGATTTTTTCTGTAGTGCTCGGAACTTAATGGAATTAGGAAAGCGCTACAATAAGAAAGGTGGAAAGAGCTCTAATCCCAGGCCTGTCGTCCTAATCCAAAAGGAGCAGGAAGCATCAGTGTCCCAATCAGGAGATCCGACAAGAATAGAACAAGAGGAAGATGACAGGATATTATGGGAACAAACTATCAAACATCAGCAAGATCAAGAGGCAGCTAGTATTCAAAATGAACAAGCTGCCAATTTTCAACAAGAAGAGGCAGCAAGAATCTAGAGAGAGCAGGCTATTCAATTGCAACAACAAGAAGAAGCTGCTAGAGTACAAAGGGAGCAGGAGAAAAATTCTTTGGAAGATGAGGCTGCTAGAATCTAGAAGGAGGAGGAAGTAAGGACCCAAAGAGAAGAAGAAGATAGAATCCTCCAGGAACAGGCTACTAAACTGAAAGAAGAAGAAGAAGAGAGGATCTTGTTGGATGAGGCAAACAGATTACAAGAAGTAATAGCAGGGCTAGCTGAAAGACAAGAGAGGGAGCAGGCTGAAAGAACTCCTGAACAAAACCCGTCCAGTCCACAGGCTACGGATTTAGGTATGTCAAAGATAGACCAACCAGGGATAGATCATGAAGGGGTTTTTTCTACTAAAGAATTAGCACTGACCCCATACAACCCCAGAAAGTAGTGCCAAGAGGCCAACTTGGATTCCGTTTATTTTCACGAATGGAAGAAGGCTATTATTGACAGAAGAGTAAGGAAAATGGAAACTGGGGAGGAATTATATGAATTCAGAGTATCGGAGACCACACTAGTCCAAGGGACTAACATCGACCCTTCATTCCAAGCAGGATGCACTGTAGCTTCAACCAAGGCGAGTAAAGCCAATATTGATCGGTTAATAGAAGAGGTAAAACATTACAGGGAGAAATGCTTCAAAATAAAAGCTGACAGGAACAATGAGGTGTTAGAAGTAAATGAATTGAAGAGGAAATACAAATAACTTGTAGAAGAGAAGTTAAGGATAACTTCAGAAGCTTTGTGGCTTGAGAATGAGAAGAATTCACTGGAGATGAAGCTGGATATTTCAGAGGACGAACAAAATAACTTAAAAAACTCATATATCATAGTTGGAGGAACTCGAGGCCAGCAGGGCTCAACAGACTCATATCTTCAAACCTCAGTTTGAAAGGTTAATACAGGAAAAGGAGGAGTTAGTGAAACAACTCAAAGAGATAACAGAAAATAGGCAGGATCTGTCCACCTTCTGTAAGCAGGCCAGTGATATGCAGGGGAAGATACATCAATTACTGGTATCCATTTCTGAAGAAATTTGTGGGATGAAGGAAATGATCGCAAAGATGACAACCATTGATATTGAAGCACTTCATATTAAAGACAAGTTTGCTCAATGTGCGGTCCAGATTAAGGAATAGTCGGAATGAAGAAAAGGAAAGTCAAATTTCCGCCCAAATTTGCGTGTTTTAACCGATGAGGAGCTGGATATGGATATAGGAGTCTTGGAATTTTGCAGAGATTGTGGTGATAGATTAAGTATTGAAATCAGAAAGACAATAAAAAAGTGCTATGTTATCTATTCCAAGATCCGAAAGGCTCATGAGACATGTCAGATGCCTTTACCACAGAGCATTTATTAATTTCCTGAGAGAGACCAACGCATGAAGGAGTTGGAAGATAATCTGAAAGAAAAATTGGATTATCTGAAGAAGATAGAAGCTATAGACCCACAAGACCTCCATCAATTCATTGGGAAAATTGCTTTCCAAACTCACCTTCTATAAATCTGTGCACAAAGGACTGTAACAGGGACAGCAACTATCAAATCAGATTTGCGCAAACATAAGATAGCGTGGAATGTGACAATCTCATTGAGAGGGAAAACCATTTTGAGAGAAATTGGACAGTGGGCAAGCTATATTGAACAGGAGGATAAATCTACACCATCAAGCAAGCATGTGGGAGCAAGTGAGCTTGTTAAAGAAAGCGAGTTGATAGGAGAAGAGCAACCCAAAGAATCAGCAGAGACAGTTGGGCATTAATTTGTCTTATTATACTATAGGAAATGAGCTGGAAAGTTTTCATATGTAAATACATATAGAGACAACTGTCTTTTATTTTGTCTTTTGTAAGGAGTTCCCCACGAATTGTTCAGCTTTGTAATTACATACTAAAAGACAAATTAGAAGTTTCCAGAACTTTAGGGTACACTTGTCAGCTTAAGGAGCAATTTGTGAAACTATATATAGAGAGATAAGAGAAGGAACAAAGACTTTTGGCAGGTGAATGAAGTTTCTTCCTTTTACGTGAATTATTTTGCTACTTGATCCAAGAACTCGATTTTGCCTAATGAAAGCCTGGGAGAAGGTGTTTTTACCTGGGAAATGTGTCAAATGTGTGCTGGATTATTCCTGTATCATCTGCATATTGTTGTGAGATCGTTCCTTACTATCATGAATTGTTTCTATGTGATGGATGCTCTTACATTTTCCTGTGCAAATATGTTCATGTCAAATGAGTAATGGAATGCATTAAATGAATTAAAGCTATCTTTAATATCTTTCATATTCTGCTGTAAGTACATCTTTATGATTAAATGACTATATGTATAATCTTTAGGTGTTTCCTGCAGTTTATTACTCATCTTTACAGTTTGTTCCTTTCAAGGATAGGTTAAGTTTGCTTATACAGTTTTAGATTAATTTAGATTAGCTACTTGCATTTAGCTTAGGGAACTTGCATTTCATTTTAAAATAAAATACATAAATGGTGGATCGGGCTGCAACTGGTGTAAATAACCAAAATATTTAAATCTTACGGTAGCTGGAACCATTAACCAGATGGATTCCCTACATCAAACGGTGGAAAATCTAATTGGGACTGTTTACCGAGGAGAATCCCTTGTTGATTGATGCTATGATTTTCGAGGCATCAACAGTTTTTGGCACTAGAAGGAGGGCCACCAGTGTATGGCTGATATAGGAGACTCTTCTTTAAGAGGAGATCCATCTGGAAACCCGCTTAAAACAGCAATCCCAGACAATTTAGATGTGGAAGTGACAAATCAAGAAAATTCCAATTCTGAATTTGAAAATCAAGAAAATCAAGAAACACTTTATGTTATACCTTCCGAGGAAGTAGCAAACCTGAGAAGGCATACCCGTGCTTACGTTAAACAGCTTGGTGGTTTAAACGCGATTCCCTTTCTTCCTTGAAGAAGAGCTCCTAGAAGGGAAAGACAATACACACGCGATTTTATTTTGGTCCAGAACTTTGAAGAATTAGTAAGTTTATCCTTGGAAGAAATCACAGAACCTATTGGATAAATTGAACTTGAAAACCTTCAAGATCTTGAGGAACCTTACACGCCAAAGAATTCTCCACCTCACACTCCACACGATACTCCACCTAATTCCCCATGGGGAAATATGGTTTTTCCTACATGGAGAGCAAGAGGAGCATTAAAATTAGTTGGACCCTTTCATGATCTTCCTAGGAATCCTGAGAAAGTTTTGCCTAAGTATGACCCTGGAAAAGGTATCTCTGCTGAGGATCACCTTAAGAGATTTTATTTAGCTATAAGTCTTTTGAATGTGCAACGCGAAGATGTAGTCTGTAGACTCTTTCCATATACTTTTGAGCCTAAGGTATCATCCTAGTACTTTAGTTTACAAGCTATCTCAATCTCGAATTGGGAATAATTTGAGAAATGTTTTTTAAAGAAATATGGGAATTAGAAGATAGTAGCTATACTCATGAAAGAGTTGCTGTCCATGAGGATGGAGAAGAAAGAAAAGGTTCAAGAATTTAACCAAAGGTTCACTACACTATTAAATAATTTTACTGAAGCAACTAAACCCGCAAAAGAATCTTTAGTTGAATATTATACAACAGCACTTGATCCCCCCACAGCAATGTTTGTTAAAAGAACCAAGAAAACTACCTTAATAGAAAATTTTGAAGAAGCTAGGAAGGTAGAGGAAGAAGTAGACAACATTTCTAAATACACTCTTGATATAGAAGCAAAGCCAACAAATACTAAGAAACCCCTGTTGATAACAAGAAACAAAGAAGAGCCATCTGTAGATATGGAAAATGTAGTCAAAATGATGCAAAAGCTATCAAATAAAATTGTAGACCTTGAAAAGGATAGAGCAGCTAGTACATGTAGGAATCCTTTTAAGCCTTTCTACAAGAAAAGAGAAGAAAATGACCCGCCACATCCGCCTATGAAAAACTCTCCTATTTTAAATTTAAATGAAGTAGGAATGGAACATTTCTGCACTTTTCATCAGGAACCACACTCTGAAAAAAGTTGTCCACAATGGATAAATTCAATGAGCTTAGTGATGAACCAAATGCTAGACTCACAAATTCCGGATCAAGACAATCCTCCGAAAGAGCAGACTCCCGAACAAGAAGACCCCGCCCCAGACACCACTATGGTCTTATGGGACTAGGTACCTTTAACTGAGCTGATAGGAGATGACCTCGAAGAAAGTCAAGTTTCAGCAGTCAATATCACTAGCCGTAGTAAAGGTTCTATCACCGATCCAAGCTCAACCACGGCCAAACCTAAAGCCTCCAAAGAATTACCTAAAAGGCATATCACGGTTATTCCACAGCATCCCAAGGCCAACCAAATACCTACCAAACAACCAAACGTAGAAACGACACAACAAACTAAGGTAACCTTAAACAATACAGACAATCAACCAAAAGTTGTAAAGGAATGTGACATGGGATATGACATAATTGAAGACATAAAGAAAGTAAAAGCAAATGTTTCTATATTCGATATGTGTAGTTTGCCTCAGCAAAGAAAGAAGTTGTTACAAGCTCTTGAATCTCAATTGAGCGCTTTGTTAGCAGACACTCAAGAAGACCCTGCAATAAATGAAGCTAGTATCGGTAGGAAATCTAAATCCCAAACATTACCTTTTATGTTGACAATTGAAGTCTTCAATCACAACGTGCATAATTGTTTAGTAGATTATGGGGCTTCCTCAAATGTAATGCCTTTGTCTATTTGCAGAAAGATCAATGGGCAGTTAATTCCATCTCCAGCCCAGATTATTCAGCTGGATAGAACTGCTATTAAAGTAATTGGGGAAATGAAAGATGTGCTTATTAGATTATGTGCTGACTCTAGCGTGTGTCAATTCATAGATATAATAGTAGTTGATATCTCGAAAGCTTATGGTTTGATCTTGAGTAGGGACTAGTCTACAAAACTAGATGGTTATTTTGCAACAGATTGGTCTCACTTATGGTTACGATACCAAAATAGGAAAAATCAGATCAAAGTACTAGGAGAACCACACATGAAGCAGAATGTGACTCAGCTAGAAGAAAAAAATGAAGCTGTAGCTTTTTCATCTTCGGTCTTGGGGAATTGTTTCTTGGAAATTGAATCGGGAAATTATCAATCAGAATATATCAGTGATGAATCAGACAAATAGTCCAATCTCCTTCAGTTTTCTCAGACTGACGATATTGACTGTAACATAGTTAACTTAGTTACCAACATATATGTTTTAGATGCTAACTTAGTTAGATCAAAGAATGTTTTTTGGGTGTTGTACTTTGACGGTTCCAAAACTCAAGAAGGATCCGGAGCCGGTTGTGTTCTAATGGATCCCAAGAGGATCAAGCACTTTTTGTCTTATAGATTAGAATTCGATTGTACTAATAATACTGCTGAATATGAAGCTTTAGTCCATGGATTGAAGAAAGCCATTGGTTTGAATGTGAAATATCTGAAAGTCTTCGGTGACTCGGAAATAGTCGTTAGACAAGTAAGAGACACGATCCATTGTCTTTCACCACATCTAAAAAGATATCAGTCTGAGGTATGGGATCTGATTACAAACTTTGAAGCTTTTAATATAAAATCTGTCCCCAGATTACAAAATGCCGCTACTAACTTATTAGCTACCTCTGCTTCTAGGTTAGTGCCTACTAATAATAAATGTTCTATTGAATTGGTTTTCAGGCCTTCTGTTTCAGATAATATAACAAATTTCAGGGTGTTCGATGATGACAAGCAAATCATTAGTTTCCTTACCAATGAAATCATGTTTCAAGAAGCTGTTATAGATGAAGAAAAACATGATGCTGATCTGCAAGATAAGGACGTAGTCAAAGGAATTTCATTCCTAAAGGAGTGAGATCACTTGAAAGTTTGTTCGATCTGCAAAGCAAGTTCAAGGGACCAGCAAATGTGAAAACTCATAGTTCTACTATGCAGCATGAATTGATAAATCTAGGTTAGAAGCCGAGCCAAAATATGTCAATCTCGGTAGATGTTGTTCATTGGGTGAAAGAGGCAAATTCTTCAAACTTTTTCGGCAATATAAAGATGTATTTGCTTGGACATATGAAGATCTAAAAACATATGACACTCGTATCATTCAGCATGTTATACCAATGAAATCAGGTGCTAAACCTTTTCAGCAACAGCTAAGAAGGATGCACCCTACTCTTGAGCCTTTAATTTAGAAGGAATTAAAGAAGTTATTAGATGCTAAGATCATCTTTAAAGTCTGGCATTTGGAATGGGTTGCTAATCTAGTCCCTGTAAGAACAAAATCAGGAGAGATAAGACTATGTGGTGAATTCCAAAATTTGAACAGAGCTTCTGATAAAAATAACTATCACGTCCCTTCAATGGAACAAATTCTCTAGATGGTATCAGGATTAGATCTCTTCTCCTTGCTAGATGGTTTCTCAGGTTACAATCAAGTATTAGTAGCTGAAGAAGACCATCTTAAAACTACTTTCCGCACTAAGTGGGGAACGTTCACATACCGAAGAATGTCGTTCGGCTTAATAAATGCTGGAGCCACGTTCCAACAAGCGATGGACATCGCCTTCCGAGGATTGGGCGGTCATTGTGTTTTGGTTTATCTAGATGATGTGACAGTTTTTTCATAGAAAAGGGAAGACCATGTTGTTCATTTAAAACAGATTTTCGACTACTGTCGAAAATATGGTACCTCTTTGAACCCCAAGAAAAGTCTGTTTGCTAATCTTGAAGGTAAACTTTTGGGTCATATCATTTCAAAAAAAGGAATTTCAATAGATAAAGAGAGAGTGCAGGTTTCAATAAAATTCCCATGCCCCATAACAAAAAAACTATGCAGTCATTTATGGGCACTATCAATGTTGTCCGAATATTTGTCCCTGATTTCGCTCAGACTATTAAACCTTTGTAGCAAATGGTCAAGCAGAGCATACAGTTCAAATGGAAAGACTTAGAAAAGGATTCATTTATAGATATTAAAACAGCCATAGCTAATGCCCCCTCTCTAAGAAGTCCATATTTTGACAAAGATTTTATTTTATATACCTTTGCCTCAGATGATTCTCTCGCGGCTGTGCTCACACAAAAGGTAGAATTAGGAAATGAATACCCAATCTCGTTTATGAGCACTAGTCTGCAAGGTGCTAAACTGAACTATCCTGTTGTCGACAAACAGGCGTATGCCGTATTCAAAGCAATAAATTAGTTCAGACCATATATCCTTAAGAACAGAACTAAAGTTAGAGCTCCCCACCCAGCTGTCAGATCCCTTTTCATTCAAAAGGAGTTGGGAAAAAGAAGGGGAAATTGGGTTACAGCTCTTTAAGAATATGATTTGGAATTTAAACCGGCCACCATCATTAAAGGACAAGGCCTATGTAAATTTCTTACTGAACATCCAATTGATGAAGAACAAGATTGGAAAAATTAAGCCGAGTTGAATTTAGTCGAAGTATGTCCCATTTTCACAACTCCTGAATGATGGTATAGGGATTTAGTGCATTACTTGCAACAAGGACACTTACCAGAACATTGGAGTTCTAAGCAAATAAGGGCACTCCGTTTGAAGTCAGCAACCTATCAGATCATTGACAGAATACTTTTTAGAAAAAATTATGATGGAGTTTTTCTCAGATGTTTAGAGAAGGAAGATACAAATAAAGAAGTCAAGGAATTACATGACGGCCCTGCTGGTGGAAATTATTCTGGGGATACAACAACTCACAAAATACCGAGAGCCGGATATTATTGGCCCACCTTGTTCAAAGATTCTCATGCCTACGCACGCAATTGTGATGTATGCCAAAGGAGTGCTGGTAAATTAACAAAAGCAGCAGGACCGCTGCAGCCAGTTATCATCTTAGAACCTTCCGAACAATGGGGCATAGATACCATTGGAGAGATATTCCTCTCTCTAGCACCGGTATATCTTGACAACCACTGACTATTTTACAAGATGGACAGAAGCTATCCCTTTGCGCAAACTCAATGAAGATACGATCATCAGTTTCTTAAAGGAGAACATTATAACCAGGTTTGGGATTCCAATTTCCTTAGTCTTTGATAATGCAACTTATTTTTTGTCTTTTAAAATAAATGAATTTGTTTATGAAAGAGGAATTAAATTACATTATTCAGCCAATTACTATCCCCAAGGAAATGGATTAGCTGAATCTTCAAACAAAAACCTCATCAGGATCCTTAAGAAAACTTTGATTGAAAACTAGAGAAGATGGCACACTGCTCTCCCAAATGCTTTATGGGCAGATAGAGTCACTCCAAAGAATGCTTTGGGGATTTCTCCATATACCCTCGTCTATGGAAGAGAATCCATCCTCCCTCCTAACCTCTTACTCCCATATTTGCAATTGGCCCAAGCCTCCTGAGGTACCAATAGTCAAGTTTTACAGTCCAGAATTGACACTTTACTGAAACTCGAAGAATCTCAGCAGAAAGCCAAAGACCGATTCCACCAACACCAAGACATAGTAAAAAGATGGTTTGATAAAAGGAAGTCCGGTAAAAGGAATTTCGAAGTAGGTGACCTAGTTCTGAAATGGGATCATCCACACGAAGGAAAGGGAATGCATTCAAAGTTACAACATCTATGGGTCGACCCATATCTAATTTTCGAAAAAGTTGGCCCATCCACTTACAAGCTAAAAGACCTCTAGGGAGACGAAGTAACCCTTCCCCTCAATGGCCTTGCATTGAAACAATACTTCGCATAGTCTCATTTGAGACCTTTTGTACATAAATAAACAGTTTCTTTGTTTCTTTTCTTTTTATTTTCTTTCCCTTGTTTCTTGTTTTTGTTTTTTACGAACAGTTCAAGTCGTTTGGTCTGTATAGATAGTTTTCCTGTTCTTGTTTGTTTTTCTCTTTTCTTTACTTCATTTAATAAATCTCACCTCAACTTTTGGCATAGTTGTAGGACACAATTCTGAGCAAAATCAAAGTCTTGAAAGACAGAATTTCAGACATAAAGAAAATATAGTTCTATGACTTTTCCTTCACTCATCGGCTTTTAGGAATGTAGAGATCTTTTCCTGTCTGGTCAGAATAACGCCAATTAAATGACTAATGATGCGGTATTTCTCTCTCACTATCTTAAGGCTCCACCCACTTTAATATTGATGCCTATCTCAAGGTTTTTGCTATTATGGACCCATGGAAAGGAAGCATGTTTCATAGGTGTATAGTATTTAAAATGATCCCATGCTACCAATAAAATCCCAAAGAGATTATATCAAGGAGTCCGATTTCCAGAAATTCTCGCCTAAATTAAAGTATGATTGAGATGAAGCAAGATGTTCAATCTATAAAGTTGATCAAGTAATTCATCCCAACCAAGGTTCTTCTCCGTCCGTGAAGCTTGATAATCAAATAAAATCTCTCACCCACACAAAAGGACATTA
Source organism: Larix kaempferi (assembly GCA_027924585.1). NCBI lineage: Eukaryota > Viridiplantae > Streptophyta > Pinopsida > Pinales > Pinaceae > Larix > Larix kaempferi. The sequence goes on along the minus strand of BSBM01000005.1, from coordinate 1,725,223 downwards.
TGGATTGAAGAACCCAGATCAAAATATGGAAATTTTAAGCAAGTTATTTCTGGAAGGCTCAAACAGCTAAAGCTGTCAATTTAAGAGACATCCAAAAGAGATGCAAATAGCATGGGAATGAGGAACAAACAAATATGCCTGTGAGACATTGTTACGATCTTGTGGAGTCCTCCTTTAGTTAAAACACCATAAAGAAAGATCCTAAAAGAATAAACTCCATATCCCGGCCTTGGGAGAGTTTGAAAGAAGTAGAAGTCTTAGCATCCTTTTCCCAAAATACTAATATGATTAAGGGATCACTACATTCTTAAAAGGTTGAACTGTAGGGCATTTTGTTACACTTGAAGCTACTAATTAAAATTCATTCCGATGATGACAAGATTTTGTTTCAGAGATCTGTGTTCGCCAGCGAATCGCCAATTGTTGTTGCTGCAACATTGTTCCCCAAATTTTTGAATATGTCGGGGCCCCTCCTTCTACGTTATTTGCAACAAATGTTTCTCTTTTCTTTGAAGCTTATCCTACTCCATTTTTGCAAACTTCAACACTTGTTTTCCAAAGAGGTTTTTCATCCAAATTTTTCTAAGGCAAAATCACTTTTAGCCTTTGGTGCGAATTTTAATCATAACTCTGCCGCTTTGGTGCAAATATTAACCTTAACTCTGCCGCTTTGGCGATAATCCTAACCGTATTTCAACCATTTTTTGGGCTTCTTGTGCAACTTTTAAACTTAACTTGTCCGCAAATCGTGCAAAACCTAAAACTAATCCAGCCACTTTTAGCGCACTCTAACCCTAAAAGTCTTAACCCTATATTGGCCACCTATGGCGCAGTTGCGAACGACATCTCGGGTGCTTTGGTGCATGATTTAACCCTAAAAAGGACGCCGATACAGAAACCCATCGGATCTTTCCTGACGACTCTATGGTGCATCTTTCGTTGGCGCATAGGTTGTGACCAAATCCTCCGTCGATGCGCAAATTTTATCCCCAAAATGGCCGACATTATAACCGCGCTTTGTCCTTTGGCGTAGCCCATGAGTTTAATTTTTGGCACAATTCATTGTTGCACTATTTAAGACTAAGACGTCCATTACGAGCACAAAACTTAACAATAAGATTGCTAAGGCATATGTGTGAATACAGGGTTGGTGGGGTCATTAGTGTGGCCATGTGTCGTTTTAATTGTCCATTTTCCTCGAGCCCTGTGCTCATCAATTCGCCAACCTATCATGTACGTGAAGTTAATGCTTCCCCTGTATGAGCGCATAGAACGGGGTTTTCGGAAATTCATACCACCACTGCCAACGGAAGACATAGCTCGCCATTGGATCTCTGTTTGGACCACAGTTTATCTCAGAATGCACGCTAGCCACCAGGAGATACTGCGAAACTGACAAGTAGGTGCTCTGCCCCTCCCCTTTTTATGTTATCTGAGGTTCTTAGCTTGAATTATACTCCCTTTTGATAGTTTTTGTTGTTATATATATGCCGAAAGAAACCCATACATGTCAAGCGGGTAGTTTTCATTTGATATGATGAGAACACGAAGCCATTCTATGCGAACCATAGCCCGGAAGGCCCTATCCTCTCATTCACGTCTTGGTCTTTTCCCACTGTTGCTTAATCAACGTCCTAAGTAAGACTTCTCACACTGCAATCCCATTGTACCAAATCCAGGTTTTAGAGCAAAAATCACCACAAAATGTATTAAGAAATCCTCTTGGCCCGCATTAGTAGCACCATGACTAACTTTGCATTCGCTTGTAAAAGCTTGCGACAATAGAATGATAGCTATATCGTAAACTAGTTAATTGTTTTCAAAATAGCTTTCCTATAATGAAAATGCACATTCTAGAAATTTTATGGCTGCTCTGCTAATGTTTCGAAAATCATTTAGTTAAAATACAATTCTGTCACGTTTTTCACAATCTGTAGGAAGTATTGCGTTCAATAATTGATAAATTTCTACATACTCCTTATTTGTGCTACCCGGCTCACCACAAGTTTGACATGCATAGAAAGTCAGCAAGGAAGAAGGTCACGCAAAAGGTTGAGTAAGATTCACACGTAGAAATACTGCTGGATACCTCATTTGAAACCATGTTCACTGATACACAAGCTACCACTAATGTACTCCTAGGAAGCTCTGCCCTAGAGTTTTAGTGGGGTGACTTATATAGATTCATTAGAGATCAAGGCAACTCTCAAAACCCCATAGAGGACGCTATGGTATATGCAAATATCAGAAGGTCATGTCTCCATAAGGAAGCAACTCGTCCTAACTTATTCCCATGTTCTGAAGTGCTTGGCTGGCTGATCCCTCATGTCAAGACTAACACCAGGTTTATAAATGATAAGAATGGAATGAACCTAGCATCTTTTGCTCATGATCATATCACGACTACTTACAGATTGCCCCTAGCTAAGGCCTAGTTAGATAATGAATGGATAGCAAAACATCTTCTGGACCCGCTGGACACCGCCAGGAAAATGATGATAGTCGACAAGAAGATAAGAAGGAGGAATACTAATGAGTATGAGAGAAACCTCCTAAAGACACCTTATAGACTCATCGTTATGATGTTGAGCCGGATCATTGGTATGCCAAATGGAAATATCTTTAAGCTCGGATGGGTAGCACTAATATTCCATATAGCTATGCATGGTACCATCTTTAATTGGGATGATATAATTTCAGACAGCTTGGTCTCAATGCTAATTGTTTCCCAAGGAGGAATGACTCAGAAGAAAGCGAAATTCTTTATGTCCTCATAATTGATAGACTGCCTACTGAGCAAACACACCTTCCCCTACTTGGGTTTCTCATGTAACAGAAAAGAGACACCTCTCTTCATGGCCTATCAACTCACATGGGCAAGCAAGTATGAAGGCTATTACAAGCAGGTTTGCGAGAAATTCATCATGCCTCTATACCAGCTTATTTTTGTAAAGGAACCAAATTGCATGTCAGAGAACGCCATGCCCATTATCGAAGTGTTTGGCGATTATTACCATGGTATAGAAGGTACCTATATCCGAATGAGTGGAGAATCCGTAGCTCCCTTTTTGCTTCCCAGATATGCTATAGATTTTGTGATACACCGAGAAGCCATAAGGAAACTCTTCAGCGTTGGAGGAATCAGCAGAGTTCTCACTGAAAGGAAGAAAGGGATATATCCGCCAATGCTCAGAACTTAACGGAATTAGGCAAGCACTACAAGAAGAAAGGTGGAAAGAGCTCTAATCCCAGGCCTGTCGACCTAATCCAAAAGGAGCAGGAAGCATCAGTGTCCCAATCAGGAGATCCGACAGGAATAGAACTAGAGGAAGATGACAGGATATTACGGGAACAAACTATCAAACATCAGCAAGATCAAGAAGCAGCTAGGATTCAAAATGAACAAGCTCCCAAGTTTCAACAAGAAGAGGCAGCAAGAATCCAGAGAGAGCAGGATATTCAATAGCAGCAGCAAGAAGAAGCTGCTAGAGTAAAGAGGGAGCAGGAGAAAAAAGCTTTGGAAGATGAGGCTGCTAGAATCCAGAAGGAGGAGGAAGTAAGGGCCCAAAGAGAAGAAGAAGATAGAATACTCTAGGAACAGGCTACTAAACTGCAAGAAGAAGAAGAAGAGAGGATCTTGTTGGAGGAGGTATACAGATTACAAGCAGAATTAGTAGGGCTTGCTGAAAGACAAGAGAGGGAGCGGGCTGAAAGAACTCCTGAAAAAAACCCATCCAGTCCACAGGCTATGGATTTAGGTATGTTAGATATATACCAACTAGGGATAGCTCATGAAGGGGTTATTTCTACTGAAGAATTAGCACTAACCCCATACAACCCCAAAAAGCAGTGCTGAGTGGCCAACCTGGATTCTGTTTATTTTCACGAACGGAAGAAGGTTATTATTGAGAGAAGAGTAAGGAAAATGGAAATTGGGAAGGACTTATATGAATTCAAAGTATCGGAGACCGCACTAGTCCAAGGGACTGACATCGACGCTTCATTCCAAGCAGGATGCACTGTAGCTTTAGCCAAGGTGAGTAAGACCAATACTGACCGGTTAATAGAAGAGGTAAAACATTACAGGGAGAAATGCTTCAAAATAAAAGCTGACAGGAAGAATGAGGTGTTGGAAGCGAATGAATTGAAGAGGAAATACAAAGAACTTGTAGAAGAGAAAAGGATAAATTCGGAAGCTCTGTGGCTTGAGAATGAGAAGAATTCACTGGAGATGTAGCTGGCTATTTCAGAGGATGAACAAAAGAACTTAAAAAACTCGTATATTAGAGTTGGAGGAAATCAAGGCCAGCAAGGCTCAACAGACTCATATCTTCAAACCTCAGTTTGAAAGGTTAATACACGAAAAGGAGGAGTTAGTGAAACAACTCAAAGAGATAACAGAAAACAGGCAGGATTTGTCCACCTTCTGTAAGCAGGCCAGTGATATGCAGGGGAAGATACATCAATTACTAGTATCCATTTCTGAATAAATTTGTGGGATGAAGGAAATGATCGCAAAGATGACATCTGTCTTCTATTTTGTCTTTTGTAAGGAGTTCCCCGTGAATTGTTCAACTTTGTAATTACATACTAAAAGACAAATTAGAAGTTTCCAGAAGTTTAGGGTACACTTGTCAGCTTAAGGAGCAATTTGTGAAACTATATAGAGAGAGATAATAGAAGGAACAAAGAATTTTGGCAGGTGAATGAAGTTTCTTCCTTGTACGTGAATTATTTTGCTACTTGCTCCAAGAACTCGATTTTGCCTAATGAAAGCCCGGGAGAAGGCGTTTTTGCCTAGGAAATGTGTCAAATGTGTGCTGGATTATTCCTGTATCATCTGCATATTGTTGTGAGATCGTTCTTTACTATCATGCATTGTTTCTATGTGATGGATGCTCTTACATTTTCCTGTGCAAATATGTTCATCTCAAATGAGTAATGGAATGCATTAAATGAATTAAAGCTATCTTTAATATCTTTCATATTCTGCTGTAAGTACATCTTTATGATTAAATGGCTATCTGTATAATCTTTAGGTGTTTCCTACAGTTTATTACTCATCTTTACAGTTTGCTCCTTGCAAGGATAGGTTAAGTTTGCTTATATAGTTTTAGATTAATTTAGATTAGCTACTTGCATTTAGCTTAGGGCACCTTCATTTCATCTTAAAATAAAATACATAAACGGTGGATCGGGCCACAACCAGTGTAAAGAACCAAAATCTTTAAATCTTACGGTAGTCGGAACTGTTAACTAGACGGATTCCCTACATCAAACGGTGGACAATCTAATTGGGACTTTTTACCGAGGAGAATCCCTTGCTGATGTTAAATTTTCTGAATTTACTTCAATATGATCTAGGATCTTAACTGAGAGAACAACATGTACAGCATATCTACAGCATATCAATCATGGAGACAATAATGCAAGCACACAAGAGACACAAAGATTTACTTGGGGAAAACCATAAAGGTGAAAAACCCCAATAACTTCCTCAGAGATAGATAGAGCAATGATACAACCAACCAAGAGAGATAGCCATAACCTAGTAGCAATACTCCTCCTCCATAAGTGCGCCTCTCCTCCTTGAGAGCATGTGTGAGAAGTGAGTTTACAAATAGAGTGCCTCCCGCACTCTATTTATACTTGACTTGACTTGCCTTTTTACCTAACTCATGTAGGCTCGAACTTAACCACATAATATAATGCTGACTGGGCCAACCCCCAATAGGGTGGTCTAATAACCCTTTGACCCACATGGCCGACCCCCAATAGGGTGGTCTAATAACCCTTCGACCCACATGACTTATACAGGGCCGACCCCAAACAAGGTGGTCTAATAACCCATCAAATATAAGTTACGACACTTACAATATAAATGACGACACTTCCGTATAGAGGAATAATAACATCTCTATAGGAATACAATATACATATATGTGAAATACATTCCGAAGTTACATATACATCAACACTCCCTCTTAACTAGGAAGGTATTTCTTAGCACAGTTCTTCTAGCACAAGTCATCTTCTCTGGATCATCGTCACTGGATAATCGTCATCGAGTCATCATCATCGTCATTGTTGCTGCTATCTCAATCAATCTCTGAATCTACTCGTCATAGGAAGTTCTACAGAGCCAGTCCTTTTTCATACTGGATGTAGGCCCACCACCTGCAGGTCTTCGTCATCACTGGCCATACTGTGGAATCCTCAGGACTTTTACGTGCGTCACAAAACCTCGCAAGAGCATCCCAGGCTGTTACGAGCACACAGCTCTACCTATAGGATCTCCCAGGGCAACGAATTACATGTGACCTCACCACAAAACCTCGCAAGAGCATCCCAGGCTGTTACGAGCACACAGATCTACCTATAGGATCTCCCAGGGCAACGAATTACATGTGGTCATGGCAAAACCTCGCAAGAGCATCCCAGGACTGATTACGGGCACACAGCCCAACCTATCGGATCTCCCAGGGAAACGAATTACATGCCATAGGACAAAACCTCGCAAGAGCATCTGCCAGATATCCCAGGGCAACGAATTACATGCCATAGGCAAAACCTCGCAAGACTATCTGCAGATCTCCCAGGGCAACGAATTACATGTCCTCCCAGAGCAAAACCTCGAAAGAGCATTTGCCAGATGTCCCAGGGCAACGAATTACATGCCATAGGCAAAACCTCGCAAGACCATCTGCAAATCTCCCAGGGCAATGAATTACATGCTCATCTGCACAACCTGATCCACGGCCACAGAGTATCAACCTGATACTCACCATACATCATCCTGATGTATCCATGATCATCCTGATCATCATCACTGCAACGTCCTGCTGCATGTCATCTGGAGCAACATCCTGAAGCTCGTCATCTATGATCATCCTGATCATCACTGCAACATCCTGCTGCATGTCATCTGGAGCAACATCCTGAAGCTCGTCATCTATGATCATCCTGATCATCACTGCAACATCCTGCTGCATGTCATCTGGAGCAACATCCTGAAGCTCGTCATCCATGATCATCCTGATCATCAATGCATCTACCTGATGCATACCAAGTATCTACCTGATACATATCATCATACATGATCCTCCTGATCATACAATGTATCCACCTGATACAAATACATGATACATATCATCATACATGATCCTCCTGATCATCAATGTATCCACCTGATACAAATACAAATACATGATACATATCACCATACATGATCCACCTGATCATACAATGTATCCACCTGATACATATACAGATACATGGTCCAAGCATCCAACATGATGCATATACAAAATACGTACACATGATCCAACTGATCATATCCAGCATCAACATGATGCGTACATACAAAAATGATCCAACTGATCATATCCAGCATCCAACATGATGCGTACATACAAAAAATGATCCAACTGATCATATCCAGCATCCAACATGATGCGTACATACATACAAAATGATCCAACTGATCATATCCAGCATCCAACATGATGCGTACATACATACATAAAAATGATCCAACTGATCATATCCAAGCAGAAACCAGAACATCATCCTGATGCTCATCATCCAGCGCTTACATCCACAGCCATGTGAAGGATCCTCCTTCCAACATGCTTGGAATGGCTTCAGCAAATGTGTCCATCACTTCTTCCTCGAAGTGTCCTCGATCTGAAGAACGCCAAGCCTCTCTCTGAAGTACTCGAACTTCACCCTGGCTAGTGGCTTCTTCAGCACATCTGCAATCTGCTCGTCCGTCGCAACATACAGGAGCTTCACAGCTCCTCTCTGCACCATATCCCTGATATAGTGGTATTTGATCTCTATGTGTTTCGACCTGTCATTAAACACTGGGTTCTCGGACAGCTTCACACAACTCTGGTTATCACAGAAGATACCAGTAGCCTCCAACGGGAGATCAAATAACTCAGACAGTAGCTTCCATAGCCATACTGCCTCACAACTAGCTGAACAGGCTGCAACATACTCTGCCTCAGTTGTACTCAGTGCTACGCAGGACTGCTTCCTGCTAAACCAAGAGATCACACCTGATCCCATACTGAAGCAGCACCCAGATGTGCTCTTCCTGTCTGCAGCACTGCCAGCCCAATCTGAATCAACATAACCCTGCAGGTTAAACTTTTGATTCGCCTCATACCTGAGCCCATAATCCACTGTACCCTTCAGGTACCTCAGAATATGCTTTACAACAACCAAGTGAACACTTCTCGGATCCGTCAGGAACTGGCTCAATGTGTTCATAGCAAAGCAAATGTCTGGTCTCGTGTTCGTTAGGTTCATCAAGGACCCAATCATCTGACGATACATGGAGACATCAACTGACTCAGATGAAGCATCACATAGAAGCTTCAGATTCGATGCCATAGGTGTGGCCATGGCCTTGCAATCCATCATCCCGAACCTCTTTGGGATCTCTACTGCATACTTCCCTTGTCCAAGGAAGATTCTATCTGCACTCTGCCACACCTCCATGTCAAAAACAAATAGTGCATCATCCCCAGGTTCTTCATCTCGAACTCGGTAGTAAGCTTCCGCTGCGTGTCGGCAATCAATCTATCTTCACCTGTAACAAACAGGTTATCTGCATACAAAAGTAGTATCACTGGATTTCCTTCCTCAACCTTGTAGTGAAGGTTGGAATCCGCTTTACTCTTGGTAAAGCCCAAACTGGATAGAAATCTGTCTATCCTACCATACCAAACTCTGCACACATATCTGACTACACCATGCTGTCTTGAAATCCATCTGGTGTATCTTTTATTTCATCACTTTTATATTTCTCAATGCTGTCATCTGCAATATGCTTGATTTGATAGTTCCATTTGGAAGTCATAACAAACTTCCCTTCACGTCTTGGTATTACATCCCAAACATCATTCTTCATGATCGACGGATCATGGCATTCTATTTCTTCATCCCAGATCCTGGGAACTTCAATATCTTCAATAAATATCTTTGTTGCTGGAACAAATGTTGTAGTCCTTTTGTAGGAGATGGCATACGATCTTTCCTACACAACAAGTTAAATTGCATGATTAGAAAACATCTCATAGTTTTTAGAACAAATTATTACACATAAAGAAATATGTCATACAGTCATGCAATTATCTTAGCCAATACAACATTTATCCATATCCCATAACTTTCTAGATGCCTTCCAATCTCTACCAGAACATTGTTAAGAGTGTGCACAACTCCCAACATGTCAGCAAAGAGGTTTCATTCTAGATAAGTAGCAATGGAATGTTGTACAGTGCCATAGGCCACTTACCCATGTATATTAGTAGTATACTGTTCATCAATGCAACTATACATATCCTAAGTCTAGGAACATGAGCATATACATCATTGAACAATTTTATTTAAGCAAACACATATGCAAGAAATGATAAAAATACTTATCTTTGTTTGTTCGTTGGGTGGACTCCCTCTGAGTCTTTGCTTTCTTGCAGGAGTTGTTGGAGTCCTAATCTGCAGTAGCTTCTTCTACACCTTTCTGTTGTGGAATGTAGAAAGATGGTCAACTCCCTCTGAATATCTGCATTCTTGCAGAAACTACTGAAGTGTACTCCCTCTTGATCTTTGCTCCCTGGATTACCTGTCCTTGAACTTATATACATTCTCGATCCCTATGCATGCTTGTTAGTATCATCATTGTGTTATCCTCTAGGTCTAACATAAAATCATACATTCATTAGTATACTATTAAAACACAATAATCTCAAGCATGTATAGTCATGATCATTTCAAACAAAATAGTAACCATTATTATTCAAGGTTTATGCAGGATTCTTATGGTTAGTCAAATCATAAGAAACATAACATATCTAAACCTATAATTACTCAAAACTATGACTCTTCAGGTTAGTTGAATCATCAATCAAGATATGCATAAAAACTGTGATTACCTTCATGATTCTTCTGGTTAGTCATATCATCAATTATGGTAAGACACATAATATAAATATACCCATGATTATTCAAACTTAAGATTTCATGAATAATCATTATCAACAACGCGATAGTATAAGATCCTAACCCAAGGTAGGAATCTAGCTTGATATAGGAAAAACATACCTGGATTATCATGTTAGCTAGTTATGTCTAACATACCCGTATAATGTCTTTTGGTTCTCTTCAGTGACTTGTGCTAGTAACCTGCATGTCTCATAAGTTAACCATTATAAAACCAAGTTATACATACCTCGAGAATGGATCTTCTATGAGATCCATGGCAATGGATGAATCTTTGTCCTCATGTCATCATGATCATATGTTCTTGAACCAGAACATGATTTGTCTTTCTTGGTGTACCTTTCATGTTAGTAGACAACATAAACCTCATACAACACCATAATGCATTAGTACAATCATAAGTGTCAACACCCTAACCAGTGAATATCTTCTATCATGCATTCATAATTTTGTTAAGGTGATACGACAAATATAAAATCAAAATTGTACTAACCGTAATAACATGAAGACAAACATACCATAAACTTAATCATGGAAAAATATCGAAACATACCTCGATGAGTCATACCTGTCGAGATCGCTTGTAATCTTCTTATATAAGGCCTTAGCCTCATCTCCCTCTGAAACAGGAACTTCTTCACTCATGCAGATGATCAATCCATCTTCTTCTAGGATTAACCCAATCCACTTGATTTGCAAGAACTGGACCTTGAGCTGGATATGGGTTTCTCAGAGAAACCCCAAAAATTCAAACTTTCAATTTCAACCTTTTGATAGGATAGGAATATGCGCCTTGATGAACTGATCAAACTGGTATATTCAGAATTTTAAAACTGCAAAGTTTCACTCCTCAATTTTGCCTTTGAAACTTCCGGATTCACTGGACGTGACCCTGAACTGGGGTTTGATGAAGCCCACTCTTTTGCCCCATCAAAATGTTTGATCCAAAGCTCTAAGCTTCTATTTTTCTGAGTAGCTTCCAGCCGTGGTCACAGATTTCAAAAAATTCCATTTTTACAGAAGCCCTAATTTTCCACTTTTCTGATCAAAGTCCCGAACTAGGGTCTAATCAAGCCCGGCCTTCTGCCCAACCAAAAATTCTGATCTTGGTCTCTAAATTTCTATTTTGATGAGTAGCATCCAGCCGTGGTCTCCGATTACAAAAATTCCAACTTTCTTCAAAGCCCTAAATTCCGGAAGCCATGAATGAAGGTACCAAAAAATAATTCTGTTTTGACAGAAATATGTACCTGATTGTTTCTGGTGTAACTCTGAAATTTTTGATCCACAGGGTCTGAAAAAAGTTTTCTGAGATATCCTGACCTGTTATCTTTCCATCCTGACAGGTCTGACCTCAATTGGATATTCTGAGAGAGAGTTATGCCAAATGTCGCAACGTGACCTGTTTTGGGAAAATACAGGAGAGCGAACTTGTACGGCGTGCCACGTGTCACTGGTTTAACTTCGGCCTCTGAAAACGTTTTCTGAGATAGTACAGTCTGTGTACTACCTGTCACTTTTCACGAAATTTCATTTGGAGCTTCCTAGCCCAAGTTATGACCTTTTTCCCAAGGTCACCTGATTTTGACTCAGATCTGGAAGAGGCAGAAACCCTATATTGTACAGATCATAAATCACAAAGTACAACGAATTAGAGGTTTTCCTTTGGACACAAGATACCTGGAGATCTTGGCTTCGGCTTGTAACAATTTCAGATCCGAAAAATTCGCCAAAACAGATTTATAGCGAAAGTGCTACGATGACTGGTTTTTGCTATATCAAGCCCTAGCATCGTAAGTGCAACAAGTGTCATACATGCCATATCATGCCTTCTTTCAGGCTAGCTCTGATACCATGTTAAATTTTCTGAATTTACTTCAATATGATCTAGGATCTTAACTGAGAGAACAACATGTACAGCATATCTACAGCATATCAATCATGGAGACAATAATGCAAGCACACAAGAGACACAAAGATTTACTTGGGGAAAACCATAAAGGTGAAAAACCCCAATAACTTCCTCAGAGATAGATAGAGAAATGATACAACCAACCAAGAGAGATAGCCATAACCTAGTAGCAATACTCCTCCTCCATAAGTGCGCCTCTCCTCCTTGAGAGCATGTGTGAGAAGTGAGTGTACAAATAGAGTGCCTCCCGCACTCTATTTATACTTGACTTGACTTGCCTTTTTACCTAACTCATGTAGGCTCGAACTTAACCACATAATATAATGCTGACTGGGCCAACCCCCAATAGGGTGGTCTAATAACCCTTTGACCCACATGGCCGACCCCCAATAGGGTGGTCTAATAACCCTTCGACCCACATGACTTATACAGGGCCGACCCCAAACAAGGTGGTCTAATAACCCATCAAATATAAGTTACGACACTTACAATATAAATGACGACACTTCCGTATAGAGGAATAATAACATCTCTATAGGAATACAATATACATATATGTGAAATACATTCCGAAGTTACATATACATCAACAGCTGATTGATGCTACGATTTTTGAGGCATCAACAATTTTTGGCACTAGAAGGAGGGCCACCAGTGTATGGCTGATACAGGAGACTCTTCTTTAAGAGGAGATCCATCTGGAAACCTGCTCAAAACAACAATCCCAGACAATTTAGATGTGGAAGTGACAAATCAAGAAAATCCCAAGTCTGAATTTGGAAATCAAGAAAATCAAGAAACACTGTATGCTATACCTTTTGAGGAAGTAGCAAACCTAAGAAGGCATACTCGTGCTTACGTTAAACAGCTTGGCGGTTTAAACATGATTCCCTTTATTCCTTGAAGAAGAGCTCCTGGAAGGGAAAGACAATACACACGCGATTCTATTTTGGTCCAGAACTTTGAAGAATTAGTAAGTTTATCCTTGGTAGAAATCACAGAACCTCTTGAAGAAATTGAACTTGAAAACCTTCAAGATCTTGAGGAAACTTACACCCCAAAGAATTCTCCACCTCACACTCCACATGATACTCCACCTAATTCCCCACGAGGAAAAATGGTTGTTCCTGCATGGAGAGCAAGAGGAGCATTAAATTTAGTTGGAACCTTTCATAATCTTCCTAAGAATCTTGAGAAAGTTTTGCCTAAGTATGACCCTGGAAAAGGTATCTCTGCTAAGGATCACCTTAAGAGCTTTTATTTAGCTATAAGTCTTTTGAATGTGCAACACGAAGATGTAGTTTGTAGACTCTTTCCATTTACTTTTGAGCCTAAGGTACCATCCTGGTACTTTAGTTTACAAGCTAGCTCAATCTCGAATTGGGCATAATTTGAGAAATGTTTTTTTAAATAAATATGGGAATTAGAAGACAGTAGCTACACTCATGAAAGAGTTGTTGTCCATGAGAATGGAGAAGAAATAAAAGTTTCAAGAATTTAACCAAAGTTTCACTACACTATTAAATAATTTTACTGAAGCAACTAAACCCACAGAAGAATATTTAGTTGAATATTATACAACAACACTCGATCCCCCCATAGCAAGGTTTGTTAAAAGAACCAAGTGTTAAGTCAGTAAATTTTTCTGCATTTTTAGTTTTTTCTCTCCAAATTTTGGTTTGTTTCTTGAGTCTACCTTAGTTAATTTTTGGTTTTCAGTTTTGGTTTTGGCCTTCTTAAGAACCTTATGAATGATTGAATAAAGTTTGAACCCAGTCCTTTCAGATTTCATTTGATTTTGGTCATTTTTTATATTGAAAAGTGGGTCAATGAGAGTTATATATTCAAAAGGAGAATCATTAATGACTTAAGAGAGTAGCTAAATTAATGTCCTAAACCAAATAGCTACCAAAATCTCCGACAAGTTGGCAAAAAAGTTAGAAAATTGCTAAATTTTGGTTAAAAGATATTCTTGTAGCGCTACACCAAAGTTTAACACAGAGTGCGCTACAGGAATATCGTGGCATGAGTTTTTTGTAAATTCTCGATCTGATTTCAATCATCATGCAGAGTGAAAGTATCTAATCGCATTGTGTGAAGTGTTTAACACGTGTATGCAGCATTTTGTGCATGATGTTAGTTGGTTGCTAATCATGAAGAGAAAACAAGGGCATCATTACAGGTTATGCGGGTTCAGTTGCACAGAGACCAGCCAATTCCGGGTTTAGCTGTCATTTTTCCCTTGTCACACGCATCATCACTGAGGAGTTAGTGTTTGAGGAGGAGACTTCACTGTTGAACGTTGGATTACGTTACTGTGGAAGGAGATAGCTGTGTTCTGGTGCCAGCAAAAAATTAGGGCTTTTGAATTCGTTCACCTGCAGCCAAAGAATCGTTAGGAGAACACCTGTGCTCGAAGAAGAACATCATTGACACCCCAAATTGAAGACATTAAGCCACGATAGATGAGTAATTGACAGGTATTACGTATAACCCTTATAGCTGGAGAATTTGGGTTTCTGCTGCTGCGTGTTTTTCTGAAAAAGTTGGTTGTTGAGGAAGATGTAATAGAGCGTAAAGATGAGGAATTCACCACTGAAATAGTTACCTGAAGCCCGTTAGGAGGATTTTGCATGATGGTTTCTCTCATGACCTAATGTTTTAAAACATTAGAATATACAGAATAGGGCGTCGAAAAGAATCACAGAATTATTGTTAGAACTCAGTTTTTACACAGCAGGGAGTCTGCTAGTTGGTAAAGGTCCTACACAGGAAGGTCTGTTAATTTGTGCAGGTGATTTAAATATCATTGAAATTGTTATAACCTGGAGAATTATTTGCTCAGAAAACAGCTTATAAGACATTTCTGAAACCTAAAACTAGACTGTTCCTGTTCCCTGAAAAGAAAGATATGGGAAAAAGCAGTAAAAGTGGTAAGGTTAATAGGGCTGAACCCACAGATTTGACATGGATTCAAAAACTCCCAGATTGTGCAGAGCTGTTCCAACAGGCAGGCTGGTTGAAATTCTTCAAGAAGATAGATGGTTTTAATGCTCAAGTGTCCTGCAATTTTGCCAAAGGACTTAAGAATGAGATGATCATAATGGATCCTTTGAGATTCAAATTGACGGTGGAATTAATTTCAGAAGCCACTGAAATTAGTAATGAGGGCGAGCTCTAGTTTAAGAAGTCTCCTTTTGAGTTTGATCCTCAAAGATACTTATTGCCCAATGTTATTCCTGACTGGAACAAAGGTATTCTCATACATAATTTCAGGAGGGAATGGATTGAACCTATAAGGATTCTTCAGAGTTATGTAACTTGTGAAGGGAGGTATTCATTAGTGTTCAAATACCATCTCAGGTTCCTACAGCACATGGCAGGGGTGTCTAAAATGAATTTGCCATTCTTTTTCTTCAAAAGCCTGCAGAAAATGTCAAGCAAAATAAAACAACAGGATGATCATACCTCTCAATCATTGTTTCATCATGGTCTCATTAAGTTAATCATTTCTACAGTGTTGCAGCATGAGGAAAAGACTTGGGACTTCTTTTTGTTTTGGTCAGGGATTCATTCTAAAGGAGAAGACCAACAACCCAAAAGACAAACTGATAAGGGAAAAGTAATGATACAGAAATTAGGGAATTCAGTTAAAGCTGCAAAGAAACATGAAATTAAAGTTAAGAAGGGAACAAAGCAGGTAGCAGATGAAGGACAGAATGACAGTCAGCCTCAGAAATTTTCAGAGCACAATAAGGTCGAGTTCTCATTGTTTGATGACAAAAAGGAAGAAGAATTTCTTGAAAAGAAGTCATCTCCTATAGCAGATTTTCAAGAAGAGAAGAAAATTGATATCAAAATGATTCCTGTAGCAAAAGTAGAAGTTCATAACCAGCCAAGAAGCCCCATCACAGTCCTCTCAGATGATGAGGGCTATATGTTAGAAAAAGAGCAGTTTATGCCTGAGATAGAGGTTAAAACCGAGATTAAAGAAAATCATGCTATAAAGGATAAAACCACAAAGCCTAAGAGCAAGATAAAAAAGTTGGAAGTGGTAGAGTTAGCATCTATCCAATATCAAGGAAAGAAATTAAAAATGATGGCAGAGGCAGCTTCTTTATGGAGACCTAAAACTAGGTCGAAAAACAAATTAAGATTAAGTATGAAAAAGTTGTTAAATCCAAAATTGAATACTGATAAGGTGACCATCTCTGATGAAGAGTCAATGGAGGAGGAGCAGTCAAAGAAAAATGAATTGCATTCAGTTAAAAGAGAGGATTTTGGGTCTGTAAAGGTAACAGGTGAAGAAAGCTCTAAATCCATTGTTGAAAACAATTCTGGAAAATTGTTAACAGAAGAGATTAAATCAGCACAGGTAACAAGTGTTTCAAACCCTATCATTGAAGATACTGCTGTGAAGCCATTGACAGAGGAATTAATGTTTAAGAAGTTTGACATGTTTTGGAAACCAAGTGAAGATCAGGATGCTGCAATAGAAAAATTGGTTAATTCTGACAAGGAGAATTTGAAGAAAACTGTCAAACAGTACAAGCATCAAATGAAATACATGCAGGAAGTTAATGATGGTCTAATGTTGGAAAATAGAAGATTGAGAGAAGATCTTCAAGATACTCATGACAATTTTCAGGAGTTAATGATTGATGCAAAGGAGTCACTCAGAAGGAAAAGGGTTGCTGACAGGCACTGCTCAGAATTAGAAAAGACTGTTGAAACCTTGCAGCATGAAAATGAACACCTACACAAAAGGATAGCTGAGCTGGAGCAAAAGCACAAAAGAGTGAAGAAAAGATCCTCAAGTCCAGATGGCATATCTTTGCTAGTAGAGGCATCGAAAGAGATCTGAGACAGTTAGGTTCATTTAAGGCTTTTTGTTAAAGATTTGCTATTTTTAGCAAAATTGTAATTTGTAAAAATGTAAATGCTATTTTACCTAGTTTAGTTATTCGATGGAGGATTAATAGGAAAGACCCTAACTGTTTTTGAGAGATGAAAAAACTATTTAGAGAGGGAGAAAAGGCATTGTAAGGGTTCGAATTTTTGGAGAGCTAAAGGAGGTCTGCAAACTGTGTATTCTTCCAGACTTGTTCACTGCTAAGTATTGCAAACTCTCATATTGCATTTTTGATGAAACTATGAATATATGACTCCTTATTCCACTTCTGATATGTATTGGCTTCATTTTAAACTTATACAGTTTCTTGATTGGCAAATTCATTTCTGGTTTTAGGTATAATTTCTAGTGGTGCTTGTCTTTTATTGTATGAACTTCATTGCAATCTTTTGTTGGATTTCTGAGATATATGTGCATCTTCATGGATATATGTGTATGAATTAGTTTTTACTTATGCTGAATGTATTCCCTTATGCTCTTAAAGTTTCTAACCAAAACCTACAAAACAAAACCCTAAAAACCTAGTTTGAATTGATTTTTATTTTGAGATTGTGTTGGCTTGTTACCTTAGCCTTAGTAACAATTTCTGACACAAACATCTTTGGCGCCGTTGCCGGGGATGAAGCTGAAGCACATCTTCCCTGGGATACTCATCATTTTTCTGGTTTAAGAGGTGGACTTGAACCAACGGTTTTTGAAGGCTATTTTCACCAAAAGAGGTCACACTGGCTTCTAAAGGGATTGGGACCAGGAATAAGCCTGTTTCTCCCTTAAAACTGGGTGTGACAGACCCTGAGCAGATATTGAAAACAGCAAACAAACTCAGAAAATCTCGATCTTTGCCAGCTTCCTGTGACTCTCGCCGGTTGGGTGAATCATTAGACCCAGCTGAAATTTCACCCTGTATAAAACCTATCCTTTCTGAGAACACTTTTCAGGTTTTCACCAATCCTCATAGTTTTTTGAAAGCTAAAACCTCTTCCCCTGATAAAATACCCATTTTTCAGTTGAAAGTAGGAAGAAATCCTTTTCAAAAAGGTTCTAGTCAAATATCTTCCTCCTCAAAATCCCAGTCTAAACCTCAGTTCACAATGGCAGCCCAAAATCCACCTATGGATATGATGGATAGAATGGTAGCAGCTAAGTATGCACCTTTAGTTTTACCTCAGCCTCTACATGCATTGCCTGGAGGTGATTACCAAAAATATATGCCTAGGTTCAATGGACAAGGGGAAACCACTGCTGAGGAACATTGGGAGGCTTTCTTGAGTTATGCTGACAATCAGAATATTGAGATTAAAGATGTGTGGATGAGGGTATTTGTTCAGAGTCTAGATGGAGATGTAAGAAAATGGTTTAGAGATTTGCCTGCTAACTCCATTACTATTATTGAAGAACTCCATGAGCTTTTCATGAGACAATGGGGAGATACGAAAGATCACACATACTACATAACCGAATTTGGAGCTCTCAGAAGAAAGAAAGATGAGACTGTTGCAGATTTTTCCAAGAGGTTTAATAAGATGTACAGTAGAATTCCAGCAAAATTTAAACCCACTGAAACATCAGCCAAGTTGACCTATGCAAATGCTTTTGATCATGAATTCTCTTTATTACTCAGAGAAAGAAGACCTATCACCCTGCTGAACATGCAAGATGCATCCCTAGAGGTAGAGTCTAATTTGTTAGCTTCAAATAGACTTAAGAATGAAACATCTCAGCAGCTGTATGAAAGAAAAGGAAAGAAAGAAGCTGTCACAGCAGGCTCTGCTTCTCAATCTGCTGAGGCCAAGATAGATGAGATGGCCAAAATGGTTAAGATCCTTACTGCAAAGTTGAATAAACTAGAGCTTGAAAAGAATTCTGCTAAACCTGCCCCAGAAGCTCAGAGGAATCCAAATAATCAAAATCAGTTTAGAAGACAATTTGCACCTAGATTCATGCCAAGGGAGCGAAGAAACAATGACATACAGCAAGAAATGAGAGAAAATGAAGATCAAAAAGTGCCCCCACCTTTTCAAAATAATTTGGTTGATGAGGAAGAAATTGATCAGCAGCTCCTCTTTGAAGAGACTGAGACTGATCAGGACATGAACCACATTGGAGATAAAATGTTTACAGGCTTTGTTACTGAAGAAGATTTTCTAAATTCTGAATATTATGATGCTGATTTATATGAGGTTGAAGATGATTTGGAATGTGAAAAAACTGCTGTAAATGCTGCTACCAATCAGAATGGAGTTAAGAAAATTATTAATCTCAGAACTGGACCGAAACAAGTAGTCCAAGCTCCTAAGAAGAAAGCTGCTGTTCCTGCTCCAGTTATTCCAGATAAACCAACTGCCGATCCTGTAGCAGAAAAGAAGCAACCTGCAGAGAAACCTAAGAAGAATACAGAAATTGAAGAGGTAAATAGGTCAGGTCAAAATTTTAGTTTGGAAAATGAGTTAGGAAAACTTAAAATTCCTGTGCCATTTTCTGAGCTTATAAAAAATCCATCATACAAGAATACAGTTTTGAAAGTAATGAATATGCCCAATAATCAGCCAGTTTCAGATACAGTGAATCTACAGGAGGAAAACCCTAGAATTTTTATTGGATCAGCTTTGGCTGAGAAGACTGAAAATGAAGCTGGTGCTTCTCCTCATTTCTATATAACTCTCACTGTGCATGAGCAGATGATTCATAACTGTCTGTTAGATTCAGGAGCATCCCATAATTTGATGCCAAAATCTGTGATGGAAGCCCTGGGCCTTAATGTCACTAAGCCTTACCATGATCTATATGCCTTTGACTCCCGAGCTGTGAAATGTCTAGGAGTGATAAAAGACATGGTTGTCAATCTTACTCAGTTACCCATGAAAAGTGTAATAATGGATGTTGTGGTAGCTGACATCACACCAAAGTTTGGCTTACTTCTGTCTAGGTCATGGGCCAAGAAAGTTGGGGGGACATTACAGATGGACCTCTCTTATGCAACTATTCCTGTTTTTGGTGGAGAAAACATGAGACTTTATAGGGAGCTACAGTTGGCCTACATAGTCACAGATGAAAAAAACCCTACAAATCACCCAATGTATTCTGTGGATAAAGACCTTGGTTCATGCATACTACAGTTTAGTGAGGAAGAGAATTCTGCTGGTCTGTTACAAGTACAAAAAGATCAGCCTGTAAAACACAGCCAAGAAGAGCAGGATGTTTTGTGGCAGTTGTATTTTGATGGGTCTTCATGCAAAGAAGGTGCTGGAGCTGGAGTTTTATTGATTTCTCCCGGGGGTGAAATGGTGAAACTTATGTATAAATTAGAATTTGCTACCACCAACAACACTGCTGAGTATGAGGCCCTGCTACTGGGATTGAAGGCTGCTAAAGATTTGGGAATTCAGCAAATTTCTGCATTTGGCGACTCCGAACTAGTTGTTCAACAAGTGAAGAACAAATATCAAGTAAAGCAGGGTTTGCTGAAAGTATATCGAAATGAGGTATGGGATATGCTTGAGAACTATTTTATAGCATTTAATATCACTTATATTCCCAGAAATCATAATGAAACTGCAGATTCTTTAGCCCTGGCTGCCACACATTTCAGAATTCCAAAAACCACTCAATTAAGGTATCCAATAGAAGTGAGATATAGACCATGTGTTCCAGATAATGTGAAACATTGGAGGGTTTTTGAAGATGACATTGAAATAAAAAAAATTCTTGAGCTTGTAGATGAATTCTCAAACAATCAAATTGATCAAGAAATAGATGAAAGGGATGAACAGTTAGATGAATTTGCTGCATAAGAAATAGCTGGACATAAGATTATTGAATTAAAGAGCAATTTCATTCCAAAAGGTCTAGTACCTTTAGAAAGAATATTCACTAAAGATGATACACCTTCCAGACCAGTAATTCAATCTTCAGAAGACAATGTAGAGGATTACAATATTGGTTCAGCAGAAAATCCCAGAATGGTAAAACTGTCTAAGAAGCTAACAGCTGAGCAAAGAAGTAGATATATCAGGCTGTTGAGAAAATATATAGATGCATTTGCTTGGTCTTACAAGGAACTAAAAACCTATGATACAGCAGTTATCCAGCACAAAGTTCCTTTGAAACCTAATGTCAAACCTTTCAGGCAGAAATTAAGAAGAATTAATCCAGCCCTATTCCCTGTGATTGAAAAAGAATTAAAGAAGTTGTTGGATGCAAAAATAATAGTGCCTCTTAGGTATTCTTCTTGGGTGGCCAACCTGGTTCCTGTTAGAAAGAAGAATGGAGAAATTCGATTATGTGTTGACTTCAGAAATTTGAATCGATCATCATTAAAAGACAATTATCCTCTCCCCAAGATTGAACAGGTTTTACAGCAGGTAGTTGGAGCTCAAAGGATTTCTATGCTAGATGGTTTTTCAGGATACAATCAGATTGCCATGCATCCTGATGACAAAGAAAAGACAGCTTTTACAACCCCCTGGGGGACATTTATGTATGACAAGATGCCTTTTGGCTTGATGAATGCTGGAGCAACCTTTCAGAGAGCTATGGACATTGCATTCGTGGGTGAAAAGGATAAGTTTGTAGTTATCTACCTTGATGATATCACTGTCTTCTCAAAGTCTGATGATGAACATTTGAAGCATTTAGAACAAACCTTCATAAAATGCAGGAAATTTGGCTTATCTTTAAACCCTAAAAAATCACATTTTGCTGTGCAAGAAGGTAAGTTGCTTGGCCACTTGGTATCAGCTGATGGTATCAGAATTGACCCGGAGAGAGTCAAAGCAATATTGAAGATTAGCTTGCCTAGGAGTAAAAAGGATGTGCAATCATTTATTGGCAAAATCAATTTTCTGCGATGGTTTATTCCTAATTTTGCTGAGACCATTAAGCAAATTACAGGTATGTTAAAAAAGGACCAAGAAGTCAGGTGGACTGTTGAAGCAAAGGCAGCTTTTGAGAAGATTAAAGTGGCTCTGACTGAAGCACCTGTTCTGGTGAGTCCAAATTTTGATAAAGAATTTCTTACATTTTCTTTTGCTTCAGAAGACACCATTGCTGCTGTCCTACTTCAGAAGAATGAGGAGGGATTGGAACAACCAATTGCCTTTTTCAGCAAAACACTTAGAGATTCAGAACTGAAATACAGTATCTTGGAGAAACAAGCCTATGCTCTGGTAAAGGCTTTAAAATTCTTCAGAATTTATATTTTGCACTCCAAGGTTGTTTCATTTGTTCCAAATGCTGCAGTGAAGGATGTTTTGACACAGCCTGATTCTGAAGGAAAGAGGGGAAGGTGGATTGCCAAAATTATGGAATATGAAGTGGAAATCAGACCTACAAAGCTGGTCAAAGGACAAGGATTGGCCAAACTGCTGGCTGACTCAAATTGTCAGGCATTAGGGTTACATGCTATGACGGAAGAATCAACACCTGAAGAAAATCAAGTAATCCTGGAAAAAGAAAGAATCATGGATTCTTATTCATCTTCAGATTGGTATGCTGACATTGTCCATTTTCTGTTATTTTTGCAATGTCCAGAACATTTAGACAGAAAAGCTGCCAGGTCCCTGAAATTGAAAACTACTAAATACTGTCTGATAGAAGGTCAATTGTTTTGGAAAGATCCAGCAGGAATCTTATTAAGATGTTTAGATCAAGCTGAAATAAAGGAAGTGATTTCAGAATCTCATGAAGGCGCTTGTGGAGGATATAAATACTGGAAAACAACAGCTTATAAAATTTTAAGAGCTGGTTACTATTGGCCTTCACTTTTTTCAGATGTTTATCAACATGTGAGAGCTTGCATACCTTGTCAAAAGTTTGCAGGTAAACAGAAGTTGCTGTATTTACCTTTGAAGCCTATTGTAGTCAATGCCCCTTTTCAGCAGTGGGGTCTGGATTTTATTGGAGAAATAAACCCAGCATCTTCAGGTCAACATCATTGGATTTTGACTGCCACAGATTTCTTTACAAAATGGGTGGAGGCTATCCCCACAAGGAATGCCACAGATAAGGTAATTATGGATTTCATAGAAAATAATATTCTGAGCAGGTTTGGTTGTCCACAAAGATTGACTACTGATAATGCCAAAGCATTCAAATCCAAGGCAATGGTGGCCATTTGTGAGAAAAATGGTATTATGCTAAAACACTCAACTCCCTATTATCCTCAGGGAAATGGTCAGGCTGAATCATCTAACAAAAATATCATTCAGTGCATCAAGAAATTACTCAAACAAAATAAAAAATCCTGGGATTCAATGTTGAAATATGCATTATGGGAAGATAGGATTACTGTAAAACAGGCCATTGGTACTTCACCCTTTCAGCTGGTTTATGGAACAGAAGCAGTATTTCCAGTACAATTGGGAATCCCAGTAATGAAGTTCCTCCAAAATTCTCAAGAGGAACCAGATGATTTGCAAAGGAGGATTTTTGAAATGATTGAGTTACAGCAGAACAGGGAGAAGGTAGACAAAGAAGCCCAGCTATATAGAGCTAAAATGAAAATCAGGTTTGACAGAAATATCAAAGATCACATTTTTTCAGAAGGTGAGATGGTTTTAAGATGGGATGCAAGAAAGGAGCAGAAGGGAAAACATGGAAAATTTGATAATTTATGGTTTGGCCCTTTTCTGATAGCTAAGGTTTTGGAAAATAATACTTTCATATTGCAGTCTTTGGAAGGAGAGGAATTGCTCAGCCCTGTTAATGGGCGATTCCTCAAGCATTTCTACAGTTAAATGAGGATCATGATCACTTTTCATTGTATATACCGGTGTGAGTGAAATTGAATAAAGACTCCATAGCCCAATGGAAGACTGAAGGCACTAGTCTACAGGTTCTTGAAGCCTCAAAAGGAGGACTTCATCCCGCAGCTGGAACCAGATGTTAAGTCAGTAAATTTTTCTGCATTTTTAGTTTTTTCTCTCCAAATTTTGGTTTGTTTTTTGAGTCTACCTTAGTTAATTTTTGGTTTTCAGTTTTGGTTTTTGCCTTCTTAAGAACCTTATGAATGATTGAATAAAGTTTGAACCCATTCCTTTCAGATTTCATTTGATTTTGGTCATTTTTTATATTGAAAAGTGGGTCAATGAGAGTTATATATTCAAAAGGAGAATCATTAATGACTTTAGAGAATAGCTAAACTAATGTCCTAAACCAAATAGCTGCCAAAATCTCCGACAAGTTGGCAAAAAAGTTAGAAAATTGCTAAATTTTGGTTAAAAGATATTCTTGTAGCGCTACACCAAAGTTTAACACAGAGTGCGCTACAGGAATATCGTGGCATGAGTTTTTTGTAAATTCTCGATCTGATTTCAATCATCATGCAGAGTGAAAGTATCTAATCGCATTGTGTGAAGTGTTTAACACGTGTATGCAGCATTTTGTGCATGATATTAGTTGGTTGCTAATCATGAAGAGAAAACAAGGGCATCATTACAGGTTATGCGGGTTCAGTTGCACAGAGACCAGCCAATTCCGGGTTTAGCTGTCATTTTTCCCTTGTCACACGCATCATCACTGAGGAGTTAGTGTTTGAGGAGGAGACTTCACTGTTGAACGTTGGATTACGTTACTGTGGAAGGAGACAGCTGTGTTCTGGCGCCAGCAAAAAATTAGGGCTTTTGAATTCGTTCACCTGCAGCCAAAGAATCGTTAGGAGAACACCTGTGCTCGAAGAAGAACATCATTGACACCCCAAATTGAAGACATTAAGCCACGATAGATGAGTAATTGATAGGTATTACGTATAACCCTTATAGCTGGAGAATTTGGGTTTCTGCTGCTGCGTGTTTTTCTGAAAAAGTTGGTTGTTGAGGAAGATGTAATAGAGCGTAAAGATGAGGAATTCACCACTGAAATAGTTACCTGAAGCCCGTTAGGAGGATTTTGCATGATGGTTTCTCTCATGACCTAATGTTTTAAAACATTAGAATATACAGAATAGGGCGTCGAAAAGAATCACAGAATTATTATTAGAACTCAGTTTTTACACAGCAGGGAGTCTGCTAGTTGGTAAAGGTCCTACACAGGAAGGTCTGTTAATTTGTGCAGGTGATTTAAATATCATTGAAATTGTTATAACCTGGAGAATTATTTGCTCAGAAAACAGCTTATAAGACATTTCTGAAACCTAAAACTAGACTGTTCCTGTTCCTTGAAAAGAAAGATATGGGAAAAAGCAGTAAAAGTGGTAAGGTTAATAAGGCTGAACCCACAGATTTGACATGGATTCAAAAACTCCCAGATTGTGCAGAGCTGTTCCAACAGGCAGGCTGGTTGAAATTCTTCAAGAAGATAGATGGTTTTAATGCTCAAGTGTCCTGCAATTTTGCCAAAGGACTTAAGAATGAGATGATCATAATGGATCATTTGAGATTCAAATTGACGGTGGAATTAATTTCAGAAGCCACTGAAATTAGTAATGAGGGCGAGCTCTAGTTTAAGAAGTCTCCTTTTGAGTTTGATCCTCAAAGATACTTATTGCCCAATGTTATTCCTGACTGGAACAAAGGTATTCTCATACATAATTTCAGGAGGGAATGGATTGAACCTATAAGGATTCTTCAGAGTTATGTAACTTGTGAAGGGAGGTATTCATTAGTGTTCAAATACCATCTCAGGTTCCTACAGCACATGGCAGGGGTGTCTAAAATGAATTTGCCATTCTTTTTCTTCAAAAGCCTGCAGAAAATGTCAAGCAAAATAAAACAACAGGATGATCATACTTCTCAATCATTGTTTCATCATGGTCTCATTAAGTTAATCATTTCTACAGTGTTGCAGCATGAGGAAAAGACTTGGGACTTCTTTTTGTTTTGGTCAGAGATTCATTCTAAAGGAGAAGACCAACAACCCAAAAGACAAACTGATAAGGGAAAAGTAATGATACAGAAATTAGGGCATTCAGTTAAAGCTGCAAAGAAACATGAAATTAAAGTTAAGAAGGGAACAAAGCAGGTAGCAGATGAAGGACAGAATGATAGTCAGCCTCAGAAATTTTCAGAGCACAATAAGGTCGAGTTCTCATTGTTTGATGACAAAAAGGAAGAAGAATTTCTTGAAAAGAAGTCATCTCCTATAGCAGATTTTCAAGAAGAGAAGAAAATTGATATCAAAATGATTCCTGTAGCAAAAGTAGAAGTTCATAACCAGCCAAGAAGCCCCATCACAGTCCTCTCAGATGATGAGGGCTATATGTTAGAAAAAGAGCAGTTTATGCCTGAGATAGAGGTTAAAACTGAGATTAAAGAAAATCATGCTATAAAGGATAAAACCACAAAGCCTAAGAGCAAGATAAAAAAGTTGGAAGTGGTAGAGTTAGCATCTATCCAATATCAAGGAAAGAAATTAAAAATGATGGCAGAGGCAGCTTCTTTATGGAGACCTAAAACTAGGTCGAAAAACAAATTAAGATTAAGTATGAAAAAGTTGTTAAATCCAAAATTGAATACTGATAAGGTGACCATCTCTGATGAAGAGTCAATGGAGGAGGAGCAGTCAAAGAAAAATGAATTGCATTCAGTTAAAAGAGAGGATTTTGGGTCTGTAAAGGTAACAGGTGAAGAAAGCTCTAAATCCATTGTTGAAAACAATTCTGGAAAATTGTTAACAGAAGAGATTAAATCAGCACAGGTAACAAGTGTTTCAAACCCTATCATTGAAGATACTGCTGTGAAGCCATTGACAGAGGAATTAATGTTTAAGAAGTTTGACATGTTTTGGAAACCAAGTGAAGATCAGGATGCTGCAATAGAAAAATTGGTTAATTCTGACAAGGAGAATTTGAAGAAAACTGTCAAACAGTACAAGCATCAAATGAAATACATGCAGGAAGTTAATGATGGTATAATGTTGGCAAATAGAAGATTGAGAGAAGATATTCAAGATACTCATGACAATTTTCAGGAGTTAATGATTGATGCAAAGGAGGCACTCAGAAGGAAAAGGGTTACTGACAGGCACTGCTCAGAATTAGAAAAGACTGTTGAAACCTTGCAGCATGAAAATGAACACCTACACAAAAGGATAGCTGAGCTGGAGCAAAAGCACAAAAGAGTGAAGAAAAGATCCTCAAGTCCAGATGGCATATCTTTGCTAGTAGAGGCATCGAAAGAGATCTGAGACAGTTAGGTTCATTTAAGGCTTTTTGTTAAAGATTTGCTATTTTTAGCAAAATTGTAATTTGTAAAAATGTAAATGCTATTTTACCTAGTTTAGTTATTCGATGGAGGATTAATAGGAAAGACCCTAACTGTTTTTGAGAGATGAAAAAAACTATTTAGAGAGGGAGAAAAGGCATTGTAAGGGTTCGAATTTTTGGAGAGCTAAAGGAGGTCTACAAACTGTGTATTCTTCCAGACTTGTTCACTGCTAAGTATTGCAAACTCTCATATTGCATTTTTGATGAAACTATGAATATATGACTCCTTATTCCACTTCTGATATGTATTGGCTTCATTTTAAACTTATACAGTTTCTTGATTGGCAAATTCATTTCTGGTTTTAGGTATAATTTCCAGTGGTGCTTGTCTTTTATTGTATGAACTTCATTGCAATCTTTTGTTGGATTTCTGAGATATATGTGCATCTTCATGGATATATGTATATGAATTAGTTTTTACTTATGCTGAATGTATTCCCTTATGCTCTTAAAGTTTCTAACCAAAACCTACAAAACAAAACCCTAAAAACCTAGTTTGAATTGATTTTTATTTTGAGATTGTGTTGGCTTGTTACCTTAGCCTTAGTAACAATTTCTGACACAAACACCAAGAAAACTACCATAATAGAAAATTTTTAAGAAGCTAGGAAGGTAGAGGAAGAAGCAGCCAACATTGCTAAACACGCTCTTGATATAGAAGCAAATCCAACAACTACTAAGAAACCCTTGCTGTTAACAAGAAACAAAGAAGATCCATCGGTAGATATGGAAAATGTAGTCAAAATGATGCAAAAGCTGTCAAATAAATTTGTAGACCTTGAAAAGGATAGAGCAGCTAGTACATCTAGGAAGCCTTTTAAGCCTTTCTACAAGAAAAGAGAAGAAAATGACCAACCGCATCTGCCTATGAACAACTCTCCTATTTTATATTTAAATGAAGTAGGAATGGAACATTTCTGTAGTTTTCATCAGGAACCACACTCTGAAAAAAGTTGTCCACAATGGATAAATTCAATGAGATTAGTGATGAACCAAAGGCTAGACTCACAAATTCCGTATCAAGACAATTCTCTGGAAGAGTAGACTCCCGAACCAGAAGACCCTGCCCTAGACACCACTATGGTCTTATGGGATTGGGTACCTTTAACTGAGCTGATGGGAGATGAACTCGAAGAAAGTCAAGTTTCAGCAGTCAATATCACTACCCATAGTAAAGGTTCTATCACCGATCCAAGCTCAACCACGGCCAAACCTAAAGCCTCCAAAGAATTACATAAAGGCACATCACGGTTATTCCACTGCAGCCCAAGGCCAACCAAATACCTACCAAACAACCAAACGTAGAAACGACACAACAAACTAAGGTAACCTTAAACAAGACAGACAATTAACCAAAAGTTGTAAAGGAATGTGACATGGGATATGCCATAATCAAAGACATAAAGAAAGTAAAAGAAAACGTGTCTATATTCGATATGTGTAGTTTTCCTTAGAAAAGAAAGAAGTTGTTACAAGCTCTTGAATCTCAATCGAGCGCTCCATTAGCAGACACTCAAGAAGATCCTGAAATAAATGAAGCTAGTATTGGCGGGAAATCTAAATCCCAAACATTACCTTTTCTGTTGACCTTTGAAATCTTCAATCACAACGTGGATAATTGTTTAGTAGATTCTGGGGCTTCCTTGAATGTAATGCCTCTATCTATTTGCAGAAAGATCAATGGGAAGCCAATTCCATCTCCAGCCCAGATTATTCAGCTAGATAGAACTGTTGTTAAAGTAATTGGGGAAATGAAATATGTGCTTATTAGATTCTCTGTTGACTCTAGAGTGTGTCAATTCATAGATATAATGGTAATTGATATCCCGAAAGCTTATGGTTTGATCTTGAGTAGGGACTGGTCTACAAAACTAGATGATTATTTTGCAACAGATTGGTCTCACTTATGGTTACCATACCAAAATAGGAAAAATCAGATCAAAGTACTATGAGAACCACACATGAAGCAGAGTGTGACTCAGCTAGAAGAAACAAATGAAGCTTTATCTTTTTCATCTTTGGTCTTGGCGAATTGTTTCTTGGAAATTGAATCGAGAAATTATCAATCAGAATATATCAGCAATTAATCAGACAAACAGTCCAATCTCCTTCAGTTTTCTCGGACTGACAATATCGACTTTAACATAGTTAACTTAGTTACTGACATAGATGTTTCAGATGCTAACTTAGTTAGATCAAAGAATATTTTTTGGGTGTTGTACTTTGACGGTTCCAAAACTCAAGAAGGATTAGGAGCCGGTTGTGTTCTAATGGATCCCAAGAGGATCAAGCACTTTTTGTCTTGTAGATTAGAGTTCGATTGTACTAATAATACTGCTGAATATGAAGCTTTAGTCCATGGATTGAAGAAAGCCATCGGTTTGAATGTGAAATATCTAAAAGTCTTATGTGACTCGGAAATATTCATCAGACAGGTAAGAGACAAGATCCATTGTCTTTCACCACATCTGAAAGGATATCAGTCTGAGGTATGGGATCTGATTACAAACTTTGAAGCTTTTAATATAAAATCTATCCCCAGATTACAGAATGCTGCTACTGACTTATTAGCTACCTCTGCTTCTAGGTTAGTGCCTACTAATAATAAATGTTCTATTGAATTGGTTTTCAGACCTTCTGTTCCAAATAATATAACAAATTTCAGGGTGTTCGATGATGACAACCAAATCATTAGTTTCCTTACCAATGAAAACATGTTTCAAGAAGCTGTTATAGATGAAGAAAAACATGATGATGATCTACAAGATAAGGATGTAGTCAAAGGAAATTTCATTCCTAAAGGAGTGAGATCACTTGAAAGTTTGTTCGATCTACCAACCAAGTTCAAGAGACCAGCAAATGTGAAAACTCATAGTTCTACTATGCAGCATGAATTGATAAATCTAGGTACAGAAGCCGAGCCAAAATATGTCAATCTCGGTAGATGTTGTTCACCGGGTGAAAGAGGAAAATTCATCAAACTTTTTTGGAAATATAAAGATGTGTTCGCTTGGACATATGAAGATCTAAAAACATATGACACTCATATCATTTAGCATGTTATACCAATAAAATCAGGTGTTAAACCTTTTCAGCAGCAGCTAAGAAGGTTGCACCCTACTCTCGAGCCTTTAATTCAGATGGAATTAAAGAATTTTTTAGATGCTAAGATCATCTTTAAAGTCCAACATTTGGAATGGGTCACTAATCTAGTCCTTGTAAGAACAAAATCAGGAGAGATAAGACTATGTGTTGACTTCCAAAATTTGAACAGAGCTTCTGATAAAGATAACTATCCTGTCCCTTCAATGGAACAAATTCTCCAGATGGTATCAGGATCAGAACTCTTCTCCCTCCTGGATGGTTTCTCAAGTTACAATCAAGTATTAATAGTTGAAGAAGACCATCTTAAAACTACTTTCCGCACTAAGTGGGGAACGTTCACATACGGAAGAATGTCGTTCGGCTTAATAAATGCTGTAGCCACGTTCCAACGAGCGATGGAAATTGCCTTTCGAGGATTGTGTGGTCATTGTGTTGTGGTTTATCTAGATGATGTGACAGTTTTTTCACAGAAAAGGGAAGACCATGTTGTTCATTTAAAACAGATTTTCGACTCCTGCCGAAAATATGGTATTTCTTTGAACTCCAAGAAAAGTGTGTTTGTTGTTCTTGAAGGTAAACTTCTGGGTCATATCATTTCGAAAAAAGGAATTTCATTAGATCAAGAGAGAGTGCAGGTTATTAATAAAATTCCCATGCCCCATAACAAAAAATCTATGCAGTCATTTATGGGCACTATCAATTTTGTCCGAAGATTTGTCCCTAATTTCACTCAGACTGTTAAACCTTTGCAGCAAATGGTCAAGCAGAGCATACAGTTCAAATGGACAAACTTAGAAAAGGATGCATTTATACATATTGAAACAACCATAGCTAATGCCCCCTCTCTAAGAAGTCCAGATTTTGACAAAGATTTTATTTTATATACCTTTGCCTCAGATGACTCTCTCGCGGCTGTGCTCACACAAAAGGTAGAATTAGGAGATGAATACCGAATCTCTTTTATGAGAACTGGTTTGCAAGGTGTTGAACTGAACTAACCTGTTGTCGACAAACAAGCGTATGCCGTATTCAAAGCAGTAAAGCAGTTCAGACCATATATCCTTAAGAATAGAACTAAAGTTATAGTTCCCCACCCAGCTGTTAGATCCCTTTTCATTCAAAAGGAGTTGGGGGAAAGAAGGGGAAATTGGGTTATAGCTCTTTAAGAATATGATTTGGAATTTAAATCGGCCAGCATCATTAAAGGACAAGGCCTATGTAAATTGCTTACTGAACATCCAATTGATGAAGAACAAGATTGGAAAAATGAAGCCGAGTTGAATTCAGTCAAAGTATGTCCCATTTTCACAGATCCTGAATCATGGTATAGGGATTTAGTGCATTACTTGAAACAAGGATACTTACCAGAACATTGGAGTTCTAAGCAAAGAAGGGCACTCCGTTTGAAGTCAGCAGCTTATCAGATCATTGACGAAATACTTTTCAGAAAAATTATGATGGAGTTTTTCTCAGATGTTTAGAGAAGGAAGATGCAAATAAAGTAGTCAAGGAATTACATGATGGCCCTGCTGGTGGACATTATTCTGGGGATACAACAACTCACAAAATACTGAGAGCCGGATATTATTGACCCACCCTGTTCAAAGATTTTCATGCCTACACACGCAATTGTGATGTATGCCAAAGGAGTGCTGGTAAATTACCAAAAGCAGCAGGACCGCTGCAGCCAATTATCATCTCAAAACCTTTCGAACAATGGGGCATAGATGCCATTGGAGAGATAAAACTGAATTCCTCTCTCCAACACCGGTATATCCTGACAGCCATGGACTATTTTACAATATGGACAGAAGCTATCCCTTTGCGCAAACTCAATGAACATACAGTCATTAGTTTCTTAAAGGAGAACATTATAACCAGGTTTGGGGTTCCAATTTCCCTAGTCTTTGATAATGCAACTTATTTTTTGTCTATAAAAATAAATGAATTTGTTTATGAAAGAGGAATTAAATTACATTATTTAGCCAATTACTATCCCCAAGGAAATGGATTAGCTGAATCTTCAAACAAAAACCTCATCAAGATCCTTAAGAAAACTGTGATTGAAAACTGGTACACTGCTCTCCCAAATGCTTTATGGGCAGATAGAGTCACTCCAAAGAATGCTTTGGGGGTTTCTCCATATACCCTTGTCTACAGAAGAGAATCCATCCTCCCCCCTAACCTCTTACTCCCATCTTTGCAATTGTCCCAAGCCTCCCAAGGTACCAGTAGTCAAGTTTTACAGTCCAGAAGTGACACTTTACTGAAACTCGAAGAATCTCGACAGAAAGCCAAAGTCTAGTTCCACCAACACCAAGACATAGTGAAAAGATGGTTTGATGAAAGGAAGTCCGGTAAAAGGAATTTCGAAGTAGGTGACCTAGTTCTGAAATGGGATCATCCACACGAAGGAAAGGGAATGCAGACAAAGTTCCAACATCTATGGGTCGGCCCATATCTAATTTCCGAAAAGGTTTGCCCATCCACTTACAAGCTAAAAGACCTCCAGGGAGAGGAAGTAACCCTCCCCCTCAATGGCCTTGCCCTGAAAGAATACTTCACGTAGTCTCATTTGAGACCTTTTGTACATAAATAAATAGTTTCTTTGTTTCTTTTCTTTTTCTTTTCTTTCCCTTGTTTGTTGTTCTTTTTTTTTACAAACAGTTCAAGTCGTTTGGTCTATATAGATAGTTTTCCCCTTCCCATTTGTTTTTCTCTTTTCTTTACTTCATTTAATAAAGCTCACCTCAACTTTTGGCATAGTTGTAGGACACAACTCCGAGCAAAATCGAAGTCTTGAGAGACAAAATTTCAGACGTAAAGAAAATATAGTTCTGTGACTTTGCCTTTACTGATTGGCTTTTAGGAATGTAGAGATCTTTTCCTGTCTGGTTAAAATAACCCTAGTTAAATGACTAATGATGCGGTATTTCTCTCTCGCTATCTTAAGGCTCCACCCACTATAATATTGATGCCTGTCTCAAGGTTTTTTCTATTATGGACCCATGGAAAGGAAGCATGTTTCACAGGTGTATAGTATTTAAAATGATCCCATGCTACCAATAAAATCCCAAAGAGATTATATCAAGGAGCCTGATTTCCAGAATTTCTCGCCTCAATTAAAGCATGGATGAGATGAAGCAAGATCAAGTAATTTAGCCCAACCAAGGTTCTTCTTCGTCCGTGAAGCTTGATAATCAAATAAAATCTCTCGCTCACACAAAAGGACATTATGAATTGAAGAACCTAGATCAAAATATGGAAATTTTAAGCAAGTTGTTTCTGGAAGGCTCAAACAGCTAAAGCTGTCAATTTAAGAGACATCCAAAAGAGATGAAAATAGCATGGGAATGAGGAAAAAGAATATGCCCGCGATACATTATTATGATCTTGTTGAGTCCTCCTTTAGTTAAAACACCATAAAAACAGATCCTAAAAGAATTAACTCCATATCCCGGCCTTGGGAGAGTTTGAAAGAAGTAGAAGTCTTAGCCTCCTTTTCCCAAAAGACCAATATGATTAAGGGATCATTTCATTCTTAAAAGGTTGAAATGTAGGGCATTTTGTTACGCTTGAAGCTACTAATTAAAAGTCATTCTGATCATGACAAGATTTTGTTTCAGAGATCTGTGTTCACTAGCGAATCGCCAATTGTTGTTGCTGCAACATCCTTCCCTAAATTTTTGAATATGTTGGGGCCCCTCCTTCTACATTGTTTGCAACAAATGTTTCTCTTTTCTTTGAAGCTTATCCTACTCGATTTTGGAAAACTTCAACACTTGTTTTCCAAATAATTTTTTCATCCAAATTTTTCTAAAGAAAAATCACTTTAAGCCTTTGGCGCGAATTTTAAACATAACTCTGCCACTTTGGCACAAATATTAACCTTAACTCTACTGCTTCGGTGATAATCCTAACTGTAATTCAACCATTTTTTTGGCTTATTGCGCAGCTTTTAAACTTAACTTGTCCGCAAATCGTACAAAACCTAAAACTAATCCGGCCGCTTTCGGTGCACTCTAAGAACTCATTTTTGGACCCACCATGGCGCAAGTCTTAACACTATATTGGCCGCCTGTGGTGCAGTTGCTAACAACATCTCGGGTGCTTTGGCACATGATTTAACCCTAAAAGGGACGCCGATACGGAAACCTGTCGGATCTTTCCTCACTACTCTATGGCGCATCTTTCATTGGCGCACAGGTTGTGACCAAATCCTTCACCGATGCACAAATTTTATCCCCAAATTGGCCGACATTATAACCGCGCTTCGTCCTTTGACGTAACCCATGAGTTTAATTTTTGGTGCAATTCATCGTTGCACAATTTAAGACTAAGACGTCTACTACGGACGCAAAACTTAACAATAAGATTGTCTCTTTGGCGCAAAAGTCGATTTAGGCATATGTGTGAATACAGGGTTGGTGGGGTCATTAGTGTGGCCATGTGTCGTTTTAATTGCCTGTTTGCCTCGATCCCTATGCTCATCAATTCGCCAACCTATCACGTACGTGAATTTAATGCTTCCCCTATATGAGCGCATAGAACGGGGTTTTGGGAAATTCATGCCACCACTGCTGACGGAAGACATAGCTCACCATTGGATCTCTGTTTGGACCACTATTTGTCTCGGAATGCCTGCTAGCCACCAGGAGATACAACGAAATGGACAAGTAGGTGCTCTGCCCCTCCCCTTTTTATGTTATTTGAGATTCTTAGCTTTAATTATACTCCATTTTGATAGTTTTTGTTGCTATATATATGCCGAAAGAAACCTAGACACGTTAAGCGGGTAGTTTTCATTTGATACGATGAGAACACGAAGCCATTCTATACAAACCAGAGCTCGGAAGGCCCTATCCTCTCATGCACGTCTCGATGTTTTACCACTGTTGCTTACTCGACGTCCTAAGTAAGACTTCTCACGCTACAATCCCATTGATAAGAAAAACACTCCCCGAAATTTCCGTTTATAGCTTGACGGCCATAGCCTGCTCGCATAGACCATGCTCCATGCCCAAACCTGTAGCTAACATCCCGAATAACAAAATTGTTTGTACCAAATCCAGGTTTTAGAGCCAAAATCGCCACAAAATGTATAAAGAAAGCCTCTTGGCCCGCACTAGTAGCACCATGACTAACTCTGCATTCGTTTGTAAAAGCTTGCGATAGTAGAACGATAGCTGTATCGTAAACTAGTTAATTGTTTTCAAAATAGCTTTCCTATCATGAAAATGCACATTCCAGAAATTTTATGGCTTCTCTGCTAATGTTTGGAAAATCATTTAGTTAAAATCCAATTCTGTCATGTCTTTCACAATCTGTAGGAAGTATTGCATTCAATAATTGCTAAATTTCTACATACTCCTTATTTGTCCTACCTGGCTCATCGCAGGTTGGACATGCATAGAAATTCAGCAAGGAAGAAGGTCGTGCAAAAGGTTGAGTCAGATTTGGACGTAGAAATCCTGCTGAATAACTCACTTGAAACCATGTTCACTGATACACAAGCTACCACTAATCTACCCCCAGGAAGCTCTGCCCCAGAGTTTCAGTGGGGTGACTTATATAGATTTATCAGAGATCAAGGCGACTCTCAAAACCCCATAGAGGATGCTATGGTATATGCAAATATCAGAAGGTCCTGTCTCCATAAGGTAGCAACTCGTCCTGAGTTATTCCCATGTTCTGAAGTGCTTGGCTGGCTGATCCCTCATGTCAAGACTGACACCAGGTTTATAAATGATAAGAATGGAATGAACCTAGCATGTTTTTATCCTGAGCATATCACGGCTAACTACAGATTGCCCCTATCTAAGGCCTGGTTAGATAATGAATGGATAATAGAACATCTTATGGACCCACTGGACACTGCCAGGAAAATGATGATAGTCGACAGGCAGATAAGGAGGAATACTAATGAGTATTAGAGAAACCTCCTAAAGACTCCTTATAGACTCATCATTCTGATGTTGAGCTGGATCATTGGTATGCCAAATGGCAATATCTTTAAGCTCGGATGGGTAGTAGTAATATTCCATATAGCTATGCATGGTACCATCTTTAATTGGGCTGATATAATTTCAAACAGCTTGGTCTCACAGCTAAATGCTGCTCAAGGAGGAGTGACTCAGAAGAAAGCGGAACTCTTTATATCCTCATACTTGATAGACTGCCTACTGAGCAAACACACCTTCCCTGACTTGGGTTCCTCATGGAACAAAAAAGAGAAACCTCTCTTCATGGCCTATCAACTCACATGGGCAAGCAAGTATGTGGGCTATTACAAGCAGGTTTGCGAGAAATTCATCATGCCTCTATACCAACTTATTTTTGTAAAGGAACCAGATTGCATGTCAGAGAACGCCATGCCCATTATCAAAGCGTTTGGCAATTATTACCATGGTATAGAAGGTACCTATATCCGAATGAGTGGAGGATCCGTAGCTCCCTTTTTGCTTCCTAGATATGCTACAGATTTTGTGATACACAAGGAAGCCATAAGGCAACTCTTCAGCGTTGGTGGAATCAACAGAGTTCTCACTGAAAGGAAGAAAGGGATATATCCACCAATGTGTTTCACTATTGGCGCATATAGTGTCTCGAGGGTGTTAGGATATTTAGACACTTAGGAGTTAGTTAAGATCAACTTGTGTAATATATCCGTTAGGGATAGTGTATTTCTTTAGTATGCATTAGTATGCATTTGTAAATACTTAATCCGACGGTCACGATATGTTTTCGACATAGAGTGATCCGACAGCTCAACTTCTCTTAGATCAAACCTAACCTTGATCCATGGCTTAACACCCGATTGGTCCATGATCTCTATTTAAAGAGCATGGAGGGTCATTGTTTCGTTGATCGATTATGAGAAGCTCATTTGTAACTTTCTTTCTTTGCATAATAAATTGTCTCGTAGAAGCTATTTGGCTGGGGCCGTGGAGTGTTTCCCTCAAGAGGGTTTAAACCACGTCAAAACATCGATGTGTTGATCTGTGATCTATTTGTGTGAAGTGGTTTCTCTTGGTGTTCGGTCCTTTGGTAGTACCCTGTGTACCCGAACATGGTATCACAGCTTTTATGAAGTGTCGCGTTCGGTTATGATCTAGATCTTGAACTGTTGTTGCTGAAACTCGTAAGGGTTTCTAGTTCTAGTATTTCTATGCATTTCTGAGATGTGGGAGGTGTTCCATTGCATCCAGAGCATCGTTTCCATTGGGAAATAGTTTTCGTTTGATCGAAAATGGTTTCTGGTTGCTCCAGAAACGCGTATTTCATCAGATCTGAAGGTATAATGTTACAGTGACGCATTTTTTTATTTTGTTTTTTAAAAGAAAAATCTCATATTTCATCTTTTTTTACGGTTAGATTTTTTTTGGGTTCGGATTGTTGCTTTTCCGTCTACGTATGCTCTTTTCCGTGCACCTTGAGCGATCTCGGCAAATCAGAAACAGAAAGGGAAAGGGTTTTTCTCGACTGCGTATGCTCTTTGCCGTGCACCTTGCGCGATCTCGGCAAATCAGAAACAGAGAGAAAACTTAGACTTTCCAGGTAAGCTAACAAGATCTAACTCCATAAGTGTGGAAAAGTTTTTTTGTTTCGATTTGTGGTTTGTTTTGCAGAAAAAAGGGCAAGCATGCAAACCGAACAAGAAGAGTAAAAAAAAAAAAAAACCCTTCCTCATTCCCATATTTTACATACCTTTTAATCTAGCTCACTTGGTTCAAAGTTGCTTTATTCCTTAATAGGTCTTGAGTTCAAGTCTTATGAAGTTACTTTTAAAAGAAAAAGTGCATGCAATTTCTAATTTCAAGTTACTTTATTGTAAAATGCATTTCACTTAAATAATAAAAAATAAAAATACAAGTGAGTTACTTAAGTTTTTTTATTGTTGCACTATTTAAAAGTAATATCATTGTAAAAGTGAAATCACTTATTTTACAAAAGTGGTTCACTTAAAGCAAATTTCTTGTAAAGTGATTGTCAAAAGGTTCATCTTGGGAAGAGGGGGGTTCTTTTTTTTTGCTGGACA
Organism: Larix kaempferi; assembly: GCA_027924585.1. Classification (NCBI taxonomy): domain Eukaryota; kingdom Viridiplantae; phylum Streptophyta; class Pinopsida; order Pinales; family Pinaceae; genus Larix; species Larix kaempferi. The sequence continues at coordinate 1,687,047 of BSBM01000005.1, read as the reverse complement.
ATCTCTAGCTGCCACGTCACTATTGGGGACATCTTCAACAGTTTCTTTGTTCAAGCATAACTTCATCATACATAGTCAGTTTTCAGTGCCATTTTTTTTTAAACCGCCTATTTTTTCGAGCTCTTCACATCCATACTATTGGTTTCTTCTTTTACAGCCATTAATTTACAAATATGGCCACCCATTGTGATATTCTACTTAACAGTTCCAGCTATTTCTCGTGGAAATCTCGTATGGAGGATGTTCTACGAAGTAGGGGACTTTTCAGAATTACCACAGGGAAAGAAAAAGAACCCACTGATGATGATAAGAAAATAAAATGGGCAAATAGATGTGATGAAGCTTGTGGATTGATTGGGATGCCAATCTCTATTGATTTGTGATTCCACATATCTGGAATTGATGAACCTAATGCTGCTTGGGACAAGTTGGAATCTGTGTTTGGTAAACACAATGAAATTCGAGGTCACCAACTCGAAAATGAGTTGATTTCTTTAAATCCAAGTGACTTTTCATGCATTCAAGATTATTTATCTAAGTACAAAACTCTTAAGCTCTTATGTGCAGAATGCAAGATTGAGAGGGAAGACAAACAATGCATTTATCATATTCTTTCCAAACTTGGACCTGCATATTCTGTTTTTGTATCTACATTTTACTCCATGAAAGTATCCTTGAATGCAGCTAGCTATCAAGAGCCTAGTCTTGAATCCTTTTGTGATTCCTTGATTAGGGAACAAGATAAACTCATTCATCTTGGGTTAATCAACAATGTAGATACATCTGGGAAAGCCTTATTGTCCCAACAGAAAGAAAAGTCCAAGCCTCCCAAGAAACAAAATTTTCGCAATAATAAGTCAAACAAGGGTCCAAAACCCTCTCAGTCAACTCCTTCTTTAAAAAATGACAAAGGATCCAAGCCAAAAGGCAAGAAGACTGAGCGTCATTGCAACTATTGTGGGAAAGACAATCATGATGAATCTAAGTGTTTCAAGAAGATGGAAGCCTTGGAAGCAGCAATGAAGAAGCACTACATCAACCTAGATTCGCCTTCAGAATCTGCCTCTCATGGACATGCACTTTGTGCTTCTGGTTATTCTTATAATGCATCTTCTTCTTCTTCTACTTCAAATGAATGGCTCATTGATTCTGGTGCATCTTATCATATGGCTAAGGATCAAGCCATCTTTTCTACTATGCATGAATGTAACACCAAACAAATATTTGTTGGTGATGATAGATCTCTAAGTGTTGTAGGAGCTGGAATAGTTCTAGTAGATAATGGTCATTTTAGTGATGTACTATGTGTTCCAAAAATTTCCTGCAATTTTTTATCAGTCTATCATATCACTCATTCTGGTGAAGGTAAAACTGTGACCTTTACACCTCACCAAGTTGTAATCAAGGATTTTAAATATCCTCAACAGGTCCTAGCTACCAGAATTGTTGATGATATTACCAGGTTGTACAAGTTTAACAACTTTGGGTCATCACCTTTCCCTTCGGTTTTTGTTGCTCATAGTGATAACTTGAGCAAACTTTGGCATGAGCGATTTGGTCACTTAAATTATCGCTCATTGCAACAACTATGTAAAGAAAATATGGTGACAGGTCTTCCGATGGTATCTTGCAGAGATGGTGTTTGCTCCGGTTGTGTACTCGGAAAACATCATCGGGATAGTTTTGACAAATGTGCCTCTTGGAAAGCCTCGGTTCCCTTGGAGCTTGTGCATAGTGACTTGTGTGGTCCTCTTCCATCTACTTCCTTTTCTGGTTTCAAATATTTCTTAACTTTCATTGATGATTACACCAGACGCACTTGGGTTTATTTCCTAAAACTTAAGAGCAAAGTATTTAACATGTTCTTGGCCTACAAGGCCCTTGTTGAAAAACAATCTGGTCATCAAATTATTAAGTTAAGATCTGACAATGAAGGAGAATATGTTAACAAACAGTTCACTACTTTCTGCACTGAACAAGGCATCCAACAACAGCACACTGTTCCATATACACCACAACAAAATGGTGTAGCTGAGCGGAAGAACCGCACTTTAAAAGAAATGGCTAATTGTATGATCCAATCTAAGGGATTAAGTCTTCAATTTTGGGCTGAAGCCATTAATTGTGCAAATTACATAGTTAATCGCACCCCCACTAAAGAATTACAAGGTATAACACCAGAAGAAGCATGGAGTAAAACGAAACCTGATGTAAGTCACTTCCGCGTGTTTGGTAGTGAAGCATGGGCTCACATTTCAGATGAAAAACGGAAAGCATTGCAGCCTAAAAGTGAAAAGTGCATATTTGTTGGATATTCTGAAGATGTAAAAGGTTATAGACTTCTTCAGCCACATTTTCATGATATAATCATTAGAAGAGATGTTAAATTTGATGAAAATATCTTGGCCTACGAGCCTAACTCAGCGATTGTGCCATCTTTGGCCTGCAAGCCTGATTCAGCATTTGTGCCTTCTTATTCTTCTTCCAACTTCCTTGACAGGTTTCCAACTCCAGTTTCTGATGATGGCAGTGAGGATGAAAATCCACCTCCGCCTGCTCATGTTCCTCCAGTTGCACCAGCACAAGTGCCTCCTCGATGGGTCTGTTCAACATGTGAAGCAGCTGGTGATCTTGCCGGTGATCCTAGAGATCAACGTCGAACACGTTCTCAGTTTCAGCGAGCCTCTTCTCTTTTGGCTCAAGTTTCCAAGAATCATGATCCATAAACTTTTGCAGAAGCTTCAGGGAATCCAGATTGGGATGTAGCCATGGATGAAGAATATAGTTCCTTAATGGCGAACGATACTTGGGATCTTGTACCTCTTCCAAAAGGAGGAAAACTTGTCAGATGTAAATGGGTCTACAGAACTAAGTATGCATCAGATGGAAGTGTTGAAAGACTTAAGGCAAGGTTAGTTGCCAAAGGTTTTTCCCAAGTTGAAGGGATTGACTACAATGAAACCTTTGCTCCCGTCACAAAAATGAACTCCATCCGCCTTGTTCTTTCCCTTGCAGCCTTACACAACTGGGAAGTCCATCAAATGGATGTCAAGTCTTCCTTCTTACATGGTGATTTACAGGAAGAAATTTACATGGAACAACCTTCTGGCTATGTTCAAAATAACTCTAGCCTTGTCTGCCGCCTTAAGAAATCCTTATATGGCCTTAAGCAAGCTCCTAGAGATTGGTATGCCAAATTGGATAACTTTCTCTTTGACACTGATTTTTCTAGATGCAATTCTGACCCCAACGTCTATACCAAGAAAGTAGGAAACCATCTCATCATACTTGTTCTATATGTTGATGACCTTATTCTTACTGGTAGTGACCCTAAGCTTATAACCCATGTGAAATTCAGTCTTAAACAAAATTTTGAAATGTCAGACTTAGGACATTTACATTATTTTCTTAGTCTCCAAGTCCTACAAACCAAAGAAGGAATCTTTCTTTCTTAGTCTAAGTATGCTTGTGACCTTCTTCGTCGCTTTCACATGGAAGATTGTACACCAGCTCCTTCTCCCTTCCAGTCTGGATTCAAACTTTCTTCCACTTGTCCTTCACCTGAAGTAGATGCCACCTTGTATCATCAGCTTATTGGTAGTCTCTTATACTTGACTCATTCCCGTCCTGACCTTTCCTTTGCCGTTGGTTGTGTTGCCCGTTATATGCAGACACCTCATGAAAGTCACTAGAAAGCCGCTAAAATAATACTTCGATATATTCGAGGTACAGTTCAGTTTGGGATTCATTACAGTACAGGGGAGAAACCTTTGTTGGTTGGTTTCACTGATTCAGATTGGGCCGGCGATCCTGATGATCGAAAGTCTACTGCAGGTTATGTTTTCAGTCTGGGATCTGGACCTATTACTTGGGCTTGTAAGAAACAACAAGCTCTTTCTCTTTCTTCAACAGAGGCAGAATATCGAGCAACAGTTAATGCCAGTCAGGAAGCTTTATGGCTTCGACAGATCCTTTCAGAGTTTGGATTCAAGCAGCAGCAGCCTACTCCACTTTGGTGAGACAATAAAAGTGCCATCAAGCTTGCCAAAGATCCAATTCTACATCAACGCAGCAAACACATTGAGCTACATATGCACTTCATCAGAAATCTTGTTCATGATCGTGTTCTTGAAGTGCTCTTTTGCCCTACAGATGATCAAGTTGCAGACATCTTCACCAAGTCTCTTACAGAAGCAAAGTTTTCTAAACTTCGATCTATGTTAGGAGTTCAGGAACTTGTCATTAAGGGGGGATAGGCTCTAATGCCTCCTTCCTTCTCCTAATAGTGTCACTTTTGTAAATCCTTCAATCCTATCCCAAGTTGTTCTTAAGGGGGGATGTTAGGATATTTAGACACTTAGGAGTTAGTTAAGATTAACATGTGTTATATATCTGTTAGGGATAGTGTGTTTCTTTAGTATGCATTAGTATGCATTTGTAAATACTTAATCCGACGGTCACGATATGTTTCTGACATAGAGTGATTCGACGGCTCAACTTCTCTTAGATCAAACCTAACCTTGATCCGTGGCTTAACACCCGATTGGTCCATGATCTCTATTTAAAGAGCATGGAGGGTCATTGTTTAGTTGATCGATTATGAGAAGCTCATTTGTAACTTTCTTTCTTTGCATAATAAATTGTCCAGTAGAAGCTATTTGGCCGGGGCCGTGGAGTGTTTCCCTCAAGAGGGTTTAAACCACGTCAAAACATCGGTATGTTGATCTGTGATCTGTTTGTGTGAAGTGGTTGCTCTTGGTGTTCGGTCCTTTGGTAGAACCCTGTGTACCCGAACAGAGGGCTAGGGAAGGAGAAAACTATGTTCAAGATTTAGACATCTTCCATTTTGGTACAAAGTTTTTCAGAAGGCATGACCCTTGTGGTAAAGTTTCCTAACATATTATTGATGTCAAAACCAGCTTTGAGTACGCCCATCTTATGGACCAAGATGAAGAGTTTTTCCGTAGTGCTCGAAACTTAATGGAATTAGGAAACTGCTACAAGAAGAAAGGTGGAAAGAGTTCTAATTCCAGGCCTGTCGGCCTAATCCAAAAAGAGCAGGAAGCATCAGTGTCCCAATCAGGAGATCCGATAGGAATAGAACAAGAGGAAGATGACAGGATATTATGGGAACAAACTATCAAACATCAGAAAGATCAAGAAGCAGCTAGGATTCAAAATGAACAAGTTGCCAAGTTTCAATAAGAAGAGGCAGCAAGAATCCAGAGAGAGCAGGCTATTCAATTGCAGTAGCAAGAAGAAGCTGCTAGAGTACGGAGGGAGCAGGAGAAAAAATATTTGGAAGATGAGGCTGCTAGAATCCAGAAGGAGGAGGAAGTAAGGGACCAAAGAGAAGAAGAAGATAGAATCCTCCAGGAACAAGCTAGTAAACTGCAAGAAGAAGAAGAAGAGAGGATCTTGTTGGAGGAGGGAGACAGATTACAAGCAGAATTAGCAGGGCTAGCTGAAAGACAAGAGAGGGAGTAGGCTGAAAGAACTCCTGAACAAAACCTGTCCAGTCCACAGGCTATGGATTTAGGTATGTCAGAGATAGAAGAACCAGGGATAGCTCATGAAGGGGTTGTTTCTACTGAAGAATTAGCACTAACCCCATACAACCCCAGAAAGCAACACCAAGTGGACAACCTGGATTCCGTCTATTTTCATGAACATAAGAAGGCTATTATTGACATAAGAGTAAGGAAAATGGAAATTGGGGAGGACTTATATAAATTCATAGTATCGGAGACCACACTAGTCCAAGGGACTAACATCGACCCTTCATTCCAAGCAGGATGCACTGTAGCTTCAGCCAAGGCGAGTAAAGCCAATATTGATCGGTTAATAGAAGAGGTAAAACATTCCATGGAGAAATGCTTCAAAATAAAAGCTGACAGGAAGAATGAGGTGTTTGAAGCAAATGAATTGAAAAGGAAATACAAAGAACTTGTAGAAGAGAAGTTAAGGATAACTTCGAAAGCTCTATGGCTTGAGAATGAGAAGAATTCACTGGAGATGTAGCTGGCTATTTCAAAGGACGAACAAAAGAACTTAAAAAACTCGTATATCAGAGTTGGATGAACTCGAGGCCAACAAGGCTCAACAGACTCATATCTTCAAACCTCAGTTTGAAAGGTTAATACAGGAAGATGAGGAGTTAGTGAAACAACTCAAAGAGATAACATAAAATAGGCAGGATCTGTCCACCTTTTGTAAGCAGGCCAGTGATATGCAGGGGAAGATACATCAATTACTGGTATCCATTTCTGAAGAAATTTGTGGGATGAAGGAAATGATCGCAAAGATGACAACCATTAAGATTGAAGCACTTTAGATTAAAGACAAGTTTGCTCAATGTGCAGTCCAGATTAAGGAACAGTCGGAATGGAGAAAAGGAAAGTCAAATTTTCCCCAAATCTACGTGTTTTAACCGATGAGGAGCTGGATATAGATATAGGATTCTTGGAATTTTGCATAGATTATGGCGATAGATTAAGTATTGAAATCCGAAAGACAATAAAAAAGTGCTATGTTATCTATTCCAAGATCCGAGAGGCTCATGACACATGTTAGATGCCTCTACCATGGAGAATTTATGAATTTCCTGAGAGAGACCAACGCATGAAGGAGATGGAAGATAATCTAAACGTAAAATTGGATTATTTGAAGAAGATAGAAGCTATAGACCCACAAGACCTCCATCAATTCATTGGGAAAATTGTTGTCGAAACTTACCTTCTAGAAATCTGTGCACAAAGGACTGTAACAGGGACAACAACTATCAAATCAGATTTGCGCAAACATAAGATAGCGCGGAATGTAACAATCTAATTGAGAGGGAAAACCATTTCGAGAGAAATTTGATAGTGGGAAAGCTATATTGAACAAGAGGATAAATCAACACCATCAAGCGAGCCTATGGGAGCAAGTGAGCCTATTAAAGAAAGCGAGTTGATAGGAGAAGAGAAACCCAAAGAATCAGCAAAGACAACTGGGCCTTAATTTGTCTTATTATACTATAGGAAAATGAGCTAGAAAGTTTTCATATGTAAATACATTAAGAGACAACTGTCTTTTATTTTGTCTTTTGTAAGGAGTTCCCCATGAATTGTTCAGCTTTGTAATTACATACTAAAAGACAAATTAGAGGTTTCCAGAACTTTAGGGTACAGTTGTCAGCTCAAGGAGCAATTTCTGAAACTATATAGAGAGAGATAAGAGAAGGAACAAAGACTTTTGGCAGGTGAATGAAGTTTCTTCCTTCTACGTGAATTATTTTTCTACTTGCTCCAAGAACTTGATTTTGCCTAATGAAAGTCTGGGAGAAGGCGTTTTTTCCTAGGAAATGTGTCAAATGCGTGCTGGATTATTCCTGTATCATCTGCATCTTGCTGTGAGATCGTTCTTTACTATCATTAATTGTTTCTATGTGATGGATGCTCTTACATTTTCCTGTGCAAATATGTTCATCTCAAATGAGTAATGGAATGCATTAAATGAATTAAAGCTATCTTTAATATCTTTCATATTCTTCTGTAAGTACATCTTTATGATTAAATGGATATCTATATAATCTTTAGGTGTTTCTTGCAGTTTATTACTCATCTTTACAGTTTGCTCCTTGAAAGGATAGGTTAAGTTTGCTTATACAGTTTTAGATTAATTTAGATTAGCTACTTGCATTTATCTTAGGGCACTTGCATTTCATCTTAAAATAAAATACATAAACGATGGATCGGGCCACAACTGGTGTAAAGAACCAAAATCTTTAAATCTTACGATAGCCGGAACCGTTAACTGGATGGATTCCCTACATCAAACGGTGGACAATCTAATTGGGACTGTTTACCGGGGAGAATCCCTTGCTGATTGATGCTACGATTTTTGAGGCATCAACAAGACTCTCATATTAGGCTTACCAATAGAGTGGATGAGTTATTATGGGCTCAAAGTCCAAATGGTGGGTCATACTCCCCCATGCTTGGTTACCAAGTCTTGAAATAAGAGCAAGAACACCCTCCATATAGGTTGCGGCATTCTATTATCTCGCTGTTAAAATGTCCTTTAAAGTGCATAATTTTCCTATGGTTGGTCTTATCCAATAAAGTGCCATTATTGGATTTTCTGATGAAGAAAATTTGGGCAAGTCGAAGAGATGCGGTCTCTGTTAGGTAAACAATGAAAGCATAGATCACTTATTTCTAATGTGTAGCTACTTAAGAAAAGTTTGGGATCATCTATAATACCTAAAGGACATACTATTTGAATGGGAAGGTGAGACCATAATGCAAGCTTTTCACCATTGGATCTCTAATCCTGTAAACAATATGTTCATTGTCCTTCCAGTTATCATCATTTCGTGCATCGAGACCTCTAGGAATCAATATTTTTTAGGATAAAAAGACCCCTTCCCATATTTGTGCATCAAAGGGTTGACGAGCTTTTTAATTCCATTTTAATTAAATTGAAATGGAAAGTTGTGCATAAATTATCAACCCAAGGCCACAGAGGCTTATGAGCTACCAGAAAAAGTATATGCAAGACACTGTAATTTGGATTATTTGAACACAGACGAGATTGATGAATTACTGAACTGAAATTAAGATGCAACTATTGGTGAATAAACTCCTAGAAAATTTCCAATTACAGAAAGAATCTTGCAATCAAACCAAAGCGCTTAACTATCAACTTTAAGAAATGTTCTGCTACACTGTAAACATTCTGCTATGCTACGGAAAGTAATCAACATTTAACAACACCCTGTTACACTACAAAAAACAATAATCATCTAAATCTAATTTAGCAAACTAAGAAATTTCTACAGAAACAATTCGATAAACCACAATTAAAATGAGAAATTGGACAAACTACTTTAATTATACAATCTTCTTCTACTAGCAACAGAATCCCAATAATGAGCTTAATGCATCCATTCACCACAGAAGCAATTCTAAATCAATGTTCATCATCCATATATTCCCCTGTATTCATTAATGAAATAAGAATGACTATGCAATCCTAGTCATATCACTACTTAAAACATTCACACTCAGCTATGCTCATCACACCAAATTTGAATACTAAATCATTAAATCAATCAACACTGCATATTAAATTCATCAACATTAAGACATGCATAAAGGAAAGAAATCCTAACTATAACAGCACCTATCACAGAAGGGGGCCCTGCCTTCGGCAATAGGAGCTGAACAACCACTCACTCACACAAAATTGATCAACACATTCGAATCAGGTAAAGATAAGTTTTATATAAAAAAAAGTCAGATAGCAGTGTTCAATAGATCTTATGCAAATTGGTGGCTAACCCTTCTAAAAGAGTTTCAATGTTTTTACACATCAATGCTCATGAGAGAAATATGAAAGATCGTGCAGTTACAACGGATTTCCCAATAATGCCTATCTACGGATCCTCAGAGAAATCTCATCAGCCATTCTAGGAGTCTGTATCATGGAAGGTGAAGATGATCCCAGAAATATCAGAGCGGTCAACTACGATTCATCATAGACCCGAAATACTGAGTTAATTACAAAATGTCATATCCTTGGATCAATTGCATCATCATCTATATGCTGGATAGGTGACCAAAGTGATGTAAGAAATACATCAGCTGGACACCTATCTGTTATATAGCTCGAGACTGGGATGCATGTCCTCCAGTTCCCATAATTCCTTCATTCTGCAACCTATAGGTAAAATGATATTGAGCCTGAAACACCACTCCTTTAGTGGGAAATAAATAGCATCATAACTCTATCCAAATCATCAGCAATTGGCAAATAACAAAGAGAACGAGATCAATCCTTACCAAGGCCAAAATATACCAAATGTGAGCAAGAGAGCAAGTGGTAATACCAAATCAGGTAAAAAAGGTTCATAAACAAGGCAGAATAAGAGAACAAAAAGAGTCATATGCACAGCCCATCATTTCCCCCCAACAAAAAGGTTTGCATGTCCTCATGCAAACTAAGAATGTGATCCACTAACCGAGGTGCTTGGAGAGTTGTTTAGGCACTCATCACTCCACTTATAGGAAGAATAGTCACCTTCTGCTATACTGAAAAACCTCTCTGTTCACTAACAACCTTGAAAAATCCACTGTCCTCTCCATCCACCACAGGGCACCAAAGTATAGGGAAGTGAAATCGGACGTCGATCCAGTTGGCTTTATGCGTACTCAGGAAGTCAAAGTAGACTTGTATTCTGTCTAAGGCTCGCTCAAACATTCTAACAAAGAAAGTATATTTCCTTTCAAGTCCAACCTCAAAGCATTAATCCTTCTTCGTAGATAGAGAAACACCTCCAACCTATGAAAGGGAATCCAATTCCTGCATTCGTGAACAAATTTAAGTTGGGTGGTCTCTGGGAGAGTAACGAATGCTTGGTCTTGCATAACTTGGTTCCTGGTTGTGAATAATTTTTCAACTGAAGGTGAACCTCTCACCCAAAGAGCATATTCCCATTCAATGTTTTCTAGGCAATTGCAGCCTGGTTCCATCTCAAATGATTTCTCATGAAAGACATGAATGCCCTCAGTTGTACTTCCCCTACATGAGGGTTTGGGTCCCAATCCTCATAGTCTCTCATAACTAGATTATGCATATATAATTCGCATAAAAAATTTTGTTCTTCATCGTTACTACTGGAAAAAGTAGCAATAAACTGCTCTTTTGTCTCAATATGATAATCATACCCCATGGTCACCATTGAAAACATAAAAGATATGATTTGTTCCTTGAGAAATACAGAGTAAAGATTCGAAGGGGGTCTTAGATTCCTCATGTAGTGAGCCAGATAATTCATATATTCTTTTTCAAATTTCAATTTCTTCACTTCTTGACTAAGCCTCCTCATGGCCATGGCATAATCATGTCTCTGTAGATGCTCTGTAATTGTTTCCTGCTCTTTCCCTTTCCTCTGATCGTTGGCCAATTTTAGTTGCTCTTCCAGGTCTCCTACTATCTCCTGTAGCTGAGCTACCATTTCTTCAAGGATCTTTATTTGGACTTCATCTGAATGGATATCTTCATGCATCTCTTGATTTTCTGCTTCTTGTGCTTCAAAACCCTCCTCGGATTCTATATCTTTTATTTGCACGCTAGCCTCTGCCCCTTCATCACTGAATGTATCCCTGAAATATTCCCTTTGTTCGTCTTCCAATGCCATGGCCTCCAATAGGGTATCCATCTTATATCCCTCCATCCTCTGAATTTGCTCTTGCGGGGCCACCATTTCTTCTGTTTTCTTCTGATAAGAACCTTTCAAATCCCAGTAATCTTTCTTCAACTTACCATATTCTCTTCGGTATTTGCACAACAAAAAATGTTGAAATCTCCTTAGCCTATTACCTCGTGTCCCTTTGAATATAGTCGTCCATCGTTTTTCTTTCTTCTGCTTTTCTTCTACATTCTGCAACCCAAATTTATTCTCCCAGTTTTTACTAGTGCTCTCTGACATGATGAATAATTCCTGTTCTTCCTCAAATTCATTTTTCTGGCTAAGCAATTTTTCCTGGTCTTGTCACTCTTCCCGAGCCCTTGATCTTGTCTAGGTATGGGGTCCTTCTATCGAACTGGTTGGGGTTTCATCTTGCAGGCTTCTCCTGCTTCTCGCATGAACTGTTTCTGGGATATTTTCCAATGTTTTCCTTTTCTTCCTCCCTATATGCCTGGTGCTCAAGGATATGCCCACGAATGATTCCCATGTCTGGTTCTGCTTCTGTAGGGAATCTTCCACCAATAATCTAATCAAACCATGATATGCCAGACTTGTGCCTAGATTATTACTGCCCTTAACCATTTTTCTCATTAATTCTAAGGATTTCCACAGAAAATATGGCATATTGATGTATTTATGGTGCCTTAAGTGGTTCAGAACTTTAAAGTGATAAGAAAATATTAGACTGAATCAACCTTTACATATGATGAATTTACATACGCAGAGCACCACCTCGCCCCATGGAATTGGAAATGAAGCTCGTTTTGTCCCCTTTTCTGTTCCTTGCACTAGTTCACCAGATTTCAAAAATGTGTTGATAAGAGGCTTTATTGACACACGTCTCTCGAACCATTTTTCACATATCTGTGGTAATCCACAGACCCTTGCAATTGTCAGCTCATCCGCTTGAATTTTCAATCCTCGCACTTCTGCAACTTCGCTGCCATAGGTGAGCGCAAATTCCATTGCAATCGCAACATCTCCCTTCTTTATTTTATCAAAATAATCCATCATCCCGCCTGTTGAAAAACTGTTTTCACATCTCTGTTTCCATAGAACATATCTATGTTTTCAGGTTCACTACGGATTTCTCCCCTCATTGCGCTTCGTTCCTTATTTCTCTCCAGATGCTTACAGTGCTTCACATTTCCTTTCGGTTTTTCGAAGAAAAGGATGGAATTGGATTATCCATAGGTGGGTTATCAATAATGATCTTACTAGAAGCTCGTAGGTGGTGGAATTATTATCAGGCAAGCAATTGGCTTAATAGAGTTTAGAGGTACCTCTAAATTCTCCCCCCGCAAACCAATTCAGCACACGACCTTGTGTGGCACTAATTGGCTTAATAAATCATGATCCTTCCTTTTGTACCTATCAAAAGTGAATGAAGGATGGTTACGTACCTGCCTTACTTGATAAGAGATGCATGGAGTGCATTAGCTGGTTGGTTGTGGTGATGAGAAAAAGAATGGAAGGTTCGCCACTCTGTGCGCTGATGGGTGTAATAAGCTACGATCATTCTACTTTGTGGCTGACAAGTTGCAACGATGTTTCGGTATTGAGTCCTGTCATGTAGGATTTGATATGACTTGGGTTAGCTGCTGAACAGGATCCGCGATGCTGCAAATCAATGCTATGTGATCCCTTTTATCCATTTTTCGACGACGTAAAATGATGATGGGCCCATATAGGTAAGAAAGATGCCACCATGTGGATGTGACGTGGAAGGTAGCTGAAAATGTGACTGTTAAAGTGCTGGTGAAGTCAGAAAAGGATCCGGTAACATTATGTGAAATGATTTTGTGGTGTTGTAGAAAGGTATGGGGAATGGATAAGGGGTTCTGTAATGGACAAAACATGTTCTGTAATGGAGCAGAACATGTTCTGTAATGAAGCGGAAATGGGTTCTATAATGGAACAGAACATGTTCTGTAATGGAGTGGAAAGGGGTTCTGCAATGGAGCGGAACATGTTCTGTAATGGAGCGGAAAGGGGTTCTACAATGGAATGAAAATGGTTCCCATAGTGCTGCAGATGAAATAGTGGAAAAAAACTGTGTAAAATAATCTAAAGAGTAGTTATCCAAGACAGCAGGGCCATCAATAGGTGAGTGATATCAGGGGGAAGGATGGAATGAATGGGATAAGAAGGGGGATTATGATAGAATGTCCCTGCAAAGAGTCCACAGATAGACTTATTAGTATCAAAATAAAATTTATTTTTTCTTTTTTTTAAAGGGATGTGTCCAAGGAGGATTTTCACAGTCCATTTTTTTTTTTTGTAGGGTTGTGTCCAAGGAGGATTTTCATAGTCCTTTTTTTTTAAATTCTTGAGAGGTCGAGATGGTAATCTCGAAGTATTTAGTACACCAGTAGGAAACAATATTGCGGATGAACGCCTCTTTGGACAATGGTTTCTTATATGGCCTGAGTCGGTGACCATTGGCCATAAGAAGCGTTCCCTCACCATTAATGGTTCTGAGTCGTACTGTACCATTATCAAAAACTGTTTCGCTCTCATATGGTCCCAACAAATAAGTGTGAAGTTTCCCTTTGAAATTTTTGAACCCAGAGTCGTAGAGAAGAGCCCAGTCACCCTCTTCAAAATACTTAGTTTTGATGAATTGATCATGCCACTTGGTTCGTTGTTGCTGCAAAATGGCTATATGTTCTATGGCATCCAGCTGCAATTCATCAAGCTCATTAAGCTGTTGCAGGCGGTATGTTGGGCCTGTGATAAATCCATGCCTTATTGAAATGCAGTTCTTAATGTTTTAATCCCAACTTCTATTGGCAGGGTGACTTGCTTGACATAAACTAATTGATAAGGAGTCAAACCTGTGGTACTTCTCCATGTTGTTTTGTAGGCCCATAAGGCTTCAGTTAGCCTATCATCCCAATCCCTTTTATGAAGTTGAACAGTCTTTGTGAGAACCAATTCCAGAATTCTGTTTGTACCTTCAACTTTCCCATTAGCCTATGGGTGATATGGTGAAGTTATTATGTGCTTGATGTGGTACTGTGTTGTAAGATATTTGATGAGTTTAGATGTAAATTGCGAGCCTCCATCAGTAACAATTTCCCTTGGGACTCCAAACCTTGTGAAAATATCTGCATATAGAAAGTCTGAAACTACCTACTCTGTTTCCCTTGGAAGCACCTTCGCCTCCACCCATTTAGTCATATAATATGTGCACACTAGGATATATGATTTCTGCCTGGATGGGGGTTTGATAGGACCAAAAAAATCCAATGCCCATTTCTCAAATGGTTCCACTACAAGCTGAGCTTGAAGTGGCATTTCATCTGACTATAGTGGTTGGCCCATTCTTTGACAACTATCACAGCTTCGGACCTACTCTCGGGCATCTTTAAATATTGTAGGCCAATAATAGCCTAGTTGTAGGATTTTGTGGGTTGTTTGTTTGTCAACAAAGTGCCCCCCACATGGACCATCATGACAGGTTCTCAGTATTGTGTAAATTTCATCTTCACGAACACATCGACGGATCACCAAGTCCGGTCCTGTATAAAACAAATAGCCATCAATCCATGAAAATCTGCTATTGCACTACACAATCCTTTTCTTCTCTTTTGATGTCATGTGCCCCGAAATTTTTCTTGCAACCAAATAATTTGCTACATCTGCAAACCAAGGAACATTAGTAGAAATAGCAATCAAATGTTCATCTGGGAAAGCATCATCCACCAGTTGAGGTTCCTCATTACTATTTATTCTTGAAATAAAGTCAGCAACCACATTAGTTTTACCAGGCCTGCCATTATTGAAATGTCAAATTCCTATAGCAACAATAGCCACTGAGTGACTCTGCCATTTGTGATGGGTTTGTTCATGAGGTATTTGATAGCAGAGTGGTCAGTGTGGACAATCACTAGGTATCCTGTAATGTAATGGCGAAATTTATTTATGGCATAAATGATAGCCAGGAATTCTTTTTCGGTCATTGTATAATTAAGTTCAGCAATAGTCAGATTTTTACTAATAAAATATATGGCATAGGGTTTCTGATCTTACTGTTGGCCTAGGACTCCTCCTATGGTGGTATTAGAGGCATCTGTGGAGATTGCTATGAATATTAAATGATGTATTAAATTAAGCATTAAATTATTAATTAGTTAATTGAAGGGACGTAACCCTTCCTTAAGCATGCTCAAACCTTATCAAAGGCGAGCTATTGTAATACATTAATCATCTTATCAATTCAATAATATATCTTTTATTCAAATATGGATCACGTGTCCTAGGTTTTCTATTGCATTTGGTATCAGAGCCTGTTCGGCTCTCGGCACATTTTTGCTCGAGTATTCACATTCATTGGACCCTCTCATCTCCACACCACCGCTCTACATCCCCCCGCTGCCGATCCACCTTCCCCCGTCTCCTCCATGCTCTTCCCAAGCACTCCGTCCCAACTCTCTCACTATACGTCACCTCCATTCTGCCCATCTCCTCTCAACCCACATCCCTTCATGAGTCCTCTTTACCTTGCAACCACTCCATTCCATTTGGAGCTTGCACTAACACCCCATTCCCTACCATCCACCACTCTGCAACCTGCGTTCTTCTTCACGCAATCACACCCTTGCTGCGTCCACTCCCTTCACCGCCCACACGATGCATATCCCTTCACTTCCCCACACCCTCGCTGCATCCACTCCCTTCACTTCCCCACACCCTCGCTACGTCCAATCCCTTCACCTCCCATGCACTGCATATTACTTCACTTCCCCCACTTCCACCACCATGCACTGCCACTTCTCGTTTTCGCTCCACCATTCCGCCTCAACACGCTTCGCCCAGCACCAACCTGCTGTAATATCCCGATTTTGACCCTATTGCATTAAAATTGTAAATGATGTAAATATTGTTATTAAATCATGGTGAGGAGCTCAAGGCCAAGGCCCCGCCATTGATTTAGTGTTTTATGTATCGGCAATTAAAATTCGATGCATATGGTTTTATGCTAGCCATGCACAATAGAAATTAAGACATCATGTAAATATGAATTTTAATGAAATACCCACAACTAGCTATGCAATGCAACAAGAGATGGGGGCATGATTCTACAAGGAATAGGGAGGGAAATTATTCAAACCCTTGAACCAATGGTGTTAATCCAAATGTCAATGAATGAACCCATAAATCCTCAACTACCCATTTTGACTTATGCACCCAATCATTTAATTCTTCCAAGAGTTGGTTGAGGTAGTTAATGCATTGGGATTGGAGAGGTGTGGCAACCAATTTTGTGTATGGGCAAGCCATCAACCTAGGAAAACGTATTTTGGCTTCTGGGGAAAGGAAACACCCATGAAATTATACCCAAAGCCATTCTTCACCCATTTCCTTTGCTCTCTCACGTAGTCTGAGCTACTGGGTCTTTCTCCTTCACGTTTTCTACCATTTTTCCTGCATTTTCCATGGCTGGGAACTCGTTTTTGGTTGGTATAGTGACTAGGAGAGGAGAACCATGAATTGGGGGTTTGATGGAGGTCGTTTTTGCTCCTGGGTTGTCCATAAACGTTTTCTGAAAACGAATTTGCCTTCTCAGGGTTTATTCCCCATTTTCCATTTCGTTTATGGTTTCCCATGTTTTTCTGAAGCTTAGGGAAACCCCATTTTGTGCATCCCACTGTAAAAACATTTCTCTTCATGCCCAACACTTGTGTTTTTGTTGTTATGTTCATCCCTGTTTTGGTTTGATATTATGAGCAAGAATTTAGGAGTGGAAGAGGATAGAATTGGCTTGATGAGCCTAGTGAGGAGGTAACCTCTCAAGAAGATCCAAAGGGCTGGCTACTCTTCTATGCACACCTTGAACAATACTAGATTGGAAGGTATGGCTTGAGGGACTACGTAGTGGTGAAGGGAATACTTCCTTGTATTGGGTGTGTAGGTAATGTGGGTACCAAGCTAGATAGATCTTATACAGGTATCCATAGCTCTATGGGTGAGCCACTAGCTTAGCAATTCATTCCTTTACATTTCCTTAGCAGCCTGATAAAACCAATTGCAGATTGGCTTGGCTCATTTTGGTGTATGTTTGTCTATGTGTGAGTCTGTTGTTCCCTGGTTCCTTGTAGAAGTCATGCCCACCTCGGGGGTGGCAGTTGTGTTGTGAGATTGACAAGCACAATTGGCCTATGGTTGGGTGGAACATTACAGTTCCATAGCCAGTTGCTCGGGACTACTTTTCTTTAAGATAAGTACTCTCTTGTGTTAATTCTATATTGTCTTTAGTTGATGAATGACATGAATATGTTGAATGTATACTAAATTTGTAATTGAATTTACTTCCGCTGTGTTTTCATATATATGTGTGTGTGTGTGTGTGTGTGTGTGTGTGTGTGTGTGTGTACATTTGCATATGACCGTGCTTTTTATATTCTAAGAATTATGTTTATTAAGTATGGGGCTAGTTGCCGGTTTGAGCCTCACGTTCTCTCCATCGCACTGGTATGATGGGAGGTGACGTGACACCTGCACACAATCAAACAAAAAATTAATAATATTTTTATTATTATTATATTTTATTTTAAAAAGGTAATATATAATAAATTATTATTATAATTTAAATAATAATTATTGTATTATTATTTTATTCCTATCACCCTATCACCCAAAAATACTCCTTATCCTTATCCCAATATTGCTCCCAAATATTCACCTCCTCACACCAGGTCAAGAACCATGGCTGAGTTACGAGACCGACTAGAAAAATTAGAAAAAGACCAAATTAGAGATTTAAAAATCCTCGAAGGTCTAAACTCCAGAATGGACAAAATTGACAAAGTATTTCAAGAAGATTTAAAGGAAGAAATAAAAAATTCCAATGCAAAGCTGAAAAATGAAATCAAAGTGGAAGTCATTTCAGTTTTAGAAAAAAGGCTAGATGACAAATTGGACAAGATAAAGGAAAAACAAGACCAACTGAGCGACATGTTAAACAAGTTCATGGAAAGGATGGGACAGAATGAGACAAATGATCATTGCAAACAAAAAGACTACTCAAATATGTCGAGTGCTTCAACCAACAATTCTGGATCACCACACAACAAGACAAGAGGAAATCATTATCAACATTATGTAGTGTATCCCCCCAAAGCAAAAATAGAAATGTCAAATTTCAGTGGGAATGACAAACAATGCATTGCGTGGTTAAATAAAGCAGAGGAATACTTTGATATCTATAACATCACAACAGATGAAGAAAAAGTGAAGTATGCATCTATGCACCTTGAAGGATATGCCTACAACTGGTATATGTGGTGGAAAGGTGACCATTTCACATACACATGGAATTTGTTTAAAAATGATTTCCTAAAAAGGTTTCAAGGAATCAACGAAGACGAATTTTTTTCGAAGCTTACCAGGTTACAGCAAAAAGGAAATGTCGAAGAATTTACACACCAATGGGAATCACTCGCTACCATAGTATTTGGGCTGTCAGACAAACAATGACTAGAAACTTACTTGGGCGGACTAAAACCATACATACAAAAAGAGTTTAAAATGCATGACATACCGAATGTCGAGGCAGCAAGACAAAATGCAAAAGTAGCCGAGACCAAATTTGACAGTTTCCAATTAAATAAAGGGAAGTCATACTCACAAAGAAACATCGAGTCGACTCCAGAGGACAATACAAACAAATACATCCCTCCACCTAGAAGGGATGATAGGAAGAGCCTCAAGAATCAACGAATGAGGGAAGGAAAATGTCGACGATGTGGAGATAAATGGAATCCTAAACATAGGTGTCGCCCCGAGGATAGCTCAAAGAAATTATATACTTGTGAAGCAGAGGAGAATAGTGAATTAGAAGAAGAAGAAGAAGAGTAAGAAGATGAAGAGGAGGCGACCGCAAATATGGCATCCAGAAACGACGAGACCCCAAAATATCCCTAGCAGCCATGACAGGCATTAGCCAACCATAGACTCTCAAGTTAAAAGGGCATATAAAAAATGAGAATGTTACAGTGCTAGTAGACACCGGAAGCACTCACAACTTTCTTGATATAAGAGTTGCGAGAAAACTCAAGTTGTTCGTACATCCAGTTCTAGACATGAAGGTGATGGTTGCAGATGGCAAGAAGATCGAAAAAGTTGGAAAGTGCCACAAGGTGAGACTTCAAATACAAGACTTTGAACTGGAATCAGAACTCTACACCTTACCGTTGGGAGGACTAGACATCATTTTGGGAGTCCAATGGTTACAAACATTGGGAACATATTCCGCCAATCACCAAAAACATTTCATTAAGTTTAAATGGCAAGGGAAAAATTTTAAGCTATATGGTTTTCAACCACCAAACACACAAGTAGTTTCATCTCAGCATATGGAAAAACTCATTCAAAAAGGAGCATCAGCATACGTAATCCAATGCCATCAACTGGAAGGAAAAGAGGAGGAACTAAATGAGTTCAAAAAGGAAATCCAAAAATTACTCCATAAACATGAACACATATTTCAAGACTTACCCATGCAGCTACCACTAGAAAGGAGTATAGAACACATAATCGAGATTAAACCTGGATCAAATCCTGTCAAGGTTAAACCATATAGGTATCCCCACCACCACAAAAAGGAAATAGAAAGGTTGGTTCAAGACCTACTGAATTGTGGTGTCATCACCAAGAGTAGAATCCCTTATGTAGCTCCAGTCGTGCTAGTACGGAAGAAGGATGGATCGTTTAGATAATGTATATATTATAGAGGATTAAACAAAATAATGATTAAGAACAAGTTTCCAATCCCTTTCATCGATGATATGCTGGATGAACTTCATGACGCAAAATATTTTTCAAAACTTGATTTAAGGTCAGGGTACTATCAAATCAGGGTCAAATTAGAAAATATCGCAAATACTGCTTTCCAAACTCATGAAGGACATTATGAATTCAAAGTAATGCCTTTTGGGTTAGCTAATTCCCCCGCCACATTCCAAGCAACTATGAATGAACTATTTCAGCCATACCTAAGGAAATTTGTGTTAGTATTCTTTGATGACATCCTTATATATAGCAAGACATGAAAGGAACATTTAACGCATCTGGAAAAGGTTCTATCTCTTCTGAAGGAAAACCAGTTCTATGCAAAAAAATCAAAATGCACATTTGGGAAGCAAGAAGTGGAGTATCTCAGCCATATAATCTCAAAGGAAGGAGTTAAGGTGGACCCAAGGAAGATCCAGGTGATGAAGGAGTGGTTCGAACCAAAGAATGTTTCAAAATTGCGAGGATTTTTGGGATTAACAGGTTACTATCGAAGGTTCATCAGGAACTATGCACACGTCACTGCTCCGCTAACACATCTCCTAAAAAGAAATTCTTTTCAATGGGATGATGAAGCAAGAAGATGCTTTGAAACATTGAAACAAATTATGTCTTCAACTCCTGTTTTGGCAACACCTGATTTTGCAAAACTATTCGTAATCGAATTTGCTGCTTCAGGGTTTGGGATAGGAGCCGTGCTAATGCAAGAAGGTCATCCAATCGCTTTTGAAAGTAGGAAGCTGAACAAAAGAGAATACCTACATTCTACATACAACAAAGAAATGCTTTCCATCATGCATGCATTAACTAAATGGTGACAATACCTTTTGGGAAGTAAATTCCTGATCTGAACAGATCATAATAGTCTACAACACTTATTATAGCATAAGACATTAACAACCGAACAACAAAAGTGGATCGAGAAAATATCTACCTTCGATATGGAGATATTACATAAAAAGGGGAAGGACAATGTAGTAGTTGATGCTCTATCAAGGAAAGATGAAGAGGTACAAGTCTACGTTGTATCCATGGTGATCCCAAAATTTTTGGATGAAATTCCCAAGGAATATGCCAAGAATTCAGAGGTTTGCTCCATAATTAACAACATAAATCAGTATCCGAAGTTTGAATGGAAGAATGACCTCTTATGGTACAAAGGACATAATTACTTAAGTTCCAACTCCAATTTTAAGACCAAGGTGCTTAAAGAGTCACATGACTGCCCAGCCGTTGGTCATGCAGGATTTTTTAAAACCTACTATAATGCAAGGCAATCATTATTTTGGAAGGGTATGAATGCCGACATTCACAAGTATGTTGCAGATTGTGACATTTGTCAGAGGAATTAAACTGAGAATATCTCAAGTCCAGGGTTACTCCATCCGTTACATATCCCAAATCAGAAATGGGAGGAAATTTCAATGGATTTCATTGAAGGTCTACCCATATCAGATGGAAAAGACAAAATACTAGTTGTGGTAGACAAGCTAACCAAATATGCACATTTTGTTGGAGTGAAGAAAATTGATTCGGCAAAAGAAACAGCCGAAGCTTTCTGTAAAAATGTCTACAAGTTACATGGTTTTCCCAAGATTATAGTAAGTGATAGGGATGCCAAGTTTAAAGGGAACTTTTGGAGAGAGTTTTGCAAGAAAATTGGGGCGGCTCTTAACATGAGCTCAGCTTATCATCCCCAAATAGATGGATAGACAAAAGTTGTCAATAAATGCTTAGAAACCTACCTCCGTTGGTTTGTAACTGATAAGCAAAATAAATGGTGCCAATGGCAACATCTTGCGGAATGGTGGTATAATTCTACTTATCATACATCTGCAAGAATGACACCATTTCAAGCCCTATATGGATAAGAACCCCCAAAATGGAAGGATTTCATTACGAACCAAGCAAGGGTCGCATCAGTAAATGACCATTTAGAAGAAAACCAAAAGGTTGTCCAAGTACTTAAAGAGAATTTGAATACTGCCAGGAATAGAATGAGACAACAAGAAGATCAACACCGAACAAAATGAGAATTTGAAGTTGGAGATTAGGTATTTGTAAGACTACAACCCTATAAGCAATTATCACTTAAACAAGGTGGAAAGAATAAATTGGCTCCATGTTTTTATGGCCCATATCAAGTCAATAAGAAGATTAGTCAGGTGGCATATGCGTTGGAATTGGCAACTACAAGTCGCATCCACAATTTTTTTCACATTTCATGCTTGAAAAAGATGATAGGTCAACACTAGAAGGCACAAACAATACTTCCCTTGTTAGATGAAGAAATCTATCATTGCTAGGAAAGGAAAGGACTAATTTGGTCCTTGTAGGATAGGTGCGGTAGAGACTTTCTGTTTGAAGGTTTCCCAAGCTAATTGACAGGCATCGGTCCACTCAAATTGTTTGTTTTTGTACATGAGAAAAAATAAGGGATTAGCAATCTTTGAAAAGTTTTGAACAAATCTTCTATAATAACCTGCATATCCAATAAAACTGCGTACCTCTTTCTGTGTGCATGGAACTGGTAAATTAAGGATCACCTAAATCTTTGTTGGGTCTACTTTGATTCCATCGGGAGATATGAGATGACCCATAACGACGCCTTGAGTGAGCATCATTCTGCATTTCTCACTGCTGAGACGAAGGTTCACTTCCTTGCATCATGTAAGTACTTTGTCTAGATTATTCAAAGCTTCTGCAAATCTTCACCATGAGAGGCAAATTCGTCCATGAAAACTTCCATAGTGTCATGAATAAGATCAGAAAAGATGCTAAGAACAACCCGCTGAAATGTAGCAGGGGCATTACATAACCCAAAAGGTAACACCTGGTATGCAAAAGTACCCCATGGGCATGTGAATGTCATTTTCTCTTGATCCTCTGGTGCTATCCAGATCTAATTATACCCACTGAAGCCATCCATAAAAGAGAAATACTTTTTTCCTGCTAGCGTGTCCAACACCTGATCAATGAAAGGTAACGAAAAATGGTCCTTATGTGTAGCTTTGTTTAATTTCATGTAATCAACACAGATACGCCACTTTCCGTTCTTTTAGGAACTATGACCAGCGGAGACACCCATTTGCTATTGGAAATAGGATAAATAAAATTTGCAACTAGCAACTTTTGAAGTTGCTCTTTGACCACTTCTTTGAGTGCCGGATTCATCCTGTGTTGGGGTTGCCTGATAGGTCTGAAATCATCCTTGGTATAGATATGATGTGTACATAGGTCAGGGTGCAGGACTTTCATGTCATTGTAATCCCAGGAAAATGCAGACTTGTGTTTCTTTAATACATAGGTAAGTTGTTATGTTTGGTGCTTTGACAATGTGGAGCTAATCTTTAAAAACTTGCCAGGTTTGATTTCAACTTCGCTAATGGAAGAATCACCATCGAGTGTAGAAGTAATATCAAGTGCCGTAGATGAACTTGGAATGCTGTCAATTAGTTGGGTAGTGCAAACTGAACTAAACAATTCCATAAAATATCCCAAAGGACTAGAAGAAATAAATTGATTGAGCAAATCATCCTCAGTTAATTGTTTTGCTACTAGCGATTGTTCAATCATGTACAACTATAGGATGTCATATGCTTGCTCAGTTTCCTCTTCATCTAGCCACAAGGGGAGTTCTGGTTGTATTGTAGGCTTCGCAGGAGGGTACAAGGTGAGTTCCTTAACAACATTACCATGAGACATGTGCATGTTTCCTGATCGGCAGCCAATATAAGCATTTGCTATGGCCAACCATGGTCGACCCAAAATTAGGGGATAACCTCCCAAGTTTGATTTTGTCTGTAACACCATAAAATCCATCGGGTATTCCCCAGAGTCTACTGAAATAACAAGATCTTCTATAATGCCATCTAGTTTTACAGGAGATTGGTCAGCCAGCTGTAAAATAGTAGAAGTTTGCCGAAGGTTTGTGATTCCCAATCTATCCATTGTTTGTTTATTCATGACATTAATAGCGGCTCCCAAATCAATCAATGTATTAGAGAGAGAAATGCCATTGATTTTTACTTTGACAATGGGACTACCAGGGTCATAGTACTTAGCAGTAAGAGTGTTACCCATCATTAATTCGGCCAAATATCCTATCACATGAACTGTTGGAGGGTCTTTTCTCTGACAACTTTGGACTAAATCAGAATGTCTTTGATAGCTTGGAATAGTGGAATCTTCACACAGACATTCCGTAATTCTCCTATGAGATCAAATTCATATTGAGGAATGAATTTGTCTATGGTTAAGCGCTCGGGATATGGTGGGAGTTGGTTATGCTTTTCTTGTGGTGATTTCCTAGGTGGGATGGGTGGGATATTATCTTCAGATCGAACTGGTGTCTCTTCAGATTGGATTGGAAAAATTTATGGTGTCTCTTCATCTTCTTCCTCTGTAATTATAGTGGAGGTATTTTTATTAACTTTTCTGCCAAAGCATAATTGGATGTTGTGGCAGTCCACTTTGGAAATGGAATAGGCTAGATAATTGGGTAATTCAGTAGCCATTACAGGTTGTCCAACCTTATTATTAGGGTTAGGAGCGGGTTGTGCAGGAAGAAGTGGTTTGGGAGGTGGATTGTTCAATGTCAAGGTTAACTGGGGTTGTGGAAGAGGTTGCATTAATGGTTGTACTGGTGCAAATGGGAATTGAGGATTCTGTACTTGAGGGGGTAGATGTTGAATTTGTTGTTGATTCCCAAAACTTGAAGTCCTCCAGTTTGATTTCCAAGGGCTACTTTGTGGATATGAAGGTGCCCATGCTTGTTGAGGCATAGGTGGGTACCAAGGCTGAGAATTTTGTTGAACTTGTGGAGCTTGTGGAACTTGTGATTGATGTATTTGAGCATTATTCCAATAAGGATTAAATGTTTGCATGGGATCTAGTACTTTACCTGAAGGTTAGGGTTTCCATGGGCGCTTTTGAGATATAAAACAAACAGGTTTTGCTTCTATCCCTGCTTCCTCATATATAGCCATGAGTCCTGGCAGCGAAGGGCAGTCTTTCGTGGGATGCTCCTGGTCGCATAGAAGGCAGATTTCCACTCTGTCTAATGGGAATTTCTTGAGAGGATGTATTTTTCTGCATTTAGGACAAAAAATAGCCAAAGCTCAATCTTCCTCCTATTGCCATTTATTTGCTTGAAGTGCATCTAAATGAGAGCTCAGGGAACTGAGTATGTCTGTCTTAAAACCCTCCAAGAGGTTTCCAATCTCCATCCTTGAAACTCCTTCTCTTGAAGTCTTGGTGGTCCTGTTTACTATATCCTGAATCCCTCTTCCCGATCTGGAGGCATTCCTTGAATACCTTCTACAGAGGTCACATATTTCTACATATTTAAGCAGGGACACATCCCCTGCACCCATCAGATTCAGCAGATCAATGCATCATCTTTGATTCCTCGTAAGAGAAGAATTTTCAATGTATCATCATTTAACCCATTATGTCTAGATATTTGCAAATTACATTGGAATCTTTCCACATAGTCTTCTAGGTTCTCGTCCTCTTGCTGGACCATTTTAAAGATTGCTTCCTTTCGATCCTTATCTTTTAAATATTCTTGATATTTATCCAGGAAGACCTTCTTCATTTGAGCCCAAGTCAATATACTGTCTCCTCCCAGCCCCATAAACCACCTTAGAGCCTGGATTTTTAATGTGGATGGAAATTTTTTTAGCTTCTGGTGATCTGTAACATAATCATAGTTCCTGCAGAGGACATCAAATTCAATCATAAACGTGTCCAGGTCCTCACTTTCCATACCATGAAAATTGGGCAATGCCCAATGTGGAATATTCTTCATCTGGTTTGTAAGTGTAGATCCGGAATTTCGGATTGGAAATTCGAAAGTAACTATTCCGGTACTTGATTCTCCGTTTGTCTCCTCCCTGTTGGGAGTGTGCTCCCCCTTGCCATCCATATTCAGCAAAAAATATTCAAATGTAGCTGATCTGGCTTACAACAGAGATTCAATAAACAATTGTTCCTCACTCCCTTGATTGTTAACACTGAGTTGATTAAGAAGTCCTCCTTCTTGAACAAACTCTTCTTCTTGAGCGGATTCTGTCACTGGAAGATAATCCTCAGCATATGTGGGTAAGACCATTCTATTGGTAGGCATGGTAGAATGCTTAGGCCTTTCAATCTCTTGCTTAGAAATGCTGATAGTAGGTGACCTCCCTTGAACACGTCCTCCTCTTATTGTACTTCCTGCACTGTTAGTACCTGGTGGGGTATCATATGCATATACAAGCCTACCCGTACTATCTCTTATTCTACGCATGAATGAATTGCATGATCCAGGATTCACAGGGACTTGTGGCAGGCACTATTCTTACGAATTTGTCTTTGCGTCTTACTCGTCCCTCCTCCAAAATCACCCCAAACTATCTTCAGAGAAAGAAAAATTTCACACACGATCCACTCTCAGAAAATAAAAATCGTAACTGCAGAACCAAAATAATCAATCAAAACTACAATGTCCTTGGCAGTCCCCGGCAAGGGCGCCAAAATGACGAGCTTTTTAATTCCCTTTTAATTAAATTGAAATGGAAAGCTATGCATAAATTATCAACCTAGGGCCATAGAGGCTTATGAGATACCAGACAAAGTATATGCTAGACATTGTAATTTGGATGATTTGAACATAGAGGAGATCGATGAATTACTGAACTGAAATTAAGATGCAACTGTTGGTGAATAAACTCCTAGAAAATTGCCAATTACAGAAAGAATATTGCAATCAAACCAAAGTGCTTAGCTATCAACTTTAAGAAATGTTCTGCTATGCTTTAAACATTTTGCTATGCTACGGAAAGTAATCAACATTTAACAACACCCTGTTACACTACAGAAAGCAATAATCATCTAAATCTAATTTAGCAAACTGAGAAATTCCTACAGAAACAATTCGATAAACCACAATTAAAATGAGAATTTGGACAGACTACTTTAATTCTACAATCTGTTTCTACTAGCAACGGAATACCAATAATGAGCTTAATGCATCCATTCACCACAGAGGTAATTCTAACTCAATGTTCATCATCCATATATTCCACTATATTCATTAATGAAATAAGAATGACTATGCAATCCTAGTCGTATCACTACTTAAAACATTCACACTCAGCTATGCTCAACACACCAAATTTGAATACTAAATCATTAAATCAATCAACACTGCATATTAAATTCATCAACATTAATGACATTCATAAAGGAAAGAAATCCTAACTATAACAGCACCTTTCACAGAAGGGGGCCCTGCCTTCGGCAATAGGAGCTGAACAACCACTCACTCACACGAAATTGATCAATACATTCGAATCAGGTAAAGATAGGTTTTATACAAAAAAGTCTGATAGCAATGTTCAATAGATCTTATGCAAATTGGTGTCTAACCCTTCTGAAAGAGTTTCCATGTTTTAATACATCAATGATCATGAGAGAAATATGAAAGATCGGGCAATTACAATGGATTTCCCAATAAGGCTTATCTACGGATCGTCAAAGAAATCTCATGAGCCATTCCAGGAGTCTGTATCATGGAAGGTGGAGATGATCCTAGAAATATCGAAGCGGTCAACTATGAGTCATCATAGACCCAAAATACTGAGTTATGTATAAAATCTTCGATCCTTGGATCAATTGCATCATCATCTATATGTTGGATAGGTGACCAAAGTGATGTAAGAAATACATCAGCTGGATACCTATTTGTTATATAGCTCGAGACTGAGATGCACGTCCTCCAGTTTCCATAATTCCTTCATTCTGCAACCTGTAGGTAAAATGATATTGAGCCTGAAACACCACTCCTTTAGTAGGCAATAAATGGCATCATAACTCTATCCAAATTATCAACAATTGACAAATAACAAAGAGAACAAGATCAATCCTTACCAAGGCCAAAATGTGCCAAATGTGAGCAAGAGAGCAAGTGGTAATACCAAATCAGGTCAAAAAGGTTCATAAACAAGGGAGAATAAGGGAACAAAAATGGTCATATGCACAGCCCGTCAAGGGTCTTGCTATATTTAACTTGTTTCCTCGGGTGAATCCCCATCAAAATGCAAGAAGAATTGAAATTGAATCTATAGATAAAAATTTTCCTTGGAATTTATTTGATGGAGCAGCTCAACAACTACATGCTACTGGGGGTGCATGTGGCCTTTTGCATCTTACAGATTCTCATCAGATCTCTTTTGCTACTGGGTTGGGTCATGTTACAAACAACAATGCTGAGTTCCATGCTTTAAGGTTGTCCCTTTTATTGGAAGTGCAATATAGGGTGCAATACCTACAAGTTTTTGGTGACTCCAAACTAGTTATTGATTGGTTGAGTAATAGAAGAAGGCAAAAAAAACATTTATGTGACTCCTCTAAATGAGGAAATCAATAAATTATTGGATGTATTTCAAGCAGTCTCTTTCCAACATATATACTAGGAAAGGAATTATGCTTTTAATCATCTCTCAAAAAGAGGTCTACTGCTCAAATAGGGTGTTTGGCACAGCTGGGAGCGTATAAATGAAATTGAGTCAGAGTTGGACCCAAAGAGGTGTGCTGCTCAAAGAGGGTGTTTGGCACAGGTAGGAGCGTATAAATGAAGTCGAGTCAGAGTTGGACCCAGGTCTCTTTAGGGGCTTCTTGGATTGAAGGCACAACTATCTTTTATTGGTATACCTTCAATTTTTGGATAGTTTTTCTACTACATGAGTCATTTCTCTCTGCCGGTGATCATGGACGCTTCTCTTGAAGACTTTTTGATTGTCAGTTTTTTTGTATATCTGACTGAAAACAATTTATTTCTCCAATAATAAAAACCATTTATTTCTCCAATAATAAACTGTGATTTTTGTTTTGTGGAAAAGCTCTTTCAAGCTTCGCTAGTTCAACAGAATTTCATTTGCAAATGTGTCACCAAGTCCAACAAATTTTTTATTTTTTCAAAAAGTTGATTCCAGGAACTAATCCATTGGGTAGTTGGTGTAACATATCATAAATTTATTGCTGCATCAAGCCTGCTGCAATAACGCTGGCACACGTTAGATTTATCGCTAAAGCTATCACTACCCACTCTAGGTCATAAAGTTATTGCTACTATCTGTTCGTTCTGTCAGTGTAGCATTAACATTGTTGTAGCAATAGCTTGTATAGCACCAATGGCCGTGTAATATTAACATCGTTCCATCAATAATTTTATAGATTAGGTAGTATTGTTTTGTACAACACATGTGAAGATTTGTGAATCCATTTCAATACTTTCAAACTACATACTAATGATAGCAATTTTACATTTTTTAAAATTTGAAATATTTTAGGATATATATATATATATATATATATATATATATAGTGTTGCACATTGGCCTTTTTCAGCAATAATAATGGTTGGGAATTCTTGAATAGAAAAAATGTTTGGGAGCTTTTGTTCCTTCCTCTCATTCTTATATACCACCAATTTAATATAAAGCGAGAAAGGTGAGTAAGAGTCGCTTGCACCGGTCAACATGGTGTTGGGTGAATCATCACGGGGATCGCTTCTAAATTGTTGCTTTGAATGGGTGATGGGAATCGTTGGAACGGTAGGTCGTCTTTTGCGTCGTCTTTTGCATCCAAAGGATAGAATTGTTTCAAGATTGTTGCTTTGAATTTGATTCACTATTTCAACAGCTTCTTGATTTTGAATGGGCAGAATTGCTTCTAGATTCATGCTTTGGATTGTTGAGTAGGGTATTGATTTTAAATTTCGATTCACTATTAAAAAGGCTATTTATTTGTTGTATGCCACTGTTGCCACGTGAGTGTGGTTTGTGCATGCGGCCTTTCGCAATCCCCTTATCTTCTCGAGATTGGTCAGGTTTTGTTGGGTTTCGAATTTTGTGTCACGGACTCTTTATTTATGCTTCTAGATTGTGGATCACTATCCAGACGAAGGATTGTTTGGTTGGCCTGAGTCGATTATGGGAGCGGAACAACGATAGGTGGCTGATTTTGTCGAGCATCCCTGAGCTTATCTCGATTGCTGATTTCTTCCATCTAAATGGAGCAAAGTCAACTTTTGACTTTACTCTATACCTATTGGATAGAAAAAATCAGCAATCGTGGATAAAAAAAATCAGCAATCCAGATGTAGCCCTTTGTGTGTCATTCACTCACTCTACTAATGTTCATACATTCTAAGAGCATATAAGTGATCTTTGAATTCGAGGCTCTTGTTTGAGAAGCTTTCATACATCCATTTTAATCTTTTGAAAATTTTGTGAACTCAACTTATTGATTGTAAATTTTCATACTTAATTAGATTATTTTCTTAAGGTGTTTTTCAAAATTAAAATAGTGTTATATCAGTATTTTGGGTTGACTAATTGAGAATGGTGAATTGTTAAGGTATTCTTTGTGATATAGAAAATTCAAACCTTGATTGGTTGTGTCAGCTTAGTATGAGCACAACCAAGTGAACTGTTGAACTGTTAAGACACTCTTTTTGACATAGTAGGTTCAAACATTGATTATGTGGAGCACCTTAGTAAGAACACTCAAGTTTAAATATTGATTGTGTGAAGCGGCTTAGTACCAGCATGACCTAGTTACTCATTCTCCTAGTAAAGAAAAATGTTCCCATATTTATCCATGTTAGTGAAATTGGCCACAAATTGAATTTAAGCCAAACAAAAATTATGGAAAGAAACACACATGCAAGTATAAATCACTTACCCCGGATGTGGGTGCCAAGAGTGACACTGCCGAGGCAAGAGGTGCCACCTACCCACCTGGCAGCGTGGATCCACCGCCTGGCAACTGCCCTCTGCCAACGCCTCCCCCATGACTCCGTTATTAAAGAAGTGTCATGTATAGGACCATCTGGCCTCCTCGCGCGTGTCTGACTTTACTACCCCCATGGCCCCTGGTTGGAATTCAAGTTGGCTCGGGTGTTTATGTCCCATCTCCTTAACTGGTTTAGTCACTCCATTATGCTCTCTCGTGCAAGGTATGGACGCACCAGCTGCGAAATTATTGATATGAGGCTCCCCCTCCACGCCCCTGCGGTCATCACTTGCCTCTGTTATTCTCTGTTTGCTTCCACTGCAGAAAGCTCCGCTCCTTCCCCATTCTCCTGCGAACTAGCTGATAGCGCCATGACTCGTACGCATGACACTTCCAAGCGTGGAACTAGTCATGGAGCCGGAAAGACTGCAACTCCTGCTGAGAAGGAGAAGAAAGCCAATAGTGGCTATGAGGACAATGTCTCTGTCCCTGGTCGCAAACTAATTGACCACTGGGAATCACGCAGTGTGGTTGATATTTTGGCCTTTGGCAACCAAGGCAACCAGGTCAATTACTACTGGTTAATGAAGAATATGTTGGGAACATTGTTCGAAGAAATATTAACCAACTGGAACATGGCCAAGGTTGCGATAATGGACACCAGGGCTAACATGGCCCATTTGGACAACATGGTGGCTACTCTAGAAGCCAATTTGACTAGTCGAAGATACTCTCTCTTTCGCCACTCCACTCCTCCTAGCAATTCTGGCCCTATAGCCCTGGCTGAGGGAATGGCTAGTAATTTGAATGTTCAAGTTGATGGCGCCGCTACTCCAGTGGATGCCCAACCAACTGACAGCTCCCTGCACGAATCCTTCGGTGTTACTGCTGTGGATGGTTCAGCTCCGGTTCGGGGCCCAACTCAGGCCCGAGTTCTCCTATCAGGGTTGCGTTACAGGGCCCCCCTCCCCTGGGACATCCTTCCCTATACCCTCGACGATTGATTCCCTGCACTACAAGCGGGTTAGGAAGACCGAGGACATTGCTGTCACTCCACGCAAAACAGAGCCTCTGCCTATCAAACTCCTGACCCAAAATTGGGATGAAGATTTCTTTGGCAGCTGCCCAATCATTGAAGACAAACCATGTTCCCAGAATGCAGAAGCCAACACCTAGAGCCGCTTTGAGTGAGCCCAACTCTTCTCTTTTTGTAGTTAGCGTTATTTTTTTTCTTTGTTTTGGCTAATGGCTTATTGTGAGACTCTAGTTTATCTCTCTAGTCTAGTTCAGTCTATGTTTTTATTGGTCGGCTATAATTATGTCAATGTTACTCAACCCAAAGAAGGGCACGTCTACAAAGGTTCTCTCTTGTTCTTTTCGCTCCATGAGAAGCTTTAGGAAGCTCTTTGTTATCCATGCATTCATTGTTATTTTTGATATTTTTCTTTTTTATAATTGTTTATTTATAATTTGGAAAGATACCCATAAAACCAATCAATATAGACAATATATTTATCTCATCATTCACTAAAATCATATTTGCTAATCCATCCTAAATTCTAAAATATAAACACCTATAATATAATTAATATGCATGCTTCACTTAATAAAAAAGAATGTATTAAAATCAAAGAAAACCCTTTTATGGAAATAAAAGAAAACACTTTTGGCAATAAAAATATGTACAAATCTATGAAAAAACAAAACATAGTTGAAATACAAACTGTGTGTACATGGATTATTTTGTTTATCATTTATTGGCTATTCTAGTTATACAGAATATGGCCTTCGGCAGGGCCACATAGAACCTATCACTCCATGGGTTCTATCACTGCCGAGAATGCCAGTCGATACACCACTGTGTTAGAAAGATCGACGAAAAGCAGAAGGCTGGTCCATACAATATCTATACATTGAAAAAGGCTCAGCTTCACGATAGTAATTGATCATTTGAAGAGATTGATCATCAATTCTAACAATAGCTGGTAATTATTCTCAGAGATCAGACTTAATTTTCCGGAATATTTCAATGGAGGATGTACAACTCAATGGCCGACCAAAATAATCACTGATAACTCGAATTCGACCGTCAATCACAAATTTGATCACTGCCATGGCATTTTATTAGAATGCAGACCTTCACAGTTCTTCAACGTTTTGAAAAGCTTTACTGCTTCTTGAATTTAAGATCCACCATCCTGTTTTTATTCCTAGTGATTCCTTTCATACTTTCTCAACAATGGGGGTAGATACCACCATGCAGATGTGAAGAAGATTGCGCAGAGCCGGCCAGAGAAAACCAAACAAAATAGCGTAATTATAACAACAGCCGCACTCACACTGGTGTCGTAAGCCATGGCCTGCCTCGTTCTCCTATATATTCCCTGCACTTCTGTCTCAGGACTGCTGGACCGATTATCCACGACCACAAACCTTCTGATTTTTTTAGCTTTAGAATGATGATGACGACGACCGTCCTCATGATAGATGTTTTTCGATTTCACAGCCTGCGGAGAACGCGTATGAGCCGAAAAGTCAACATGAGCTCTCACAGGGCGGCTGGGCACACTCACAGTAAGACCCAGGCTTGGGATTCTTCTAGTTACCTTACCTACGTCTTTCTGCTCTGCAATTGCTTCAACGCTTCCTCCGTTCTGACTAATCTTAGGGTTTCTGGAATACCCTGTCAAGTGTGAAACTCCGTTCAGGATAAAATACTTCATACAGCTCACACCGCCCGCCGCCATGACGGCGGCCGCAGGAACGGCCGACTTTCTCACCCACATCGCGCTCAAAGCCATTCCCCCGAAGGCCGTGTTCTTGAGAAACTGAGACCACGGCATGACAGGAGTATGGCTCCTTTCATCGGACACAGAAATCGAAATACTCTCAGACACCTCTTTAATATCATCCCCTTCATCTTTTCTCGCCAAATCCCCGTCCTGCTCGGCATTATTATTCTCCACAGGTCCCAGGATCGAAACCCGGGCAACATCGCCGCCATTATTTTTCTTCCAGATTCCCTCTCTGGCTCTTACCACAACTGGAACCCATCCGTCCTTCCAATACGCGAACCTCACCAGGGCCTCCGGCGCACCAGTCTTGTTCGCAATATATTCTCTTCTGGCAGAAAGCTCGGTATAGACGTTCTCGAACTGGTCAAGTCCTCTGGTAGAATAAAGAGTCGACCCCTTCCTATGCCTCTGTCGGGATCTGGGCTTGGGCGAGACAGCGATTTCTTCTGCTTCGCCTACCACCGATATCCTTCCACAACGCATGGATCTGTTTCCTGTGATATACAGGATCCAGCAACAAAAACCACGAAAATCCAACTAAAAAAACAGCACTGAATTCACCTGTTCCCAACCTTAAGCCGGTGTCTGAAAATCTTTCGTTGAATGATGTCTTGGATTTGAATCAAACGGATCGCGGATTCACAAATAGTAAGTGAATTGTAGATGAGAATTATGGCTTCTATAGGGGATTTGGAAGACTTCTTCTACATCTATATTATTTACTTTTAGAGGAAGGTGTTGGAAGGATTGATACGGAAAAAAAGCAAAAGAAGTTTCCATAGAGTCCAGACTGCGACGGCGACGACAAATTGGTAAAATAACAATAGATTATTATCACAGAAAATAGGAGTCGGCTCATTTTTCATTTTTGCAAGTTCAACCAAAAGTCTTCTTAGCCATATCATCACTAGTTATAACACAACACAACATTCGGGAGTCAGTGATTACTCGCTTACCCAACATGGCTTGCTTTGATCTGTCGTTCAGTTCTGCCAACACATAGCAAAGTTTTGTGTAATCTTGCTCTGGGCTTGCTGTCGGCTGACATGCTATTGTGGTTGTTGTTACATACTCTGCTTCCGTATGTGAAATGGTGACAATGGGATGCTTGTTATAAGCCCATGAAATCAATCATGTACCTAAATTAAAATCATATTTAGAGGTACTTTTCCTATCATCAATACTTCCTGCAAAATCACTGTCAATGCATTCAACAAGTGAGTTATTTTCAGAATTGGAGTACCACATGCCATAATCTGTTGTACTTGCCATGTACCTCAAATTTTTATTTCCAACTTTCTAATGAGAGTATTTGAGAGACTCCATAAATTTTGAAATTAAATTGACTACATACATAATATCTGGTCGGGTAGCTGTGAGATACAGAAGGCTTCATACAAGTCTTTGATATACAAAGTAGAATTGACTTCTTCTTCTTCATCCTTCTTTCTTAACTTTGTTCCTATTGTAAGCAGTGTGTCCACTGGTTTGAATTTTATCATTCTAAATCTCTTCAAGATGTCTCAAAAAAGATATCGTATTTTGATTGCTTAACCTCAATACCAAGAAAATACTTCATGAGACTAAGATCTATCATCTCAAATTCCCTCTTCATGATTGATTGAAACTCCTTCAACAACAAATTTTATGTATATATCATGCCATCAACATAAATACAAACAATCAAAATCTTTCCAAGTTGGTCTCTTTTGGTTTAAAGTGTGGGCACATTGCTACTTCGATTGAACCCATTTTTGAGCAAGTGGGAATGAATAAAGCCACTTGTGTTGAGCTGCCAAAATTGTTCTGACGATATCCAATCGTGCTAATGGATCAAATGTTTCTCCATAGTCAACACGAGGTTATTGAGCATATCCTTTTGCTACAAGTATGGCCTTGTATCTTTCCACACTTCCTTTCTCATTTAACTTTGCCTTGTAAACCCATTTTACTCCGATGCTTTCCTTGTCTAGTGGTATATCTACAAGATGCTAAGTGTTGTTTCTCTCTATGGCTTCCATTTATTCTTTCATGGCAATGAACCATTGTTCTTATTTTATTGGTTCTTCAAAGTACATTGGTTGATAAGTCATCATTGCAAAATTTGTTTCATGATCTAACTCACCAAGCTCTCCATAAAAATATCTCAAGTTGTCTTCTAGTTTCTAAGTTATGAATCACTACTAGAAGAAGGGATATGTGTTTTATGTTCTCTTAATATTTGTACTTGCAGCCTTGGAGGTGTAGACTGATATACTTTCTAGTCTATAGATTCATTTTATTCATCTCCTTGTGGAAGATAAATCTGGTTTCCAGTTGCTTCTTTTGGTTGATTGTCCCATGATTGTTCTTCCAAGAATTTTACATCCTTGCTCACAACAAACTTCTTAGTAATAGGATTATATAACATGTAATCTTTGGATTGTTCACTATAACCAATGAAAATAGAGTTCTCACTCCTATAGTCCAAATTCTTCCTCAACTCTTTAGGAACATGTGCATAAGCTATGCGTCCAAAAAATCTGAAATGGGAAATAGTAGATTTCATACCACTCCATGCTTCCTCCGGAACCTTGTCTTTCACATTATTTGTAGGTGTCTGATTCAATATGTAAATTAAACAGTTTATAGTTTCTTCTCAATATTCATTTGATAGCTTATTTTCCTTCAGCAAACTCCTAGCCAAATTCAAAATGATCATATTCTTTCTTTCTACTACTCCATTTTGTTGTGGAGTATACCTTGTAGTGAATTTCTTGTGAATTCCTTGTTGTCTTCAATATAATGCAAAATATTTGGAGTTATATTCTCCACCTCCATCTGATCTAAGTATCTTTATTTATTTTCCACTCACTTTTTCTATTAGAGCCTTTAATTCTCTAAAATTTTCAAAGGTCTCTAGCTTGTTCTTTAGAAAATATACCCATACTTTACTATTGAAGTCATCCATAAATGTTAGAAAATATTTTCTCCCTCCTATGGACTATGTTTTCATAGGACCACAAAGGTTTGTATGTACCAGCTCAAGATGTGTACTGGCCATGTATGAAGCATCTGGAAAGTTATCTCTTGAGTGTTTGGCTAAGATACAAGACTCATAGAAATTTGGAAGATTATTTATCATTAGGAGACCCTTCATCATTGACTTATTTTCCAAAAAAATAATACTACTAAAAGGTAAATGACCATACCTGTGATGCCACAACCATGTCTCATTTATGTTTGAGACATTCTAAGCATATGATTGTGACATATTTTGACTCCTTAACAATAAAGGGTACATCCTATTTTTGGTCATCTGAGCTTGTTCCATGAGTCTCCTACTTGGTGGTCATGTGAGCTTGTTCTATGAGTCTCCTACTTGATGACTTATCCAAGATAGTACAAATGGAGTGTTTAAATATGACCTCATAACGCTTTTGACTAATTTGACCTACACTCAACAGATCATGTTTTAAACCAGGAACATAATAGATTTCATTAATGCTTTTCTTTTCATTTTTATTGGTCAAAGCTGAGACAACACCATTTCCTCGAGCCTTTACTTCAAAATCATCTCCTAATTTAGTATTAGTAGTGGCAGAATACCTAAACGTGAAAACACATTTTTGTTACACGTCATGTGATTGCTACAACCGTTGACTAGCAATCGGAGATCAGTTTTGTTCGTTTCCTAAGTGATCTGGAGGGAATAGAAAGTGGACTCTACAATCCCTTCATCAGTATTGTTGATGTTTTCTCTACATTTATTCTGATTTTCCTACTTCTTCCTACATTCAGACTCATAATGACCAAATTTCTTGCAATAGAAGCACTGGATTATTTGACTTGTCAGTCCATCTTCTGTCTCTACCCCTTTGGTTCTGAGGGTATTGTTGTGAATGTTCTGATTATTCTGGATCGGTCCTCTCTCTTGTTTGAGACTGACCTCTACCTCACCTGCTTCCGGCTTTGATTCCTCGACTTGAGTCTGAAATGCATTCTCAAGTGAGGAATTATCATTCCTGTTAATTCTTATTTATGGGGATAGAAGGGATCCAGTCAATTCATCTACATAAAGCATGCTCAGGTCTTTTGATTCTTCAATCACCACGACCATAGACTCAAATTCTCCGGTTAAGGTTCGAAGAACTTTCTCAACTACTTTATGATTTGTCACTTCTTCACTGCACGTCTTCAACTGATTTATAGTGGTCATAACTTGGGTTATGTATTGATCTATCGACTCCAACGCTTTCATGTCTAGGCTTTCAAAATCCTTTCTGAGGGTTTTTAAATTCATCAGATTCACTTTGGTGATTCCTTGATAGTCGCTTTCCAAAATATCCTAAGACGTTTTAGAGTTTCTCGCAAGATAAATCTTGGAAAAGATACTTTCATCCACAACAGTTTGGATGTGATGCGACACATTTGCATTTTTGGTTCACAGTTCTATTAAAATATTATTCTAGTTATTTGTGAGAACTTGTTCAGCTATTTCATCCATAGAGTTCTGCATACCCACAGCATAAACAATCCCAAATGTCCTGATCCTTCAACAGAGTCATTGATTTTATCGACCACATCTCATAATTTTTTCCAATGAATGTTGGAATCAGGGTAAAAGATTGGCTGCCTGAAGCTATTTTTCGTTGTGGAATCCTAAATTTGATTTGGCATAGATATTAAAAAAAATTCGATTTAAAATAACGGTTGTATACCTCATCAATTCTATTGCATAATATTTTTGGCTCTTATGCCCTTTCCACGCCAACAGGATCGATCTTTTTTTAGTAGATCCCTTCTCTCTTGTTGCAAACACAAAATAGCAGTGACGGTCTATCCTTAGTGATTCTTTCCACGGATCTCTCTTCTGGCTCTCTCGCCCAACGATTCTTTCCACATACCTGCAGCTCTTTTGGCTCTCTTTCCCTCTGAGGATTCTCTGTGCCTTTTCTTTTGCACTCCTTTCTATGCTTGATGTCAACTCTCTTGCTCCCGTGTCTCTAAGGAGGCTTAAAATCGCTCTTATACCATGAAAAAATGAGCAAAGGAAAAACTAAGAAAAAAATACACATCACACAGAGCATCATGTGTTATTCAATATTAAAATGTGTTATTCAATATTAAAATGTGTTATTCAATATTAAAAGAAGATTCAATATTACATTGACAGTTCAGTTACCTTGATATCTCGATCAGTTTGATATCTGGATCAGTTATCACCTAGGTATCCAATTTTTTGAATGATAGATCTAGGTTTAAGATTTTTTATTTTGTAGACCTACATGGATTTTTTAATTACTTTTCATAATTTTATTTTATTTTATGAGCTCACATGATTTTTTTAATTGCATCAAGAGTAGTGAGGTGCTCTACAGCCCCGTATGGGGAGATGTTTTCATGTAAGTAACACTATGTAATGTTTTCAAATATAAAAAATTAATTAAAAAAATCATGTCGGATGATCAAATTTCTTGAGGTTTAAAAAGAATACACCTCAAGAAATTGGATCCCTCTTGGTGCTTGATAGATCCGGGTTTAACAGTAACTAGGAATTTTTTTTAATAGTTTTTATTTTTGTTAATGTAACGAACGTTACATTACCTTACGCGACAACATTTCCCCCGTACTGGGCTATAGAGTACCTAGCTCCTCTCGGTGCAATTAACATTAGACAAAGGAGATTACATATTCTTCTAACAAATACTACTAGCACTATTTATGTCATGTTTGCTAGTTCATCTATAGAGTTGGATACCACGGTTTGGCTTAGAGATGACCCTCTGCTAGCTCTTCCTGGAGATCCACCTTGCTCTTAAAAAAAATCATGAACACATTTTGAACATACCACTAAAATAGGACCGCATTACATGCAATGAAGTGCCCCAAAATTACTAGCACTACATTTCAGCTCTTTCAAGCTCGAGAAGTGCATACAATACACCTTGACTCTTGGCTTGGGATTGAAGATGCAACAACAGGCTTACAAGCAAAGAATAAAACCTATTGAGGTTTCACGGTGTCTAGGGTTTTAGGTTGTTTTGTTCCTCAGATGTGAGTAGTGAACTCCTATGAGTATGATTCACCATTCTCACATAGGTTGTTTCCTAGGTTTCTTTGTTGTATCTCCATGTTTTTCTTTCATAGGCCCAAAGGTTTTATCTATCACGTTAGAGATTTTATTTCCCTTGTGAATTCCCCCGAGGAAAGTACATCTGGATGTGGTTTTATTGGTTCTCATCCCGTCGAACATATGTAGTCCCACTAGCCTTTTTATCAAAACCAGGGTTTTATGGTGTTTCAAACCCTTATTTTTAATGGGCCTACCAGTTTTCACAAGCCACAAGGACCATGACGGAAGGTCTCGGTCAAAT
The DNA here is from genome assembly GCA_027924585.1 of Larix kaempferi. Taxonomy (NCBI): domain Eukaryota; kingdom Viridiplantae; phylum Streptophyta; class Pinopsida; order Pinales; family Pinaceae; genus Larix; species Larix kaempferi. Next base: position 1,647,082 of record BSBM01000005.1, on the reverse strand, counting down.
TCCTTAGAGCTTGCTTCACATGATGACCCTTCTCTCGAGGATGGGGTTTCTAAGGTTGATAACAACAAAACCCTACACCTTTCTCCTATTTTCAACTTTTCAACCTCCGATATTAGCACTACTCTCCCATCTATAATCTATATAAGCGGTTTTGATAATGGAACAATTGATACCATTAGTCTGTAGGAAGAGGGGCGAGTTTCACACACGCCGTATTCAAAGAAATGTGTTTGTTGTAAAGTAAAACCTAGAGCATTAGCCCTGAAGGATGATATATAGATGAATGAAGTTGTGGCCATGTCTAAAAGGGCACTGGTGGGTTGTTTTACTGTGGCAATGAGCCTCTCCCATTTTCGCAAGTGAGATTTTGGGAGATGAACTACATCTTTGGGTTTCAAACCAAAAATCATCCAACTAGCCTATGGCTAGTTCAGAATCACTTTCAACTCAAAAGATGAAGTTGCTATAGTGATGGATGGAGTCTGGTTGTGGGGATACACTACACTTAAAATACAGAATTGGGCTCCGTTCTTCAATGATAGGAGAGAGAAAATGTATAAATGTCAATTATGGGAAAAAATTCCCTAGTACATGCAGAGAAAAGTGCAATTCAACCATGGGAGGCCATTTCTTCAAGTATGTTTGATTTTACAAGGCCGGTTTCTATTATTGGTGGTGGTATATTTTCCGACCTTGGGATCTTTGGGGCTTGTCCATCAAGTATTGGTCCCCCTTTTTCCTTTGAAGCTCCCTTTAAGCATACTTGGCCTTGGTCGAAGCTGACTAATGCTGGCCCTCTTAGAGAAGATCCCACCATAGGTCCCATTGTAGCTGATGATCCTCCTTTGTATCTCCATTCTCATATTCTCGGTATTCCTTTGGGGGGATAGATACTGAATCCCTAATATTTTTTTCACTGACAAGCTCTCAACTGTTGTCGACTTGGGAATTCCAACTGATGCTTATGACCCATGGTTCACCTTTTGGTGTAGCACATGGTACTATTATTAACTTGGAAGACTTGGATTCTCCCACTGGATTAGCTACTTCTGGAGTTGACTCATAAGACTCCCCCCCTGTCCTGCATAATGTTCTTGATTTCATAAAGAGAATTATCCTTTTCTTGGGAAGGTGGATGGAGCCATCCCACTTTTGGCCATTGAGTCTATAGTTGCTCCATTAGACCCTTCTCTTCAAACCCTAACTGAGCTTAGCCGAACTTCTTCCTCTACTCCAATGTCTACTAGATATGATCTCCGCTCCAATAGATGATCTGCTTTAAGCTCGAGCCTATATAACAAAATGTCATCTAAAACATCTCCTAGTATCAAAGGTCACAAATCATCCCTTACGTCAGCTAGATACCAAGCCCTTCGAGATATTGGTTCAAGAATTCATAAAACCATCCTAGGGACTCTTAGAGAAAGAAATCCTAGGAAAACGTGTCCTTAATGCTAGTTTTCTTATATAATTGTTGCAGCTGGGGTTGCCTACCAAAATATTATCCTTGAAGCAAATTGTAGCTCATCAGAAACTTGAGATTCTTTTCCTACATGAGACTATTCATTATGGAGATGCCATTGTTAATGACTTGCGAGTTATTTTACCTTTTGGGGATTTTGTATGTATTGATGTGGTAGGAAGGTCGAGAGGCCTAGTACCTAGATGGTTGAAGAGTACCTTCTTATGCACCAATTCTTGGGCGATGGATTATGTTCTGGGAGTCAATTTTTTTCTAGGGAAATTGGGCTTCCTCAATATATATGGGTATTACATTCTTAGATTTGAATTATGGGAGAAAATTTTCAATCACAATATTTTAACTCAGGATATGCTCATCCTAGCGGGGGAATTTAAAATTCACCCTAGGGGATGGTGAAATTTAGGGCATTAATGCCCATAGAGACCCAATGACAGATTATTTTCTAAGAAGGCTGGATGAAAATTCTCTATTTGATATCATGCTTGTCAGTCTTAATCCAAACTAGAGGAATATGCGTGTTGGACAGGAATCTATAGATAAAATACTAGATTGGTTTCTAGTCTCTGGGGAATTTTTACATAATGCTGCTAGTATAAAAAGATGGGTCATAGCCGATGGTGATTCTGATCATTATCCTATTATGTTGGAGGTTACTATGGATTTACACAAGCCTCCAAGTCCTTACAAATGTTGTGCTCAATGGATGGAGGATCCAAACTACACTCAACTGGTCGGAAGGATGTGGATCCCCTTTGACAACACTAAAAGAGCATCTCCTGCTATTCAATTCATCCACAATCTTAAGAGAATCAAAGTAGAAAATGGTGAAATGGATAATTGAAATAATAATGAAAAGAAATGCAGAGCTAGAATCTGTGGAGAGAGCTATATAACACCTTTATCTGTCAAATGATTCTAGTTTTAGCACTCTATCAATGAAGAAGGAACTTGTTGAGTTGGAAGAAAAGACAAATAAGATTCTAGCTGATAATGAGGAGATTTTGATACTTAAGAGGAGTGCTAGATGGATGCAAAAAGGTGATGAAAATACAATTTTTTTCCACCATTTCATTAATCATAGGAAGAATGTTAATTCTATTTGGAAGTTGGAGAATGGGGATGGTGAGATTGTATCTAGATTTGGAAACTTGGATAAAGTTGGTGTTCAACATTTTAGTGGTATTTTTAAATAGGATGACTCTGCTCCCATTGCACAAATGATGGAAATTATTGCCCCTTTCCTATCTTATGTTAATGAAGATCAAAATCAAGATTTGATGGAAGAAGTGACATTGGGGGGACTTACGGAGGCTGTTAAATCTATGCAGAAAGATAAAATTGCAGGCCCTGATGGTTGGGCAATTGAATTCCTCTCTACCTTCTTAGAACCTTTGAGTTAGATCTTCTTAGAGTTTTGGAAGACTCAAGAATATCATGTAATATTCTAGTTGCTTTCAATACTACTTTCACCACTTTGATACCAAAGTATGACAACTCTGAGAATATGGAGAAATACAGACCCATCTCCTTACGCAACTACAGATATAAGATCATTGCAAAGATCCTTTCTATTAAGATAAAAGGTATACTTTCCGGTTCTTTATCCCAAGAGTAATTTTCCTTCCTGGTTGGAAGACAAATCCATAATGCGGTGGGAACTGCTCAAGAAGTTCTCCACTCAGCTAAGATAAAACATTTCCCTGACGTGATTGTAAAAGCAAACCTGTCAAAGGCATATGATAGAGTGAATTGGATCTATCCGATACTTTTCTTGCAACAATTGGGTTCAACTTACAGATTGTCAATTGGATAATGACATGTGTTATAAATGTTTCTTTTGTTGTGTTGAGGGCAGGCGCATGAAGATGGTCTGCATTTTCATTGCAATAGGGGCGCGTTAGCAGAAAAAGAAAATGGCGCGTATGCACCTAAGGCAGCACGCACTCGCTGCTAGGTTCGGTACCGAACCAAGGTGCGTGCGTGCAACGGTGGCGCGCATGCGCCTCTGTTAAAAAAAAAAAACATAGCACAATTTCCCCATTGTTCCATTTGGTTGAGCGAATCCTCCTCCTCCGCATGCACGTCGATTCAACCACCAAATGAGGCAAAATCGACTCCAAAACCATCCAACAACACCCAAAAACTCATCAACACTTTGATTAATAGGTAAATATCATGTTTTTTTTTCATTTTATTCATTATTTGTGTCAATTTTTTTTTTTATTTAATTGTAAATAATTCCCAAATTTTGAAAACAATGAACCAATTTTCTATTGCAGATTGTAAACTAAGACAATGAGTGAACAAGATGTTAACCCCGTGTCCAGTGGAACACAAGAAAACCCAAACCTTGGACCCAATGCCGAAGAAAACCGTGAACAAGATGACCTTAACCATTATGTAAATGAAATGCGAGTACACACTTGCGAACTTAGAAACTTGGGGGAACCATCTCGATTGTCTCTTGCCACGTCAATTGAGAACTCAATCAACTCCCTCATCCATGCACACCAGCAATTGATCGACATGACTCAATTTAGAGCTAGGATGCGGGAGTACGACTTCACGGGCATCTCTAAGGAAGTAATAAAAGATTTGGACATTACAAAAGCCCAATTATATAGTATGTTCACCGATCCGAAAACAAACCAACCACCGAACATTACAAAGCCACGTGTCTGCATGGATTCCTGTCATTACCAACCGTGGAGGGACAATTGGATGCGGAGGTGGTTCATGGTGTACGATAAACCTCCTTGCAATAATAGGGAGGTTCCACAGTACTTCCTTCGCCAATTGTGGGCTGAGTTTTTCCTCGGTTTACATGTCAACTATTTTGACATAACCGAGTTCCAGGGTGTTGGGTGTGGCTCTTCCCAAGATCGACCTACTACTAGGAGGAACCCACTGAGAGGGCCACCAGCTCCGAGGCATGACCCCAACCCCTCTCCCCAGCCACCTCAGTTGCCCCACAAGCTTGATCAGATCGAGGTGGCAATGAGGAATGTTGCACGTGGACTCCTCAGACACACCTCCTTTGTAACAACGGCTACAGTGGAGAGGTCGGTTGACCTTGATAGAGATCCAGGTGCAGGGCCTTCACGACAGGGACAGGATATACCCGTGACTGGTGGTAGCTATGTTGGCATTCTAGTTTGACGAGGGCAATTCCACATCTTTGTCCCCATTGCGGACACACTTTCCTTGGCTCGATCGAGGGCTGTTATATGGATCAGGTCAACAATTTTTTTAATGTGTTTTCAATCATCACTTGATAACTTGTAAAGTATTTTTAAAGTATTTTTGTTTGACTTAAACTATTATTTCAATGTATAGTTATTCAGAGTTGATACACCAAGATGGGAGAACGTAGGATCTCCCAACCTGGATGCAGCAATGGCAGCTGCAACTGAAATTGTGGCACCCCACACGGAGGTATTTTTAGTACCTAACACAATATTGTTAATACTTATGTCATTTATATTACTCAAGTATTTATATTTATGGCATACACATTGATAGTTCATACAATGTTTTTGAATATCTTGATTTCCTAGATAATGACTTGTTTAACATGTTCATAACATGCATGCATTTTGTTTTCCACAGGTGTTCCATGACTACAGTGATCAACCACCCCCACCAAGGATTGGCACATCACCATCTACACAGGTACAGTGTGTAGTTATAAGCATGCTTTTAATTTGATTTGTTACGACTTACTATGGTTTAATTTATTGTTTGTTTACTAAATTGTGATATTACAAATGTATATGTAGGTGCCACCAACAGCTGCGTCTCCCCATTTTAGTCCTATGTATCCACCCTCTCCCATGAGTCCCCCCCCTCGCTTCCATCTAGACCCCTCCCTTCCATCTAGGCCCCCCTCTCTGGCCATACTCCCCCCATCCTCCCCCACTCACCCCCCCCGTCCATACATCCTCCCCAATTTATCCGCGCCCTAATGTCTATCCATCCTCCCCCATTCGTCCATGCCCCCCCTTCCTTCCACCTTCCCCTCTTCGTCCACAACCTCCCATTCATCCATCCTCCTCCCTCCATGCAGGACTTCCCTCCCATCCACCATCCCTCAACATCCCCCCTAGCCCTTCTCGTTCAATACCCTCTATCATATAACCGGCAGGGGTTCATCGTCCATGACATCCTCCTCCACCGCATACCACTGTGTCTTCTCTCACCATATCATCCCCACTTCCCGCCACTACTGTGGCATCTACTCTTCCAGTATCCTCAACAGTATCTCCAGTGGTTGCACCTGTAGTGGCTGCCACTACATCTGCGCCCCCCCATCACTACATCAAAGCTGGTTGTCCGACCATATGTTCCACCTGCTAGCCTAGAAGCCTATCCATGTCCATCGTCAGAGGTGTTCATGGTGAGAATCAAGCTAATTTATGAAAATATTTTGATGCATTAACAAAAATTAATTTAAGTAATTATTACTTTTCAATGAAATGATTGTTGTAAATGTTGTAGGCTGGAATTGCTGAGAGGCTCCGCAGATCAAGGACACCTATCCAGCCTTTCCCACTCATGTCAGAGGTGATTTATTTAAGATTTGAATTCTACATTTGTTTTATAAATGTGGTAAATGTTGCAAATGCTTGAAAATGACGGTATCTTATATCATTTGTTCCAAAGCCCGAAGAGACGGTCTAGTCCTAGACGGAGCAAGACCCAAGGCACCGGTAGCTCAAAGAGTAGGAAGATCGACTTTGGATCTATGCTTAGGAGTGACGGCGGTGGTAACAATGCTTGACACACCACGTGTTATGTACATTAGCCACGATATGGCACTTTTGTGCACCATTTTTTATGTACTTTGTATCTACGGCACGAGTTGCCATGTATTTTGTATCTACGGCATGAGTTGTCGCATTTTGTGTAGGGCACGAGTTGCCATTGTACATACATTGGGAACCATGTTCCACTATTTTCCATAAATTGTATATGTTTGGATGAGTTTTGTAGCCTCGATGTACATGGATTTTCAGTTATGTGATTTATATATCTCGTTGTCTAATGTGGTTGTTCATGTTGCGTCTATCATGATGTGATGTTGTGTAAATTTGGGTTTTACCTAGATATTAGAAGAGAAGTTGGATATCATAGTTCAACTTGGCTTATCTTTCCACATGTAAAAGCTTCTAATGGTATCTATCTTAAGAAAACATTGTAAACATAGGCTAACTCAAACAAAATCATGTGTGAGAATTAATCTAAAAAAAAAGCGGAATAAATGGATAGACAAATCACACCTCATGGCACATAAGATATATATTGGGAACTTATGTACTAGGAAAAGAATACTTAAAAATAGAAAATTTCCATTGTCGTCAAAAGGTTAAAATGAGATCCAACATGATTTTTAATAGCTCTACATAATGAGATCCAAAGTGTCCATACTCTACATAATGAAATGTCATCACTAGTATTTATTTTGACCATTTTGTCCACTTAAGATCATGCAACAAATTAATAACCAAGTTATGGAATCATTTCTTAATCAATTGTCACCATACAAATAGGACAACCTTGAGCACGATGTATAGCTAGCTCATTAATTCTCACTCACGGATATAGCCACCTTTGATTTGATGACCATCACATCCACTACCATTTACAATTAGGGCTTCCTTAATTTATCATTATGTGATAGCGATCTAATTTTATGTAGACATGTTGAATTAAACGCATGTATAGTTTACATTACAATAAATGACTACTATGAGGTGTATTTTTTAGGCTATATCCACCTCAACACACCAACTTGTTACCCCAATACCCCAAATGCTGTCGAATTTTGTCTGGAATGGATAGAGGGGTATTAGTACATCATAATTCATCTATTGAACACTCAGACACTTGTTAAAGACATTTAGGACAAGTGCATTACATCAATGGAGTCACAAATACACCCTCATCAAGTTGCATGCATCCATTAGTGCGTCATCAACACTAGAACATGTAAGCATTACTACATGTTGGAGTAAGCTTTACTAATGTTATGATAATATTAGGTTTTCCATCCATTGAGAAGGTTGCCATAGGTGTGCATATCCACCATATAAAAATCTTCATGGTACAACCAATTGCAAACCATTACATTTCTAAATTAGGTATCTGGTGCTAGGTACAATGGTTTTCTAGTTGTATGCACCCTTGCTATATAGATGAGAAACTATGCATATATGTGTATAGTGATTTGGATTCAAATGCATGCACATGAATATATATGTACAATGAAAATGATTTAATCTTTACATGTATTATAATTTAGGGCTAGATCTTAGGCTACATAATAGGGTTTCATTTTGATTAGAATGCAAACTAGGATTTACACTACCAACTAGGGTTTTTAGGCTAGGCTCTCATGTTTCTAGGCTAGGATCCAAGCTCTAGGGTCACCATCTTAATGTTTAATTCCACTATCATGACATCATTCTCAATAATACCTTGCCCACTACTACAATCACCATCGAGTTGCATGCATCCATTAGTGCGTCATCAACACTAGAACATGTAAGCATTACTACATGTTGGACTAAGCCTTACTAATGTTATGATAATATTAGGTTTTCCATCCATTGAGAAGGTTTCCATAGGTGTGCGTATCCACCATATAAAAATCTTCATGGTACAACCAATTTCAAACCATTAGGTTTCTAAATTAGGTATTCGGTGCTAGGTACAACGGTTTTATAGTTGTATGCACCCTTGCTATATAGATGATAAACTATGCATATATGTGTATAGTGATTTGGATTCAAATGTATGCAGATGAATATATATGTACAATGAAAATGATTTAATCTTTATATGTATTATAAATTAGGGCTAGATCTTAGGCTACATAATAGGGTTTCATTGTGATTAGAATGCAAACTAGGGTTTACGCTACCAACTAGGGTTTTTAGGCTAAGCTCTCGTGTTTCTAGGCTAGGATCCAAGCTCTAGGGTCACCATCTTAATGTTTAATTCCACTATCATGACATCATTCTCACCAATACCATGCCCACTACTACAATCACCATCAAGCCTCTCAATCCCACTTTGAACATTTCCCATACTTCCAAGTTAAAATTGATAGGTCTTGTTGCTAAAATATTTTCACTTATCTATTCACATAGACAAATCCACTCCTGTGAAAGATTTGTTGTAGCTTGGTACATGCAAGTTCTCATGCAATAATACTTGAGAGATCATTTTACCCCATGATCCATGGAAGATTCATTGGAGTCATATGAACCTCATTGTCATCACCCCAACCATGGTCAAGACGCCAAGATCCATCGTTAGTAGACAAAACCTCATGTTGGCACCCATACCACACTCAAAGATAAAAAATTCTTTGAAAGGGCATGTTTGGGGGTTGAGGGAATCTTGATTTTTTTATAATCACACATGAGAGGTTCTTAGAGTCAAATACATTGGATATAATTAAATTCCCCGAGATAAATAATACATGACCATAGAAGAAGATTGAAATCTGAGGTCAAAACTCATTAATGAAGGTAGAATGAACTTGGATAGATAGATTGGGAAAATTTTAGATGAATGCCTAAAGCTCTGCACACAAGTTAAAGAAAAAAAAGAAAAACTCCTAGCATTGGGAACAAATAGCCAAAACCAACAATGCAACTAGAAAACAATGACCAAGGGAACTTCGAAATGCAACACCACTCCACAAAAGAAGTTGCTTTAGACCTACCTCACTCATGACTCATGTCAATGCTTTAGACTAAGCCACACCATTAATATACAATGTACATCACCATCTTCATCATCATCAACGTATTCATCATCATCACCATCATCATCATCATCACCATCATCATCATCATCACCATCATCATCATCATCACCATCTTCATCATCATTGTCATATCTAGGTTCCTCATCAACATCTCCATCATCTTCATCATCATCAACATCAACATCATCTTCATCATCATCAACATCTCCATCATCGTCATCATCTTTATCGTCATCATCATCATCATCTTCATCACCATTGCCATCATCATCAACGCCTTCATCATCATCACCATCTTCATCATCATTGTCATCTCTAGGTCTCTCATCACCATCTTCATCATCATTGTCATCTCTAGGTCCCTCATCACCATCTCCATCATCATCACCATCTTCATCATCATTGTCATCTATAGGTCCCTCATCACCGTGTCCATCATCATCACCATCTCCATCATCTTCATTATCATCTTCATCACCATTGCCATCATCATCAACGCCTTCATCATCATCACCATCTTCATCATCATCACCATCACCATGACCATCAACTTCACCACCATCACCATCATCATCAACGTCACCATCTTCATCATCATCACCATCTTCATCATCATCACCATATCCATCTTTTGGATACGAGACGGAACCATCACCATATTCATCATCACCATCACCATCACCATCAACTTCACCACCATCACCGTCATCATCAGCGTCACCATCTTCATCATCATCACCATCTCCATCTTTTGGATGCGAGACAGAACCATCACCATCTTCATCATCATCATCACCATCAACCTCACCACCATCACCATCATCATCAATGTCACCATCTTCATCATCATCACCATCTTCGTCATCATCACCATCTCCATCTTTTGGATGCTAGACAGAACCATCACCATCAACTTCACCACCATCGTCATCATCATCACCATCTTCATCATCATTGTCATATGTAGGTCCCTCATCACCGTGTCCATCATCATGACCATCTTCATCATCATTGTCATCATCTTCATCACCATCGCCATCATCATCAATGCCTTCATCATCATCACCATCTTCTTCATCATCACCATCACCATCACCATCAACTCCACCACCATCACCATCATCATCAACATCACCATCTTCATCATCATCACCATCTTCATCATCATCACCATATCCATCTTTTGGATGTGAGACAGAACCATCACCATCTTCATCATCACCATCACCATCACCATCAACCTCACCACCATCACCATCTTCGCAATCATCACCATCGTCATCATCACCATATCCATCTTTTGGATGTGAGACAGAACCATCACCATCTTCATCATCACCATCACCATCACCATCAACCTCACCATCATCACCATCTTCGTCATCATCACTATCTCCATCTTTTGGATGCGAGATGGAACCATCACCATCTTCATCATCACCATCACCATCACCATCAACCTTACCATCACCATCATCATCAACGTCACCATCTTCATCATCATCACCATCTTCGTCATCATCACCATATCCATCTTTTGGATGCGAGATGGAACCATCACCATCTCCATCATCACCATCAACTTCACCACCATCATCATCATCATCACCATCTTCATCATCATTATCATCTGTAGGTCCCTCATCACCCTGTCCATCATCATCACCATCTTCATCATCATTGTCATCATCTTCATCACCATCACCATCATCATCAACCCCTTCATCATCATCACCATCTTCTTCATCATCACCATCATCATCACCATCAACTCCACCACCATCACCATCATCATCAATGTCACCATCTTCCTCATCATCACCATCTTCCTCATCATCACCATCTTCATCATCATCACCATCTCCATCTTTTGGATGTGAGATGGAACCATCACCATCTTCATCGTCACCATCACCATCACCATCAACCTCACCACCATCACCATCATCATCAACGTCACCATCTTCGTCATCATCACCATATCCATCTTTTGGATGCAAGACGGATCCATCACCATCTTCATCATCACCATCACCATCACCATCAACTTCACCACCATCACCATCATCATCAACATCACCATCTTCATCATCACCATCACCATCACCATCAACCTCAACACCATCACCATCATCATCAATGTCACCATCTTCATCATCATCACCATCTTCATCATCATCACCATCTCCATCTTTTGGATGCAAGACGGATCCATCACCATCTTCATCATCACCATCACCATCGCCATCAACTTCACCACCATCACCATCATCATCAATGTCACCATCTTCATCATCATCACCATTTCCATCTTTTGGATGCGAGATGGAACCATCACCATCTTCATCATCACCATCACCATCACCATCAACCTCACCACCATCACCATCATCATCAAAGTCACCATCTTCATCATTATCACCATCTTCGTCATCATCACCATCAACATCTTTTGGATGCGAGACTGAACCATCACCATCAACTTCACCACCATCGTGATCATCATCACCATCTTCATCATCATTGTCATCTGTAGGTCCCTCATCACCATGTCCATCATCATCACCATCTTCATCATCATTTTCATCATCTTCATCACCATCGCCATCATCATCAATGCCTTCATCATCATCACCATCTTCTTCATCATCACCATCACCATCACCATCACCATCACCATCAACTTCACCACCATCACCATCTTCATCATCATCACCATCTTCATCATCATCATCATATCCATCTTTTGGATGCGAGACAGAACCATCACCATTTGCATCATCACCATCACCATCACCATCAACCTCACCACCATCACCATCATCATCAACGTCACCATCTTCATCATCATCACCATCTTCGTCATCATCACCATCTCCATCTTTTGGATGCGAGACAGAACCATCACCATCTTCATCATCACCATCACCATCACCATCAACCTCGCCACCATCACCATCATCATCACCATCTTCATCATCATTGTCATCATCTTCATCACCATCGCCATCATCATCATCACCATCTTCTTCATCATCACCATCACCATCACCATCAACTCCACCACCATCACCATCATCATCAATGTCACCATCTTCATCATCATCACCATCTCCATCTTTTGGATGCGAGATGGAACCGTCACCATATTCATCATCACCATCACCATCTCCATCATCATCACCATCTTCGTCATCATCATCAACATCTTCATCATCACTGTCATCTGTAGGTCCCTCATCACCATGTCCATCATCATCACCATGATATTCATCACCATCACCATCACTATCATCATCACCATCATCCTAATCATCACCACAAGTGCTCGGTCGATGATTTTCCAAAGTTGACCCTCGTGTGCAAAAATTGCACCTTCCCTCACTGAGCAAAACCCTATTTTCCAAGATGGACGTACAAGATGAAACCAGTGACACTGGATCGGAGGGGAGGGGCACCCCTAGCACTATCTCGGCATCCTAAATCCAACGGAATCGACGATTCGTCCATCCGAGCCATGGTCTTCATTTATGGCTCGTTCCGTCTCGCATCCAAAAGGCCTTCAGAGACACCTGCTCGATACCTGTCGGGGGCATAGAATTCCAACCGTGCAACAAAACTGGGTTTCGGGGAGTCATGCAAGTGTGTCTAGGTAGGTTTCGTCTAGGAACGCTAGCCACAAGTGCCCGGTGGATGATTTTCCAAAGTTGACCCCCGTGTGCAAAAATTGCACACTCCCTCACTGAGCAAAACCCTAGTTTCCAAGATGGACGTACAAGATGACAACGGGGCCACCGGGCTGGAGGGTAGGGGCACCCATAACACTATCCCGGCATTCTGAATCCAACGGAGTCGATGGTTCGTCGATCTGAGGCACGGTCTTCATTCTATACCTCGTTCTGTCTTGCATCCAAAAGGCCTTCAGGGACACCTGCTGGATACCTGCCAATGGCATAGAACTCCAACCATGCAACAAAACTAGGTTCCGGGGAGTCATGCAAGTGTGTCTAGGTAGGTTCCGACTGGGAACGCTAGCCACAAGTACCCAATGGATGATTTTCCAAAGTTCACCCCTGTGTGCAAAAATTGCACACTCCCTCGTTGAGCAAAACCCTAGTTTCCAAGATGGACGTACAAGATGACACCAGGGTCATCGGACCAGAGGGGATGGGCACCCCTAGCACTATCCCAGCGTCCTGAATCCAACGGAGTCGACGGTTTGTCGATCCAAGCCAGGGTCTTCATTCTATGGCTTGTTCCGTCTTGCATCCAAAAGGCCTTCAAGGACACCTGTAGGATACCTGCCAGGGGCATAGAACTCCAACTGTGCAACAAAATCGGCTTCCGGGGAGTCATGCAAGTGAGTCTAGGTAGGTTCCATCTGGGAACACTAGCCACAAGTACCCAGTGGATGATTTTCCAAAGTTGACTCCCGTGTGCAAAAATTGCACAATCCCTCACTGAGCAAAACCCTAGTTTTCAAGATGGACATACAAGATGACAACGGGGCCACTGGACCGGAGTAGAGGGGCACCCTAGCACTATCCCGACGTCCTAAATCCAACGGAGTTGATGGTTCGTCGATACGAGCCATGGTCTTCATTCTTTGGATCATTCCATCTCGCATCCAAAAGGCCTTGGCACTGCTTCCCGGTCTTGAAGGCACGCTGTAGAGGGTCCCATGGCTGAAACCCGGCGTCCTGGACCCACCGGAATCGACGAATGCGAGAATCGAGCCACGGTTTGGCTTCTATGGGCATTCTAGTAAGGCACCCTGGGGCCATTCAGGGACTCTTTGGGGATTTGCTCTGGGGCAACGGAACCCAAACCGACAAACAAAATTGGATTCCATCGGCTCCCAAAGGTCCACGTGGCCATTGTGGACCTATCCACGTTGGCCACGCACGGCCGGGGGCCTCCGGACGAGAAATGCACCCCTTTAGAAAATTTGGAATGGCCATCACTGAGCAAAACCCTAGCTTCGGAGATGGTCCATTGGCACCACTTCCAGGTCTTCAAGGCACGCTATGGGTAGTCTCGTAGCTAAAACCCGACGTCCCAGATCCACCGGAATCGATGGATTCGCGAACCGAGCCACGGTTCGGGAACTACAGGCATTCTAGTTGGGCACATTGGGGCCATTCAGGGACACTTTGGGGATTTGCTCCGGGGCCACGGAACCCAAACTGGCGAGCAGACTTGGATTCCGTCGGCTCCCATAGGTCCATGTGGCCATTGTGGACCTGTCCACAGTGGCCACGCACGCCCGGGGGCCTCTGGATGATAAATGCACCCCTTTAGCGAATTTGGAATGGCCATGACTGAGCAAAATCCTAGCTCCGGAGATGGCCCATTGGAACCACTTCTGGGTCTTCAAGGCACGCTGTTGGGGGTCCCCTAGTTGAAACCCAGCATCTCGGACCCACCTGAATCAACGGATTCGAGAACTGAGCCACGGTTCAGGTGCTATAGGCATTCTAGTCAGGCACCCCGGGGCCATTCTAGTGGTGAAAGAAAGTTTACTATCTGTTGAGTCTGATACTACATACAGGAGCTGCTCAACAAACTTTGAGATAGAAAGCTCTGTAATTTTAGGATACTGATTCAATCACTCATACAGTTTCTCACCTTCTCGAGGATCTAAATTTATAATTTCCTTCTAGGTAGATTCAGGCATTCTCGAGGATCTAAATTTATAATTGCCTTCTAGGTAGATTCAGGCATGGAATAATATTTGGCGGCATTTCCAATCTCCCCAGACCATTTGGTTAGCCACAATATGTGCGAATCCTTTGACGAAAGATAAATTCTGGTGTGGGCGGCAGCATTTGATACACTAGCCAAATCTATGTTGTTGGAAGAAATTACATATTTCAACAAAGGAGCGTTTTGCAGGTGACTTGAAAATCCCTTCCAATTTTCAGCAATAAAACAAAGAAGTTCAAAGTACATATTTTTAGGCAAGCTTATCAACCAATCAAACAACCGAATACAGGGAGATAACCACGCCCAAAAAGTTCAAGCTATTATAAAACTCTTGCTTAGCAAGATAAGGATGGACTATGTGTACATTACGAGAATATAGATGAATGAAGTTGCTTTGATGAACTTGTCCTCTTGCTTTCTCCAGAATGTGTTTAAAAGCAGGGAGTATTGTTTGAGCTTCTGTTGGTTTACATAAACGTTTATTCCCAAAGATGATGTCACATAAAACCACTTCCTTAGCTTTCAATTGGGTTTGAATGGCATCTCTAACTTGTGTTCGCTGTGGATAATGAGGAATATTAAAGGGAAGGTACCTATAGACCCAAGTTTTCGATGATAGAGGTGAATTACCACTTATCAAAGCATGAAATGCTGAAAAAAATGCTAATGGAACACAACGAAGGATTCCTTGGTTCCAGTAGGTATCCAGCAGGTGTCCCTGAAGGACTTTTGGATGCGAGACGGAACGAGCCATAGAATGAAGACCGTGGCTCGGATCGACGAACCATCGACTCTGTTGAATTCAGGACACCGTGATAGTGCGAGGGGTGCCCCTACCCCCCGGTCCGGTGGCCCCATTGTCATCTTGTATGTCCATCTTGGAAACTAGGGTTTTGCTTAGTGAGGGAGTGTGCAATTTTTGCACACGGGGGTCAACTATGGAAAATCATACACCGGGCACTTGTGGATAGCGTTCCCAGCCAAAACCTACCTAGACACACTTGCATGACACCCCAGAACCCGGTTTTGTTGCACGGTTGGAGTTCTATGCCCCCAGCAGGTATGCAGCAGGTGTCCCTGAAGGCCTTTTGGATGCGAGACGGAACGAGCCATAGAATGAAGATCGTGGCTCGGATCGATGAACCATTGAATCCATTGGATTCAGGACACCGAGATAGTACTAGGGGTGCCCCTCCCCTCCGGTTCGGTGGCCCCTGTGTCATCTTGTACATCCATCTTGGAAACTAGGGTTTTGCTCAGTGAGGGAGTGTGCAATTTTTGCACATGGGGGTCAAATTTGAAAAATCATCCACTGGGAACTTGTGGCTAGCGTTCCCAGCTGGAACCTACCTAGACACACTTGCATGACTCCCCGGAACCCGGTTTTGTTGCATGGTTGGAGTTCTATTCCCCCGGCAGGTATCCAGCAGGTGTCCCTAAAGGCCTTTTGGATGCGAGACGGAATGAGCCATACAATGAAGATCGTGGCTCGTATCGATGAACCATCAACTCCATTGGATTCAGGACGTCGAGATAGTTCTAGGGGTTCCCCTCTCCTCTAGTCCGGTGGCCCCAGTGTCATCTTGTACGTCCATGTTGGAAACTAGGGTTTTGCTCAGTGAGCGAGTGTGCAATTTTTGCACACGGGGGTCAACTTTGGAAAATCATCCACCGGGCACTTGTGGTGATAATGATGATGATGGTGATGATAATGAAGACGTTGATAATGATGGTGATGGTGATGGTGATGGTGATGGTGATGAAGATCATGGTGATGATGATGGACACGGTGATGAGGGACCTAGAGATGACAGTGATGATGCAGATGGTGATGATGATGGTGATGATGATGATGGTGATGATGATGACGAAGATGGTGATGATGATGGAGATAGTGATGAGAGACCTCCAAAAACTCAAGCATTAACATGGGTGAGGCAGGTCTAAAGCCTCCCTCAAGGACATTTCCAACCATTAGGTGACAATGATGAACATGTTAGTGCTACTCAATCATAGCTCCCAAATGATCCTCATATTCATCCAAGTACTAGACCAATATTGAAACAATTCCTAAAGCTCCAAATGGAGAGAGTGGTAGAGAAAAGTGGGGCAATATCCAGATTTGGGTGCTGCGGGCATCTTGGTAAGACCTAGGGTTTGAGGATTGAAATTCCAAGATAGACATGTAGACTTGGATTCTATAAGTTGAGTTCTCTAGTGGTGTACTTGTGTGACGTGACAAACCCTTCTAATAGTAATCCTATCCCACTTGGAGTCCAAATACCCCCTATTGAGGGTACGTATGGTGGGTCACGGATTCTAGGGATACATTAGGTTTCCAGGATTCTAGATTAGTTTCTAAGGGTTAGATTAGTGTTTCTAGTGTTAGTTTAGCTTTCTAGGATTTCTAGGCCTAGATTATGTTTCTAGGATTATAGACTAATTTCTGAGGGTTAGATTAGTGTTTCTAGGGTTAGTTTAGCTTTCTAGCATTTCTAGGGCTAGATTATGTTTGTAGGGTTATATTAGTGCTTCTAGGGTTAATCATGCATGAAGAAACAATCACATGGCTATAAATCATAACTTAATCATAACTTCGACATCAAATAAACAATATAAGATAACGATATCAAATAAACTATCTAACATGAATGTCACGAACCCAAAATTTCGTAAAATTTTAAAACTTTTCTAAGCGTCCAATCTTCATTTAATGTTATGCGGAAGATAAAATGTGTACACAACATCTCTATATTTATCACATCATTATAGCATCTTAACATTAATTATTCAATTGTAATCATAATTGAAACTTTACTTGTCGACACAAGGTCTTAAAATTCACAAGCAACCCCAATCAAATTACACAACTCGTTAAATCGTAACTTATTGTAATAGCATGAATAAGATTTTAACACTTGTCTCACTTTAACAAATTTTTCCTCTACTAACTTGATTATAAAATGAGTAAAACATATTCATGGAAAGATATAAGTAACAACCATCATAATTGTAAAAATGCTTAAGATACATAACTTGGAAGTAAACAAAACTGAAGAAATACTTGAGATGCATTATTAAGTATAATTATGAAAGAGATACACAAGTACAACTACAATTATCAAGAGAGACATATACAAGGAATACACCCCAAAAGAACAAAGACATTCACAAAAGACCAAGGTAACGTGGTTCACCCGTACATGGGCTAGTCCACAAAAGTGTGTGCATATTTTATTTATTCTGAAACATAGTGTTTACAAGTTGCAACTTAGTTGTTGCTATAGTTTTCTTTTCTCGCAGTTCCTCTCGTCGAGGGAACTTTTTACATGATAATCAAATACATTCCATCCCTATGGATACAAAATTCTAGCTTGAGTAGCCAACAATTCTTTTAACACTAAAAGAAGTAATCACAAAGATCTAATGCTCACATTTCAGTCAGATACTCTGTTCTAAAAAAAACTATTTTAGTAGAGTTTAACTCTGACAACGTTAAGCTATTAGCAGCAATCCGCTTCATATATTAATGTTCACATTTCACATATGTAACAAAAATACCATGGTTCCTTATCAGTCATAGAGGTATAAAGGGGCAGACACCTTACTCAATCACAACCAGACCGAACAGCAATTAACTCTGAAATCAAATGTAAAGGAAACAACATATCTATGATGTCGTGCACATATCTAAAATACTGAGCAGAGACCAGACTCTGGTTGTAGAACAAAAACGAGTAAATAGCATATCTATGAAGTCGTGCTCATCTCTAAAGTTACTTATGAGAGATCAATTATGTGCTAAACATATGCAACAACATCTGAGCAAAGATCAGTCGCGGGCTTAACTAATACATATATCTCTAATGTTTTAACAACATACTTCATTCTAAAAATAAATACAACAGCATTAAAATCGGGGTTTCATTCATGTAACCAACGCATCAAACCTCAACACAAAGGTAGTTGTGAGTAATGCTTCAGCCACTTAGAGGTGAAGGGATCCATTGCACAATCTGCAACGATCTTAACTAAGGATTAAATAAGATTTCACAACAGCAACAATATCCCAAGATATTGAAAGCTTGGCAACACAATTAGCATTTGTAGTGTTTACAATTAAGTTTCTATCAGTGAAGGAAATAATTAACATAGCAGCTATAATACTGACTCCATAAAGGCAGAGGTAGTATGACAAAAGTACAATGGTCAAATGGGAAGAACAAATGACCAAGCGGTTGCGATTAAGATCCAAATAAACAAAAAGCACACCAATTAAAAAATAAAACGCCAACCTAGATCCAACTTTTCATCACAATTTCCACACTAGCTAGGGTGTGCAGTGAACATTATATACTCTAGACAATTGAACAGAGTTGCTGCTCCTGTAGAGCTCATCACGGTTTTAATTGGGGGTAATAACGTAATAAACATTCTAAACAAAAATTGCTTCAGCGGTTTTCTTCCATAAATAGAGAACAGGTTATTATCAATATAAATTGAACTTTTCTGATCTACACTAGCTTACAAAGATTTCTCCACAGAGTGAAAAGTATTAATATAATATCTAACATTCTGCTTAACAATCGATGTCTGCGATTTCTCTATGAGAAGGAGCAGGGTATTTAGCATAATTATGAACCTGGGGTTAGGCGCTACGGAGAGTCAATCAAATGCAAAAGTGCGATAAGACCTATAACCAAAGCGACATGCATGATACTTCGCAAAACAATGAGTAAGCCAACTCTATTATAAAGTAATGGCCACATATATACTCAGAAAATCAACTCGATAAGGGCTAAGACCTACAATTACAACGATAACTTACTTCTGGAGATAATGAATAAATAGTTGATGAGCAAAGTAGGACTGGATTGCAGAAACAAATAAGATTTTTTGTTAAGTAAAGAGTAGCTTGGGTATTGACGCACACTGATCAACCTGCCAACGAGGATTTATGAAAATTCATGCATACATATTTGTATCTTTCGCTATAAATCAGACAAAGACTCTATAATGGTGGACAATCATAAGTGTATATAGAAATTCTGCGATTTGTTAACCTCGGGTAGAATAATTTCTACAGAACCCCATATAGAGTACAACTCACAACCAAAGTAACGAAATACCCTACTATTTCGTGGCAGTTTAGTGAGCAAAGGTCAAGAATTCTCTTTCGTAATTATTCTTATGTTCACGATTTCATGATACAAGAAGAACACAGAATTTTAAGAATTATTTCCATAGCTACCCCTAAAGATCATGATTTCATCCTACATTTTATATGTATATATATATCAGCGTTACTGGAATCAAACCAAAAGGAGAAATTCTCTCCATTTGCATCTAAAGATGTAAGAAAGTGTAATTATCTGAATAATATTATATATATCGACTGCGTTTCTATCATATTGTAATTCTGTCAGTATCTTTTCTATTCGTTGAAGAAAAACCACAATAGAAAAATAGGCAGAGACCCCACGATTTTATCATAACAACTTCAACTAATCTATTAGATGCAGAAAATAACTTATCTTAACACGCGTTCGGTCTAGCAGAGGGCGCTTCTATCCAACGCGAACTGTTTAGCACCATCAACAACGAAGGCTGATGTGCCCCTCTTATTCAACCGCAACGATGAATCGTTCTTTCCCAATTCTTCTCTATTCACAAAGATGGATCTCCTCCCCCCGAGCTGGTTCCTCTATCGGTAGATATACTCCACTCCGTCGCAGAGGTGGATCACCTCCCCCGCCGAGATGTTTCCTCCCTCCCTTTTTTTTTATCGATGACGGGGGTACTAAAATAACTAGCCATCAAATCCCGCGACAGATGTCATTTTCATTTAGACAAATGGGAAAATTATTCAACTGACTGGTCGTTCCACTCAGAGGCAAATTTTAAAACCAGTAATGGCATCCCAATCGAACTAGTATCCAATATTCCTTCACTTGAAAACATTAATTTTAAAAGGTAATGCGCCCTTGTGTCAAGACGCGGCTCTTTGTTGAGAGGATCCACGAACAACCATAATCCTATCATTAAGGATCGTGTCCCTTCTTAATGCTTTTCTGGTTGTGAAATACTTATGTATATATCTATATATAATCAAGCTTCACTAACATCTCTTTAGCCCACTTAACTCCATAGATATGTTAAGCTTCTTTTGCCTTGGAAGTTTATGGTACTAAATAAATATAAAACATGTCCTCCTTTGTATTCATAGCCTATACGAATGCATACCCGCGTTCATAGACTTTAAAAGTAGTACTTATAATTATCTTCTTTTCCTATATATATAAGGCACATATCTATATAATTTTCGCAACTATTTATATATGTATACCTTAAATAGTTGTCACTACAACATAATGATCTTTTGTATAATAAAATATCCACAATTATATAGATATATATATGATTTGTCCATCATTATCTATAAATATCCTTCTCGTCTTTTATTTATAATCAAGACATATATATAAATATATATATATTTAATAATTCTTTAATAGTTATCACAACTATTAGCTTAACGTCCTTTTAATAGTTAACTCAAACTATTTCAACCTTGGGTATATATATAGAAGACATAGTATATATATATATAATATCCATTAAATAGTTGTTACCCCAAACTTAGGTGATGACCTTATCACCTAAGGCACTAGTTAAGTCGTTTTACCATTGCTCCAATGCTCGTAGCACTAGGATGACCCGCGATCATTAATTATTAGTTAATTTTGTTGTCGTCTTTGTTAGATGTGCCAACCCGAACACTTATGAATATATCACTAGTTTTTCTAGATCCACTGGTGGGGCCTTGGGCTTGAGCTCCTCACCATGGTCATTTACAAAATTCATAATTATTTTTTTAGAAGAATAATAACAATAGGCATCGAAATTGAGGGATGTTACACACTCCACCCCTTAAAGATAACACCATCCTCGGTGTTCAACAGTTTTTCTTTTGCGTCCATTCATCATCTTTCACTTACTTTTGCTCTTAAGGTTTGGTCGTCTTTACATCTTTGCGGTTTCAGCAAGCTTTCTTCAATTGTAACCTGCACATTGTACAACTCGTACAAGATTTTTCAGTATTTTTCAGTATAACATAAGTATACAAAATTTCAAAATAGAAAATGTTTATCATTCATCCTCATCCTTGATGAAATATTTGCTTACTTTAGCATTCATAACATTCTCACATAAATACATGTCATAGTCCAGCTACAAGACAATCATTATCATCAACTCATATCATAAAACAATTCTTTCAACTGAGCTTTGTAATCACCAAACCTCTTTGTACTTCCGCAATCATGGAGACTTGCATACAAAACTCTTATGTATTTTCTGCAATCGTGAAGACTTGCCATACAAAAACCCTTTATGTATTTTCGCAATCATGGAGACTTGCCATACAAAACATGAGTTCTTCTGTAACTCAGCCGGAAAAACCTCTGCATACAGCAGAAATATGACAGTCTTACTCTGCAACTCATTACATAGCTTCCCTTCATCGAATCTTCTTGTGGGCTCAATTCTAACACCACAAGGAAAAATTTTAGTCTCCTTAGAGAACCTTTTGTGTGCTCCATTCTAACAACACAAGGAAAAATCATGAGCCCTTCCTCTGCTCAATTCGATGGATATAAAGTTTGCCTAGGACTTTTGGGTCAGTATAACATTCAACGAGCTTCCCACCTGCTCTGTTCCACTTCCATGGGGAACATGACCACAATTTTAGGGAAGTTGGACCCTGCAATAGCTAGTAAGTGAGTGCAAGATGCAGCCTCTACTTGAGTTCAGGAAATATTATTTTCCCCTCAAACCTTCTCATTTGAGTCCGAGAATTTTACTTAGTAACAATCATTTAGTATTTCTTGTATTCCAAATGCGACAAAATAGCCACAAAGTATTTAATGAATATATTCATCTATTTACCATCATATTCTATGCATTTTGATGATAACACATCATCAATCATAAGTCTTATCACCAATCATGATTCATAAAATCCTGTAAATAACATGTAAAGAAAAATCATTGCTTACTTTTGAGCAACATAGCTCAACTTATCTGTATAAGTCAACGTCCCTTTTGATCATGTCGTCAGTTGGGATTAAGTTCACTTCCTAAAATGTTAGTATAAGGATAAGTGTCTCTGCTTCAATTGCTCATCTTCTGAACATATTAGTTCCATAGCATTATATGCTTTCTCATTTACTTGCGCATCCTCTTCATTTCATCCTGACGCAAACTCTTTTGCTTAACAAATAAACATGTTAGTTTCATAATTTAAAATGGCTAGTTATACATAGATTCATTTCAAATTGAATACTTTTCGAACCTTTAACAAAATGATGATACTCATCAATAGTGTATTCAAGTAATTTCTGAACTTCACTTTCTATTTCCTCATATTCATTTTAACATGCTTAGTTCTAAACATGAAACCTTTTACGGTAATGAAATGCCTTTACTTACAATATCTCAATAATCTAGACCATAGCTTGGGATATCCTACCACTTCATATGGATGTATAAAAATAACTTCATATTGATATAAAGTAACTTCAATATACATAAATGTAACTTCACATATATAAGAATATATATACTGCACTTTTAGTTAAGGTCAAAGTATTATCATTAACATCCAACATCAAAACAATTCTTATTATCAAGGGTCAGCCAAATCTTATCAAATTGAGGATACACAATACTCACATATCAAATTAGATTTGCACATCAACTACTTTGCTTTAATAACTGAAATACTCATCTTTACTCCTTTGGGAAACTTTGAAGTTTGAACTTTTGAATGACATTGCCCCTCGTCCATTCCAGTTCCATGCATACAAAGTGAAACAAAATAATCGATTAGTAAACTTAACAACCTTCATACTTATTTATTGCATGTTGAGCTCATCAGGCCCAAGTGTTGTAACCTAATGCTCTGATACCATATGTCACGAACCCAAAATTTCGTAAAATTTTAAAACTTTTCTAAGCGTCCAATCTTCATTTAATGTTATGCGGAAGATAAAATGTGTACACAACATCTCTATATTTATCACATCATTATAGCATCTTAACATTAATTATTCAATTGTAATCATAATTGAAACTTTACTTGTCGACACAAGGTCTTAAAATTCACAAGCAACCCCAATCAAATTACACAACTCATTAAATCGTAACTTATTGTAATAGCATGAATAAGATTTTAACACTTGTCTCACTTTAACAAATTTTTCCTCTACTAACTTGATTATAAAATGAGTAAAACATATTCATGGAAAGATATAAGTAACAACCATCATAATTGTAAAAATGCTTAAGATACATAACTTGGAAGTAAACAAAACTGAAGAAATACTTGAGATGCATCATTAAGTATAATTATGAAAGAGATACACAAGTACAGCTACAATTATCAAGAGAGACATATACAAGGAATACACCCCAAAAGAACAAAGACATTCACAAAAGACCAAGGTAACGTGGTTCACCCGTACACGGGCTAGTCCACAAAAGTGTGTGCATATTTTATTTATTCTGAAACATAGTGTTTACAAGTTGCAACTTAGTTGTTGCTATAGTTTTCTTTTCTCGCAGTTCCTCTCGTCGAGGGAACTTTTTACATGATAATCAAATACATTCCATCCCTATGGATACAAAATTCTAGCTTGAGTAGCCAACAATTCTTTTAACACTAAAAGAAGTAATCACAAATATCTAATGCTCACGTTTCAGTCAGATACTCTGTTCTAAAAAAAACTATTTTAGTAGAGTTTAACTTTGACAACGTTAAGCTATTAGCAGCAATCCGCTTCATATATTAATGTTCACATTTCACATATGTAACAAAAATACCATGGTTCCTTATCAGTCATAGAGGTATAAAGGGGCAGACACCTTACTCAATCACAACCAGACCGAACAGCAATTAACTCTGAAATCAAATGTAAAGGAAACAACATATCTACGATGTCGTGCACATATCTAAAATACTGAGCAGAGACCAAACTCTGGTTTTAGAACAAAAACGAGTAAATAGCATATCTATGAAGTCATGCTCATCTATAAAGTTACTTATCAGAGATCAATTATGTGCTAAACATATGCAACAACATCTAAGCAAAGATCAGTCGCGGGCTTAACTAATATATATATCTCTAATGTTTTAACAGCATACTTCGTTCTAAAAATAAATACAACAGCATTAAAATCGGGGTTTCATTCATGTAACCAACGCATCAAACCTCAACACAAAGGTAGTCGTGAGTAATGCTTCAGCCACTTAGAGGTGAAGGGATCCATTGCACAATCTGCAACGATATTAACTAAGGATTAAATAAGATTTCACAACAGCAACAATATCCCAAGATATTGAAAGCTTGACAACACAATTAGCGTTTATAGTGTTTACAATTAAGTTTCTATCAGTGAAGTAAATAATTAACATAGCAGCTATAATACTGACTCCATAAAGGCATAGGTAGTATGACAAAAGTACATCAGTCAAATGGGAAGAACAAATGACCAAGCGGTTGCGATTAAGATCCAAATAAACAAAAAGCACACCAATTAAAAAATAAAACGCCAACCTGGATCCAACTTTTCATCACGATTTCCACACTAGCTAGGGTGTGCAGTGAACATTATATACTCTAGACAATTGAACAGAGTTGCTGCTCCTGTAGAGCTCATCACGGTTTTAATTGGGGGTAATAACGTAATAAACATTCTAAACAAAAATCGCTTCAGCAGATTTCTTCCACAAATAGAGAACAGGTTATTATCAATATAAATTGAACTTTTCTGATCTACAATAGCTTACAAAGATTTCTCCACAGAGTGAAAAGTATTAATATAATATCTAACATTTTGCTTAACAATCGCTGTCTGCGATTTCTCTATGAGAAGGAGCAGGGTATTTAACATAATTATGAACCTGGGGTTAGGCGCTACGGAGAGTCAATCAAATGCAAAAGTGCGATAAGACCTATAACCAAAGCGACATGCATGATACTTCGCAAAACAATGAGTAAGCCAACTCTATTATAAAGTAATGGCCACATATATACTCAGAAAATCAACTCGATAAGGGCTAAGACCTACAATTACAACGATAACTTACTTCTGGAGATAATGAATAAATAGTTGATGAGCAAAGTAGGACTGGATTGCAGAAACAAATAAGAGTTTTTGTTAAGTAAAGAGTAGCTTGGGTATTGACACACACTGATCAACCTGCCAACGAGGATTTATGAAAATTCATGCATACATATTTGTATCTTTCCCTGTAAATCACACGAAGACTCTATAATGGTGGACAATCATAAGTGTATATAGAAATTCTGCGATTTGTTAACCTCGGGTAGAATAATTTCTACAGAACCCCATACAGAGTACAACTCACAACCAAAGTAACGAAATACCCTACTATTTCGTGGCAGTTTAGTGAGCAAAGGTCAAGAATTCTCTTTCGTAATTATTCTTATGTTCATGATTTCATGATACAAGAAGAACACAGAATTTTAAGAATTCTTTCCATAGCTACCCCTAAAGATCACGATTTCATCCTACATTTTATATGTATATATATATCAGCGTTACCGGAATCAAACCAAAAGGAGAAATTCTCTCCATTTGCATCTAAAGATGTAAGAAAGTGTAATTATCTGAATAATATTATATATATCGACTGCGTTTCTATCATATTGTAATTCTGTCAGTATCTTTTCTATTCGTTGAAGAAAAACCACAATAGAAAAATAGGCAGAGACCCCACGATTTTATCATAACAACTTCAACTAATCTATTAGATGCAGAAAATAACTTATCTTAACACGCGTTCGGTCTAGCAGAGGGCGCTTCTATCCAACGCGAACTGTTTAGCACCATCAGCAACGAAGGCTGATGTGCCCCTCTTATTCAACCGCAACGATGAATCGTTCTTTCCCAATTCTTCTCTATTCACAAAGATGGATCTCCTCCCCCCGAGCTGGTTCCTCTATCGGTAGATATACTCCACTCTGTCGCAGAGGTGGATCACCTCCCCCGCCGAGATGTTTCCTCCCTCCCTTTTTTTTTATCGATGACGGGGTACTAAAATAACTAGCCATCAAATCCCGCGACAGATGTCATTTTCATTTATACAAATGGGAAAATTATTCAACTGACTAGTCGTTCCACTAAGAGGCAAATTTTAAAACCAGTAATGGCATCCCAATCGAACTAGTATCCAATATTCCTTCACTTGAAAACATTAATTTTAAAAGGTAATGCGCCCTTGTGTCAAGACGCGGCTCTTTGTTGAGAGGATCCACGAACAACCATAATCCTATCATTAAGGATCGTGTCCCTTCTTAATGCTTTTCTGGTTGTGAAATACTTATGTATATATCTATATATAATCAAGCTTCACTAACATCTCTTTAGCCCACTTAACTCCATAGATATGTTAAGCTTCTTTTTCCTTGGAAGTTTATGGTACTAAATAAATATAAAACATGTCCTCCTTTGTATTCATAGCCTATACGAATGCATACCCGCGTTCATAGACTTTAAAAGTAGTACTTATAATTATCTTCTTTTCCTATATATATAAGGCACATATCTATATAATTTTCGCAACTATTTATATATGTATACCTTAAATAGTTGTCACTACAACATAATGATCTTTTGTATAATAAAATATCCACAATTATATAGATATATATATGATTTGTCCATCATTATCTATAAATATCCTTCTCGTCTTTTATTTATAATCAAGACATATATATAAATATATATATATATATTTAATAATTCTTTAATAGTTATCACAACTATTAGCTTAACGTCCTTTTAATAGTTAACTCAAACTATTTCAACCTTGGGTATATATATAGAAGACATAGTATATATATATATAATATCCATTAAATAGTTGTTACCCCAAACTTAGGTGATGACCTTATCACCTAAGGCACTAGTTAAGTCGTTTTACCATTGCTCCAATGCTCGTAGCACTAGGATGACCCGCGATCATTAATTATTAGTTAATTTTGTTGTCGTCTTTGTTAGATGTGCCAACCCGAACACTTATGAATATATCACTGGTTTTTCTAGATCCACTGGTGGGGCCTTGGGCTTGAGCTCCTCACCATGGTCATTTACAAAATTCATAATAATTTTTTAGAAGAATAATAACAATAGGCATCGAAATTGAGGGATGCTACAATGAATAACATTAATCGTGCATGAATAAACAATCACATGGCTATACTATGTACCTCAGTCAATTAGGCCTTCTGGAACCTCTCAGATTTTTATTGTCTCGAACAACCTCTCATGCTCTGCATGAGGTAGTAAGCAGCGTACCTTGTTTGATGACTTCGTTGAAATTGTCTGTAGTTGGATGTTTGTATCCACGATCAAGTGCGTAAAGTGATACACCCGTGACCCTGGTCTATAATCTCTGTATGTGTAGCCATTGCTCTTTGGTCCCTTTCCATCTACTGTAAGATATTCCTCCTGAACAACCATCGATCCATTCGGAAAGGTAATGCTTTCACTATCCGTTAATGATGTGAGGAGGGTCTGCTTCCCCTGGATGCATCGTGCCAACCAATAATTCATCCCAATTTCACTGTATGTCGGGGCGACAACTTCATAGATGTGTCCTGCAAAAATGCATTTTAAGGTCATATTCCAACAAGTAGTGGTTTGATAACTTGGATAATTACAAAAACAAGGAGGGAGCCAGGATATGCATGCATAAATGTTTACCTGGTTGTACAAGATCAGATATATGATCATATTCATTCGAAATAGAGGGTTGGCCTCCTCTAACTGGATTGTTTCAGCAACTACACGTGGGTCCACTGCAAGTGATACATCATCCCATTCATCAACCCAATCCATTGATTCGCACTCATCCCACTCACAACTGCTGCAAGACCCACAAAAGCAATCAAGTTTTCGCGTCCATATTTCAAATAAGGGGTTGTTTGAGCTTTGAAGCGAATGAAATCCACGAGTGCCTTGCACAGTACTACAACTTTAAGAACGCGATCGATCTATATCAACTACATTCCAGAAATTTTTGACAACATGTCCTCTACCTGTTGGTATGTGTTGCTCCATGGCTCGATTTCACATTTTTTCTTTGCACCATCGAACTGTGGATTCAGCATTCCTAATATGAGGGCCTCCCATGCACCTCATCTCCTCCCTTTGTAGGTAATTTTTGAGACATGCTCTAGCCCCGTCGTGCTCTCCCTTTCCATGCCTGGTCTCAAAATAGTTCCATACATGTAGCACATCATAAGTCTTGTGCAAAATGTTGGTTGTGGAGCCAGATTTCAGTCTCATAGATGATATTGTCTTAGTCGTGCACCCCGGAGGACTGTACACCCATTCTGCATTTTTAGGGGTTCGAGGCAATGCCTTGAAAAAGGGGGTTTGGGGGAAATGCCCCCAAGTCAAGGGGGTGCGGGGGCAGAGACCCCACGAACGGGGGTTCGGGGGAAGCGCCCCCGAGAAATGCGGGTTCGGGGGAAACTCCCCCGAGAAAAATTTTGGGGGTTGTTTTCGCTAGCTGTTTTGCGGGCCCATGGTTTTGGGTATCCCGTGGTATTTTTCCCATTGTATTTTCCCTATAAAAGAAAGACATTGTAATACGGCTAGGGTTGATGTATTAGGTTTTATGCATTGTAAAGATCTCTAAGATCAGGAGAGAGACCGCGAGACAATGAAGAGGAAGTGCAACGGCTGTGCTGCAGGTTGTATCCCTTCACCTTGCTAGACGGTAATAATAATAAGGACTAGAAAAATCAGTGTGGACATAGGCCAAGTTGGGATGAACCACGATATATCTGTGTCTCTCTTGTAATGTGTGTGTGATTATAATTGCATTTATGTTTATTTTTATTGCTCTGCGATCCTGTTTTTCTAACACAAAATACTCAACCAATGGAAAACACATGCATTTTTGAACTGGCCTGCAAAACCATCTGACCATATCCAATGCTGATCCATCTGTATACCTCTCTCCTTTAGCTGATCATAGAAAATTTTGAAGCAATGCTACACATAATGCAGGTCGTGGCACCTGTCGTCACTGATGTAGAAGTTGGTCTCTTTCAATATTATCCTCATGTCATTGTTTCTCTTTGGAGCGTGCCTGTACGTGATATGTACCATTATGCTAACTTGGTCTAAATGGTAGTATTGAATTTGAATCTCATTATGTGGCTGTAGGGTGTAGTTTTCTGGAAAGTCCAGAACTGAAAATATTGTGCCTTTGGGAAAGGGTCCCTGCATTGTCTGTATTGTTCATCCTGCCATCGTGCTACATGGACATGCTGTACATAATGCTCGGTCTTTTGGTAGAATTCCTTCACGAATTTGAAAATTTGTACTTGGTGCCACAAAACCAAGGGCATTAATACAACGTGACATTTTCAATCTAAATATATATGTACAAATTCAACATGTACAGTATGAAAGTATGCAAACTTAGATTACTTGTGATTTCACCAATGCAATTTTTTTGCTTTCCTTCGAACTATCTACTTGATATGTTATGTACTAGAAGTTCTACATTTCTACTGACATCCTCCCAAATTCATGCTCCGCAGTTGTGTAGATGTAGTGGCTCAATAATGCAAATCCACTGCAACTGGAACATGTCCCATATAAACATGATCTTTAATAATATTTTTGTCCTTCAGGCCTTTGACACATTATGCTATGTATAAATTCTCTGGATGCATTCGGTGGTTGTAACGAAGGGAAATCCTACATAATGTTAGTATGCAAACCACAAAATATATGTCTATATGTATCATAATAGTACTCAAATTCTACATGGTATCTACAACAACATGTATTGTGATCAATGCAAATTCTAACATACCAGGGTTTGCATTTTTCGAAGAAGCTTTGGCCCAAGTTCAATTGTGTGTGCTCATTCTTGAACCTCTCATAGAGTTCAGTTTGTGTCGTGTCAAGGAAGTGCTTGACATGGGGTTCACCCTCCCTAACACCTTTTTCTCAACTTTAAACCATCTCTTTGATTCAATGACTGTCTAGTGTTATCATGCCAAAACTTTTGCACTAGTTCTTTAACGGCATCAATGAGCTTCATGTCTGAATGAGGTAACCTACCAACAAAGGCCCAACAATCTTTTTGGCCTGGGGTCTCAATTTTTTCTCTAATGGCATAATACCTTTGAAGATTCTTTCTATATACTTTAAAGATTTTACATGTGTGTGATAGTAGGCGACGTTGCCTTGTAGATTCGTCTACAATCAATTCCGACAGTACACGACGGGCCGCATTAAAATCTTTTGTATGAGAATTTTTTCCAATCAAATTAAATGTAGATTGTATATTTCTAACAACATGATTGTTGGCCTCTGAACTTCTAACTACCTTTATGCAAAAAATTCTCCTAACATAAGCTAGACAATGTGATTTTAACAAATCAAGAAACAATTGACATTTTGCTGCATCAGTTTTGGATTCAAAAAAAACTTTGATTATCTTGTTACAATGGAAATCAATAGTGTGTTTGGGCATCTTACCTTCAAGTCCTGAAAATGAAATTTCATCCACATGAATACGTCTGGGAGTTCTTCGTCGTCTGGTTGATAGTCGAGGCAAGGGGGTCGGCAAGGAAGTACTGAGTCTCGTCAACGGTTTGTTGTGTCCCTTCGTTCACAAATTGGTCCTGTAATGGAGTGTGTTCACCAGGTGTGTGCTCTTCTTTGGGAGGTTGCTAGTTAAGAACTTGTTCAACATCCATCCCTTCATACTTGACATCAGGCAATATTTGATTGACTTCAACCACTTCATCATTGCTTGTTGATGGATCTAAGGCACTAACATTTTTATTTCTACGGTTTTGCATGTACAACCTGGCATTTTCTCTTATCTCATGGGTCTTTTCAGGGGGCAGCTGTGTCCTTCTAGACTTTCTTTTATTATTACATCGGTTGCCCATATTCAATGCATTTTTTGGAAAAACAAAAATATGACCCCTGCAAGAATGAACAACAAACAAGATATTAAAACTCGATGTGCATGATTATTAAAGCTCAATGTAGCAATTGATTATGTACAACAACATCTAGTGAGAATGTTTTCATATAATCTTAAAAGCTATTGGGAATGCCCTACATATAAAGTTACAACATCACCTCTAGGAACTCAGTAGGATGGTATTGGATGGTGGTATGGGATGTTAGTAAGAGCAAATTACCTACAAGGGAGAAGCTCACACTCACTTCATTTTCATGGTATGGATGAGGGAAAATAGCCCCAAAAGACTAAGAGTTTTCAATTGTTTAGGTGTTTGTGTGAGTTGTTGTAGTGAAACCATGAGGAATTCAACAAATGTTTGTCTACTAGATGGAGGAATGTGATTATGAAATTTTATTGGTGGTGATGCAAGTAATTTTTTATTATTATCTTCATGAAAGGTTGAAAGTATTGCTTGGTGCACGTTGTAGTTTTTTTTTGTAAGATGTTTTTATTGTCTATTTTGAAGATTAAGAAGACTAAAATAGATCTATCATACAATTCATGAGGAAAAACCAAAATATATGCCATTCAAACAAGTGAATGAAGACTAAATTACTTTTAACAAGATAAAATTATCACCATACCTCAAGGATTATGATTGCTCTTTGCTTCAAATGTCAAATGCTCTTTTGATGTGTCCACTATATGTAAGAAGACTTCATGTGTGTCCAAGTAGTATGAGAATTCATGCCAAGGTTCCAAATAGAGTCCAACTGTTGTGTATTCACTCAATTGATCCAAATAGATCCCAATAGGTGTGTATTCAATAGAAAGATCCAAATAGAGCCCCAAATGTTGTGTATTTAATCCAAATGGTGTATGAATTCAATCTACCATGTAAATGCTTGTCGGACTGTGCATGAAACCAAGGAAGAGAACACGATGAATGAGGAAAAAAATGCGGGAGAAAGAACACGGGTGATTTTCTAAATTTTATGTTCAATAGGGACGCGCACACGCCAGATGCGTGTGCGCGTCCATGCTGAATGTTGTGATGTTTGGTGGGTAATGTTCACTGTATTTATTGCCCAACAGATATAAATGTGTTGGGTTATGCCTATAACCCCTCCCCATAAAGAGACCCTCCCCCATAAAGGCCTTTAGGACCTCTTCTAACCCATAATCCCTAAGTGCATTTAAGTGCTTCTAGGTGTTTAGGGGTTTAAGGGTATATTTAAAAATTTGTGTATTTTGATTTCAAAACATTAATTTAATTTTCAATTAGAAACATATGTATTACATGAAGAATAATTAAATACATAGTATATATATTAATGTTGTGTAAAGTGATGATAATGATGATGAAAATGATGACAATGAAGATGGTGATGATGATGATGATGATGACTAATGGAGATGATGGGGATGATG
Organism: Larix kaempferi; assembly: GCA_027924585.1. Classification (NCBI taxonomy): domain Eukaryota; kingdom Viridiplantae; phylum Streptophyta; class Pinopsida; order Pinales; family Pinaceae; genus Larix; species Larix kaempferi. The sequence continues at coordinate 1,613,653 of BSBM01000005.1, read as the reverse complement.
ATGATGTTGATGATGAAGATGATGACGAATATGCAGCACATCATCCTCATCATCATCTTCATCATCATCAACACCATGATCATCATCATCAACTTCATCATCATCATCATCATCATCATTGTGAGGATGATGATGATGATGATGATGATGATGATGATGGTGGTGGTGATGGTGATGATGATATGAGGATGATGATGATGGTGGTGGATGATGATGCATATGAGTACGATGATGAAGATGATGATGATGCATATGAGTACGATGATGAAGATGATGATGATGACGAATATGATCATCATCAAAATCATCATATTCGTCATCATCATCTTCATTGGTCACCATCATCACCATCATCATCATCATCATCATCATCATATGATCATGGTTATGATCATCACTATCTTCGTCATCATAATAGTCATCTTCGTCTTCATCATCATACTTGTCATCGCCATCTTCCTCATAATCATCGTCATCATTGACATCTTCGTCATCATCTTCATATCATCATCATCATCATCATCTTCATGATGATGATGATGATGATGACGATGACGAAGATGTTGTTGAAGATGATGACGAATATGCAGCACATCATCATCATCGTCTTCGTCGTGATGATATGATGATGATGATGGTGGTGGTGGTGGTGGTGGTGGTGGATGATGATGAATATGAGTACGATGATGTTGATGACTAATTTGTATATGATGATGATGATGAGGAATATGCAACACATCATCATCATCATCAACATGATCATTATCATCAACTTCCTCCTCCTCCTCCTCATCATCATTGTGAGCACGCGGATGATGATGAGGATGATGATGATGATAGACATCATAATAGGCATCTTCATCATCCTCATCATACTCGTCATCACCATCATCATCATCATCATCTTCGTCATGATGATGATGATGATGAATATGGTGATGATGATGATGACTAATGGAGATGATGATGATGATGATGTTGAGAGCACATCATCCTCCTCATCATCATCAAAAACATGATCATCATCATCATCTTCATCATCGTCATCATCATCATCATTATCATCATCATTGTGAGGACGAGGATGATGATGATGGTGGTGGTGGTGGATGATGATGAATATGAGTACGACGATGAAGATGATGATGATGATGGAGAATATGATCATACTCATCAAAATCATCATATTCATCATCATCATATTCATTAGTCATCATCATCGCCATCTTCAACATCCTCACCATCATCATCATCATCATATGATCATGGTCACGATGATCATTGTCTTCATCATCATAATCAACATCTTCATCATCCTCCTCATACTCGTCATAACCATCTTCATCATCATCATCATCATCATCATCATCATCATCATGGTGATGATGATGATGATGAATATGATCATGATGATGAGGATGATGTGCTGCATATTCGTCATCATCTTCATCATCAACATCATCATCATCTCCGTTAGTCATCATCATCATCATCATCATCACCATCTTTATTGTCATCATCATCATCATCATCATCATCTTCGTCATGATGATGATGATGAAGATCATGATGATGATGATGACGATGATGAAGATAGTGACGATGATGATGATGATGACTAATGGAGATGATGATGATGACGATGACGAATATGCAGCACATCATCATCATATTCATCATCATCCACAACATGATCCACAACATGATCATCATCATCATCTTCATCATCATCGTCATCATCATCATTGTGAGGATGAGCATGCAGATGATGATGATGATGATGATGACGACGATGATGATGAAGATGATGATGATGATGATGATGACTAAAGGAGATGATGATGATGATGATGATGTTGATGATGAAGATGATGACGAATATGCAGCACATCATCCTCATCATAATCATCATCATCTTAATCATCATCAACAACATGATCATCATCATCATCTTCATCATCGTCATCATCATCATCATTGTGAGGACAAGGATGATGGTGGTGGATGATGATGAATATGAGTACGATGATGATGATGACGAATATGATCATCATCATCAAAATCATCATATTCGTCATCATCATCTTCATTAGTCATCATCATCTTCATTAGTCATCATCATCGCCATCTTCATCATCCTCACCATCATCATCATCATCATATGATCATGGTCACGATGATCATTATCTTCGTCATCATAATGGTCATCTTCATCATCCTCATCATACTCGTCATCGCCATCTTCTTCTTCTTCATCATCATCATCATCATCATGGTGTTGATGATGATGAAGATGAAGATGAAGATGATCAGGATGATGAGGATGATGTGCTACATATTCATCATCATCTTCATCATCAACAACATCATCATCTCCATTAGTCATCATCATCATCATCATCACCATCTTCATCATCATCATTATCATCATCATCATCATCATCTTCGTGATGATGATGATGATGATGATGATGATGATGATGAAGATCATGATGATGATGAAGATGGTGATGATGATGATGTTGATGATGATGATGATGATGATGACTAATGGAGATGATGATGATGAATATGATGGCGAATATGCAACACATCATTATCATCTTCGTCATGATCCACAACATGATCATCATCATCATCATCGTCATCATCATCATCATTGTGAGGACGAGCATGAGGATGATGATGATGACGACGACAATGACGACGACGACGATGATGATGATGATGATGATGATGACGAAGATGTTTTTGAAGATGATGAGGAATATGCAACACATCATCATCATCATCATCGTCGTCGTCGTCTTCGTCGTGATGATATGATGATGATGATGATGGTGGTGGTGGTGGATGATGATGAATATGAGTACGATGATGATGATGACTATATTGGAGATGATGATGATGATGATGATGAGGAATATGCAGCACATCATCATCAACTTCCTCATCATCATCACCATCATCATCATCAACTTTCTCCTCCTCATCATCATCATCATTGTGAGGACGCAGATGATGATGAGGATGATGAAGATGATGATGATGATGATGATGATGATGATAGTAATCATAATAGTCATCTTCATCATCCTCATCATACTCTTCATCACCATCATCCTTATCATCATCATCATCATCATCATCATGATCTTTGTCATGATGCTACTGTTGATGATGATGAATATCATGATGAAGTTGATGATGATGATGAAGATGGTGATGATGATGATGAAGATGGTGATGATGATGATGACTAATGGAGATGATGATGATGATGATGATGATGATGATGAATATGCAGCACATCATCTTCATCCTCATCATCATCTTCATCATCATCAACAACATGATCATCATGATCATCTTCATCATCGTCAACATCATCATCATTGTGAGAACGAGGATGATGATGATATGATGATGATGATGATGATGGTGTTGGATGATGATGAATATGAGTACGATGATGAAGATGATGATGATGATGACGAATATGATCATCATCATCAAATTCATCATATTCGTCATCATCATCTTCATTATTCATTATCATCGCCATCTTCAACATCCTCACCATCATCATCATCATCATATGATCATGGTCACGATGATCATTGTCTTCGTCATCGTAATCATCATCTTCATCATCCTCATCATACTCGTCATTGCCATCTTCATCATCATCATCATCATCATCATCTTCATATCGTCATCATCATCATCATGATGACGACGAAGATGTTGTTGATGATGATGATGAGGAAGAGGGTGATGATGGAGATGATGATGATGATGATGATGATGATGGTGGTGGATGATGATGAATATGAGTACGATGATGATGTTGATGATCTTCGTACTCATCATCAACATCTTCATCATCATCACCATCAATGGTGATGATGAGGATGATAATGATGATGATGATGACGTTGGCGATGAAGCTGATGACCTAGATGTTGATGAAGATGAGGAAGAAGGACGATGATGATGATGGTGTTGATGATGACAATGATGATGATGACGAAGATGATGATGATGGTGATGAGGATGAAGAAGATGATGATTATGGAGATGAAGATGCTGATGTTGATGACGATGGTGATGAAGATGATGATGATGATGAAGAAGAAGATGGTGATGATGAAGAATATGTCAATGGTGGAGATGTTCATGGGGAAGGGGGAGATGACAATGATGATGAAGATGTTGATGATGATGGTGATGGTTATGATGATCATCATCATATTCATCATCATCATCATCATCATCTTCATCACCATCATGATCATCATCCTCGTCACCATCATCCTCATCACCATCATCATCATCATCATCATCATCATCACCATCATCCTCATCATCCTCATCGTCATCTTCATCACCATTGTCATCATCATCAAAATATTCATCATCATCAACATATTCAACATCATTGTCATCTCCCCCTTCCTCATCAACATCTCCATCATCGTCATCTTCTTCATCATCACATCTTCATCAACTTCATGTATCCCCTTGACAAAGGAAATTAAATAAACCATACAAAGGCATACAATAGCGCGTACGCACAGGGATGCATGTGCGCTGTTATTAACGCATGCGCGCTATCAGTCACGTGTTTGCATGTCTAAATTCAAATTGTTTTTGGCTCTCTTGCAGGATTGGAATTAGCTTCGGATTGCACCCTGAGGCTCGGTCTTATTTATGCCAGATTTATGGTAGAAAACATCAAATGCTGTAACTTTCGGTTTTTCACAACTAGCTCCACATAAGCTCCACGAGTGCACTGCAGATGACATTGCAAATGCTTGTCGAGCTCTATGTGTCGATTCTACATATATAATTTTTGAATAGATCTGTTGTTGTTTTCTATTTTTAATTCATTTTTAACTCCACTCATGTCAAATTTGTAAAAAACATAGGTCATTTATTTGGCCTATAACTTTTGATTGGCTTACCTATTTCGAAAACGGAAGAGAACCCACACAAGAGCACGAAAATACCTACAACTTAAAAAAAAAAAGTATTTTGATTATTTTTAGACCATGATATGGTGGCTCAACACTTGACCATGTCGTTTTAGGGCTTCACTAACTTCGGTAATTTAAAAAAAATATAAAATTGACTTTTAAAATTTTGGAAAAATAGCCCCGCACAATATTCTTCTGTTTCCTACGCCTCTACATATTTTTTTTCTTGTAAATTGAAAATTTACATAGAAAACGGGTGGCTCAACGAAAACATGTGCATTATGTTTGAGAAAAAAAATAACACACCAATCTTCGAATAATGACATTTTGGGGTGGTTATACCACTTTTCCAGAAATAAAAGTTATATATTCCGGAAGGTCATCCGTTTTTCTACGTTTCATCTGTTTACACCTAATCCAAAAAAAATTTGTAGGTACCTCTAATAATTCATTTTAATGATAATATTTCTGTTTTTCCAGAATGTCAACTAACGTGTCATAATTGGGTATCATTACCTTGCACCAACCCTTGATTAATGGCTCAACATCTCCTTTTTTCAAACCTGGTCGAGGCCTAAGACAAGGTTTTCTATTAGCCCCCCTTCTCTTTCTATTCGTGGTGGAGGGGCTGGGAAGACTCATCCATCAGGCTAGGCAGAATGGCACCTTTAAAGGCATACATGTTGGAGCACATGTGTATATCTCTGTGATGAACTTGCAATAATTAATTAATGCAAATAGACGAGATATCATAAATAATAGAACTCAGAATCACTTTTATATTGATCGCAGGCCACTTCGAGGGGGCAACCTCCTTTGAGCAAGCTCAATACAATTAACTTCATGGTGCCTTCATAGGCCTCAACACACACTTATATACTAAGTCTAGGCACCAATACTATGAGTCAAAACCATGGGCCAATACAAACTATGGATCAACAAAACTATGGGCGACTTACAAAGCATGTGCGCCAACAACAATAACACAAATTATGGATCAACAAATACTACGGGACGACTTACAAAGCATATGCGTCCAACAACAATTTACTAACAAAGTAAAGACATGGGTTCCTAACATGCCCTCTCCCTTAGAAAAAGCTTTGTGCTCAAAGCTTTAGATGTGGAAATTGATGCAGAATTTCAAGGAGTGGGTCCCCTGTAGCATCCTCGGGTTGCATTCTGGGCCACTAGCTCCTTTGGAGTTTCAGGGAGGATTGCGTGGAAGGCTGTAGATGAAGAAGAACCATATCAACGATGTGAAAAGTGCGTGCAGAATGGTGTTGATTGGCTTGTTGTTTTAGTCGAATTCTTTCCATGTGAATATTGTCTTGCAGAATGAGAAGAAGCTGATCGCAGTTTCGAAGAATTGAGTCAATTTCCTGAACTGGGGAGTTGCTGAAGGTGTATGGAAGAAGAACTGGTGGTGCCTGTCCAGAGACTTCTTCATATGGTGTCCTTTTAGATGTGGTACTATACCACTGGAGTGCTTCTAAGAAATCCATAGAAATAGTTGTCCAAATCTGTGGAGGGATGGGCAAGGGTTCGAGCAGTCCCGAAAGGAGTGTCATTTCACCCTTGTTGACCTGGAAAGTATCACAGTCAACCACCATCTGTTGAATTGTCATTTTGAGTCCCTGCCAAAAGAAGTTACATTGTTCCTAGTCATACGTTTTGAGGAACCCAGAGTGCCCTACTGATGAAGAAGCATGGATTTCATAGAAGAGATAGCCCCATTGAATATATTGCAACCAATTTGGAACAAGCAGAGAAATAGCTGTAAGAGAAACTGGGTCATCAAATGTGCGAGGAGGAGCATCTGCCACCATATTGTTCTTACCCTTCTGGTAAGTGGTTGCATAGTCATAACCCATGAGTTGGATAACCCATTTCAGGTGTGTTGGGGAGGAGACCCATTGTTCCAGGAAATTTTCCAGACTCTGGAGATTAGTATTGATGCCGAAATAATTCCCCAATAGGGATGGCTGCCACTTCTATGCTGCATGCAAAATAGCCATCATGTCCTGCTGAGATGTAGATGCAGCTAAATGCTTACCGGAAAGGTCTCGTGAAGGCGTCAAGCCCACTCGTGCAACAAAGACACCTGCATATCTAGCCAATGAAGTAGTGGAGACCATTGGTGGGTGCATCTAAATGGAATGGAGATGAGCAATGACACCATGTGAATTATTCTTAAGGATCTTTTCCAGGCGATGTGAACTGATGATGCGGAGAGACCCTGGTTGTAAGCCTATAAATTTTTGTTGTGTCCCATTGACTGAAAAATGCATCCAAAGTTCAGCAAAATCCCATAAGATGGCGCCAAGTGTGCGTAACCATTGAACGCCCAAAACCACATCACATCCGCCTAAGCATAAGGCAAACATGTCAGAGCACAGGTTATAATCTTCCATAGAGATACGCACATTGTGACACTTCCCCTTGCAAGGTAAGGTGCCCCCATTGGCAACCATGACTTTAAAGTTGGAGCAAGGATAGACAAAACAATCAGCCTGTTTGGCAATCCGAGGGTCAATGAAGTTATGAGTGCTACCAGAATCAATGAGTATGGTAAGTGGGAGCTTCTTGAAGTATCCTCTGACCCGCATTGTTTGTAGGGTGGTGACGTCGGTTACAACATGGAGAGAGATCTCGGGTGGGTCATCCTGAGATGGGGTGTCAACAGGTGGGTGTTGAATGTCGATTTGATCATCTACGGTATCTGGAGCTTCTTCACCAAGTTCTGAGGCAGGCAGAGAATCCACATCCAAGAGATAAAGCTTTTGTTGAACACATCTATGTCCCTGAGTGAATTTCTCATCACAATTATAAAAACGCCCTTTTTCTCGGCGTGCCTACATCTCTGTTTCAGACAAATGCTTGATAGGAGTTGGTTGAGGAGCAGGTGTGATGGGAGGTCATTGGGAACCCATATTTTTGAAGGGAACAAAGGTGGGTTTGGAGCGTTGTTGAGCTGCGCTCTTTTCCTCTACCAACTTAGCCAACCCTAGGACTTCCATCATTGTGTTGGGACAAAACATTTTGACCTCAGAGTGGATTTCATCGTTGAGACCACTGATAAAACAACTCCTGTAGAATTCATTAAACAATCCTTCTGTGTGATTGGCCAGTTTCTCAAATTCTGTCTGATACTCTCTCACTGTGCCAATTTGGTGAAGTTTAGTGAGTGCTCCTGTGAAGTCATCAAAAGCACTAGGACCAAATCGTGGCAAAAGGAGTTGGAAAAAATCTGTCCAGTTTGGCTCGGGATGAACTTTGATGTACCAACAGTACCATTGAAGGGCTTCCTGTTCCAAATGAAAGGATGCAAGTGGAACTTTTTGGACATCAAAAGTATTATGTAGACTGAAATATTGTTCTGCTCGGTATATCCATCCAATCGGATCAGTACCATTGAAGCGAGGAAAATCAAGCTTCGGCCCACTAAAATTGCTGGAAGAAGAGAACCCGGTGGCTGCAAAAGATTCTGGATGTCGGTTATTGTTCATGCCTGAATGTTGAAGATGGAGGCTGAGAAATGTTCATCTAGATATTGGAGTTTGGTTTGGATGGCTGCAAGTGCTTCCTCCATGGTGTGTGTTCCTGCATGGATGACAACCATAACCTGGGTTTATTTTATTTTATTTTGGGGAATGGGTAGAAAAACACAAACATAAGCTAATTTAGTAAAGAGAAATTTGGATTGGGGAAAAAATATGATGGTTAATTGGGGTTTGACTAGATTTTGGACACTATCGAAAGGACATGAAAGCAGAAAAGGGGGATTTTAGAAGCGGGGTGAAAGAATGAGAAAATTTGGTAGAGAGGGACAAAGAAGCATAATTATAAAAGGAACTCTATGGTAAAATTTGAAGGTGATTGGGTGAAAATCGAAGAAGTTATGGAAAACCCTAAAAATAGACAAATGTGAGATTTCGGGTGTTGGGAAGTGGAATGTGGGATAGGGTCCTCAAAAATGAAATATGCAAAATGGGATTGCAGGGGTGTCAGAGAAGTTTCAAGGGAAACAGAGTTAAAACAAGGGAGATATGGCGGAAAAATAGAATTTTTATTTTATTTTTTATTTATTTATTTTCATAAATGAATCTGCAACAGTGCGGAAGGGATCGACAACAGATGGATCTGAAACGACACCGAATGGATCGAAAATGATTGGATCTAGAACGGATTTCAGAATAGATCTGGAATGGATTTCATAATGGATCTGTAATGGCTGGATATGAAATGACTCGGAATGTATATGAAACAACATGGAAGTGATCAACAACAATTCAGCTGAAAATAGATATGGACCCCAGGTATGTTCGGCTTCCTAACAGTTCAGGTGTTTCACTCGGCCACCAATGCTGTTTGACGGCTTGCGTATTGGTTCAGTACCTCTCACTCCATGGCTCAGGTAAAAATGATAACTGCTTTGCCTCAAACAACAGCTCTTGGCTTACCTCACGGGTGGGAACTAGTCAATCAGGTAGGGGTCGTTTCCCTTTTCGCTGGCAGGTCCTCTCAATGGGCCAGCTACTTTGGGGTTCCTTTGGTACTCCTCACAATGAGTTTTAGGGCTTATTCCCAAGTACTTCCCATAGTTAAGCGGATAGGGATTATTCCCAGATCCGAACTTGCAACAGATGCGAAAAACAAAATTTGGCAGAAATTCCACCCAACGGGCCCAAGAAAGTGCTCTAATACCAGATGTGATGAACCTGCAATAATTAATTAATGCAAATACACGAGATATCAGAAATAACAGAACTCAGAATCACTTTTATATTGATCGCAGGCCACTTCGAGGGGGCAACCTCCTTCGAGCAAGCTCAATACAATTAACTTCACGGTGCCTTCATAGGCCTCAACACACACTTATATACTAAGTTTAGGCGCCAATACTACGAGTCAAAACCATGGGCCAATACAAACTATGGCTCAAAAAAACTATGGGCGACTTACAAAGCATATGCGCCAACAACAATAACACAAACTATGGATCAACAAATACTACGGGACGACTTACAAAGCATATGCGTTCAACAACAATATACTAACAAAGTAAAGACATGGGTTCCTAACAATCTCTCATTTGTTTTTTCTTGATGACATTCTCATTTTCTCAAATGGAAGTAGGACAGATATTTTTCTCTTACAAGGTTTTTTGGACCTTTTTTCTACAACTACAGGTATGGTTCTTAATGTCAGTAAATATTCCATATCTATTTTGAACATTAATGAAGAAGAGTCAATTGGATATGCTCTTAGTTGAAATTCGCCTTGGTTGAAGTTGAAGAAGGCCTCTTCTACTTGGGTTTTTTTCTCAAGCCAAATTCCTATTTAAAAAGGGATTGGGCATAACTTATTGCAAAAAATGAAAAAGTACTTCTGCTATGGTGTAATATATAAGCAGAGGTGGGAGACTAATTCTGGTTAAACTCTATTCTAGAAGCAACCCCAGTATGTTGTGTATCATTGGCATATGTTCCTAGTGGAATCCTTGTTCAAATCAATAAGATATGCTTCAATTTTATTTAGAATGGTTCTCAAGAAGGCACCCCTTTTCACTCAGCATCTTGGTACTCCATTGTATGGCCAAAATCAATGGGTGGATGGGGGATAAAGAATCTTAAAAGGTGTCTATAGAATCTTAAAGGTGAGGGAATATGGTCAGTTGTTTTTATAAATAAGTACATCTCTCCTCTATCTGTTGAAGAATGGTTTCGAGTCAGAGATAAGAATCAAAGGAATATATCCATAATGTGGAAAGAAATGCTACATGATTTTGATCTCACAAGAGATTGGTTGGAATGGAAAATTGGAAGTGTGAGGAAGGTTAGAATTGGTCATGATCCTTGGATTGGTGGAGGTGGGCACCATAGACTACCTACTCAATTAGTGGATGACCTCGGAGAACAAGGATATATATATTTGAATCATGTTAGTGATCTTATCAATACTACATACTTCACTCATAAATGGCTCAATGTAGATCATCTGGGCATTGTTAGAAGGGACTTTAGAATTGCCTGGGACATCTACACAAAAGCCTTAAAAGAATCTCATATCAAGCTTACCAACATAGTGGATGAGTTATTATGGGCTCAACACGCAGATGGTGGGTCATACTCCCCCATGCTTGGTTACCAAGTCTTGCAATCAGAGCAAGAACACCCTCCACATACTTGGTGGGATTTTGTTGTCTCATTGTTAAAATGTCCTTTGAAGTGCATAATTTTCCTATAGTTGGTCTTATCCATAAAGTACCATTATGGGATTTTCCAATGAAGAAAATTTGGGCAGGTCCAAGAGATGCACTCTCTGTTAGGTAAACAATGAAAGCATAGATCACTTATTTCTAACATGTAGCTCCTTCAGGCAAGTTTGGGATCATCTATCATACCTGAGGGACATACTATTTGAATGGGAAGGTGAGACCATAATGCAAGCTTTTCACCACTAGATCTCTAATCCTGTAAACAATATGTTCATTGCATTGCCAGTTATCATCATTTGGTGTATCTGGACCTCTAAGAATCAATATTTTTTAGGATAAAAAGACCCCTTCCCATATTTGTGCGTCAAAGGGTCTTGCTACATTTCAAAGGGTCTTGCTATATTTAACTTGTTTCCTTGGGTGAATCCCCATCAAAATGCAAGAAGAACTGAAATTGAATCTATAGATAAAAATTTTCCTTGGATTTTCTTCGATGGAGCAACTCAACAACTACATGCTACTGGGGTGTAGGTGGCCCTTTGCATCTTACAAATTCTCATCAGATCTCTTTTGCTACTAGGTTGGGTCATGTTACAAACAACAATGTTAAGTTACAGGCTTTAATGTTGTCCCTTTCATTGGCAGTGCACTATTAGGTGCAATAGGAAATCAATAGATTATTGGATCTATTTCAAACAATCTCTTTCCAACATATATATTGGGAAAGGAATTATGCTTTTTATCATCTCTCAAAAAGAGGTCTATTGCTCAAAGAGGGTGTTTGGCACAGGTGGGAGGGTATAATGAAGCGAAGTCAGAGATGGACCCAGGTCCCTTTAGGGTCTTCTTGGATTGAAGGAACACCTAAAACTTTTTGGTATACCTTCTGCAACATGAGTCATTTCTCTATGGTGATCATGGACGCTTCTCTTGGAGACTTTTTTATTGTCATTTTTTTTATATATATATGTCCTAAAACCGTTTATTTCTCCAATAATAAACTGTGATTTTTCTTTAGTGGAAAAGCTCTTTCAAGCTTCGCTAGTTCAACGGAATTTCATTTACAAATGTGTCACCAAGCCCAACAAATTATATTTTGTTGAATAAGTTGATTCCAGGAACTAATCCATTGGGTAGTTGATGTAACATATCATAAATTTATTGCTGCATCAACCCTGCTGCAATAATGCTGGCACACGTTAGATTTATCGCTAAAGCTATCGCTACCCGTCTTGGTCATACAGTTATTGCTACTGTCTGTTCGTTTTGTCAGTGTAGCATTAACATTGTTGTAGCAATAGCTTGTGTAGCACCGATGGCAGTGTAATATTAACATCGCTCCATCAATAATTTTATAGATTAGGTAGTATTGTTTTGTGCAACACATATAGTATGTGAATCCATTTCAATACTTTCAAACTACATACTACCGATTGGAATTTTACATTTTTAAAAATTTGAAATATTTTGCAATATATTTATTTTTGTTGGAGAGTGTGTTGCACATTGGCCTTTTTGAGCACAATAATGGTTGGGAATTCTTGAATTGAAAAAATGTTTTGGGGTCAACATGTTGTTGGGTGAATCATCACGGGGATCGCTTCTACATTGTTGCTTTGAATGGGTGATGGCAATCGTTGGAACGGTAGGTCCTCTTTTGCATCCAAAGGATAGAATTGTTTCAAGATTGTTGCTTTGAATTTGATTCACTATTTCAACAGCTTCTTGATTTTGAATGGGCAGAATTGCTTCTAGATTCATGCTTTGGATTGTTGAGTAGGGTATTGATTTTAAATTTCGATTCACTATTAAAAAGGTTATTTATTTGCTGTATGCCACTGTTGCCACGTGGGTGTGGTTTGTGCGTGTGGCCTTTCGCAATCCCCTTATCTTCTCGAGATTGGTCAGGTTTTGTTGGGTTTCGAATTTTGCGTCACGGACTCTTTATTCATGCTTCTAGATTGTGGATCACTATCGAGACGAAGGATTGTTTGGTTGGCCTGAGTCGATCATGGGAGCGGAACAACGATAGGTGGGTGATTTTTGTGAATTCATTCTCAAGAATGTTAATGTTGCATGTCCGACATCTTCTCCAGATAAAAGAAATCAAAATTTCCAAAATCAAGATTTCCAAATAGTTCATAGTGGTAAAAGTTGGTAAAAATTCTATTTTAATGAAGAGTAATTTAGCATAAGTTTCATTTTATATTTTAGTTCTTATGTCTAGTTATACAAAGTAAAAATATGTTAATAAAATAAAAAATTCCCCAAAATAAAATATTTTAAGAAATCAATCTGAACCGTATATTTATTTCATGATCCTGTAATTAAGGAAAATCATATTTACTAATCCATAAAATATAAGCACCTATCAATATAAATATATAAATATAAATGCATGCTTCACTCGATAAAAAAAATGTATTGAAATCAAAGAAAACCCTTTCAGCAATAAAAAGATGTACACATCTCTGAAAAAACAAAACATAGTTGAGATACAAAACTGTGTGTACATGGATTACTTTGTTCATCATTTATTGGCATATTCTAGTGATACAGAATATGGCCTTCGGCAGGGCCACATAGAACCTATCACTCCATGGGTTCTATCACTGCCGAGAATGCCAGTCGATACACCACTGTGTTAGAAAGATCGACGGAAAGCAGAAGGCTGGTCCATACAATATCTATACATTGAAAAAGGCTCAGCTTCACGCTGCGCAAACCATTATTTTATTTGGCCCAGCTTCATGATAGTAATTGATCATTTGAAGAGATTGATCATCAATTCTAACAATAGCTGGTAATTATTCTCAGAGATCAGACTTAATTTTCCGGAATATTTCAATGGAGGATGTACAACTCAATGGCCGACCAAAATAATCACTGATAACTCGAATTCGACCGTCAATCACAAATTTGATCACTGCCATGGCATTTTATTAGAATGCAGACCGTCACAGTTCTTCAACGTTTTGAAAAGCTTTACTGCTTCTTGAATTTAAGATCCACCATCCTGTTTTTATTCCTAGTGATTCCTTTCATACTTTCTCAACAATGGGAGTAGATACCACCATGCAGATGTGAAGAAGATTGCACAGAGCCGGCCAGAGAAAACCAAACAAAATAGCGTAATTATAACAACAGCCGCACTCACACTGGTGTCGTAAGCCATGGCCTGCCTCGTTCTCCTATATGTTCCCTGCACTTCTGTCTCAGGTCTGCTGGGCCGATTATCCACGACCACAAACCTTCTGATTTTGTTAGCTTTAGAATGATGATGACGACGACCGTGCTCATGATCGATGTTTTTCGATTTCACAGCCTGCGGAGAAGGCGTATGAGCCGAAAAGTCAACATGAGCTCTCACAGGGCGGCTGGGCACATTCACAGTAAGACCCAGGCTTGGGGTTCTTCTGGTGACCTTACCTACGTCTTTCTGCTCTGCAATTGCTTCAACGCTTCCTCCGTTCTGACTAATCTTAGGGTTTCTGGAATACCCTGTCAAGTGTGAAACTCCGTTCAGGATAAAATTCTTCATAAAGATCACACCGCCGGTCGCCATGACGGCGGCCGCAGGAACGGCCGACTTTCTCACCCACATCGCGTTCAAAGCCATTCCCCCGAAGGCCGTGTTCTTGAGAAACTGAGACCACGGCATAACAGGGCTATGGCTCCTTTCATCGGACACAGAAATCGAAATACTCTCAGACACCTCTTTAATATAACCCCCTTCATCTTTTCTGGCCAAATCCCCGTCCTTCTTGGCATTATTATTCTCCACAGGTCCGAGGATCGAAACCCGGGCAAAATCCCCGCCATTATGTTTCTTCCAGATTCCCTCTCTGGCTCTTACCACAACTGGAACCCATCCGTCCTTCCAATACGCGAACCTCACCAGGGCCTCCGGCGCACCAGTCTTGTTCGCAATATATTCTCTTCTGGCAGAAAGCTCGGCATAGACGTTCTCGAACTGGTCAAGTCCTCTGGTAGAATAAAGAGTCGACCCCTTCCTATGCCTCTGTCGGGATCTGGGCTTGGGCGAGACAGCGATTTCTTCTGCTTCGCCTACCACCGATATCCTTCCACAACGCATGGATCTGTTTCCTGTGATATACAGGATCCCGCAACAAAAACCACGAAAATCCAACTAAAAAAACAGTACTGAATTCACCTGTTCCCAACCTTAAGCCGGTGTCTGAAAATCTTTCGTTGAATGATGTCTTGGATTTGAATCAAACGGATCGCGGATTCGCAAATAATGAGTGAATTGTAGATGAGAATTATGGCTTCTATAGGGGATTTGGAAGACTTCTTCTACATCTATATTATTTACTTTTGGAGGAAGGTGTTCAAGGATTGCCACGGAAGGAAAGCAAAAGAAGTTTCCATAGACTCCAGACTGCGACGGCGACGACAAATTGGTAAAATAACAAAATAAATATATTTGACTTGACTTGGTTAGATATTCTAGATCCATGCGTTTTTTGGTTTTTAATATCTTTATGACGCGCGTCTGACGCGTCACGCGGAAGGAGTTAGAGGGAGTTGTTTGAGTAAATTTTTGAATGGTGGGAGTTTGACAAAACATCTAGAAATAATTTTTTTTTACAAAATTCTTAATACATTTATAATAAAAAATATTTATTAATTCACTTCATAAAGAAAATATTTTATTATATATTTTAAAATGCAGATATTCGGTGAAAGTTAAAATTTTCCCATAAAAAGATTTTTACAAAATTTCATAGCCTAACACGTGAAATTGAACTTTCCGGATAACGATGTAAACTTTTTTTTTATTTTTCACAATGGAATCATCAAAAACTTCATACTTAGACTCGTTCAACATAAACGTTTCTTTATCCAACGCACTTGATAGCAAATATTTTCTTCAGCATCACGCGATCAGTTCTAAAATAAAGCTAGAAAACATCAGCTTCAATTCTCATCAATCGCAATAATATCCATAAATATATGGAAGGAATGTCTTTTTAAATAAATATTATTATCAATCTCAATAATGACATCAGAAAACATCACCTTGAATTCTCATATATCACAATAATATCCATAAATATGAGTCAGACTCATATTTATAAGTCTTAATGTCGAAATTTTGTCGGAATATGAGTACTATGTTAGACCTCCCTTAGGTCAGTTTTATTCTCTTTTGAGTGGCTCCCACTTTCAACCTTCATTAGCATGAACTGAACAAATAATGTATGGTGACTAAACCTCTATTACTGCTAGCTGCCCATCTACTATGAGAATATTTAGAACTCACATTTGGCAATGACATAGCCATTGTGTAATCTTTATCTTTATGGGATTATGAAAAGAAAGCTCACTAAGTCTTTTTTGCATGAAATTATCATTTTGAAATTTTGCTCATATCAATCAATGAGAGGCCACTCCCGGAGAGGATACTCTTGGTTATTAATACACAAATCAAACTCCACCTTGTCTTTAGACTTTCTTTGTGGGATAGCATATTACCTAGCTTCCTTTATAACTCCACCTTGCCTTTAGACTTTCTTTGCGGGATAGCATATTACCTAGTTTCTTTTATCTAAGTTGAAGGCTTAAATGTTCAACTCATTTCTTCCTTGTATCTTTAGCAATGGCACTATATAAAGTTTTGGCTCTAGGGCTATTAATGTAATGTAGAAAATCTTACCTATTTCCTAAATTTTTTTTGGATCTTAACCTTGTCAATTTTAAGCCATAGGGTTATTATAAAATATAAATAAAACAACATCAACAATGGAGAGTATTTCATCCCTTAGAAACCCCAATCCACCAGGCAATTCAAAAGAAAACCACTAGGCAATTCAAAAGAAAAGATGTTAAAGTGTGCTAACAAAGTTCAATCCTCTATGGAAATCTTATAATGCATAAAACATATATGAAAATCACTTTATCACAACTATAAATACAACAACAAAACTACCTCATTTTCTTCAATATTAATGTTAAATCACTTAACAATTTCATCCTTAACTTATGTCAAATGAGTAAGACATATAAATGTTAGAGATTGCAAAGCCATGAAGAAATAGATGGTGAAAATGTAGACTTTGATGGCTAGGAGAAATTAAAAAAAAAAGGGTCTTAAAAACTCCATCGTGGGAGACTTTTCTCAGGTATATAGAGCAAGTCAGAGATGATACCAGTAGTATTGAGATTGAAAACATATATAATGTGATAGGGAGACATGAGGATTATGTGAATCCTACTGCCAATGGTGAGATAAGCTAGTGTAGTGTATATTCTTTTGATACAGATTCACAAGAAGCTTTGGACCGATGGAATAATTAGTTATACGAAGTATCCTCAAGAAGATGCACACTTGTCACAAATCTAGTACACTAGATTGGGTCGGAATTGTACAACCCACCAAAGTTTGACGGGATAGAAAGGGTGGATAATTTCCTACAGTAAATGGAGGCACGAATCCCAGAAGACCAATGAGTAAAAGAAATGGACGTAGTAACCTGTGGGACACCTGTGCACTGGTGGGTGACATATAGAGAGGAGTTGACTCACTGGGAAGAAGTTGAGACATGCATTAAGGTGAGGTTCCAGCCTAGCATAGATTTGGAACTTCTAAACAGGTTTAAAGGGACTGAGGATCCCAATGAGCATATCCAGTTTTGTCAGCAAAGATGGACGATGAAGAGCATATCGCACAACCAATGGGTAAACCGATTTTTCCATACTTTGGATGTGGTACCGCACAACTGGTACATACAACAGGAAAGAAGAAAGCATATGTGAAGTTGGGAAAAGATGTCCACCTAATTCAATGCCACATTCATATTTAGCACCATAGATCCTATCATGGACAAGATTCCCCATCAGATGAAGCATTTCATCTTTGGAGAAATACCAAGGCATGTGTAACATCCCGGAAATTTTCAAAAATTTAAAATTTTTAAAAGTAGCAATAATTACTGAATTTGCTAATGTGGAACATAAAATAATAGTTAAATCTCTTAAAAAAATCATTAATGATAATGACACATCGAAATTCTTAAAACAAATTGTGATGATAGTTGTATTTGCTAATGCGGAATAAAATGGATACTAATATTTTAACAAAAGACAATTTACGATCATAACACAAAATACATCTTCAAATCTGCTTGTGTTTAATTATAAACTACATGCTGTACATAGGTTTTTATTATGAATAATTTCTTGGTAAAGTACTGATAGTTTTCTTTTGAATGATGACGAAGGGGTCCTACGAGGTACCTTGAGGTTTACTTAGCTACGTTTAGCTAAAGTATTTGAACATGTTTCCTTGTGCAGAAACGCAAGTAAGAATAATACGACAATTCAAGTGTTTAAGAGTAAATATGTTTTTCAATTCATCATCAAAGTATTGTGAAAACTGTAAGTACTTCCTTGCATGAAAGTTAATGAAGGTATGGATCTTTGTCCTACTTCTCGTTTACGTGCTAGTTTACAAGCTTATTAGTACTATCAGAATCCTGTTGTCATTCGTCATTATGCAAGGAATGGTAATAACATGCACACTCACTATGTGAATAATTCTACTTATACGTTGTTTTACATTAAGAAAACTTTCAGATTTCAGTGCGTGGATTTTAACTCGCAACTATCAAAATAACTATGGTAGCTCCTATAATTCTCCATTATAAATGCATATAGAACTATACTAAAATAGCAATGTCTATTACAATATTAGCATCATATTATGATAATACTAATGTGAAATTGCTACACTATGGGAATTAGACCTTTCTATTTTATTATTTAAGGATCCTATATGTTATAGGACCTTGTAAACTAGAGATAACAATATGAACTAAAGTTATGATGTGTATATTATGGAATCCTAACTATACACTAAGTATTGAATAACTTTTATGAATACGATCTATAATGATATGAAGTCATATAGTAAACTATGCAACCATAATAACTTGGTATTCTACAATTAAACCCGTGGAAGGTATTATAAAAACAAATGTCGACATTAGACATGGAAAATGCAATTAGTTAGTATGTTACAAACCCTAATTGGTCCTACGATGTGATAAGGAACAAGCATTGAATGTTTAGCGTGTTGGCAGGTTTTCGTATCAAGTCAAGCATTAAAGTCACCTGCCTACGATGTTGAGTGAATTTCCTAGTTGGTGCCATCATGATTGTAGTGCACGATGGTAGTGATCCCAAACGCTGTCAAAATGTCGAGCTGTACACTAAAATGAATCTTGGTTGACAGAGTTGGATGTCGTGATGGTTGTGATAATAAATAAGATATTAATGTAGTTGATGCCCAAACTTCAACGTGATGGGTTGGCATAATCTCCATCGTTGATCTCAGATGCCTTGGGCATTGGAATTGCGAAACCCTAGATTTGGTTATGACTTGCATCGAGATGTTTTCAAAACTCTCATTTCGCTTTGGTAGTGGTAAGGAGGAGAGGCCGACCGCCTGCTACAATGTCGGGTTCAGTAGTTTGTATTTCGGAGGACTCCTTCCTTGAGTTTGAACCTTGGACCTGTTGGGAGAACATACTAGTTCCAGGTCTTTGTCTTCCTATAGAGCCGAGCCATATTTGTAGCCGTGGTAGCTAATCAGGGTTTTTGTTGAAAGATTTGAACCAAGGTTTGATTCTCAAGCCAAAAATAGACCGATATTCTCAGAACTGGGACTTTCTCCAAATTAATTGATAGACGACTTCGTCGGTTTCATTTGTTTATGATGTCTCTTACCCCAGAAATTACATTAATAAGGCAATGTCTTCAATTATGCAAAAGATAATGATATTTGTTATGTTCCAAGTTTAAATTCTGCATGTTTCTTCATTTAACCTCTCTCTTGTTTTTGTGGCAGGTGCAATCTTCATCGAGAGTTTACAGGGTTCGAAAGCTTGGTGGAATACTGTTGCTCTACTTACTTAGTAAGACTCGGTGGTTCCTTCCTCGTAGGTTCTCCTGGCCCGGTGAGGTCGATGCTTGATAAAAGATGTTAGGTTGTAAATTGTTCTTGGCAAGGTTTTAGTCGGTGAAACATTTTAAGAACCAGAAGACCAAGGTCTGGAGGAAGAGATCCTCGTTTGGTCTTGTTATTCTGCGTTGCAGTGTTTTACTGTGATTTTTGTCGAAATGTAACTTGTTTAAAATGTAAATGTCAAGGGGATAAACCCTCGGTCGATTCTAATGGAAGAAATAGTATTAAAACTTTAAATAGTTTCTGTGCAATTTATAAGTTTTACTTCATTGATGTTTGGGAAATCAAGACAGTGTTTTGATGAAAGTTTAGAGTCAAGAACTAAGTTGTTTCTTCGTGGATAAGAAGGGTCCTGTTTTACGATGTTTAAAAGATAATAAAAGTCTGATTTTTTTTGCATTGAAAATAACTTATGATGGTTTCTGTACGACGATACTTATACTTTTGTTTTGAATGGAATAATGAAATTGCATCTGAAATAACATAAGTGGTTTATAGTTTTATATAAAATGATAGTTTGTCTAGGAAATAATGTACTGATTCTGGCCGAAACCTGTGGCTAACTTGTGTTATAAAAGTGAAACTCTGTGATCTTTATTGTGTAAAGTCTGGAATGGTGTTAAGACACAGTTTTAGTATTGAAATATTTGTTGGTTAAGATAATGTGGTTGATAAAGAAAATCATATGACTATGTTTGCAACTCTGTCTTGTATAGATAGCTAAAGTGTATGCAATAGTTTGAACGATGATAATATTTTGGTTTTTGCAATTTAAATGTAATAAATTGATGTTTGTGTTTTCAAGTGTTGAGCTCGGACTGTAACATAGTCTTAGGGTTTTTAATAATTAACAAAATGTGAATAATTGCAAACTTTGCAAGATTGGGGAAATTAGTCTTTATTAGAACGATGAAAGTTTAAAGAAATAAAACCTAAATAATTCTATTTAGCAAAAGTGGAAATAGAACATATTATTTTAAATAATGGAATCAATGCTGAGTTTAAACCTTAATTTTTTTATGAAGAAATGAACTGAGATTATAGTTCTTTACAGTTTATAAATGAAATAAAAAATATCATGCATGTGTATTTTGAAATACAGTAGATGATTCCAGAATATAAACCCTAGATTTCTATGCAAAAATAAGATGCTTATTTCCTAACTCTAGATAAAGGAAATTATTTAGTGGCCTATAATATGAAATGCTAAGTTTAAATCATGAATATCGTTGCAGGAAGGAAATGAACCTATGATACTTTAATGTTCTTGAATAAAATGATAGAAAAATGTAGTGTAGGTGAAATCTGGAAGAAATAAATAGCTTAAGTGTAAACCTAGGTTTTTATACAAAAAGGTAATATTTATTTCTGACAGTATGTGAAAAATAACAACATTAGTCTCTTCAATTATTTGGCAATCAGCCTATCAAATCATCTATCTTAATTTCTCCTTCTCTATACTAGAGTACTATGCAGAAGACAGCATGGGGAAAAATATAGAGAAGATATTTAATCAATCATCCCCCTTACATAACCAACATTATACAAAGTCATGCTAGTTCAGAAAATAAAATATTTACTTCTGCATGCTATTAACTATAAATATTAAACTTACAAGTGCAGAAAAACATATAACTGAAAATGAACAGGACAGAACAGTAGAACCTGGTGAATGTAGGGAAACAAACAACCCAAGGAGCCTGTTCCACCCAACCTATTCCTGAAGAAATCCAAATTACTTGCCTTAGGACCCCCGAGCTTGTTCACTGAACCACTAGGAAGAAGAATATGTAGAAGCTTTAGGTCATCTACTTGCAACAACAAAGTAGTTCATCCAGTCATATAGACTTAGCAGTCAAAGAGACCTGCACCAGCACCTCTGGTTCCTTCTCAAAAATATTGCAGTAGACTCACAATGCACTTCCACTTAGCCTCCCTATTCGAATCTCTCAGTGATCACCTGATGCAATTGAGGAATTATTTCTGCAAAAAATAATGTAGAGCTGCCTGCTCAATTCAAATTGCCTTATCTAGGTTGCTTAGGCATTTTAGTGGTTAACCTGGTCATTAATGAGCCATCATCTCTCTTCCACCCACCTGGGGGATAGTGCCACAAATTTAGAGGTAGTTGTCCCATAACCAATAGCTACTGGTGGAGTGCAAATGCTGACATCTGTCCCATGCCTTCTAACAGCTTCCATTCCTCCTAGTGGGTTAGTGAACACTCATTTAACAGTTCCCTTGGGTGTTTGTCTCTTGTTTTAATTTATTAAATAATAATAATCAGTCATTACAATCATCCTTGACCAAATTTGGTCATAATTACAAAACTTTGTAATTATAATTTAATATAATGTTTTTGAAATAAAATACATAGTCTCAAAATTTGGGTAGGTGACATACACCCCCCCTTAAGTCTCAACATCGTCCTTGATGTTGTTTATTCACTCTCTGAGTGTTCCTGAAACAGAGCTGGGTATGCTTCCCACATACTACTCTCCAACTCCCAGGTTGCGTCTTTTGGGCTAAGGTGCTTCCACTGCACCTTTACTTGCCCAATGGTGCAATTCCGGAGTAGAGTCTCCCTCCTTTCGAGGATACAGTCCGGTTCCACTTGAAAATCGCCACCTTGTTCCACCTGTACATCATTCCAATTTATAACATGAGTAGCATCATGTACATATTTCTTTAAAACTGAAATATGAAAAACATTATGTATTTTTAGATTTGTTGGCAAAGCTAGTTGATATGCCACGAGTCCAACCCTTGACAAAATTTCGAAAGGACCACAATACCTAGGTGCCAGCTTGGCACAGCTTCCTAGTTTTAATGAACTCTTCTTTGGTCTTACCTTAATGAAAACATTCTCACCAACCTGGAACTCTCTATGAGTCCTTTTAAGATCTGCTTGACATTTTAGCCTATCTTGGGCAGCTTTAAGATTTCTTTGTACCTATTGCACAGTTAGTTCTATTTCTTTCAACAATTCAGGTGTATTAGTTCTATTGCACAGTTAGTTAGATCATTCCAAGAAACTGGTGTATTACATTTCCTACTTGTTGATGTATATGTAACTTCGGAATGTATTTCACATATATGTATATTGTATTCCTATAGAGATGTTATTATTCCTCTATACGGAAGTGGTTGTATTCCTATAGAGATGTTATTATTCCTCTATATGGAAGTGTCATCATTTATATTGTAAGTGTCGTAACGTATACTTGATGGGTTATTAGACCACCTTGTTGGGGTCGGCCCTGTATAAGTCATGTGGGTCAAAGGGTTATTAGACCACCCTAGTGGGGGTCAACCCAGTTAGCATTATGTTAAGTGGTTAAGTTGAGGCTGACCTAGTTGAGTAAAGGTCAAGTCAAGTTAGTGTATAAATAGAGAGTAGGTCTCTCTCATTTTACACATTCTATTCTCTCACTCACACTTGGGAGAGTGGCGCACTTGTGGAGGAGGAGGCTCTACTGCTAGGAGAAGACTATCTCTTGTATTCTGGTTGTATCATTGCTCTATCTATCTATGAGGAAGTTATTGGGGTTTTTCACCTTTATGGTTTTCCCCAAGTAAACTCTGTATCTCTAGTGTGCTTGCATTATTGTGTCCATGATTGATATGCTGTAGATTTGCTGTACATGTTGTTCTCTCAATTAAGATCCTAGATCAGATTGAAGTAAATTCTGAAAATTTAACATGGTATCAGAGCTAGCCTGAAAGAAGGCATGATATGGCATGTATGACACTTGTTGCACTTACGATGCTAGGGCTTGATATAGCAAAAACCAGTCATCGTAGCACTTTTGCTATAAATCCGTTTTGGGGAAGTTTTCAGATCTGAAATTTTTACAAGTCGAAGATCCGATCCCCATGTACCTTGTGTCCAAATGACAACCTCTAATTCGTTGTACTTTGTGATTTATGATCTGTACAATATAGGGTTTCTGCTTCTTCCAGATCTGAGTCAAAATCAGGTGAGCTTGGGAAACAGGTCATAACTTGGGATAGGAATATTCAAATGAAATTTCGTAAAAATTGACAGGTAGTACACAGACTTTACTATCTCAACAAAATTTTTTAGAGGCTGAAGTTGAACCAATGACACGTGGCACGCTGTACAAGTTTGCTCTCTTGTATGATCCCATAAACAGGTCACGTTACGACACTTGGCATAACTCTCTCTCAGAGAATCCAATTGAGGTTAGACCTATCGGGATGGAAAGATAACCGGTCGGGCTATCTCAAAAAAAAAAATTCAGAGGCCTAAGTTGAAATACTGACACGTGGCACTCCGTCCAAGTTCGCTCTCCTGTATTATCCCGTAAACAGGTCACGTTACGACACTTGGCATAACTCTCCCTCAGAGAATCCAATTGAGGTGAGACCTATCGGGATGGAAAGATAACAGGTTGGGTTATCTCAAAAAAAAATTTCAGACCCTATGGATCAAAAGGTTCGGAGTTACACCAAAAACAATCAGGTTCATATTTCTGTCAAAACAGAATTATTTTTTAGTACCTTCATTCATGGCTTCCGGAATTTAGGGCTTCGAAGAAAGTTGGAATTTTTGTAATCGGAGACCACGGCTGGATGACACTCATCAAAATAGAAATTTAGAGACCAAGGTCAGATTTTTTGGTTGGGCAGAAGGCCTGGCTTGAATAAACCCCAATTCGGGACTTTGATCGGAAAGATGGAAAATTAGGGCTTCTGCAAAAATTGGAATTTTGGAAATCTATGACCACGGCTGGAAGCTCCTCAGAAAAATTGAAGCTTAGAGTTTTGAATCAAATATTTTGGTTGGGTGAAGCTCCGGGAAACTCAAACCCTAATTCAGGGTCATCCCTAGTGAATCCAGAAATCTAAAAGGCAATTTTGAGGGGTGAAACTTTGCAGTTTTCAAATTCTGAATATACCAACTTGATCAGCTCATCAAGTTGCATATTTCTATCCTTTCGGAAGTTTGAAATTCAAAGTTTGAATTTTTGGGGTTTCTTTGACAAACCCTAATCTAGCTCCAGGTCCAGTTCTTGCAAATCAAGTGGATTGGGTTGATCCTAGAAGAAGATGGATTGGTCACCTGCATAAGTGAAGAAGTTCCTGTCTCAGAGGGAGATGAGGCTAAGGCCTTCCATAAGAAGATTACAAGCAATCTTGACAGGTATGGCTTACAGGTATGTTTCATGGTTAAGTTTATCATATGTTTGTCTTGATATCATTACAGTACAATCTTGATTAATTACTGGACTTGTCATATCACCTTAATAGAAGATATTCATTGATTAAGGTTTTGACACTTATGATTGTACTAATGCATTGTGATGTTGTATGAGGTTTATGTTGTTTTCTAACACAAAAGGTACACCAAGAAAGTCAAATCATGTTCTACTTCAAGAAGATATGCTCATGGTGACATGAAGACAAAGATTCATCCATTATCATGGATCACATAGAAGATCTACTTTCGAGGTATGTATAACTTGGTTCTACAATGGTCAACTTATGAGACATGCAGGTTACTAGCACAAGTCACTGAAGAGAACCAAAAGACATTATGCAGGTATGTCAGACATAACTAGCTAGCATGCTAATCCAGGTATGTTTTTCCTATATACAGCTAGAATCCTACCTTGTGTTAGGATCTTATACTGTTGTGTTGTTGATAATGATTATTCATGAAGTCATAGGTTTGAATAATCATGGTTGTATGCATATTGTGTTTCTTACCATAATTGATGATATGACTAACTAGAAGAATCATGAAGGTATAGGTTTGAATAATCACGGGCTTTATGCATATTATATCTCTTATCTTGATTGATGATTCAACTAACCAGAAGAGTCCTATGATCAAATAAGAATGTGTATGAGTAAAAGAAGACTTCCCTGAAACCTTGAATACTAATGCTTATTATCTGTGAATGATCACAATATACATGTTTAAGATTATTGTGTTTTGATAGTATTAAGATTATACTAATAAATGTGTGATTATGTATGAGACCTCAAGGATAACACAATGATGATACTAATAAGCATGCATAGTGATTAAGGATGGATGTAAATTCAAGGACAGGTAATCCAGGAAGCAAAGATCAAGAGGGAGCACACTCCAGTTGTTCCTACAAGAAAGCAAAGGAGCACACTTCAGTAGTTTCTGCAAGGATGCAGATATTCAGAGGGAGTTGACCACTTCTCACAATCCACATAAGAATGGAGTTGCAGAAAAGAAGCAAAGACTGAGAGGGAGTCAACCCAACAAACAAACAAAGATAAGTATTTGAATTGTCATTACTTGCATATTTTATTCTTTAAATAATATTGTTCAATAATGTATATACTGATGTTCCTAGAATTAGGTTGTGTATTATGCATATTAGAATAGTTGCATTGATGAATAGTATACTACTAATATGCATGGGTAAGTGGCCTATGTCATTGTACAACATTCCATTGCTACTTATCTAGAATGAAACCTCTTTGCTGACATGTTGGGAGTTGTGCACACTCCTAACAATGTTCTGGTAGAGATTGGAAGGCATCTAGAAAGTTACGGGATATGGATAAATGTTCTATTGAAGCATTGGCTAAGATAATTGCATGACTGTATGACATATTTCTTTATGTGTAAGAATTTGTTCTGAAAACTATGAGATGTTTTCTAATCATGCAATTTAACTTGTTGTGTAGGAAAGATCATATGCCATCACCTACAAAAGAAGAACTACAACATTTGTTCAGCAACAAAATTATCTATTGACGATATTGAAGTTCCCAGGATATGGGAAGAATGCCATGATCCGTCGATCATGAAGAATGATGTTTGGGATGTAGTCCCAAGACCTGAAGGGAAGTTTGTTATGACTTCCATATGGATCTATCAAGATCAAGCATGCTGCAGATGGTAGCATAGAGAAATATTAAAGTGATGAAATAGAAGATACACCAGATGGATTTCAAGACAGCTTTCTTGAATGGTGTAGTTGAAGAAGAAGTGTATGTGGAGCAGCCACTTGGTTCTGAGACACATGACAGGGAGTCATATATGTGCAGAACTTGGGTATGATGCACCACTTTCTAGGTATGGAGGTGTGGCAGAGTGCAGATGGAATCTTCCTTGGACAAAGGAAGTATGCAATAGAGATCCTGAAGAGGTTCGGGATGATGGACTGCGAGGCTATGGCATCGAACCTGAAGCTTCTGTGTGATGCATCATCTGAACCAGTTGATGTCACTATGTATCGTCAGATGATTGGGTCCTTGATGTACCTGACGAACATGAGACCAAATATTTGCTTTGCGGTGAACACATTGAGCCAGTTCCTGACAGATCTGAGGAGTGTTCACCTGGTTGCTGTAAAGCATATCTTGAGGTGCCTAAAAGGTACAGTGGATTATGGGCTCAAGTATGAAGCGAATCAAAAGTTTAACCTGCAGGGTTATGTTGATTCAGATTGGGCAGGCAGTGTTGCAGATAGGAAGAGCACATCTGGGTGCTGCTTCAGTATGGGATCAGGTGTGATCTCTTGGTTCAGCAGGAAGCAATCCTACGTAGCTCTGAGTACAGCTGAGGCAGAGTATGTTGCAGCTTATTTAGCTAGTTGTGAGGTAGTATGGGTACATAAGCTACTATCTGAGTTATTTGATCTCCCGTTGGATGCTACTGGTATCTTTTGTGATAACCAGAGTTGTGTGAAGCTGTCCGAGAACCCAGTGTTTCATGACAGGTCGAAACACATAGAGATCAAATATCACTATATTAAGGATATGGTGCAGAGAGGAGCTGTGAAGCTCCTGTACATTACGACGGACGAGCAGATTGCAGATGTGCTGACGAAGCCACTAGCCAGGGTGAAGTTCGAGTACTTCAGGGAGAGGCTTGGTGTTCTTCAGATTGATGACACTTCGAGGAAGAAGTGATGGACACATTTGTAGAAGCCATTCCAAGCATGTTGGAAGGAGGATCCTTCACATGGATGTGGATGTAAGCGCTGGATGATGAGCATCAGGACGATGCTCCAGTTACTGCTCTGTATACGCATCATGTTGGATGCTGGATATGATCAGTTGGATCATTTATATATGTATGCATCATGTTGGATGTTGGATATGATCAGTTGGATCATTTATATGTATATGTATGTATGCATCATGTTGGATGCTGGATATGATCGGTTGGATCATTTGTATGTATTTTGTATATGCATCATGTTTGATGCTTGGACCATGTATCTGTATATGTATCAGGTGGATACATTGTATGATCACGTGGATCATGTATGGTGATATGTATCATATATTTGTATTTGTATTAGGTGGATACACTGTATGATCAGGTGGATCATGTATGATGATATGTATCAGGTAGATACTTGGTGTGCATCAGGTAGATGCATTGTATGATGAGGTGGATCATGTATGGTGATATGTATCATGTATTTATATTTGTATCAGGTGGATACACTGTATGATCAGGTGGATCATGTATGATGATATGTATCAAATAGATACTTGGTATGCATCAGGTAGATGCATTGTATGATCAGGTTGGTCATGGATGACGAGCTTCAGGATGTTGCTCTAGATGACATGTAGCAGGATGTTGCAGTGATGATGATAAGGATGACCATGTGTACATTAGGATGATGTATGGTGAGTATCAGGTTGATACTCTATGGCCGTGGATCAGGTTGTGCAGATGAGCATATAATTTGGCCCTGGGAGATTTGAAAATAGTCTTTCGAGGTTTTGCCTATGGCATATAATTTGGCCCTGGGATATCTGGAAAATGCTCTTTTGAGGTTTTTCTCTGGGAGGACATATAATTTGGCCCTAGGAGATCTGTAGATAGTCTTTCGAGGTTTTTCCTATGGCATATAATCTGGCTCTGGGATATCTGGCAGATGCTCTTTCGAGGTTTTGTCATATGGCATATAATATGTCCCTGGGAGATCCGATAGGTTGGGCTGTGTGCCCGTAATAAGTCCTGGGATGCTCTTGCGAGCTTTTGCCATGACCACATATAATCTGTCCCTGGGAGATCCTATAGGTAGAGCCGTGTGCTCGTAACAGCCTGGGATGCTCTTGCGAGGTTTTGTGGTGACCACATATAACCTGTCCCTGGGAGATCCTATAGGTAGAGCTGTGTGCTCGTAACAGCCTGGGATGCTCTTGCGAGGTTTTGTGGTGAGGTCACCTATAATATGGCCCTGGGAGATCCTATAGGTAGAGCCATGTGCTCGTAACAGCCTGGGATGCTCTTTCGAGGTTTTGTGACGCATGTAATAAGTCCTGAGGATTCCACAGTATGGCCAGTGGTGACGAAGACCTGCAAGTGGTGGGCCTACATCTAGTATGAAAAAGGACTGGCTCTGTAGAACTTCCTATGACGAGTAGATTCAGAGATTGATTGAGATAGCAGCAGCAGTGACGATGATCCAGAGAAGATGACTTGTGCTAGAAGACCTGTGTCGAGAAATACCTTCCTAGTTAAGAGGGAGTGTTGATGTATATGTAACTTCGGAATGTATTTCACATATATGTATATTGTATTCCTATAGAGATGTTATTATTCCTCTATACGGAAGTGGTTGTATTCCTATAGAGATGTTATTATTCCTCTATACAGAAGTGTCGTCATTTATATTGTAAGTGTCGTAACGTAGACTTGATGGGTCATTAGACTACCTTGTTGGGGTCGGCCCTGTATAAGTCATGTGGGTCAAAGGGTTATTAGACCACCCTATTGGGGGTCGGCCATGTGGGTCAAAGGGTTATTAGACCACCCTAGTGGGGGTCGACCCAGTCAGCATTATGTTAAGTGGTTAAGTTGAGGCCGACATAGTTGAGTAAAGGTCAAGTCAAGTTAGCGTATAAATAGAGAGTGCGTCTCTCTCATTTTACACATTCTATTCTCTCACTCACACTTGGGAGAGTGGCGGACTTGTGGAGGAGGAGGCTTTGCTGCTAGGAGAAGACTATCTCTTATATTCTGGTTGTATCATTGCTCTATCTATCTCTGAGGAAGTTATTGGGGTTTTTCACCTTTATGGTTTTCCCCAAGTAAACTTTGTGTCTCTTGTGTGCTTGCATTATTGTGTCCATGATTTATATGCTGTAGATTTGCTGTACATGTTGTTCTCTCAGTTAAGATCCTAGATCAGATTGAATTAAATTCTTAAAATTTAACACTACCATAAAGAATTTCAAAAGGGCTAATCCTGGATGATGCATGATAATGGTTGTTATATGCAAATTCTGCTAAATGCAAATAGTCCTCCCACTTACCAGGCTGGTCCTTAACATACATCCTTAGCATGTCTTCCAATATCTGATTCACTCTTTCTAATTGTCCATCCATTTGTGGATGAAATACTGTGCTAAAGTTTAAGGTTGTATTTAACCCTTTAAACAAAGATCTCTAGAAATTTCCAGTAAACTTAGAATCACGGTCTGAAACTATCACTTTTGGTATTCCATGCAATCGAAAATTCTGTTTCATGAAAATTTATGCAATGTCTGGAGCCTTATGAGTAGTTTTTACTGGTATAAAATGTGCTGCCTTGCTGAGTTTATCCACTATCACCATGATGGAATCATTTTGTTTCTGATTCTTGGGTAGTCCGGTAACAAAATATATGCTTATGATCTCCCATTTCCAGCTAGGTATAGGTAATGGCTGTAACAGTCCAGCTGGATGTTGATGTTCAACTTTTACTTTTTTAAAGTCAAAGCATTTAGCTATATATTCTACTACTTCATCCTTCATCCTAGGCCAATAATACTCTTTCTATAACATAGTGATGGTTTTATGATAACCTGGATGACCAACATAATGACTTTTGTGCATCTCATCTAAAATCAAAATTTTTATCTTTGGTACATTTGGGACATATAATCTGTTCTTGTAGAATAGTAATCCATTTTCTGTTAACTTGAAATCTACCATAGAATTTTCAGAATTGTTTCCTGCTATCTTTTCATGTAAATTTCTGTACTCTTCATCTATTTTAATCCCTTCGAAAATTTGATTTTCTAAATCTGTTGTGTATGTATTGATGGCTGAAATAAAATTTAACTTTGCATTATGACTTAAAGCATCAACAACTTTGTTCTCTTTACCCTTTATATGCTGAATTTAAAAATCATATTCACTTAGAAAGGTTAGCCATCTAGCCTATCTAGCATTCAGATTCGTCTGATCTAGTAAATACTTTAGCCCCATGTTATCTGTCATCAAAGTATATTTTCTGCCAATAAGATGGTGACGCCACATTTTTAAGTCGTGTATTACTGCTAATAATTCTAGATCATATGTAGAGAATTTTTTCTCAAGTATTTTTCAGCTTTCTAGACTCATATGCAACAACATGTCCTTCTTGTGTTAGGACTCCACCGAGTCCGTCATTACATGCGTTGGTACATACTATAAAATCTTTATTGGGATCTGCAATTCTTAGAATAGGTGCTGTAGTTAGTAATTCCTTCAACTTCTTAAAACTATCTGCACACTTTTGATCCCATACAAAATTCTTCCCCTTCTTCTGTAAGGAGGTTATGGGGTTTGCAATCTTTGAAAAACCTTCTATGAATTTTCTATAATATCCTATAATCCCCATAAATGATCGAACATCCATCACATCTTTAGGAACCGACCATTCATTAATGACTTTTATCTTATCGGGATCAACCGAAATTCCTTCCTTAGAGATTATGTGACCTAAATACTGAATCTTATCCTTGTGAAAGTCACACTTACTAAACTTAGCATATAACTGATGATCTCTCAGAACTTGTAAAATAATACGTAGATGTTCATCATGTTCTTCCTTACTTTTATAATATACAAGAATATCATCTATGAACATAATGGCGAACTTATCCAAATAATTGTGTAGAATATTGTTCATTAAGCACATAAATATACTGCCGGAGCATTAGTCAACCCAAATGGCATGATTACGAACTCATAATGTCGATATCGAGTTCTAAAGGTTGTTTTAAAAATTTCCTCATACTTCACACAAACTTGATGATATCCTGACCTTAAATCAATCTTTGAAAATATTGTTGCTCCACGTAGCTGATCAAATAGATCGTCTATGTGGGGCAATAGATATCGATTCTTGATTGTCATCTTATTTAGTTGGCGATAATCTATATAAAGTCTTAGAGTGCCATCCTTCTTCTTAATAAATATGACAGGTGCTCCCCAAGGAGACACGCTAGGTCTTATATAATTTTTATCAATCAGTTCCTTCAACTGTGATTTCAACTCATTTAATTCCAGTATATTCATCCTATATGGAGCTTTAGAGTTCGGTACCACACCCGGTATCATTTCAATAGTAAAATCTAGATCTCTCTTTAGGGGTAACCCTGGAATCTCTTCTGGAAAAACATCCTGGAATTCTTTTAGGACAGGTATATCTTCTAGTTTCAGTTTGTCCTCTTTTGTAATTGACTCCTCATGTACTACATTTACTACGAACATCTTACATCCTTTTCTAACTGCTCTTTTTACTTGCATAGCTGAAATCTATCTAAGTGATGTCTTTCTAGGAATACCCTTTACTTCTAATGTTTCTCCTTCATCATTTAGACATGTAAAACTTTTCTCATAACAATTCAAAATAACATGATGGGTTTTTAACCAGTGCATTCCATTTAAGATGGCATAAGATCCTAAAGGTAAAACATTTAACTGGGTTCGTGTCTTTAATTGGTTCATAGATAAAACACAACTTTGAACAAAATCAGACATTTTTCTTTTTGTTCCTGTTGCTAGTCTAACTAACTAGGATTTATTAAATTTTTTTGTTTTCAAATTAAGATGTTCTACTATATCTGGAGATATATAACTCAGGCTAGCACCTAGATCAATCAAAATAGAAACTGGATGGTTTTGTAGCATACCTTCAATCTCTACCATAGAGACTTCATGCTCAACTTGCCTATTGTCTAGAGCTGCATTAATTCTGGGAATATTTCTTTCCAAGTCTCCCACAGTAGGTTCATATTGTATGGAGTGAATGTTATTGGCTGTCCGCTTCCTTTTGGGACATTCTGAAGCATAATGAGGACCTTGGCACTCCAAACACTTTATAGGTGCCCTTCGGTCATTAGTTCTAGTAGTATTGGGTGTATTTCTAGGAGCTATAAAATTCTACTGTTGATTATTTCTGGGTCTGTTTCCTTGGAAATTTCGATTTGGAAAGTTGTTCTTTTGAAAATTGGAATTTACATTGAACCTGAAATTCTTCTTTTTCAACTCAAAGTTGCTGGGTTTATGATTTTTCCATTTATATATCCCTTCTCTTTTCCGGTTTGTATCATAGCAGAAAGTGGCTTTCCTCATGGCTTCTTCTAAGGTCTTTGGATTGTCATACTCTATTCTGTCCTTGATGTTGAAAGGTAGGAAACTCAGATACCTATGAATCTTTGGTTTCTCCTCCACAAGATATGGCGCATACCTTAGCAAATTCAAAAATTTGTTGTTCAGCTCTTTCATGTTCATGGTTCCCAATTTTAGATCATAAAATTCCTTAGAGTTTTCTTCGTAATATTGTTCAGATAGGAATTTCTTGTTGACGTACCATTTAAAAGTGCTCCAATTTACATCTTTTTCCTTAATGCCCTTCATGTTCGGATATCCACATCATCTTTTTCAGGATCTTGCATGCAAATTAGGGTTTGCATGCAGAATCTAGGGTTTGCATGCACCTGCATGCACTGGCATGCATCCCAGTCACCAGTTTGATGCCTCCAGCACCTTATCCACTTCATTCTAGCACCCGGGAGCCACCTACCACAGATTTTTAGCCCTCCTAAGCTTAAAGGCACCCACTTCTCACCTACTGCCAGAGAAGGGCGCACTTGTTCACCTACCACTGCAGTTCCACTTCAGTTACATTCAGTTAGCTCCGATTCTCCCTGATTTGAGGCTAGTTTCACTCCCGACTGACTGTATCACTTCCGTTGGACCTCCAGTTTGATTAGGTGACTTGTTCTGACTTCAGTTAGCCTCCCATGCGCCCCCACTGAGCCTCCAGATCCTAAATCAGTGCTACACACTTCAGTTACACTTATTACACTCAGTTAGACTCAGATTGACACCTGGATGGCTGGTTGTTGTGCATTGATGAGCACCACCGATTGATTGATGAGGAATCCTAGTTAGAGTCAAGCTACTCCATTCTGTAATTTGAATGACCTCCTTAGGCAATTCGAATTGCTCTGTCATTGTGACAGTTTGTATTGTAATTCATTCACCCTTTCTGGGATAGAGAGCACTGCTGCATGTTTTGCACAGTTTTGCACCATATTTTCTATGTTCATCTGTTGTGATTGATTTACTTGTTCATTAGATCTGCTGTGACTAATTTTACATGGTATCAGAGCCATTGCAGGGACAAGATCTCTTTTCTACAGGTGTTTCTACAAGAAGATTTGACTGAATTGCTAAAAATTGCAAAAAGTTTGGCATGAGATATCTCAAGGGCATTCGCTCCTGTGCATGCAAAGCTTGAAAACTATTCCAATACCACTCCAGAAGCTTGAGTTACCACATAATTCCTGGAACTGATACATTGGACCTATTCAACATTGCTTGAAATCCAATCCCAGGTGTGATGCAACTCTCAAAGGGTGGATTGTTCGACCTTATTGTGGTTTTTTTTATGTGATTTGCAGGTTTATTGTCTCCTCCAATTGCACTCGCTATCTTTTGCATGCAAGCTTCCCTACAGCAATTGCATTCGCTATAGTCTGCATGCAAGCTTCCTCTTCATCAGTTGACTCGCTCCTAGCAATGGAATACTCTTCTTCAAAGCCTATCCTCACCCCATTCAATTATTTTGATTGGAAAGATGATATGGAGATCATATTACGTTCAAAAGGTTACTACCGAGTCACTATTGGTCTTGAATTGGAGCCAAACAATGTGTCAGATCGAACCAAACACTACAACAAGCTTGATGAAGCTTATGGTCTTCTTTGTCTCTCCATCTCCAAAGATCTTCACTTCCATCTCGGCGGATTGAAGACTCCAAAATCCATATGGGAGCAACTTGAAACACTATTCGGCAAGCAGGATGAGCTTAGGGCTTTTCAATTAGAGAATGAATTGATTGGCCTTAATCCTGAGAATTTCGAGACCATCAATGAATTCTTCACAAAATTCAAGAACTTGAACTTGCAATTGAAGAACAGTGGTGTTATCAAAGAGGATAAACAGTTAATCCTCTCCATTCTAAGCAAGCTTGGGAAAGATTATTCGGTATTTGTCTCTACTTTCAATTCCGGTCGGCTAACTACCCCGAATTGGAAGATGCCTACCTTGAATGCCTTCATTGAGTCCGTTACAAAAGAGCATGACAAGTTGATTCAAATGGGGTCCATAAGCTCCAAAGATTCAGCCCTATTTGTTCAAGGACCCAAGATCTCGAATGGTAAAGGAAAGCAAAAGAAGGAGAAGCCCAAATTCGAGCCTCACAAGCAAAAAGACAAAGGCAAGCAAACGGATGCACCATCCGGTTCGAAATCCAAGCAAAAGGGCAAAGAAGGTAACCAAAAATCTAAATGTACTTATTGTAACCGTGGCTTTCATCCCGAAAGTTCATGTATGAAGAAGACTATAGATCAAATGGCCCTCCTTTTGGAAAAGAACAACATAACCCTTCCTGACGGTGCAAGGAAGAAGGATCGGAATGATGATCATGAAAGAGGACAAGCACTCATGGCAACGGTTTCGAAGCCCACTACTCTCTTGATAGATTCGGGTGCATCAAATCATATGGCTGCAAATATTGATTCTTTTTCCTCATTCGATCCAAACAGCTCCATCCCCATCCATTTGGGAGATGACTCAAAAATTTCTTCAAAGGGCAAAGGTACGATTCATGTAGAACATGGATGCTTTCAGAATGTTCTCTATGTGCCTTCCTTAGCTTCGAATCTCCTTTCTGTGTATCAAATGACACATACTGGTGAACCAAAGCAAGTCACATTCAGCCCTAATACAGTTGAAATTTCTGATATCAAAAGTGGAAGACTAGTTGTGGTTGGAAAGGCAAACCACACTGCAAAATGCTATGAGTTTTCGCACTTTATTCCGCTTGCAAAGCCCACTGCTCTTCGCACACATGGTAATGAGGTTAGTAGGCTTTGGCATGAAAGATTTGGACATCTAAATTATAATTATTTGCTGCTGCTATCAAATAAATCCATGGTAGATGGGCTTCCACAACTACGTTCCTCGAAGGGAATATGCACCGGTTTCATTATTGGGAAGCACCCCGAGCACAGATTCGACCGCGGCAAGGCTAGCAGAGCCTCTACTATTTTGGGATTGATCCATTTTGATATCAGTGGTCCGCTGACCCATATGTCATTAAATGGTTCAAGGTATGTTTTGACATTTATTGACGATTTTT
Organism: Larix kaempferi; assembly: GCA_027924585.1. NCBI lineage: Eukaryota > Viridiplantae > Streptophyta > Pinopsida > Pinales > Pinaceae > Larix > Larix kaempferi. The sequence goes on along the minus strand of BSBM01000005.1, from coordinate 1,577,026 downwards.
CCCGCTTTACATGGGTATTCTTTCTCAAAAACAAGTCAGAAGTGCTTGGAAAATTCAAGGATTTTAAGGCTTCTGTTGAGACCACCACTAAGAGCAAGATCAAAGCTCTTAGATCTGATAATGGTGGGGAATATATCAAGTCCGAGTTGCTGCAACTTTGTGCCCAAAGCGGAATCAAGATCCAACATACAGTTCCCTACACACCCCAGCAGAACGGTGTAGCGGAAAGGAAAAACCGGTCACTGAAAGAGATGGCTACATGCATGATTGAATCGAAAGGTTTGGCTGCAAATCTTTGGGCTGAAGCAATCAATGTTGCTACATATATACAGAACCGTGTTCCACATTCATCCGTGAAAGGTATGACTCCTTTCGAAGCATTCTTTGGTCACAAACCGGATGTGTCAAATTTGAGAGTTTTTGGCTCTACTGCATGGGCTAGAATTCCTTCTGAGAAGAGACAAGCTTTGGATCCACAAAGTATCGAGTGCATATTGATAGGATATGGGGAAGAATCAAAAGCATATAAACTCATGGATATCAGATCTAAAAAGATATTCATAGAGCGCAGTGTACAGTTTGAAGAACCGCTTCAAGAATTGCAACTAGTCGAGGAGAAGCCTGCCGATTCACCGCCTTCACCAGAAGAAGATCCGAGCAGCGATAATGAAGGTATGAGTTCTGATATTTCTGATATTGTAGCAGCATATGATGATCATTACATATCAGGTTCGGAATCCGATCATTATGATCCTCCTCAGTTACCAAAGTGGGCCCAAAACACTCTACAATCTACTGGTTCTAGTCTTGGAAATCCTGCTGATCCGAGACGAACAAGAGGAGACTTTCAAAGAGTAGGTATGGCTATTTCTATTGCTGATCCATTTCTTCCTGAGATTTTTTATTTGATGGCTGGTTCAGATCCTACATCATACTATTCAGCCCATCGAGATCCGAGATGGAAAAGTGCCATGGATGAAGAGTACAGTTCTCTTCAAAAGAACAACACATGGGAGCTAGTTTCTCTTCCACCTGGAAGAAAATTAGTGAAGTGTAAATGGGTCTACCGTACTAAAGTTGCTGCTGATGGCACTATCAGTAAATATAAAGCAAGGTTGGTGGCAAAAGGTTTTTCCCAAGTCCAAGGAGTGGACTACACAGAGACCTTTGCACCGGTTGCAAAGATGGATTCCATCCGCCTTGTTTTAGCTATTGCCGCATCCAAGCACTGGGAAGTGCACCACATGGATGTGAAGAGTGAATTTTTACATGGAGACCTTGCTGAAGAGGTCTATATGCAGCAACCAGAGGGTTATACATCAGATCCATCATTGGTTTGTAGATTGAAGAAGTCTTTGTACGGGTTAAAACAGGCCCCAAGAGCTTGGTACGCAAAGATGGACTCCTTCCTTCTTTCTCAGAATTTCCAAAGATGCAAATCTGATCCGAATGTGTATCTTCAGTGAGTTAAAGGTAATTTGTTGGTTATTGTACTTTATGTTGATGATCTTCTTATTACTGGTAGCACACTTACTTCAATAAACAAGCTAAAATCTGCCTTAAATCTAGCTTTTGACATGAGCGATTTGGGCTTGCTGAGTCACTTTTTGGGCTTGGAGATAGCTCAAAATTTTGATGGGATCACTATATCTCAGCAAAAATATGCTTCCGACCTGTTATTGAAGTTTAATATGGCTGAATGTAAGGCAGCCCCGTTCCCATTCCTCTCAGGAATCAGTCTTGAGGAGGGAGATTCCACACCGCTTGCAGATTGCAGTATGTATCGACAGTTGATTGGTTCACTACTTTATTTGACACATTCACGGCCTGATATCTCATATGCCGTGAGTGCCATGTCAAGATATATGCAGCAGCCACATGAGCTTCATTGGCGAGCAGCCAAGCGGATCTTGCAGTATGTGCAAGGTACGAGACAGTTTGGCATACATTATGCTGCAGATTCTGAGCTAGATTTCATTGGTTTTACTGATTCAGATTGGGAAGGTGATAGCATTGATCGGAAGTCCACTTCCGGTTATGTTTTCATGATTGGTCATGGTGCTATTTGCTGGTCCAACAAAAAGCAAGCAGCCATTGCACTTTCTTCAGCAGAGGCAGAGTATCGAGGGGCAGTCAATGCCTGCATTCAGGCAGTTTGGTTGCAGGGTATTCTTTCCGAGTTTGGTTTTGGTGGCACTACTTCGACTGTCCTATTTTGTGACAATCAAAGTGCTATCAAGATCTCCACAGATCCAGTTCAGCGGCAGAGGACCAAACACATTGAGATTCATATGCATTACATTCGACAGTTGGTGCATGACCGCACCATCATTCTGCAATATTGCCCTACTGATGAGCAAATTGCAGACATCTTCACCAAGAGCTTCATTGAGAAGAAGTTCTCTTACCTCCGTTCACTGTTGGGGGTGAGTTCCATCATGGTGGAGACAGATTGATTCATTATTATGCTTTAGCTTGAGGGGGGGCTTTCTTCCCACTGGGTTTTCCCTCTTTCCTCACTTAGTTTATTTTCAGCATTTTTTGGATTATTGTATTGGGGTGACCTTTGGTCTTAGTTACCAGGGCCCCACATTATTTTTGTTGGCACATCATAGTCTAGATTGAGGGGGGGTGTTCGGATCTCCACATCATCTTTTTCAGGATCTTGCATGAAAATTAGGGTTTGCATGCAGAATCTAGGGTTTGCATGCACCTGCATGCACTGGCATGCATCCCAGTCACCAGTTTGATGCCTCCAACACATTATCCACTTCATTCTAGCACCCGGGAGCCACCTACCACAGATTTTTATCCCTCCTAAGCTGAAAGGCGCCCACTTCTCACCTACTGCCAGAGAAGGGCGCACTTGTTCACCTACCACTGCAGTTCCACTTCAGTTACATTCAGTTAGCTCCGATTCTCCCTGATTTGAGGCTAGTTTCACTCCCGACTGACTGTATCACTTCCGTTGGACCTCCAGTCTGATTAGGTGACTTGTTCTGACTTCAGTTAGCCTCCCATGCGCCCCCACTGAGCCTCCAGATCCTAAATCAGTGCTACACACTTCAGTTACACTTATTACACTCAGTTAGACTCAGATTGACACCTGGATGACTGGTTGTTGTGCATTGATGAGCACCACCGATTGATTGATGAGGAATCCTAGTTAGAGTCAAGCTACTCCATTCTGTAATTTGAATGACCTCCTTAGGCAATTCTAATTGCTCTGTCATTGTGACAGTTTGTATTGTAATTCATTCACCCTTTCTGGGATAGAGAGCACTGCTGCATGTTTTGCACAGTTTTGCACCATATTTTCTATGTTCATCTGTTGTGATTGATTTACTTGTTCATTAGATCTGCTGTGACTAATTTTACACTTCACTCTTTTGATGTCCTGCCGCCAAATATCTGTCTTACCGATCAAGTTGTATATGTCCATCTTTTCCTTTAATGATTCTGAATAATCATAGATTTGAAAGTATTTCTTCATGCCGGACAACCATGCTTTAGTTGTCTCTCCTTTATCAGTTTCACCATTGAAAGTTCGGGTTTCATTTTCTTAAACTCCCCATAAATCTGTTCATACTGTTTGTGGCTTTTTCTTTTGGGTTTGTAATCTCCTTCGCTGCTATCACTTGAATAATTACGTTTCTTTTTGCATTTTTCATTGTCAGCTTCCGATGATGTTGAACTGTTGTTCACATCATCAGTTTTCACTTTCTTACCCTTGTCTTAATGAGGTAAGTATTCAATCTTGGAGGTATTTTAAATCCCTTTATCATGTTCATCAGTTAGGCACTGATCGAACAGTACCTGGTTAAGTTCCTCTTGTGCCTTCATAATTCTTTCATTGTCTTGTTTAATAGATCTTATTTGTGCTTTTAACTCCTGAAATGCACGTAACAATTCTGATGAATTATCATTTAATTCACCATGGACTTCTTCTTCATAATGCTGTCCAGTACTATGACTATTTGGTTGAAATCTGTCCTCCATGTGTTCAGCTGATCCTTCCATACCTGTAACTTAGAAAACAAATTTCTGTATGACAAAGTAATTTAATTAGTAAAGATTTTTTTGCTATCATAAAATTTTTTCTGTTGCATGTTCTTTGGACCTTTTCAGGCCGAGAGTTCGAACATGAGCTCTGATACCAAATGTAACATCCTAGAAATTTGCAAAAATTTAAAAATTTTTAAAGTAGCAATAATTACTGAATTTGCTAATGCGGAACATAAAATAATAGTTAAATCTCTTAACAAAATAATTAATGATAACGACACATCGAAATTCTTAAAACAAATTATGATGATAGTTGTATTTGCTAATGCGGAATAAAATGGATACTAATCTTTTAACAAAAGACAATTTACGATCATAACAAAAATACATCTTCATATCTGCTTGTGTTTAATTGTAAACTACATGTTGTCCATAGGTTTTTATTATGATTAATTTCTTGGTAAAGTACTGACAGTTTGCTTTTGAATGATGACGAAGGGGTCCTATGAGGTACCCTGAGGTTTACTTAGCTATGTTTAGCTAAAGCATTTGAACATGTTTCATTGTGCAGAAACACAGGTAAGAATAATACGACAATTCAAGTGTTTAAGAGTAAATATGTTTTTCAATTCATCGTTAAAGTATTTTGAAAAACTGTAAGTACTTCCTTGCATGAAAGTTAATTAAGGTATGGATCTTTGTCCTACTTATTGTTTATGTGCTAGTTTACAAGCTTATTAGTACTATCAGAATCCTATCGTCATTCGTCATTATGCAAGGAATGGTAATAACATTCACACTCACTATGTGAATAATTCTACTTATACGCTGTTTTACATTAAGAAAACATGATTTCAGTGCGTGGATTTTAACTCGCAACTATCAGAATAACTATGGTAGCTCCTATAATTCTCCATTATAAATTCATATAGAACTATGCTAAAATAGCAATGTCTATTATAATATTTGTTAGTTTTTCGATAATTTCATTCCATTATCATAAGGATCTCTAAGAAAATAACATGTGCAGCATATCTCTATAACATATCAATCATAGACACAAAAGCAATCACACAAGAGACACATAGTTTCAGCAAGGAAAACCAAGAAGGTGAACGTAAATGTGGAATGGGAACTATAAACATAAATATATAATTTAAAGTAGTGGGTTCCGCACCAATCTATACTTCCACCCCGCAACTTCCTTAGAGATAAGATAAGCCACAATACAAGATCACAATGATCAAACCCAATAAGGTGTCTCTAGCCGATGCTCCTCCTCCTCCACTAGTGCGCCACTTTCTCTCTTAGCTATGCGAGCTTGAGAAGTGAGTGAATGAGATAAATGAGAGACACAACCTCTCTATTTATACACTAACCTGACCTGCCAATAATCCACTGGGGCCGACTTGCTAATCAAGCCTAATAACCTAACCACATGTGCTAACTAGGGCCGACCCCACACTGGTGGTCTAATAACCCATCAATACAAATGATGACACTTGTCGATGCACATGACGACACTTACAAATACAAATGATGACACTTCTAATCAGAGGAATAATACTTCTCTGTGGGATATACAATAAAGTACAAATGTAATACATAGAAGAATATCTTTCAAAGTTATAAATACATCAACACTCTCTCTTAACTAGGAAGGTATTCTAAACATAGGTCATCAATACATATTGGCGCAAGTCTTCAATTCTAGAGCTGGATCATCATCACTGGATCATGGAGCATCGTCATCATAACTACTGCTATACTCGACATCTCGATCACTGGGCTATCTCTGAATTCTGCTCGTCATAGGAAGTTCTACAGAGCCATCCCTTTTTCATGTTGGATGTAGGCCCATCACCTCTAGGTCTTCATCATTACTGGCCATACTATGGAATCCTCAGGACTTATTATGTGTGTCACAATGCCTTGAAAGAGTATCCCAGGATCCTTTATGTGTCGAAGCACGACTGACAAGATCTCCTAGGTCCACATACATGTGACTGTCACAAAACCTTAAAAGAGTTTCTTGACTAGCAAGAACTCTAAAGAGCATTTGAGGCCTTTTACATGACTAGCACAACCTACCCGGATATCCAGGATGTATTACATGTGAATCCTACCACAATTCCTCGAAAGAGCATCCCAGGACTGATTACGAGCCTATTGCTCAACCTATTAGATCTCCCAAGTCTAGTTACATGTGGTCATGGCAAAGCCTCGAAAGAGCATCCCAGAACTGATTACGAGCGTACTTCTCAACCTATCGGATCTCCCAGGTCTAGTTACGTGCTATAGGACAGAGCCTCGAAAGAGCATCCCAGAACTAATTACAAGCATACTTCTCAGCATATTGGATCTCTCAGGTCTAGTTACATGTCTTCCCAGAGCAATGCATCGAAAGAGCATCCCAGGACTGATTACGAGCGTACTGTTCAACCTATCGGATCCCAGGTCTAGTTACATGCTCATCTGCACAACATGTCCATGGCCACAGAGTATCAACCTGATACTCACCATACATCGTCCTGATGTACATGATCATCCTGATCATCATCATAGCATCGTACTGATGCATATCATCCAGAGTATCATCCTGATACACATGATCATCTTGATCACCGTCACTGCATCGTCTTGATGCATGTCATCCAGAGCATCATCCTGATACTCATCACATATGATCATCCTGATCATTGTCATTGCATCATCCTGATGCATGTCATCCAGAGCATCGTCCTGATACTCATCATCCATGATCATCCTGATCATATAATGCATCCACCTGATGTATACCAAGTATCTACCTAATACATATCATCATACATTATCCACCTGATCATATAATCTATCCACCTGATACATACACAAATACATGATCCACCTGATCATACAATGTATCCACCTGATACATACAAAGCATCCAACTTATGCATATACATATACATGATCCAACAGATCATATAGAGCAGTAACTGGAGCATCATCCTGATTCTCATCACACAACGCTTACATCCACAGCCATGGGAAGGATCCTCCTCTCACCATGCTTGGAATGGCTCTTTCAAATGTGTCCCATCACTTCTTCCTCGAAGTATCTTCAATCTAAAGAACACCAAGCCTCCCTCTGAAGTACACAAACTTCACTCTGGCTAGTGGTTTCGTCAACACATCTGCAACCTGCTCATCCATCACAATATACAGGAGCTTCACTGCTCCTCTTTGCATCATATCCCTGATATAGTGATATTTGATCTCAATGTGCTTCGACTTGTCATGGAACACTGGGTTCTTAGACAACTTTACACAACTCTGGTTGTCACAATAGATACCTGTAGCATCCAATGGTAGATCAAATAACTCAGGCAGTAGCTTTCTCAGCCATACTGCCTCACAACTAGTTGAACAAGCTGCAACATACTCTGCTTCGGCTGTACTCAGTGCTACACAGGATTGCTTCCTGCTAAACCAAGAGATCACACTTGATCCCATATTCAAGCAACACATAGAAGTGCTCTTCTTATTTGCAGCACTGCCTGCCCAATCTGAATCAACATAACCCTCCAGGTTAAACTTTTGATTCGCATCATACTTGAGCCCATAATCAACTGTACCCTTCAAGTACCTAAGAATATGCTTTACAGCAACTAGATGAACACCTCTCGGATCTGTCAGGAATTGGATCAATGTGTTCACCACAAAGCAAATATCTAGTCTTGTATTCGTTAGGTACATCAAGGACCCAATCATCTGACGATACATCGTGACATCAACCGACTCAGATGAAGCATCACGCAGAAGCTTCAGGTTCAATGCCATAGGTGTGGTCATGGCCTTGCAGTCCATCATCCTGAACCTCTTCAGATCTCTACTGCATACTTCCCTTGTCCAAGGAAGATCCCATCTGCACTCTGCCACACCTCCATGCCTAGAAAATAGTGCATCATCCCTAAGTCCTTCATCTCGAACTCGGCTGCAAGCTTCCTCTTGCTGTTGGCAATCAACCCATCCTCTCCTGTAACAATCAGGTCATCCAAATATAGGAGTAGTATCACAAGATTGCCTTCCTCGACCTTGTAGTAGAGGTTGGAATCTGCTTTACTCTTGGTAAAGCTCAAATTGGATAGAAAAATGTCCATCCTACCATACCAAGTCCTAGGATCTTGCTTCAAGCCATACAATGCTTTCTTCAATTTGCACACATATGATTCCCTGTCATGTGTCTCAATACCGAGTGGCTACTCCACATACACTTCCTCTTCGACTACACCATTCAAGAAAGTTGTCTTGGCATCCATATAATGTATCTTCCATTTCATCACTCCAACCAAAGCAAGTACTATTCTGATGGAAGTGTATTTGGATACAGGAGAAAAATTTTCTTCATAATCTATCCCCTCTTTCTAGGAGAAGCCACGAGATACAAATCTTGCCTTGTATTTCTCTATGCTACCATCTGCAGCATGCTTGATCTTATAGATCCACTTGGAAGTCACAACATACTTCCCTTCAGGTCTTGGGACTACATCCCAAACATCATTCTTCATGATCGACTGTTACTCCTCGACCATGGAATCCTTCCATTCTTTCTTTTCTATTGCTTCTTCATAACTAGAAGGTTCTTTGTTCATAATGTCATAGAGTAAGGAAACATAACCAGTATGTGATCTAGTCCTCTTCCTTTCTCTGTGTTCTTCTTCTGGAATGCCATACCTTTCTACATCTTGACTAGCCCATGCAGGTTTCCTCTTGTGAGAGTTCTTCTCACGGGGTGGATCTATAGGTTCTTGTGGATCTTCAAGTTCATGATCTACTTTTGGAATTACTTCATTCATAGTGGTGTCTTGAAATATGGTTACATTTGGTTCTTCATGGTCTTCAATAGGTGTCTTCCTTGATTTGATATAAGCCGAGTCTTCATCAAATGCTACATCCCTGCTGATATCAATTTTCTTGAACCCTGGAAAGTATATTCTGTAAGCCTTTGAGCTTTCATTGTAACCCACAAAGATGCCTTCTTTCCTGAAGGATCTAGCTTTGTCCTCTTTTCTTTTGGAATGTGTGTGTATACTGGACAACCAAGTATTTTGAGATGGCTTACTTCTGGTTTCTTATCATAGAAGACTTCTTCTGGTGTTTTGTTGTCAAGTATCTTGTGGGGTGTTTTGTTTTGTACATATACAACTGTCCTAGCTGCTTCTACCCACAGATGCATAGGAAGATCTTGGTCATGAAGCATTGCCTGTGCTGCTTCCATAACAGTTCTATTCTTCCTTTCTGCAACTCCATTTTGTTGTGGATTGTAGGGAGCAGTCAAATCCCTCTTAATCCCTGAATCACTACATAGATTCTTGAAATCACCTAAAGTGAATTCTCCACCATTGTCGGATCTGAAAGTCTTAATCTTCTTATCTGTTTGATTTTCTATCAAGGCTTTGAATTCCTTGAACTTATCAAACACTTCATCTTTATTCTTCAAGAAGTAAACCCAAGTATTCCTCGAGAAATCATCAATGAAAGAAACATAGTATACATACCCACTTAGAGAACTGGAAGACATTGGTCCGCATACATCGGAGTGGATAATCTCCAACATTCCTTTTGCTTTGCTTTCACTACTTGGAAATGCCTTCTTTTTATTCTTTCCTTTTGCACATCCTTTGCAAACACCTTCATGCTTTGATTGGATTTTAGGAAGACCTTCTACATCTTTGCTTGCAATTGGTAGTGCTTTGTAGTGCATGTGTGCAAGCATTCTATGCCAAAGTTCACTAGGCTCCATGGATTCATGTACCATGGCATGTTCAGGTTGTCCCTTCAATTTGTACAATCTTCACTCTTGCTCTCCAATCACTACTGCATCATCTATGGTCTTACCCTTTGGCCACATGAGTACTTGGCCATCTACAAATGCAACTCTAATTCCTTTTGCATCCAAAGATGATATGGATAGGAGATTCTTCTTGAGCCCAGGTACATAGAGAACATATTTCATCTTCAAAGACTTCCCAGAGTCTAGTTTGTAGGAGGCTTCACCACTTCCTTTGATAGGATATTGATAGTCATCCCCAAGTTTCACTTTATGAGGTGAATGATGTTCAGATAGATCTACAAAGGATTCTTTAAACCCAGTCATGTGTTTGGAAGCCCCACTATCAATAAGCCAATCATGAGATGCATGAGAGATAGTATCCGTGAGAGCAGAGATTAGTACATATTCATCTTCACTTGATGAGTCATCACTTTCTGCTCTAGCTTTCTTCTTGGGTGGTTCATCATCCTCAGTAGCATGAGCATGATATCTATTCTTGCTGCACTTCTTCTTCTTGTTGAAGTTGTTGTTGTTGTTCCTTTTGTTCTTAGGACAATCTGAGGCAAAGCGTCCCTTCTCATTATATGTAAAACATCTTAGATATTTCTTGTCTCTATGATGATGATGTGGAGTTTTCTTGGGATGAGAATGCTCCCTCTTGAAATTACCTTTCTTGGTATGTGCTGTGAGAGCTTGATCTTCATTTCCCATCTTTTCTTCTCGGGCCACAAGCCTAGATTCTTCTTGTGAACATTCATCCCAAAGTCTATTGAAAGAGATTAGTTTCTTTCTTGCACATATTCCTTGGATGAAGGAGTCCCATAACCTAGGTAGGCCATTCAATGTGGTCATCACAATTTCACCATTCTCCACTACTTCATCCACAGCTTCGAGTTGTTCCTTGATTTGAGAGACCTTAGAAAAGTAGGATTGAATGGTCTCTCCATTCTGAAGCTTTACCCCTTTCAATTGGTTCCGTAGAGTCATCTTCCAATTTATGTTCTTTCCTTCAAACAATTTGGTCAAGGAGTCAAACATCTCCTTGGGTGTCTTTAGGGAAGACATATGGGGTATTAGATGGTCTTTGATAGAATGAAAAATGATTCTCTTAGCCTTGACCAGGTTCTTCTTGTTTAAGGCCTTAGCCTCACCTTCCTCTGAAACTGGAACCTCTTCCTTTATGTAGTTGTCCAACTCATTCTCTTCTAGGATTAACCCAATCCTATACTTCCAGGCTCAGAAGTTATCATCCCCTTCAAGCTTATCCTCAAGATTGGTGTGGTGAGACATCTTAAAGAGTACTTCAAATGGAAATAGAAAATATTTAGGTCTTACCACTTGATTTGCTGAAAACTGGATCTGGAGTTGGATTAGGGTTTGTTAGAGAAACCCTAAAAATTCAAAATGTGAATTTCAAGATCCTGAAAGGATAGAAATATGCGCCTTGATGAGATGATCATACTAGTATACTCAGAATTTGAAAACTGCAAAGTTTGGCCCTTTAGAAATGCTTTTCAATCTCCCGGATTCCCCAGGGAGGACCCTGAATTAGGGTTGGAGTTTACCGGAGCTTCACCCAACCAAAAAGTTCGATCCAAAGCTCTAAACTTTGATTTGTCCAAGGAGCTTCTAGCTATGTCCTCATATTTTAGAAATTCCTATTTTTGTGGAAACCCTAATTTTTAGGGCCAAAACTGAAAATGCTCAGAATTGAATTCTGTCTCGACCGAAAGATGCACCTTTTCAAGGAGAGTCAATCTAGCCTCCTTCCTTTGATGACCTATGGAGAGAAACCCAAATATTAAGAAGCCCTAGCTTCCGTAGCTGCAAAGTGCCTTCTTCTTAGGTAAGCTCTGATACCATGTTAATTTTTTGATAATTTCATTCCATTATCATAAGTATCTCTAAGAGAATAACATGTACACCATATCTCTACATCATATCAATCATAGACATAAAAGCAATCACACAAGAGATATGGAGTTTCACCGGGGAAAACCAAGAAGGTGAAAAACCCCGCAACTTCCTTAGAGATAAGATAAGCCACAATACAAGATCACAATGATCAAACCCAATAAGATGTCTCTAGTCGATGTTCCTCCTCCTCCACTAGTGCACCACTTTCTCTCTTAGCTATGTGAGCTTGAGAAGTGAGTGAATGAGATAAATGAGAGACACAACCTCTCTATTTATACACTGACCTGACGTGCCAATAATCCACTGGGGCCGACTTTCTAATCAAGCCTAATAACCCAGCCACATGTGCTAACTAGGGTGGACCCCACACTGGTGGTCTAATAACCCATCAATACAAATGACGACACTTGTCGATGCACATGATGACACTTACAAATACAAATGACGACACTTCTAATCAAAGGAATAATACATCTCTGTGGGATATGCAATAAAGTACAAATGTAATACATAGAAGAATATCTTCCGAAGTTACAAATACATCAACAATATTAGCATCATATTATGATAATACTAATGTGAAATTGCTACACTATGGGAATTAGACCTTTCTATTTTATTATTTAAGGATTGTATATGTTATAGGACCTTGTAAACTAGAGATAACAATATGAACTAAAGTTCTGATGTGTATAATATGGAATCCTAACTATACACTAAGTAATGAATAACTTTTATGAATACGATCTATAATGATATGAAGTCATATAGTAAACTATGCAACCATAATAACTTGGTATTCTATGATTAAACCTTTGGAAGGTATTATAAAAACAAATGTCGACTTTAGACATGGAAAATGCAATTAGTTAGTATGTTGCAAACCCTAACTGGTCCTATGATGTGATAGGGAACAGGCATTGAATGTTTAGCGTGTTGGCAGGTTTTTGTATTAAGTCAAGCATTAAAGTCACCTGCCTACAACATTGAGTGGATTTCCTAGTTGGTGCCATCGTGGCTGTAGTGCATGATGGTAGTGATCCCAAACGCTGTCAAAATGTCGAGATGTACACTAAAATGAATCTTGGTTGACAGAGTTGGATGTCGTGATGGTTGTGATAATAAATAAGATATTAATGTAGTTGATGGCCAAACTTCAACGTGTTGGGTTAGCATAATCTCCATCGTTGATCTCAGATGCCTTGGGGGTTGGAATTGCAAAACACTAGATTTGGTTATGACTTGCATCGAGATGTTTTCAAAACTCTCATTTTTCTTTGGTAGTGGTAAGGAGGAGAGGCCAACCGCCTGCTACAATGTAGGGTTCAATAGTTTGAATTTCGGAGGACTCCTTCCTTGAGTTTGAACCCTGGACCTGTTGGGAGAACATACTAGTTCCAAGTCTTTGTCTTCCTGTAGAGTTGAGCCATATTTATAGCCATGGTAGCTAATCAGGGTTTTTGTTGAAATATTTGAACCAAGGTTCGATTCTCAAGCAAAAAATAGACCGATGTTCTCAGAATTGGGACTTTCTCCAAAGTAATTGATAGATGACTTCGTCAGTTTCGTTTGCTTATGATGTCTCTTACTCCAGAAATTACATTAATAAGGTAATGTCTTTAGTTATGCAAAAGATAATGATATTCGTAATGTTCCAAGTTTAAACTCTGCGTGTTTCTTCATTTAACCTCGCTTTGGTTTTTGTGGCAGGTGGAATCTTCATCGAGAGTTTACAGGGTTCGAAAGATTGGTGGAATACTGTTGCTCTACTTACTTGGTAAGCCTCGGTGGTTCCTTCATTGTAGGTTCTCCTGGCCTGGCGAGGTCGATGCTTGATAAATGATGTTAGGTTGTAAATGGTTCTTGGCAAGGTTTTGGCTAGTGAAAAGTTTTAAGAACCAGAAGAACAAGGCCTGGAGGATGAGATCCTCGGCTGGTATTGTTATTCTCCATTGCAGTGTTTTACTGTGATTTTTGTTGAAATGTAACTTGTTTAAAATGTAAATGTCAAGGGGATAAACCCTCGGTCTATTCTAATGGAAGAAATAGTATTAAAACTTTAAATAGTTTCTGTGCAATGTATAAGTTTTACTTCGTCGATGTTTGGGAAATCAAGACAGTGTTTTGATGAAAGTTTAGAGTCAAGAACTAAGTTGTTTCTCCGTGGATAAGAAGGGTCATGTTTTACGATGTTTAAAAGATAATAAAAGTCAGATTTTTTTTGCATTGAAAATAACTTATGATGGTTTTTGTGCGACGATACTTATACTTTTGTTTTGAATGGAATAATGAAACTGCATCTGAAATAACATAAGTGGTTTATAGTTTTATATAAAATGATAGTTTGTCTAGGAAGTAATGTACTGATTCTGGCCGAAAGCCGTGGCTAACTTGTGTTATAAAAGTGAAACTCTGTGATCTTTATTGAGAAAAGTATGGAATGGTGTTAAGACACAGTTTTGGTATTGAAATCTTTTTTGGTGAAGATAATGTGGTTGATAAAGAAAATCATATAACTATGTTTGCAACTCTATCTTGTATAGATAGCTAAAGTGTATGTAATAGTTTGAACGATAATAATATTTTGGTTTTTGCAATTTAAATGTAATAAATTGATGTTTGTGTTTTCAAGTGTTCAGCTTGGACTGTAACATAGTCTTAGGGTTTTTAATAATTAACAAAATGTGAATAATTGCAAACTTTTCAAGATTTGGGAAATTAGTCTTTAGTAGAACGATGAAAGTTCAAAGAAATAAAACCTAAATAATTCTATTCTGCAAAAGTGGAAATAGAATAGATTATTTTAAATAATGGAATCAACACTAAGTTTAAACCTTAAATTTTTTATGAAGAAATGAACTGTGATTATAGTTCTTTACAATTTATAAATGAAATAAAAAATATCATGCATGTGTATTTTGAAATACAGTAGATGATTCCAAAATATAAACCCTAGATTTCTATGCAGAAATAAGATGCTTATTTCCTAACTCTAGATAAAGGAAATTATTTGGTGGCCTATAATATGAAATGCTAAGTTTAAATCATGAATATCGATGTAGGAAGGAAATGAACTTATGATACTTTAATGTTCTTGAATAAAATGATAGCAAAATGCAGTGTAGGTGAAATCTGGAAGAAATAAATAGCTTAAGTGTAAACCTAGGTTTTTATACAGAAAGGTAATATTTATTTATGACAGTATGTGAAAGATAATAGCATTAGTCTCTTCAATTATTTGCCAATCAACCTATCAAATCATCTATCTTAATTTCTCCTTCTCTATACTAGAATACTATGTAGAAAACATCATGGGGAAAAATATAGAGAAGATATTTAATCAATCAACCCCCTTACATAGCCAACATTATACAAAGTCATGCGTAGGTTAGAAAATAAAATATTTACTTCTGCATGCTATTAACTGTAAATATTAAACTTACAAGTGCAGAAAAACATATAACTGAAAATGAACAGGACAAAACAGTAGAACCTGGTGAATTTAGGGAAACAAAAAACCCAAGGAGCCTATTCCACCCAACCGATTCCTAAAGACAGCCAAATTACTTGCCTTAAGACCCCCGAGCTTGTTCACTGAACCACTAGGAAGAAGAATCTATAGAAGCTTTAGGCCATCTACTTGCAGCAACAAAGTAGTTCATCTAGTCATATAGAATTAGCAATCAAAGAGACTTGCACCAACACCTCTGGTTCCTTCTCAAAAATATTGTAGCAGACTCACAATGCCCTTCCACTTAGCCTCCCTATTCGAATCTCTTAGTGATCACCTGATGCACTTAAGGAATTATTTCTGCAGAAAATAATGTAGAGCTGCCTGCTCAATTCGAATTGCCTTATCTAGGCTGCCTAGGCCTTTTAGTGGTTAACCTAGTCATTAATGAGCCATTAGCTCTCTTCCACCCACCTGGGGTATAATGCCACAAATTTAGGGGTAGTTGTCCCATAACCAACAGCTAGTGGTGGAGTGCAAATGCTGACATCTGTCCCATGCCTTCTAACAACTTCCATTCCTCCTAGTGGGTCAGTGAACACTCATTTAACAGTTCCCTTGGGTGTTTGTCTCCTATTTTAATTTATTAAATCATAATAATCAGTCATTACAATCATCCTTGACCAAATTTGGTCATAATTACAAAAAATTGTAATTATAGTTTAATATAATGTTTTTGAAATAAAATAAATAGTCCTAAAATTTGGGTAGGTGACAGCATGATACTGCGCAAAATCCAGTCTACACGTGCGATAAGGATTTGGCATAGTTGAATCAACCTATATATTGCTGGAAAGTAGACAGTATGGAGTTGGATGGAGAGGAAGATCCATGCAATATACAAATAAGGGAGAATATAGGGGAACAATTGGTACAGGATTAGCCATCCACCAGTACCGCACCTGAGTTCAGGGAGGCCCTGAAAATGAAGAAATATAGCATTGGAATAGAATAAGTACCCAATATGGCCATTATAGGAGACTAATGAGATCAACAATCACCCAAATAGTGGACCTATTAAAGGGATATTAAGATCTTTTTCCATGCAATTTCTTAGAAATGAAGGGGATAATCGGTTCCTTGGGGTACGTGGGACAAACCAGTAAAGAAAAGACCATACAAATTGAATTCCAAATACAAAGAGAAGGTGTGCAAGGAGTTAGTCTGCATGTTGGATGTGAGCATTATTTATCGCATTGAAGACTTCAAATGGATCATCCCGATGGTGGTGTTAATGCCTAGAAAAATCTTTGCATCGACAATACAGGTTCTCCCCAGTAGGAAATCCTAATTAGACTTCGAACCGTTTGGAGTAGGGAACACGTTTGGATTCTAGATCGGCTACTCCTAGTCCACCATTTAGGATTTTATTTTAAAAGATGAAATGCAATATTCTCTAATCTATGATGCAGTCCTTATTAGGATAATTAATACTCCATCCTTGTCCTACTTAGCATTATTTTATTTTTCCTAGTAGTTGATGATGTCATTTTCCCCCCTAGTGGTGTGCAAATGTCATCTAGGATCCATTAGCCACCTAATGCACCTGGCATACATCATTTTAGGACCACTAGAGTCAGTTTTGTACATTTTACGATCCAACTCAATGATATGGTTCATTCCACCTCAGTTTGTTGACTCTTGTGGGGGGTTTGTGCTCCGATTTCCACTATTTGTGATCTAATGCGCCCTTTTCTAAGTCATTTGCATGAAAAAATCACTAATGCACCCTCCTTGGTTAGTTAGCTAACTCTGGCTTTAGTTAACTAAGTTTTGGTGCAGTTGAGTTTAGTTTGGGTCTTTCAGATCACTCCAATGGTGACAATTCCTATGCTAGACAGGCTGATACTCGAATTCTCCTAGGATATTCCAATTCCCTCTATTCTAACATATTTTTGGACTATACTGATTAATGGATAATGTTACACATGTATGCTTCCATCTGAGTTCCAAAGCATGATTAATTTTACTTCTCTTTTCTTTGCAATTTTCATTGTAACTCACCTTCTCTGCCCATTCTTTCACTGTGAGCTATTCTCAGCTCCATGATCTGTCGTGAATTAGAATTTCACATGGTATCATAGCTCAGAGAGCATAGGTTGAGAAGTTGCTTTCTGTTATAGTGTATTTTGCCACCCTGTGAGCATTTATACTATTTGGCCTTTGATATTCATTTCATGGACTCAGAACCACTTTTTCCCATTAGGAAGCCAACTTTCCCTATTTTTGTTCTTGTATGTGAGCTGCTTTACTATAACTCGCGCATGCATAGTCTATCCCACTACAGCCCGCGTACATCGAGTTGTTATACCTCAATGTTTCACAGTGTCGCATCCTCATCACAAAACAAGTTGACGACACTTTCCTACTGTTTTGAACCATCCAGAAGAGACAGATGATGAGTCAACCTTAAAGGTAAATCCACCCTGGCAAGTTTTGACCCACCTTGGACTTTATTTTTACACACTACCGCGCCTTTCTATGTTCCCAAAACGCGGCACTAGACACTGCCACGTGCTACTTTTGCCTCAAAGCGCGGCAGTGCCGCGTTCTGCAGACTTTGCAAAACGCGGCACCCTTTTAATAGTTTTTTGCCCTTGGCTTGTGGGATCTTGGATTTTCGAAGATAATGGAAGATTGGGTTCCTTGATTCGATCTCAACTCATCTCCTTCGATTAGAAACCCTGATCCACTTATCCCTCCTTAGATCCACTCATCTCTCTTGTTGGTTAACCTCACCATTCATTATAAAAGAGAGGCATGCCATTGAAAAGATGGAGGACTCTCGAGAGCACCAAACTTATGGTCTTGCAGCATTGTGGAGATAGCTAGAGGAGAAGACACTTGGAGTTGGAGGATTGGCTTGGGAATCAAGCACCCTTTGTAAGTAATCTTCAAGTTGTAATGGAATAACTTGTCTTGTTTTCCCAAATCATTTGTGTTAATCTTGTTTTAATGATATGATTTGTATCTTTCATAGATTTAGATCCTAACTCATGTTTTCAGATTGCTAGAGAATAGTACATGCTTGCGTTTTGGTTCCATTGTTAACAGGTTTACTTGTGAGGACTTGGAGCTTGGAGCAAATATCAAAAACAAGCGTTTAGACATAAGGTCAGTTAAATTCCTTCTATTCTCTTCAGCATTTTAATTCTGAGATGTTTGTTAGATCTAGGGATTCAAGGTTGCATTTGTTTTGTCTGTTCTTAGTCTAGAGTTAATTAAAGCCTACTTTAGCCTAAGGGAATTTTGACTTATCCGTAGGGCAGAATTCCACATAACAAGAATGGCGACTCTGCTGGGTTTGATTACTGCTTGATTGGTTCAAATTCACAGTCATTTATCTTTGAATTATCAGTCTTTTGTTGCACTTCAAACCAGCTTGAATTTTGGTCTTTTTTGACCCTTATTCACCCCTCCTCGCAGTATTTATCTCCCTGTTCAATTACTGAGTCCCCTGGGTTAGCAACAACCCTAAAAACTTCATTTTTTCTTTTCCAGTTGTGCTTTTTTCATCTCTTGCCACAGTGCCGCGCCCTCATAACCACTTCCAGCGCGACAGTTACACAGTGCCGCGTCCTAGCCCTTAATACCAGAGCGGCAGTTACACAGTGCCGCGCTTCAGTCAGGCTATAGCCCGCGGTAGTGTCTGCAAGTGTGTAAATTTTTTAGTTTTTGCTTGGTTTCCTGAGTTTCTCCCTGCCTCAGATAGTCTTTACTGTTGCCTGTTAGCATCCTGGTTAATTTCCAGTCTGTTTGGTCTGCTTATCACATAGTTTGTGAGTTTGATTGATTGATTGAATTAAGTGGCACTTTTGACATATTGGTCATTTTTCAATTTGATTGCATTTGACTTGACTTTTTCCCCACAACCAACTCAACACCACTGTCTTCTGTTACTAAACGCTGTAGTTTTACAGTCATATTGTCATTATCATTTTCAGTAAATTAAAAAGATCATTGGTTGAGAGCAAATTTGTTGTTTAAATTGAAAAAGTCTAGTGGTATTTTGCATAGGAAATGAACCATTAATTTTGCCATAAAAATTCTCATTATAGAAGCATTGTAGATTGTAAAATCAGTGCATTGAAAAGAGTAGTTACTTCAGTTTGGCTTTGTTTATAAATCGAAAAGAAAAGAAAAAATCTTTTACTTTGATTGCTTGTGAAAGTTGTTATGCATATTGGATCGA
Organism: Larix kaempferi; assembly: GCA_027924585.1. Lineage (NCBI taxonomy): Eukaryota > Viridiplantae > Streptophyta > Pinopsida > Pinales > Pinaceae > Larix > Larix kaempferi. The sequence goes on along the minus strand of BSBM01000005.1, from coordinate 1,557,586 downwards.
AGAACCTCTATCTTTACCTTAGCTAGATTTCATCGAAGACAAAGGCTTGTTTATGATTCATTCTCATTTGCATGGTTTGAGTCGTCATAACACCATCAAGTCTCACGTCCACTACCCGATTGAGTAAAGGCAGCCACTAAAATTAATCACCCTAATTAAACCAACTTTAAACCTCACTTGAGGAAATCAAAAGAATTTGGTAGTTAGGTAGGACACCGGGGATAGGCATCAAAATAATTCCCCCTTGTCATTTTCATCTGAGACATAGTCGTTGTCTTTAGGGAACTAAAATCCTCTAGTACTTATTGACACGGTCACAGCTAGTTTGTGGAGGGGCCTCCTGACTGTTTCCAACTGTTCAGGGGTTAAACGGCCGCGAGATTGAGAACCGGACAGACTCTGTGGAATACCGCACTCCACTTATCCCTAAGGCAACATCGATCGCTGTCTTCTTCGGAAGGCTGAAGTGCCCAAAACCTTTTCCGACGTGTCATGAACGAGGTGGCTTAGTATCTATTCTACTAGGGCTCTTTTACCCAGGATCCCTTTCGGTAGAGGGATATCCTTCTTATATCGGTCTCTCATGTTGTATTGTTCGACTTGGATTTCATCACCTTGCGAAGGATACAACCTGTTGAGGTCTCCAGCTCTTAGTTAGGAGTTTGCTTGGCGTCTCATCTTTGTAGAGGGTCATTTTTTCTTTGTAGGGACTGCTTGTTGGCATTCTGGCCATTTTGTTGATTAGCTCGCTTATTGAGACACCGGTCTCAGTATAGATTTTAGAGCTTGCTTTTTTGTCCTGTGAGCCTTGCTTTTTCTAGCTCCTCTTTTGCACACTCGGCTGCATTAGAGTTTTTGAGTTCTTTGTTTACGGTACTGCCCCCGATTTTCATTTTCCTGTCATCATGTCAGATCAACCTCGAAGATCACGAAGACAACAGGGCCTAATCCCTCCACCACCACCACCGCCACGGACTTCTGGTCCGCCTGCATCACGCATTCCTGCTCCTCCTGGCCGCGGTGCTGGTCGAGGCAACATCCCACCGCCGATACGTACAACATCTTCAGTTACGCCCGTAACTGCCACACACAGCACGGTCTCAGAATCTATTACAGCTTCCATAACCACTAGCATGTCTGAGACTTCCACTGTCACCTCACCCACTGTCATTCCAGATTTATCTGTAACAGTGGACACAGTTACAGCAGCTGAACCTAGCATGACCCAGAGTACTAGACCAGAGGTCATCCTTCTACCGGATGCCGACACTTCTCGTCCATCAGACACTTTTCACGATGATATGGACGGATCTACTGGCACCACAGAAGGGTCCGACCAGGACATACCTGGCCTAATTTCAGTCCCAGGCGGATACGTTGAGATCGTTGAAGATACTCGTCTACCTGACACACCTTTTGAACCTGATTATGGCTTCATTACTTCCCAGACGGAACTTCCGCCTGTTATTACTACGTCACCCAGTGTTCATCCTCAGGAGACAAGTTCTTCTAGCAACGTACCTCGCACTTTACATCTACCCAACATCCCACCGGGACACGAAATCATGGCTTCCATCCAGTCTAGTATGGTTAGCCTAGCGAACTCTCCGTTAGCATCGGCACAATTTAGACGCAACACAGAGCAAATGCTTTCGACAGCGTCTAGATACCCCCCTGTTTCTCGTCCTTCTGACTATAGGGATCCCAACGTCCCGTCTAGCACAGAATTTCATCATTCCTTTGCAGACGGCTCAGGACCTTCGGACTTTACTACACCTAGGTTCCTGCCGGATCCCCAAAATCTTTTTCAGGATATGAACTCGGACCCAGTTCTCGTTGGTCCTCCTATCATTGAACACGTGATGGACGACGCTGATACCCCTGGGTTAAATTCCCCACATTTGCTGTCATCACCTATGTTTGGTGCACATTCCATGAGGGATAACCCAGTTTTTTCTCCGTCCTCACCTGTCCAATACGGACGACCTCCTCCGCTAATCGGTACTTTTGGTGCCGTTGGCCAATCCATGCTATCATATTTGGCTAGCGGCGGAAGAACACCTAGTCATACTGCTGGATCTTCCGTTTCAACCGGAGGATCACCTTCAGCCACCATTTATACTATTTCAGGAGGTGGACAACCGACTGCAATGGTCCCTAACTCCAACATACAAACCCTCCCTGGTGGGCCATCAACCCAACCAGCTGGGGGGCAACCTTTTGTTGGAAACCCCATTGTCAGTCAACAACCTCCAACTGGTGGGCCATCAACCCAACCAATTGGGGGACTACCTTTTGCTGGGAACCCAGTTCCCAGTCTACAGCCTCCTCATATAGGGCCATCCAACCCAACTGCTGGTGGACAACCTATTGGCTCGATCCAACAAACTTCCCAACCAGCAGCTTCTGCTCAGTACGGTATGTACAGCACACCCGGCAGTGGGCAACCTTATGCCGGTATTCCAACCGGACTTTCTTCTCAACCTCCCCCGTCAGGCATGCTTCCTTCTTGGGATCATCAAATCCCACAGAGTGGGGGGTACTCACTTTTTGGAAACTGGAACCAAGCTGGGGGGCAATCTCAGATTTCCCCCAACTTGAATTCTGGTTTCCCTTACCCTTCGGCTGCTACAACTCCATGGAACCCGTCACTTCAATTTCCACTCGTTCCTCAAGCAGGAACGAGTCTTCCATGGTCGCAGCCACCCCCCAACCCTGCTATGGGAAATCCTCCACTTACACAGTATGGTGGCAACATCCCTGGAACACAACAATTCCAAGGAACTTTTCCCCAACAAGGAACAGCAACCATTCCTGGGTATCAACAGCCTCAGGGTACTATACCCACTCAGCAGAACACTTACCAACCCGTTGCTTACAATCAACCGGTTAACCAGATGGCTTATTATCCGCAGAACTTCCAGCAGTATCCCGCGGGAAACACATATGGGTATAATACACAGCAGCATGCTATGCAGGGTCCTCCAGGATTCTCTGCACCACATGGTTATTACTCATTCCCACAAACCAACCGTCAGCTTCCCTTTTTGGCCACACTTGATCTACCTGATTTGTCGAGGCTCATTAACGATCCTATATGGCACGAACCTCACTGGCCACCTATCCCAGCCAAACTACCATCGGACATTCCCAAGTTCGATGCTAAGCCCGGGGAAGACCCCAAGAACCACGTGATGACCTTCCATCTTTGGTGTTCATCCAACTCCTTGATGGATGATTCCATTCGACTTCGGCTCTTCCAACGTACGCTTACCGGAACGGCAGCAAAATGGTATATCGAGCTGCCACAGCACTCTTTTCGTGATTTCAACACTTTGGCTATGCAGTTTCTGACACATTTCCAGCTTCCCATCCGATATGAGACTGGAACAGAACTGCTAACTTCACTGCGTCAAACCACTTCCACACACATTTCGGATCACATCCATGAGTGGCGAAGACGCCGTAGGCTAATAAAGGCACCTATTCCAGATCAGCTACTTGCTGATTGGTTTACAAAATCCTTTTTGCCTCCCATAGCCAGAGATATTGCTATGCGTGGACCTGTTACGGAAGAACAAGCCATCTCGGCAGCACAATACATGGATTTAGTATATACTCAATCCGGTACTTTACACGAACTTCTTCCACATGCTTCCCGCATTCACACTGATCCTACAAAGCCTACTACTGAACCACCCATTGATGGTATCGTTGGTTCAATTAAGGCTCAGCCTGCTACCAACTCGACGGGGCAACAAGCTTCTGCTTCCCCCGCTTTTACCCAGGCCGCTTCAAAAGCTTCCACTTCTCCTGCTGTCTCCTCCGAAGTGAATGCAGTCCAATCTACATCACAACCCTCCGGAGGAAAGAAGAAAAACAATCGTGGTAAACCCAAGAAGAACCAGCAGGAGAACCCCAAACCACAACCTACCCAGAATGACCAAAAACCACGTCGGAAAGCTAAGTTTCCCTGCTTGATTTGTCAAGATGATCATTATACGCGTGACTGTCCCTACAAGGACGAGGTCCATAAGTTCGTTAAAGGATCCTCTCGACCGGCAGTGCTAACTGACCCTTTCCCCCAACAGCAACAGCAAATGGTTGCCCAGGAATCCCCACAAGGGGGCAACCCGACCAATCCTTCCCGTGGAGAGACATCCACAAACCGTGAAATCCTAATGACAAGTAATGAGGAGATTAATATCACCACTCGTTCAAAGACGTATGACAATCCTCCAAGTTCAACCAAACAATCGGAGACAGCCAAAGGCAAGTCTCCTGTTGAAGATCCGATTCCTATTCCCCCCCCTAATGGTCATCTCCATATCGAGAGACCACTTATGGATACAGTGCTACGCCCACCCAAGGGCACCATACGAAAGGCGACATTCAATCCGAATGCGCGAGCTGCCCAAAACTACAACATTGTTGAAGATTTGGCTCAAGCACCTTGCGCTATGTCAACTCTCGAGGTTCTCCAACACTGCCCCACACAGCGTAGAACCCTACTTTCAGCACTGGGGGCATTGGATCCAGATACTTCAAACTCCATCATGTTTAACTTGGAGCACGCTAAACCTAGGCTTTCTCACCAGTTAGCCTTCCAGGTGCATACGAAAATCCGTGGAAATGTTATCCACCGCACAGTGTTAGATGAGGGTGCTTCCACGTCGATTATGTCTTTGAACTGCTGGAGAGCCCTCGGCTCGCCTGAGGTCACAACTTCTCCCACTACTCTTAGAGCGTTTGATGGACATGGTTTTCAACCATACGGACTCATCCCCTCAATCGGTGTTGAACTGGGGGGCAAAACAGTATCCGTACACATCGAAGTCGTAGATGCACCTTTGGACTACAACCTCCTACTTGGTTGGAACTGGTTCTATGCCATGACTTCCATAGCATCTACAGTCTTCCGGATTGTACAATTTCCTCATGAAGGGAAAATTGTCACTATTGATCAATTGGATTACTGTATCCTAGACTCCCATCCGAACTCCGCCAATACCGTTCCGTTATTGGATCAACCTCGGTACCGGTTCCAAGACATAGGTGTTGGCCTCATGAAGGATTCATCCCTCATTGGAGTTTTTCCAGAGCTGGGAACCCATCTTCAACCAGTCAACATGATTTCGTCGCATGTCACCCCCGTCCGATGATTCATGGGTGATCCCGAGTCCTACTCAGATCCAAGGCTATGGCGATTCCATGCCTTTGAACAGAAACCTTGCAGCATATGACGCGATCCAATCAGCCACAGATTGGGTCGACTGTTCTATTGATCACACAGTGACACAGCTCTCGACTGAAACTCATACACACCCACCATTGTTTGATCCTCTCAACTTGATTTTTCCCACCGACGAATCAATCATAGAGGTTATGTGCGGTAATGAGCCACCATGGGGAGATTTTCATCATCGATCTTCATTCCCCACCATTCAGTCACTTGAGCCTGACACCAAATCCAGTGCTTCACTTGGGATGGTTCAAACCAAGTTCCCCACTTCCCTCGACGAAGTATTTTCTGAGGGCAACTTGGCCAATCTTATGGCAACCACTCCCATCGACATTTCAGTAAAGCCTGGTATCGTGGAAAATGTACACCTTGGCAAAACATGTACTCCTCTCGAGACGGAGTTCTATAATGCCTACTTTAAAACTTTCCGCGATGTTTTCGCTTGGAGTTATGAAGAGATGCCAGGAATCGACCCGTCGATTGTGGTCCACGAAATTCCAACTTTCCCTGGCGCCCGACCTGTTCGGCAAAAGCTTCGACCCGTTCATCCTCGTAAGGCAGCCGCCATTAAAGCAGAAGTTGAAAAACTTTTGCGTGCTGGTTTTATCTATCCTGTCCCATTGACAGAATGGGTATCCAACATCGTTCCCGTAGCCAAGAAACAGGGAACGATCAGAGTCTGTGTTGATTACCGTGATTTGAACAAAGCTTGTCCCAAGGACAACTACCCAACTCCGTTGATCGACCAGATCATCGATAACTGTGCCGGAAGTGTTATCTTTTCATTCATGGATGGCTTTTCTGGCTATAATCAGATCGATATCCTCCCAGCCGACCAGCACAAAACGACCTTTATCTGCCCTTGGGGGATCTTTGCATATCGGAAGTTACCTTTCGGCCTCAAAAATGCCGGGGCAACTTTCCAACGGGCGATGTCCTACGCATTTCATGACATCAAACATATCGTAGAGCCATATCTCGATGACCTTCCCGCTCATTCTCGAACTCGGGAAGAACATCCAGATCACTTGAGTGCCATTTTCGAAAGGTGCCGGCGCTACAATATACGTTTGAACCCACATAAGTGCGTTTTCTGTGTAGAAGCCGGAAAACTGTTGGGCTTCATAGTCTCCAAAGACGGGATAAGTCTAGATCCCGCAAAGGTAGCAGCTATCATAGCCCTGCCTTCACCTACCAATATTCCAGAACTTCAATGTTTGCAAGGGCATGCAAACTTTCTACGCCGTTTTATCTGTAATCTGTCCGAGATAACAAAAGGCTACATGCGGCTTCTCAAGAAGAATGTTCCCTTCATATGGGATGAAGAAGCCCAACGCTCCTTTGATAATTTAAAAGCAGCCTTAACCAAAGATCCTGTGATTCAACCCCCGAATTACACACAGGACTACATCCTTTATCTCGCAGCCTCGATTTCCACCATCGGTATGGTGTTAGTCCAGGAAGATCACAACGGCATAGAGCATGTGGTGTACTATCTCAGCAAGAGTCTTCTCGACTCTGAAACTCGCTACTCACATGTTGAAAAGCTGGCTCTGGCAACAGTATTTGCTGTCCAGAGATTCCGTCACTACATCTTACTCCGTCGGACCACCGTTATCGCAGATTTCAATCCAATGCACTATATCCTCACACGACAAGTGCTTGGGGGAAAGTACTCCCGTTGGATTGTCATCCTTCAAGAGTTTGACTTGGAATTTGTCAAAGCCAAGTCTAAGAAATCTCTGGTCTTCGCTGAGCTAATTTGTCAATTGCCCCGTGCTACCGAGCAATCCGAGCCCATTGATTCTCTTCCTGATGAATCATTGTTCCTCATTAGCACGTCTGATCCGTGGTATGGGGATATTCTCTTATATCTCCAAACCCAACGCTTCCGTCCTGATCTCACCCGCGATGAACGACGACGTATCATACATCACGCAAAATATTACCTTATAGTGAACGATACTTTGTATCGACGTGGTGTCGACACTGTCCTTCGACGCTGTTTGACCTTAGATGAGGCAGAACGCGTTCTCAATGACTGCCACACTGGAGCATGTGGTGGTCATCTCTCTGGGATGGCTACGGCCCAGAAAATACTGCGAGCGGGATACTTCTGGCCCTCGATTTTCAAAGACTGCATTGAAACAGTCAAGAAGTGTCCGCCATGTCAATTCTTTCATAGCAAAGCACGCTCGCATCCTGCTCCACTCCATCCTGTCATTGTCGTCGGCCCCTTCTCCAAATGGGGCATTGATTTTATGCATTGTAAGCCCACTTCAGCCAGGGGGCATAGCTATGTCATAGTAGCTGTGGACTATTTTACAAAATGGGCTGAAGCAATGCCTACATATGCTGAAGACGGCAAAATAGCAGCGCAGTTCATATTCAATCATATCATAGCTAGATTCGGTGTCCCACAGTCTATTGTGACCGATCATGGTTCCCATTTTAGGAATCATATGATCGAAGAACTAAGTGCCAAACTGGGTTTTCGCCATGAAAACTCAACCCCGTATTACCCACAAGCTAATGGCCAAGTTGAAGCCATCAATAAGGTCCTGAAATGAATGATTCAGCGCATTGTGGGTACCCAAAAATCCAATTGGCACTCAGCTCTGTTCTCAGCACTGTGGGCATACCGAACCTCAGTGAAAAGTGCTACTGGGTTTACACCATTTCAGTTGGTGTACGGCCTGGAAGCCATTCTTCCGATTGAATGTGAAATTCCATCACTCAAGATAGCCATAGAGCTACTTCCACACACTACTTCCGAAGAAGAACGGTTTTTATACCTAGCTAAGCTAGATGAAACCCGCCGCGACGCCGCTTTGGCTAATGAAGCCCACAAAAAACGCGTCAAAGCTCAATACGACAAATCCGTTCAACCTCGGATATTCAATGAGGGTGACCTCGTACTTACATACGATCAGATGCATGATAAACTTGGAAAAGGTAAGCTTGAATCTATGTGGTACGGCCCCTTCATTGTAAAACGTGTCTTAGAAAAAGGAGCCTATGAACTAGTCAATTGTGATGGTACGCCATTGGCACGGCCCCGCAACGGGCTATACCTCAAGCGTTTCTACGCGTAAGGTTACCCCACGCGGGTTACTTCTTGTACATAATGTACTTAGTTTGCTTTTTGCTTTATTTTTAGTGTGCACATGGATCTCATGTATCTACTCTTACTTTGACTCGTGCCTTTATGCGCAGATGTCTACCTACTTTGGATTCGCTGACGGTGCAAGCCGGCATACCCGGAATCTCGCTTCCGTAGCATGGGTGATCTATTCCCCCACTGGCGAGTTGATTTCTTCAGGAGCCATTTGTTTAGGTCCCGCAACCAATAATATCGCAGAATACCATGCAGTCATTGGTCTCTTGACAGAGGTTGCCTCACTCGGGATTGACTCCTTATCGATCTTTTTAGACTCCCAACTCGTGGTTTCTCATCTAAACCGTGTTTACACAGTTCGCGATCCTACATTACTTCGTTTATTTCGAAGAGTACGTCTCTTGGAACGGTCATTTGATTTTATCACATATCAACACATACCGAGAGAATTCAATTGTATTGCCGATTCATTGGCTAATTACATTTTAGATTGGCATCTCGCCCATACATAAACACATCATAAAAAATGAAAATGCACAAGTCATTGTAAATATTTAGATCATAAATAGGTCCATATCACTGTATATAAAAGTGTTTTTTCCAAAATACATAAAGTTTGTGTCAAAGACAAAATTGGGGATTAAATCCCATATACAAAAAATTGGCCCTCAAAGCCTACATATCGTGTACATGCCGCAAAAAGATCTAAAGACCATCTATGGAGATCTAGGAGACCTATCACGTCCCTCATCGGACTCCTCCCGCCGCTGGTGGTAACACATCACAGCTCGAACCACCTTGCGGAGAAGTCGACTGATACGACCAGGTACACCTACAGTATGACGATGGAGGGGGTAAGGGACATCATCCATCCGCATGGCAGGGATGCCATGAGTCAATCCCTGCAGGTTCCTCTCAATGTCCCAGACACCTCCTGCCTCGTCCTCATCTTCTTCTTCGACAGGATCAGCTTGACAGTCTACACCGCCACGACGTAGTGGAGAATATCCAGCTGGCCTCTGTGGTCCACGATCTGCAACATGCATGCGAATATACATTAGAAGTCTTTTTACACATTCTAAAAAAGCACTAAAAATTAAATATTTAAAAGCAAAAAATACATATCCATGAAGGCCATACCAGAGTTGTCCCAGTCATCATCTTCTGCCAAAGCCAAGTCAATATCCTCACGGAAATCTACCCCTGAATAGGGATAGTCGTCGATCATGACTATCTGCTCCTCTAACCAAGAGAAAAAGTCCTCTCCAAAGGCTAGCCGCTGAGGTCCTCCAAGGCGCCCGGCGTAGTCGCTCCATCGAGCCATCCATGGCTCAGTAGGTGGACGAGGATGCATAGATATCTGTGGACGCAGTAATGGCACCCTTGCCAGGAAGAAAGTGACCAAGATACTCCCATAGCCAAACTGGGTATTTTTCCCAGTTCTACATTTGTGCACCTGTTCCTTCATGTGGGACAACACTGCATCACACCAGTTGAAGACTGTTCCTCCCATGCACTCTGCTGCGAGATTTACCTGTGTGCGGGTCGCCTGATGTGGACTCACACTTCCTGCTGCACGTGTAATAGTGAATAGCAAAGTTTTGAAAGGAAGATTTGTGACCTCTTTTATGGCCACTTTCCCACTCTTCTTACTCGAACCCGCCTGACAATATCGAGCAATCAAATCATCCGTGCTTGAGTCTGAAGCACTGTACCCGGTAAGATTCGGCTGGGCCCCTCTTTTCGAGAGGCCCGTGAGAAAGTAGATGTCTTCAAGTTGGATTTCGAGCACGTGCTCTCCCACTCGGAAAGCTTCGATATCAGGGTCCCACAATTGAACAAGGTGAGTAAGGAGCTTAGGTTGTTGGCGGATCCCTTTAGTCTTAAAAAACTTTAGCAAACCACATTCTCGCAATGCGGTCACGGTTGGTAAGTCATTTTCGGCCCTAAAATCGTCCGTTTCGTGTTCCCTCTCTTTCCAACTCACCATTTTGCTCCAAATAAGTTGCAAATCCCTGCAAAAGGGCAAACAAAGTAATTAGTAACTATTTAACAACTTACTTCCAGCAAAAATTTGAGGAAAAATTGATTTTTCAAACTTAATTTTCGCACGTGCCGCGCCTGGAGGGCACCCTGCCGCGCGGCAGTCCACAGTGCCGCGCCTCATTTTGAGGTTACAGCGCGGCACTGTTCAACAGTGCCGCGTTCCTCGATAGGGGACCCCCGCGGCAGTACGGCAGGCGATTTTTGCCCAAAAGGGCTTCCCAAAAAATTAATTTTCCCCTGGTGAAAGTAAAAATTTCTTGCATGAAATGAAAGAGGGGATCAAGCACTCTTACTTGGCGCAGACGGCGGTCGAAATGGTGTCCCAGAACTCTCGATATCGATCCTTGAAATTTTGCTCCAAAATGGGTAAAAATGCCTCCTTTGGGTAAAAATCACAAATGAATAGTAATTTCCATTTTTACCATGCTTTATATAGCATTTTTTCATATTTTTAATTAATTAATTACTATTTCAAATTAATAAACCCTTATTCATATTGCTAATGCCCGATTTTTGAGCATTCATTGACAGGATCTGCGGTAGAAATGGGATGCATTCATACTAGCATTTGTTCGTAGTTTGACCTTCATTTTGAGCCCACTTTATCTTTTTCGTGCTCTGGATTTAAAACTTGAAAAAGATTCCAAGCGCTTTCACACCTGTGTCGTGCTTGTCAAGCGCAAGTAAACGGTGTCGAGTACGGTCAACTTTACTCATGCTCGTTAAACGATGAGGAAAGTATTATTCTGGTTGCATTTTATTCTTTTTTCGGACCAGAATAATTTAAAATCTACGAAAAAGATCATAGGAGTCCATAGTTAAGCTCTTTTCAGACTCCTTAAAATTGAAAAGATTGCCAAGTGATCTTGACTCTTTCACACTTGTAAAAGTATTTGAAAGGTCGTCTATTCGGTGATAGGTTACCCCTTTTTCGGCCCGTCTAGACTATTTACGAGAAAGGTATACCTCGGTCAATCTCGGCTGGGAGAGTTCTCTCGGGAATCGTTTTACACTTTTTCGGGATCGAGAGACTAAATTTTACGAAAAAGTACATTATGGAGCTTCCTTTAAGTTTTTTAGGCTCTCTAAATATGAAAAACTACCGAGTTTTCCTTCCTTGGGCTTGTTAAAATGTTAACATCGAAGGACCCACTTTGGGACGAACCCCTCCTTTCTCAGGTTCGTAAAACATGTGAGATTGGACTCATCCACAAGATGAGCTACACCGAGCATCTGTTATCCTCTTCAAGCTCGTAAAACAAGAAAGAGGTACTCGACCATCATGTCGGGGAAATATGGGGGAACAAGTCAAGTTTATCTATGGCAGCTTGTCAGTCATTACCTTTGAACATGGCATGTGTCCATCTCTTGTCTATATTTGGGTATCCGTCTTTCATTGGGTCATAGTCATCATCATGGGTCGTCTCCCTGGCCACGAGTCCACTCATCCGGTGTCTATCCTCTATTCGTCAATAATCCCTGCTGCCAAGTCTTGTTACATGCCGTTATATGTTCAAAGGGTTGAATTGTATCGAGTCATTCATTGTGTCAGACCTCCGCTGTGTCAGTACACGTTCCATTACTTCATCATCCTATCATATGTGCCGATTTCGTGTCGATGATGTGGGAATCATCATGGCCCACCTTCGACGAGTCTATTCCTGTCGACACCAAATCACTATCCGGGAATTAGACTTAGAAATCAACCATTAGTACCTTGGTACCTGCATGCCTCAATGGCAGGTTTCCTCGTGTTTGACAGTAGGTTCACATCAATGACCTATGATCCAGCGATCTCTCGAATGCTCGACATCAACTCATTCATTCGCATTTCGTTGAGATGTACTATTGATACCTTGGGAATCATTGTCATTATTGGTGATCTCCCTCGCATTTGTTAACGGTCCACATCATTGACCGGTAATCAAATGGTTTCTTCCATGTTCGACTTCAACACCTTGTAATCACATGGTTAGATTCGTATCTTTATGCGATCGGGTAGAAGACCCTGGGCGCATCACTGTATCTTGACTACGTCCAGGCTGCGATGGAGATGTCTCTTGTATTGTCACACGGATCCACTTATTGTATTGGTCGTGGCTGTGTCGTTATTGTCTCATGGATCTACGATTGTTCATAGTAGCCATGATCTGTCCACAGTTTACATTATCTCAGTACTCATGGATCTGCAATGTATTGGTCGGCAGCCATGCTTTGAGTCATTTGTTTCCGAGCATGGGAATGCCCGCCTCGGTGGTATATCTAACACTTTGTTTCCATTTCAGCTCCGTGTCGCTCTCCTCGATGCTATCTCTGCACATTATATTCGTAAAGTCTTTCGGCCATCAGTCCCTTCTGACCTCACACTTTAGGGGGCATCTGTTATACCTCAATGTTTCACAGTGTCGCATCCTCATCACAAAACAAGTTGACGACACTTTCCTACTGTTTTGAACCATCCAGAAGAGACAGATGATGAGTCAACCTTAAAGGTAAATCCACCCTGGCAAGTTTTGACCCACCTTGGACTTTATTTTTACACACTACCGCGCCTTGCTATGTTCCCAAAACGCGGCACTAGACACTGCCGCGTGCTACTTTTGCCTCAAAGCGCGGCAGTGCCGCGTTCTGCAGACTTTGCAAAACGCGGCACCCTTTTAATAGTTTTTTGCCCTTGGCTTGTGGGATCTTGTATTTTCGAAGATAATGGAAGATTGGGTTCCTTGATTCGATCTCAACTCATCTCCTTCGATTAGAAACCCTGATCCACTTATCCCTCCTTAGATCCACTCATCTCTCTTGTTGGTTAACCTCACCATTCATTATAAAAGAGAGGCATGCCATTGAAAAGATGGAGGACTCTCGAGAGCACCAAACTTATGGTCTTGCAGCATTGTGGAGATAGCTAGAGGAGAAGACACTTGGAGTTGGAGGATTGGCTTGGGCATCAAGCACCCTTTGTAAGTAATCTTCAAGTTGTAATGGAATAACTTGTCTTGTTTTCCCAAATCATTTGTGTTAATCTTGTTTTAATGATATGATTTGTATCTTTCATAGATTTAGATCCTAACTCATGTTTTCAGATTGCTAGAGAATAGTACATGCTTGCGTTTTGGTTCCATTGTTAACAGGTTTACTTGTGAGGACTTGGAGCTTGGAGCAAATATCAAAAACAAGCGTTTAGACATAAGGTCAGTTAAATTCCTTCTATTCTCTTCAGCATTTTAATTCTGAGATGTTTGTTAGATCTAGGGATTCAAGGTTGCATTTGTTTTGTCTGTTCTTAGTCTAGAGTTAATTAAAGCCTACTTTAGCCTAAGGGAATTTTGACTTATCCGTAGGGCAGAATTCCACATAACAGAGTTAAATGGTAATTTGCAGTAAAAAAACTCACTTTTTACTCCAAGAAGCGGTCTTAGGGTGACCTTTGGCCCTCCATGTATCCCAAAATGACTCGATTTGAACTTTCACCTACCTTTGGAAGGCTATATATTGAGCTCTTATGGTACATGGAAGGAGGAGAAAGAGAGAGCATCGAAACTCTATTGGATTTTTGCTATAGCTTGACTCTACATCAACTGATCCTTGTTATTGTGAACCTCTTATGTTCACCTACCAAACTCCTTCATAGTTTGAGTTTTCCATTGCATGGGGGATTGAAGTGGTGGAGACACAAGTGGAGGGACCTAATTCTCGGCTCAGATGAGTTTCCAGCAAGAGGTTGTATCATGTACTCCTTGTTTCATTAATAGAAATACTATTTTCTCGTCCAATTGATGTAGTGAATGTTTAATTAACATTGGGTTACATTTGCTTATTATATCATGGACCATGCTATTGTTTATGCTAATATCTTTCACATATTATATGCACTTGCTTGTATTTGTTGTTGAGACTAAGCTACGGGTTCAAGTGTAGATATTGGAAAGCTCAACGGGGATCTACTTCGAACATCCGGTTGAAGGTTGGTTATTTATCCACATCTTAGCATTTTCATTTATATAGCATTGTATTGAGATTTGAGTTGAATTCTAGTAGTCATCTGTCTGTTGTGGTCTACCCCAAGCCATATGAATTTTTTCTTCGTAACACTTTCAGTAGTGCACCAGAAACCTTTGGATTTGCACATCAAATCCTGGTGCCATTGCATTGAATTCATTGGAGAAATACTTTGAGGTCTAGCTAGGTGTGAAGGATATAGATAAAAGTTCCTATTGTCCTAAAGCAGTGCTCAGTAGTAGTTTATCTCCAAAATGGAGAGTTTTTTACAGGATATTGAAGTTTTTTCAGTGCAACAGTAGCAACAGTTTTAGTTTATATTCGCTCCATCAATTTCACATGGATAATTCGAATGTTCCTCTGTCTCCGAGGATCCTGACACCATTCAATTATCTTGATGGGAGGGATGATATATGAATGGTATTGCACAACAAGGGTCTGTACAAGGTCACAATGGTAAAGGAGGTTGAACCTCAGGCAGCTGTTGAGAAGGCCAAGTATGTAAACAGATTAGATGAAGCATTTTGCTTCATGTGTATTCATATTTCCAGATATTTTCTCTTCCACCTTGATGGATTGAAGACTTCAAGAGAGGTTTGGTTGAAGCTTGATACCCTCTTCGGCAAGCGATATGATTTGAGGGACCATATTCTGGAGAATGAGATAATTTCTCTTCAACCCAACAGTTTCGAAACCATACAACAATTCTTCTCTAAATTCAAATCCTTGGTCATGCAATGAAAAAAATGTGGCATTGAGAAGAAGGGCGAGCAACTGGTGCTATCCATTCTAAGAAAGCTTGGTTTGTAGTTTTCAATTTTTGTTTCTACCTTCCATTCAGGGAGATTGTCAATCCCCAACTGGAAAATTCCTTCTTTAGATGCATTCATTGATTCCCTCATCCAAGAATAAGATAAACTGATTCACATGGGTGCCTTGCATACCTCCAAAAATCAAACTCTTATGGCAGGGGAGTAAAAAAGTGTGAATGCTAAAGAGAAGCAGAAAGGAAGGGAAAAGAAGCAATTTGAATCCAAACCATATGAGAAGCCTACTCCATCAGAAAGAGCCTCTAGATCCAAGAAGGATAAGCAAAAGGGGTTTGAGAAGACCAAGTGTTCCTATTGCAGAAAGGAAACCATCCAGAAAGATCTTGCATGAAGAAGAAGATAGATCAAATGACCAAACTTCTTGAACAACACAACATTGCCCTCCCAGAAGGCGCAAGGGAGACTAATTCTGGAAGTGAGATAGATGATCATGAGAGATGCCATGCACTGAAGGTTGGATTCTCACAATCATAAGCCTTCCTCATATATTCTAGAGCCTCCAACCACATGGTTTCCTCCAAAGAATAATTTTCTTCTCTAGATGTCAATGATGGTCTAAGTATTCACATGGGAGATAATTCTTAGATCTTTGTAGAAGGGAAGGGAACAATACAACCGGATCATGGAAAGTTAAAAAATGTTCTATTTGTGCCTTATTTGGTAGCAAACTTGTTATTTGTTTATTAGATGAGACATAAAGGTTCACCAAAGAAATTTATTTTTGGACCTAACATAGTTGAGATAGCATAGATCTCATCTAGGAAGATGATAGTGAAAGGGGTTGCAAACCATGCCTCAAAGTAATATGAATTCTCTCACTTTTTTCCATACTCTCTACCTACTCCATTTGCATCTAATGGAGATTAGAATGATGTATATTCTAATGATACAGTTTCAGATTCCAAATATGAGGACCAAGATCTTGATGTTGAGTATGAAGTTCAAGCAGATCTAGATCCAGATCCAACCACTACTCCCAATCCATGGCCGAGGCCAATATGGGATCACTAGTACAAAATGAGAGATAAGTGACCAAGCGACCAAAAAAATTTGTCACCACAGCTTTTTCAAGGGATAAATGACCAAAATTGAGAAATTTTAAGTGAAGTGACTAAAAATGACCAAGATAAATGACCAATCTAGTCACAAGATAAGAACTAAACTAAAAATGACCAATTTGGTCACAAGATAATAACTAAACTAAAAATGACCATATAAAAATTGGTCATTTATGTGTTCTTTTTTAGTTGTGTCATTCCAACAATGAAAAATTATAATTTTGATAACGAATTTGTACAATTTACTAAATTTTAACACTGCAAAAGGATTTGGAGACCCCATCTGCAGTGTTAAAATTTAGTAAATTATAACATTAATAGTACACAACTTGGATTATTTTTCAATACATGTCTTCTAAGGGATCATTTATTTGAGGCCATCCTGATGCATATTGTGTTAGATGATAGGAGAATCATCAAGATGCTCATTTAGAGGGTTCTCTACTAATTATTGCATTGGGTGTGGTGAGTTGATATCTAGATAATACATCATGTCTTGCATATAGTTTATCAAGTGTTAGATGAGTTCTTCTACATGTGGTTGAGTCGAGTCTTAGTCGATATTTGTCATCTTAATTCCTTTTTGGAATTGTCACATCCTAAAGTTAGTGTCACTCCATTCAACTTGTTGTACTGGTTGTGTTCATATTTGTTTTCAACAAAACCATCGCCATTTGACCATCTCAATAGTCTGTTAAAGTTTCGACAAGTTCATATATTTTGTGTCATGTTAGCTTAAAATTTTCAATTTCACAACCTCCATTAATTCTCCATATGCATTCGTTCATCATGGTTCTCTTTCCACCTGAGTTCAAAACTCTTTAAAGTCCCCCTAGGTCCCTCCCTTACAAGAAATAGCCAATATCCTCCATTTTGAAGAAAAAATAATTCCTCCATTTTTGTAAAAATCCCTTTTTTCCCATCTCCTTGAATATTAATAATAACAAAAATACCCCCATAATCGCAGCTAACCCCTTCTCCTTTCACATATAAAATAAATAAATTACCAAAATCCTTTTTTCCCTGTATGTTTTCACTCATATATAATATTAATATATTGTATAGTTATTATATACATTTATATAATTAATATATGTAACTAGTATTAACAAATTATGAAAAAGAAGAATATAAACAAAAAAATGTAACAGATAGAGGGAAACTCAAAAAAAGTGAAAAGTGAATGAGCGGTGAATTAGAAAATAGATTGAGAGGGAAAATAAAAGAAAATAGGGCCTCTAATAGATCTAATCTCCATGAATTGCTCAGAGAAATCAAATTTATCCATATGGTTGCAAGGATCTCCATGTGATCTCCATGAATTGCACATAGGAAGCAAAGTTCTCCATATGTTTGCAAGGATCTCTATGTGATAGGCTTCTTGATTTTGCTTCAGATCATCTTTTCGCCATCAATTGTTTCAACAATATTTGGGGTGGGTTTGAAACCCTAGCTCAACTACTGCATCACAATCATGCTTTAGGTAACAATTCATACCCTTATCTCTTCGGTTCCCTTGTATTTATGGGCTTCTTTAATATTTGAATTCATGATTTAATCACTAGTAATGATTAGTTTAGTCATCTGATAAAAATACGTCTAAATAATAAGTCAAATAACTAAAATTACCTACTACATTTTTATTATATAATATATTTTTAATATATAAATATATAATCTAATCTAATCTAATAATAATGCCAAATCTGATAAAAATACATCTAAATAATAAGTCAAATAACTAAAATTGCCTACTACATTTTTATTATATAATATATTTTTAATATATAAATATATAATCTAATATAATCTAATAATAAAGCCAAATTTAAAAAACTCAAATTGGGGAAATAAAAATTGGGGGAAAGAAAGAGCAAATCTCTAATTCGCGAATCACCAAACACCCACTTTGAGGTTCTCTCACAGATCCGAGGTTTCTTCTCTGGTAGGTGAACATTTTGAGGCTTCTTCTCTCACGGATTTAAGGTTTTTTTCTTCTTTGGCAGGTGAACATACAGATTGGGATGGACACTCGCAAGCATCATATCTTTGAGTGAGCATCCTCAATCCTTCATTAATGAATTAATGTGGGTAATAAGCTTTCCATTATGTTAAGATTCCAACTATTAGGGCTCAAAGACAAACCATTTTCTTTTCTTACCCTAGCTAATTCATCCATCCTAGTTGGGATTTGAAACTGATCCAATCGAGGCGCAATGAAGATCGAGGCTTTGAATAGAATAAATTATTTATTTTAAAGTTATTGACTTGTACGTAAATTTTTACCATGCTTGAATTTGCAATTTCATCTAGATTTATCTTTACATCCAAATATATGTAGATATCAAGCAATCTTATTCCTGCATATGCAGGTTTTTGAGGATTGTGGACTTTGGAACATGAGCATCATTTTTGGTTGCCAAGAAGTTCAACGGAAGAAATATAACAAAGTAGGAGAGCTATAACAGTAAGTAATTTGCATATCTTCATCATATGACAAAATAACTCTTTGTTTTATATTACCAAATATATAACAACATTTAGTGGGCCTCATCACTAACAATGTAGCTGCGTAAGTCATCGGTGATACCCTAATCCTATGAATATCCAACTTAATCTCCATCAAGTCACTATTGAAATCTTTCCCAACTTTCCCTCGTTGCAATTTCTCTTTCTCTGCGGGCATCCTACGTGGATATGGGCACAAATTATTTTATTGTCCAAAACTAGGTTGAGGTTCATGAGAAGATATTTTTCATTTTGTTGTGTGCCCCGGATCGTGCAGAAGGCATTAAGGATATAATCCTCAACTTCGTTAGTCGCCCTCTTGCTTTCTCATCCAGGGGTTGTTATTTTCAAAACAACTTTATTAGAAAACTTAGATGACAACGAGCCACATTTCAGTCTTCTTTCTAAGAATGGGAGGCATGGGGATTTGGAGATCCTAAATGAACTACGACCTAGAAAATATAGAATCAAATTTAAAATTCAAATGTAACTGTATATTTGTAATATTTTCAAAATGCATGATAGAAAACATTCTCTTGGAACATGCCATTAAAATGTCTAATCCAAGAAAAATATATCTAGATTTTATATAAGAAAAACGATATTTAAGCTATAAAACACACAATATAGGACAAAACATGACCTAAAAATCCACATGTGTAGTTCGCAGTGGAAAGACATCCATCCCTGACCACCGAGAGTTTGCAACCTGGTAGGACTCTAGTGACTCTTTCAACAATTAACCTTAAGCGTATTTACTTAATGTCTCCTATTGGTTTTTTCATTTTAGGAAGAACTGCAATATATAACCACATATGAGCACAATAATATTTTTGGAGCAAATTTGAAAGGGAAACCACAGATTCTTTCCCAAGCGCAGGTTGCAACGAAGTGTCTTCCTTCTAAAGTTGCACAAATCTGGCATCAAGCATCCTGATCACCAGAAAAAGAGCATGGAAACTGTAGCTGCATTGTTAAGCTAAGGAAAACCCATGGCTTTTAGAGCAAATTGTAAGAACAAGTCTCACACCTTTTCGTTTTTGGATTGTTTGAGGTTGTATGTTATGAGAACATATTGATGCATGCTTCAATTTGTGAATTTGAGCCAGTTTCTATCATGCCTCGCTGTTAAAACTTCTACTTGTATATTGAGCATTAGTCATGCTTTCCATCAGAAGCTAACTGTTTATCTCATCTTTTTGAAACCATGTCCTTACCAAAATGGAACCTTTTTGATAAATTGATGGCTATATCACACAAGTATGTCTAAAATATCATGAAGAAATATCTAAATGACTAACAATTTGGTCTTGAAAGGACATGAGTTCAAATCCAAAAGATGTTATGTACATTTCAGAAATTGTAAAGATCCGTAGGCCTTATGTACGCTTGGGTTTGCTGATAGTTGGGTATGTAAATATAACTAATTCTAAATGAGGGAGAGATGTGTAACCAACCAGAGCCTACCTTATATTTTGAATTAAGTTTTATTGGAATGCTTTCAGTTTACTAGCATGTTCAATTGCTCCATGGGCATGCTTCATAGAATCCTAGCCAAAAAAAATGAACTCTCATTCATCAATGAGAAGTATGAATGCTTCGGGACTTCAATGCTTCAGTTTATTAGCACAAACTCAACTCAAAAGGATGTCCATGTACAAATGTATTTGTTTAGGAACCACCATAGATCCATTTTAACTATGGCCTTACCTAGCTCTGAGAGGGATCAAATATCTTGAGGTGCAAACTCCTTTTAAAGTCCTAAATGAAAGAAAAGGTTTGCACCTAAAGGGATTTGAACCCTCTTGGTGTTTTGTAGAGCCATAGTTAAAATGGATCTATGCTGGTGATACCTTCATTTCTCTTATCTAGACTTGTCACAACAATTATATTTAAACCCTTGCTTTAGACTTATCCTACACATGAGTGCTCCAACATTGCAGCAGTCTTGCTTTGTCTTGAGATGACTCCCCACATATAGTAATCATGCTTTAACTTGGGTTGTGATAAGATAGAAATCCCTTCACAGAGTTGCTGGCATCCGAAGCTAATCAAGTGGAAGATATTATTGATCCGTCTTAAGGAATTTTTGAGAATTACTCTAATTGATTATCTAATAATAAACAAATAGGCACATGTTCTCAGCCTCTAGGAGTTGAACCTCAAGGTTTTCCTTACAATGTACCCCTCGTTCCATCAAGCGTTGCACGAAACATGGGATTTCAGCTACCAAATGACTTTTCACAAGAAAATATTATGGGTTTTCAATTGCATGGAATCGCCAATAAATTAATCCCAGAGGAAAATCAATGCCATGCTAAAAGTAACATTGTAAGCTTGGAGGAATTTCAAATGCATAGCATAGCCAACAAACAAGTCTCAGAGGAAATAGGGAAACTATGTAAAGTCTGTGGATTCACAGTCTTGCCTCATGACTATCAATGCAAAGTCTGCGGGGTGGCCATTCATTTCCATTGTTATGATTTGAATCCCTTGGGGTGCATGGACTGCAGTTGGGTGGACATGTGATAGTTGCCAGGGTGGTTTGATCCAAGACAAAGGATTTTACCAATAAAACTCGCACTGTTTCCAAGACAAGCAAATTTTTGGTCTAGTAGAATTATCCTGTTTTTGATTGGAAGTGCAGATTTCATCCTTCATCTTGCAACTATCCTTTTCAAGTAGGTGTCTCTATATAATATGGCATGTGGTTGTCTTCTTGAACCTTTACTCTGGTACTTTATATGAGTTGTTTTTTCACAACTGGAGAATGGTGTAATTTATTTGTCATCAACTGCAATAGAAATATGTATTGCCCCTACAGTTATCAGTCTTCAAGGACTATAAGATGGAAGATTGAATTTGTACCATTGCCAAATGATTTCACTCATAATTTTCATATTTTTGCCAGGGATTTGTGTTGGGTTGGATTCTGTTGGAACTGTAAAACTAAGGATTTTGGATTTGTGTCAGTTAATAGAAGAGTATGACTTATTGTCTCATGTTATTGCATGCTATCAGTGGGAATAATTATGTGAAGTTGAGTGAGATGTTCACCTCTTCTTCGTCCACTTACGATGATTATCATATGACTTGGAACCAACAGTCCATTATGCAAGCTATTGGTTTACTAGATTAAAAGGAGCTACTTGTATTGTACATGAGATTTGTGTCACGACTGCTTTGTGTGGGAGAGTGCCATTGGGCCATTTATGTTGTTTTTCACATGGTGCTACTTTAGATATCCAATGCTTCATGAAAAAATTATCAAAGAAATTTTATGTCAATATTGTGAGACATGGGGTTATTTAATGTTTTTTTGTCTGTAATTTGAAGAGAGATCACCGATAACAATATAACATCTTTGGATAAGTGTAATTGGAACAAAACATGGATAATTATGTTGCCTTTGGAAAGTCGAGGTTATACTGCTTATGTTGTCTTTTCTATTGGTCTTTTTATTTTTGGTGGTAGTGTTGTTATCAATGACATTTAATATATAGTAGAAATATAGTAGTCCCTTATATGTCTCTCTCTCCTTAACTACAGGATTTCACTGCTAATATTGTGGGAACTCAATGACCACCCTAGGGCACCTTCTTGAAAGTTTACAATGGAAAAGGGAGTATTGTTGTCTTCCAAACTTGAGTAGTATTTAATTTTTTAGGATAATTTATTTTGTACAGTGGTATTATATTGTAGTGTTGAGATTCAGATGTGAGTATATTGAACCTCATTGAGATACCCATGCCACTTTATCTTTTGATGTATAGTGTTTTGTTCTGATTTGGCAGAGTAGTTGTTGTTGTTAAGACATTTTGATCCATGTGTATCGATGATCAGAGTCTAAATGCATGTTGTGGTTGTGTTAATATTCATATAAGAATATATTCTTTGATATGTAGAGTTTTGATTTGATTTACCAAAGTTGTTGTATAAGATATTTAGAGCTCTAATAGCATTGATGATAAGAGGCCAAATTAGGTGAGGAGCTTCGACATATGTAACATTAGTGAAATTTGTAACTAACACTATTCTTTTAGAAGAAAAAACGGGCTCTCAGAAGATGAAGAAAATATTGATAAGACCAAGAGTTCACGGCCACAGGAAAAATGTTAGACTCGGCCATCTGGTTGGCATGAGGAAGATCAGTTGCATTAAAGAATAAGAGATATATTCAAAGAAAGCCAAGGGTATTCATGGGAATATATTCAATGAATAAACACAGGATATTGAGGAAGTTGCAAAGGCTTATTCTAGGTGGGAGGACTATGCAAGAAGTGGAGATGTTGTTCAAGGATACTGCAGATAGTGTCCTTGAAAATGTGAGTGTGTATTTTGCAGCGATTGTCTAATATATGCACTAGAAATACATATAGTTCTTCATGAAGCATCAATTTGGATTTAAAAATCAATGATCGATCCTATGGCTTCCTCCGTATGAATATTTAGATGAAAACAATGGGGAGTCGGGAGTTGTATTACCAAAAGCTTCTTCTTCATTGTTTTTTTTCCTTTGCTTTTGGTTTCAAATGCAATATCTTGTGCTGAAATAAAGTGGAAATCCTATCTGTATTGGAATCATTGAGTGAGTTTTCTAGGCCCTACATTTCAGATAAACACTTCATCCACCATCATTAGGGAGACTACTGGAAAGATGGAGAACATAATAGTCCTATTAATGACAAGACATACATGATAGTTCTTAGAATGTAGATCTTCACAGTGAGATATATCATCAATGTATGTTTTGGAATCACTGTGAAAGAGGTTTTAAGCTTGATGTTTCAGGTTAACACCACAACCACCATCTCCAAGAGTCTAGTAGACAGATGCAGTATGGTATTTCTGTTCATGATAGGATAGATGAGATACTTCTTAGAAAAAACTTTATTATGTTATCATTCTTCCTTCAGTGATTCAGATATTTCCATAACAAATTTGCAATACTCCGAGAAGAAAATAATCATGTGTGATCTATAATCTACTTCAAAATTAGATATGAACCCTAAGTGATCATCCAATAGATGTGCCTTTGGGTCCTTGCAATGTTTTGGAATTACATTTGTTTCATTTTGAATGACCTTGGTGATTGAGTATACCTTCAAAAGATCTGAACATCAATTGCTAGAAGATGCATGTTGGATATATTCTCTTGTTATTTGTCGATATGGATCATTTTGTGACAAAGAGTGGCATGGTGGATCTATGGCTAGCCTTGGTAGAACTATTCTAAAAGTTCCTAGAGACAGAGAAGTTGTCTATACTTGCTGACTTGTTGTTGCATAAATTGATTGTTGATGATCAATGTGACAGCATTGGATATAGTGATGGTAATCTATGTTTTTAAATGGTCTTTGCAACAACTATGTTTGGTTGCGGAGTTAACCGTGTCTGGTTAAGGAGTTAAGAAGTGAAACCAGCTTCCATAATTGATAAATAAAGAATAATATATTATATGATGATGATAAAATTACATTAAGATCGCCTTTATAGGGCTTGAGGAAGCATAGTGAAGGGTTACGCCCTTTCACTAGTAACCTAATAATCTATTAATTTATAAATAATAATATTAATTAAATATTCACAGCATCGCCTTCCCCTTAGGAAAGCTTTGTCCTCAAATCTTGAGTATAAGTTCCTAATGTCGTCCTTCATTCAGATTCGACGTCGGTATTAGAATCAGACGATATTTCTTGTGCATACACTTGCACTTCCTCTCCATTGGTGATTCTGCACTGTATTGTCTGATCATTCCTACATTTATGGCCTGGGGTCTAGTCATCACCGCATCGACGACATATGTTTTTATTCTTTTTTCTATTATTAGAGTATCTGTTAGATGACTTTCATCTATTTTCCATTTCATAGGCATATGATTGAGGTTTGTGGCATTGATGGCCAGGTGACC
Source organism: Larix kaempferi (assembly GCA_027924585.1). NCBI lineage: Eukaryota > Viridiplantae > Streptophyta > Pinopsida > Pinales > Pinaceae > Larix > Larix kaempferi. The sequence goes on along the minus strand of BSBM01000005.1, from coordinate 1,532,874 downwards.
AAGTATCTACACAGTACCTACATTGTGTCTCTTTTTCTTGTTGATAATGGTTATTGCCTCTTGTTTGTATTCCTTCCAATTTGCATTTTGCGGCTTTTGCTTTATGTCTTGCTACTTCTACATTAGGTATGTCATGTAACTTTAGCTCTTTTTGGAGGTATGGTTTAAGACCTCCTAAATAGGTTTCGAGTCTTTGCTTGTCAGACAACCCAAATACTCATGTCGATAAGGATTCCCAATGATGTGTGAATTCCTCCATTAATGTATTATGGTTCTATGTCATGGTGCTCAAGTTTTGGGTTAGGGTGTTTATGTTTTGAGTCATAGTACTCATTTTGTCATCCAAGTCTTTTTGTTTTTTGTTCAGGATATCAAATTTTTCATCCAGCCTTCTTTCTAGTACCAGAATAACTTTGTCTTTGATTTATTTTTTAAACACTGTATTGTTATTTTTCATCTCTTCCTTCAAGTGTTTTTGGTTAGCGACGAGAGATTTGATGTCCTCCATTTTTTCGATTTGTTATTTTAGTTCCATCATGGTTCTTGATCTGGTGTGGGGAGGTGAATATTTGGGCCCAATTTTGGCTTTATGAGGGTGAGGGTGAGAAAAAGAAAACGTCTTTGGGAAAATGCTAAATTAATAATTATTATAGTAATAATGATTACTATAATTATTAATGATGTGTATTTAAATAAAATAATAAATATTATATTTAAATATTTTATTATAATTTGAATTTAGAATTTTTAATAAAAATAAATATTATATTTTTATTAAAAAATAGGTTGTGTAGAAAGACTACGGCTGCGTGTAGAGGTAGTGGGCGGAAGAAAATCAGGTGTGGGTGGCGTAGCAAGGGAGGTGGAGGAGATATGGGTTGAGGGCGTGGAAGGTGGTGAGGGAGCTAGTGGGTAGGAAGGGGTGAGGCTGGTGGATAGCTGGACGCACAGGTGGGTAGGCATGTATGACTGGACACACAGATATGGGAGGGAGGGTTGGAAATTGTTGTCGTAGATGGAAGGAGTGTGCAGGCCGCTGAAGGGGTGCGTAGGTGGGAGGGAAAGGATGTGGAGGTTGTGAGGATGAATGAGCGGCTGGAGATGTTGGGAAACAGGAGATATCGGTGGTGAGGAATGGCAGAAATGAGCTATGGAGGGTGAGGGGTGGAAAGGGCTTGGACGGAGAGTATGGTGTGTGCAGGAAGGATAGTGCATAGGCCAAGCAGGGAGGAGGATGGCATGAGGTGGGATTACGTGGAAAACAATGGAGGGGATTGAGGATGGTGTGAGGAGAATGTATGGCAAGAGGGACACGTACGAGTGGGTATAGGGGGTAGCGGAGATGGGTGTAGCATGGAATGGAGTGATGGACAATGTGGAGGAGAGGTGGGTGCATTGAGGGAGGAGCGGAGATGCGTGAAGCGTGAAAATGGGTGAAAGTAAGTGGATGAGCTGAATCTGAGCTCAGTACAGGAGGAGCGAATCCGCTCTGATACCAAATGTAGCAACCGTGTCCGGTTGCGGAGTTAATCGTGTCCGGTTAAGGAGTTAAGAAGTGAAACTAGCTTCCATAATTGATAAATAAAGAATAATATATTAGATGATGATGATAACATTACAATAAGATCGCCTTTATAGAGCTTGAGGAAGCATAGTGAAGGGTTATGCCCTTTTACTAGTAGCCTAATAATCTATTAATTTATAAATAATAATATTAATTAAATATTCATAGCAGTCTTCATAATGATCCATGGGAGTATTGTTGTCTTCCAAACTTGAGTAGTCTTTAATTTTTTAGGATAATTTATTTTCTACAGTGGTATTATATCGTTTGGTGGGTAGTGTTGTTAGACGATGAAATTTTTATTATAGTCTAATTTTTATATTATAATTTATTTTATTATATGCAAGGATTTTAATTCATAGGAAGTTCATTTTGCTAGTCCTCTTTGGGCCTTCTCTTCTTCCCTGATCTCTATGCATGGTTTTATCCTCTCCAACAGGTGCACTACTTCTCTCCTTGATGGACACAAACCGGACAACTTGCTAGTCATGCAAACTAAGACAATTTTCAAGAAATGTATCATACCATTTCTGAATGGTTCAGAAACTCTGGGATCCAGAATCTCAAATGTGCTTTGCTTAGTGTTGACTTCTCTAGAAATCCAACTAACAATATCTCTGTTTTCACCATATTCAATACTAATCGGCTTCTTTCTAGTTACAAGCTCTAGAAGCACAATGCCAAAGTTGTAAACATATGTTGTCTCTCCCACCATAGTTGTATAGGCACACTCTGCAAAAATGCAAAAGAAAATTTCAAAGATTAATATGTTTTGCTTACACCAACTAGTTATCCAAACAAAGAATTATGAAAAGGATCTGTTGTATGTTATGACAAAGTCTTCTTTGTACTAGTGGAAGTGCTTGATATGGAAAATGGAAAGGAAAAAGGAAATACCAAGAGAAATGTATCCATGTGTTCTAGCAAAAGTGGGAGTATATTCTCCACTTCCAAAAGCTTGAAGGATTAGTTGTTGAATTTGGTATGGTGGTACCCAACCATTATTCTCATTTTTCAATATATCCAAAGCCATACTCTAGCCAAATAATCGAACTAGTTTTTGTTAAATTTAAGCCATTTAACTCAAATTTCAAGTTTTTTTCATTCAAAAACTGATTCCCCAATTTGAGATCTGTTCAATTTATCTTCAATATGATTGGAAGTTTATAGAGTTTGTTTTTTTTATTGTTGAAAATTTCATGGGTCAAGGACCTTCATACTCTATGTGTGTAGTCACTCTACAGTAATTGTAATTTTTTTCACTAGGTTTTTATATTTATGATTTTTAGTCAGACATGTTAAATAAGTACTATTTTTTTTAGTTTACTGAATACATGATGTTTTACAACAAAATGTGTTCTATCTAAAACCTTGGTTTCTGTAGTATCTCACAACCTTTTCGAGAAAACACATGATGCTTAATCTCATCTTGTTTGCAAACTTACTCTTGTAGGTGGATAATGGTGTCATTGAACACATGTTTCAAGGTTTATATCGGAATGATTGGGATGTTCTCATTGCACATTTTCTTGGTGTGGTATGGATAACTATATTTTCCTAAAGAGTCATCTATTTGTTTCATCTTTGTAGTTAATTAGTAGTACTTGCATCAAATCTATCTGTTTACTTTTTGGTGTGACTTTGATGGGGTTTTGATTCAAGCTATTGGTGCAGAGTCACCTCCCAACCTTTGAAGCCACAATTATAATGTGGGTGCCTATTATGCGGTTGCAAATACCATCAACATTTTCCACAGTAGTAGATGCAACCTAAAATGTTGACCTTGCAGAGCGATTTAAGAAGGAATGCAATGAACTGGGTTGTTTATAAGGATAGGATCATCACCTTACTTTAGATGGCATACAATGTGTGTGGTATGATAGTTCGGACCTACAGTTCACATGCTTCAATGCAACAATAATATTACCATCTATAACAGCAAGAAAACTAGGTGAAAAAGGCATGTATGCATGAGTTTGCATGGTCAATATCCTAGTTTGCATGCAAGATAAGTGGGGAGACTGAATTTGCATGAGCAATGTCCAGTTTGCATGAATGATAGGCATATTTTAGGTTGCACACTTCACTAGTAGTGCGCATGATTAATTTCATAGCATTCAGGAGGTGTATTTTTTCAAGAAGAATTTATTCTCACTTTATTAATTGAGTCATTATAATGCAACCATGCATTCTCTTCCAGTCGACTTCTAGCCTGGGAAAATATGAGGTCACATCTCTTTTAAAGGATTTTCATTCAAAAAAAGTGTATTTATTAATGATCAATATGTATTCCAAAATCAGACAGAGATCATCTACTAGACTTAGAACAACAGTGTGAATCTCTACTTGGTAGCATGCACATGCCATAAGATTTAGGGTGCAAATTCCAAGGAGACCAAAGCCTATTTGAAGGAGACGTTTTCATTGTATTAATCCTTAAGGTGGGATTAGGAGTAATTGGTCCACATGTGTTTCCTATGTGATTAAATCTTGTAGAATGTGTTTTCAACTTTCTCATTATGTGTTACTTGAGACAATGTAGCAGATCTAAAGGACCTCCAACCATGATGGTCTTTGTCAGTGAGCCCAGCTGTTGGATGGCATTTTGTGGATTGCTTTAGAAGTTGTTGCAAGTGGACCTAAGGCCCAGACCTTTGAAACAATAAAGAAATTGGATTCTTCCTACCTACAAGGGTGACATCTTTCAAAGGTCTTTGGAATTTGTGCACAACAAAACTCTTACATACATCTGTGAGAAGTCCTTTGCTTAGATATCATTAAATAAAGATTCTGACACCCTTCTATGATGTGCACCTTTCCCATGCGTAGAGAAGCTATAGAATGGATAGGCTTGAATTCCTCTTCTATGATGGTCTTTGTTAGCGATCCCAACTGTTCTAAGCCATTTTGTGGGCTGCTTTGTTGAAGAAGAATATATTTATACTGAAATAACTCATCTGGAACTTCTTTCTAAGAGCACTATCTATGATCTATTGTTGCGATGGAATTAATTACACCTTCCCCTCTTAGATTAGTCAACACTACAACAGTTATTGATTGTTCATATTCTTTGATGCATTATAGAAGGGTTGCGACTGTAGAACATTACATCCCATTCGACAACCACTGTTGTGAGGTAACTTCTACCATAGATTTGTTGACATCACTAGAGAACGATGGGATTTAATGGAACCAAACAACCAACTAAGAAACCTGCAAAAGCAATGGAAAAAACAACACTAAAGAAAAAGAGTATGTAGGCTTAGTCACTAATAAAAAATAACGATGCCCATAAGATCACATAAGATGATATTACAAATGAGGTTTGAGTTGCGTATTTATCAACAACTTAAGTAGGGCATCCTCCCAAGTGGGGTTATGTGTCAACATAAGTAAGGTGCACTCCCCAGGAGGTTTAATGAACTTGGAAAACATGTTTCCAACTTTGAAAGCAGTATAATCCAAAATGAGGATGATGGTATTAATGAACATGTACTACCAAGGAATTATGACAAAATACACCTTGATTCATAAATTTGGATGTTTTTTGGCACAGAAGATAAAGCAGGTTCTCCTTTGAAATCCAAAGAAATTGTTCCTCCTACTGATAAAGTTTTGATTGATGATGTTGGAAATACTGTATTAGCACCTTTTTTTGGTTGAGGGATCATGATTCCCAAGATGCTGATGGTTCTCAACTTCCCACTTCACAACCTACAAAGGCATCACCTGTGCGCCCTTCCTTTAGTGATCTAAAGGATTCAGATGATGAAGGCTTTCAACAACAACTCCCGAGTGTGAGTGGAGTTATACCTAATGTCAAGGCCTTGTAAAATAAAGATACTTTGCATTTTGTCTTAAGTTGGATACTATTAATGGAAATGAATGTGGACCAACCAAGGTTTTCATGAAAATTTTAGGTAGTGTAACTCTTTCATTTCAGTAAGTGGATGATATTTCCTTGTGAATTAGCAGGATCTGCTTTGGAAATGTAAATGGGTTTTATACAGTGTTAGTTTACAAAGAATAGGCACACATAAAATGCTAGAAATAACTCAAATTTTTGGTTTGTTTGCAACGAAAGGCTTGATATGCAAAGCACATAATATCTTATCCTAGTTTATTTCTTGGTATTCAATATTATTGTCTTTATCATAGGTGTGGGTGGGTTAAATTTGTTACAATTTCCATGAAAATTTTGGTTATGGTCTTTTTCCATACAGGATGAAGTGAATATGGGGATTACAGTTCCTGACACCAATGCTCAACTATCTTAATTACTTTCCAAACACTTCAGAAATATCTGTAGCAATACCAAGGACTCCTAAGGAGGGAATTAACAATAGTGGAGATGTGGTGCCTTAATGAAGTTCTTAACATGGTTATTGAACTAAATACTGCTCTTAGGGGATTCTTAAATTGAAATAGCAATGATTGATGACCTGTGATTTCAAGGCATCATGGAAGGTACTTTAAGATAGGAATTTTCTTTCCATTCTGATCTTATTTGGCCCTTTGCATTTACTTTCTGTTTTGGTCTCTCATTTTGTAAGATTTCGCTCCAAAATACCGATGCTTAGAAAGTTAGAGCTGCCTTGCCCAGAGGCTACTAGAAGAGCCTATTTTGGGACCTAGAACAACTCTGTGGCTTTGAACAAAGCTTATGAATCTCGATTGTTAATGCCTCTTCCTATTGCTGAAATTAAAGCCCTGATGTCTATCATATTCCCTATATGGTAGTCGTTTTATTTAGGACAATCAAGAATTTTAATATTGTTGTCATACTTTCATTAGGGATTTCTCACATTTATGGGTGTTTTGTTTCCCCCCCTAGATCAAGCTCTGAAATGAATTTTATTTTTTTGGAATACAAAAATGTTTGTGTTAAATAGCACCTTAATCATTAACATGACCCTTTTTGGTGAATATTGGGTAATCTTTGTTTCTTACCTAGGTATGTGACCATTTTTTAGAATTTGGCAAGATGGTGTTAACTGTTGAAAATTTTATTCTCATATCAATCCATAAGGAATTCTATTTAAGGGTGCTAGCTCAATGGTAGAGCACCTGCTTTATAGGTAGGAGGTTGGTGGTTTGATTCCTCCGTGCCCTATATATATTCTGAAATCACTAAAAATAGATAAATGACTAAAAAAATGATCAAAATTTGCATATAAATGACCACTAGTACAACATGAGAGATAAGTGACCAAACAAATGACCAAAATATGCATATAAATGACCACTTTTGAGTTGGTGATCGATGGTAGCAAATTAGCGGTCATTTATCATGTGACAATTAATGACCAAATTAATGACCAAATATACGACCAAATATAGGACCACAAGATAAGCTATAAATGACCAAGCTAAATATGACCACATTTTTGGTCATGTGATAAATGACCGCTAATTTGCTACCAGTAACCAGGGCCTAGGATGTCCAAGTTTGGATTTAGGGGGGGGTGTTAGAATATTAATACTCCAACCTCGTCTTACTTAGCATTGTTTAATTTTTTCTAGTAGTTGATGATGGAATTTCCCCCCTAGTGGTGTGCAGATTTCATCTAGGACCCATTATCCACCTAATGCACCATGCATGCATCATTTTAGGACCACCAAAGTCAGTTCCCTACATTTTAGGATCCAACTCAGTGATCTGGTTTAGTCCACCCTAGTTAGCTTACTCTTGTGGGGGGTTTATGCTCCGAATGCCACTATTTGTGATATAATGTGCCCTTTTCTGAGTGATTTTCATGACAAACTCACTAATGCGCCCTCCTTGGTTAGCTAACTGATTTTGTCTTCAGTTAACTAAGTTTTGGTTCAGTTGAGTTGAGTTTGGGTCTTCCGAAGAACTCTAGTGGTGACAATTCCTATGCTAGACAGAATGAGACTCAAATTCTCCTAGGATATTCGAATTATATCTATTGTAACATATTTTTGGACTATAATAATTAATGGATAATGTTACATATTTATGCTTCCATATGAGTTTCAATGCACGATTAGTTTTACTGCTCTTTTCTCTGCAATTTTCACTGTAATTCACCTTCTTTGCTCATTATTTCACTATGAGGTATTCTCATCTCCATTATCTGCTGTGACTTAGAATTTAACAAACCATACAAATTGAATTCTAAATACAAAGAGAAGGTGTGCAAGGATTTATACTACATGTTGGATGTGAGCATTATTTTTCCCATTGAAGACTCCGAATGGATCATCCCGATGGTGGTGTTAACGCCTGGAAAAATCCTTGCATTGATAATAAGGGTTCTCCCTAGTAGGAAATCCCAATTAGACTTCGAACTGTTTGGAGTAGGGAACATGCTTCGATTTTGGCTTAGCTACTCACAGTCCACTATTTAGGGGTTTCTTTTAAAATACGAAATGCAATATGCCATAATCTATGATGTAGTCCTAAATTATTCTAACCTATCCCAGTTAGGAGCGAAAGTAACAAGGATGAATAGTAAATGAAGTTCAAGTACATTTCAATAAAATATAACCACATAGAATGAAGTGTGAAGCAAATACCAAAATGAATTTTACTACTGTAATAGTCACAGCATGATCACATTTTTCATTTGTTGCTTGTAGAAAGAAAAAATACTGCGATAATACATACACAGTAGAAACTAATGAACGAAAAGAATAATCCAACATGTAAACAAAATAGCCTTACTGCATATGAGAAACAGATGAAAAGGAAATCAATTCCATGTCATTCATCCACTATCATGTTCCAAAAATTTGCATTGGGTCACAATGGCCTAACGCCCTTGGCCATATTCATGATAGTTGTCAAATTGATGCTTAGGGTCAAATAATTGCCAAGAATGATGTCCAAGTTAGTAATAATGTAAAATTAGATTCAAAGGGACAAGGTGGTTCACATTAAGATAAAAATTCCCAATTCAAAGTTTGTAATATTCCCATCCAAATGAACTATTATGGAGGAAAATTACTAGTTCCCTAGGTTTGGGGTGGAAGCATTAAAAGTTGGAGTAAAGGAGATACAAGACCCAAAATGACCTTAGAATTACAAATTCACATTAAATGGGTGAAACAAATAATAATAAAAAGAAATAAGGTGGCATTGGATCATGCAAGCACATAAGAGGTTGTGGGACCCACATGTGGACAGATTTCCCACTACACTTAGCATGATTCTCTCACCAATTCGAGTTCACAATGAAGGGTAACATACTTGGGCGAGTTTAAGAGGTATTCTTCATGGCATGAGTCATGTAAGGTCGAATTGTAGTGGAATAATAACTCCCATGGAAGAGGAAGAGGCATCTTAGAAGAATTGTGACACTTGGATCTAGATTCCCTAACTCCTATGACAACAATGATGAAGATTCTATGACACTAATGACAAAGTTCAGACATAATTGCTGACATATGACATATATGACATGTCAGGGATAATACTAGCCTCCAAGAGGGCACACAAGGGAGTTATGGAATCTAAGAATATTCTCCATTCGAATTGAGAGAAGATGGAGACTAGGAATTATTGGACAAGTGGCACACATTGGAATCTCTTCCCAAATTGAGTTGGCATGAGTCTCTTGGATGGAATTCGAGATAAGGAGACATTTGGAAGTTGATAAAAGACAAGAACAAATAAAGAGTATAGGTTTTGATCATTTCTCATTTTTCAAATTGGAGAGCAGATCTTGTCCATGATAGTGGAGGGTTTACTCTACTTGCCTTAGTACCAATTTCGAGGGTGAAAGATTCCCATCCTAATTGGAAATTGGAAAGATGTTGATGCCTCGGGGGTGTAGGTGCTGGAATGGTGTCCAAGTCAAACAACAGGGGATGAAAACCCAGCCAAAGGCTTCAGGTAATCCTACGCAAGTATTATTCTATCCTCGAGTTGTTTGGTGTGGTTAACACCCATGGATACAAAGGCCTCCGCTGGCACTTGTGAGTGTTTGATCCTAGAAGGATCGGTTTTCCCTTGAGTAAGAACAAGAGAATCACTACTCCTAAAGGTTAGTTTACTTTGAAAGAAATCTATACTAAGGTTAGACCTACTCTAAAGAGAAGTGTTTTGTTTGTGCATAGGATAACTTAATCTGAAAATTACCAAGTCCTTTCACCAATTTAACAGACATGCAAAACTAGATCTTGACTCAGCACCTCAAGATACAATTAGAAAATGACAATTAACCAATAGTAACTTAAGAATTAAGTGCATACAAGCCTATCCTATATTTAGAATGTTAATTGACAAATTAACATTGATTTACTAATTTCTGTGAATCATTTGCAGAAATAGATAAAATGTTGTAAGTAAATACATTCATTTAAAACATCAATTACACAGATCATGAGTAGAGAGAAACCTGAACTACAGATCAATTCATATTACCAATTGCAAACAATAGACAATGTTTACCAATGTGTTGAAGCAAAACCACAATCCATCAAAGACATTTGACAAATTATAACAAAAGAGATAATTGAAGAAAACTAACTGTGTATTAGGGCCTGCAAAACATTACATAGTCTGCAACAAGAGAGCATCTCCAATCTCTTTTGGTGATTCTCCCCCCTCTTTCAAATCATAGAAGATAGGTATTTATATAGAGAAAATTACAGGAAAAGATAAGATCCATTTCCCCAATTGTTGAGCTAACTAGCTGAGTTGTTCCATTTACCAGATCCATCCATGAAAAAAATATGGGAAAATCCGTTTTGAAAAACCAATCGGATCTCACATATGAAGAAATTTCTGAGGATTATGCTCATTAACAAACTAATTGCGCATTTTCTGCACAAAACCCATGTCTCAGAATTTCCAGATTCATCTTCATCACGCACGAAATCACGTCCAAAGATCATTGCTTTCCACTTGGTACATTTTGATTACTCCAAATTTGGGATGTAAATTGTTCAATTTGATTCCTCAAAATCCAAATCCACACCTATACAATTCAAAAAAGAAATTAAAACATGATTCCAAAGCTAATGACAGAAATCTAAATTAATAAAAATCCATTTGCAAATCAAAATATAATGAAAATAAACAAATCTCATGCAAATCTGAAATTGACTGTTCAGACAGATTTTCGAGGTTTTTAAGCTATTCAATTGGAAAACATAATCTTTCCAAATCATTCATCATCCTTCCAGCTTTCCAACGAGCTATCTCGGGCTTAATTTGGGTTTATAAATCTCAAGATATTGCTCTCGGAAGTTAAGGCTCAGCAACCGTTGATTTCATTGTTGGTGAATTATGGTCATTGATCTTAACAATTAAATCCATTATGCATATCAATTATTTTCGAAAAGAATAAAAACAAATAAAAATCCCCCCAAAAAATCAATATTCCCCCAAAAAATCGGAAATCAAATGGCAGGAAGAAAATTAGGATTTTAAAGGGCAAAACCAAAATTAAAACCAAATTAAAATCCAAAGTAAAAATGAAATTACCAAAATTTACGGACCCGAAATTAAATCAAATTATAACATAAGAAAACTTAGGGTATGAAAAATCAATGACCAAAAGCTTTCGCATCCAGCGATCCTCAAATTTGAAATTTAACAAAAATCAAAGGTTCCACATCTGGCAATCCCCAAATTTGAAATTTAACAAAAATCAAAGGTTCCGCAAACACACAAAAATGCATTAAAAAGAGGGGAAAGCCTGAAAAAATGCAATTTTTTTAAATGTTGAATGAAATAATGAAATAAAAATAGAGAAAAAAACTAAAAAGAAAATCTAGAAATTATTTACAAAATAAAAGAAAATCCAATATCGGAAAAATATAAACCTAGAAGTAAAAACCAAAACAATCTACAAGTTAATTCTTAAGAAAATATGGAAACAAGCTACTTATATAGGAAAAGAATCACTCCTATAATATAGGAGAGTTAATGAATTCCATAAATAGGTTTCTAACAAAATTATTTTCCAAGAATAGAATACCAAGAAAAGAATAATAATATTTCATTTTGCACAGTTATAAATGAAAATCCTTTTAAATAGCAAAAGGGAAAAATAGAAATTGTATTTTCATGATCAAATTAGCTTATTGAGAAGGAATGACTTATCCATGATTAAACTAACTTTACATTTGTAAATATTGAACTTTAATCCCACTAATTCCCAAATAATCATAAAACAAAAGATTCATGGAAATTAGAAAAATTAGGACTCATACAAACTAAAACATGTTTGTTCTTTAATTTTCATAAAATCAAATTGTGTATAAATTTAATGTATGGATTTAATCAAATACACTAATTAAGTTAAATGAAATTCAAAGAATGACCATGAATTTTAAAAAGATTTCAATAAGCTTAATTTAAACATTAATATAAACAAACAAACCCAAAGACTAAGATTATTTACAATATTTACATTATGATTCTAGGCATGCAAAAGTAAAAAATCCATAAAGCTCAAATATTAAACTAATGCAATATCCAAAATCACGAGAGGAGAAACCATAAGATCCATAAAAACCCCAGAATGAAGGTAATAACTAGCCATAATCTCGAATAATCAGTTTATGCTGTGAAGACCAAATCTAGGTGGGGAATGTGAAGGACATCAGAAAATCGAATTTTTTTATCGAAGTTCCTCAGTGTAATCACATCCGTAGGATGAAAACAAACCAACCGTTTAGATTTAAAATGCAGGATGCAGAAGGAGAGTTGAGGAAGTTTATTATTGCAAATATGTACAATCCTTCCGCAATCCGCAATGCGGGTTGTGAAGAAAACAACTTCAAAAAACAACCAACACGTTCTGCATTTGCAAGTTGCGGAACATAAAATACGTGCCATAAAAACCTTCCCGTAATCCGCAATTGAGCGTTGCGGGTTGCAGGAGAAACAAGTGTGCTTATTTGGAAAACATTTCTGTATTCCATAATCCACAATTGCAGGTTGCGGAAATAAAACATCTTCACACGCGAGAGCAAGCATCTGCAATCCGCATTGCGGGTTGCAGATTGTGGAGAGAACGAGCTTTTGAGTAAATGAGTTCTTTCTGCAACTCACAAGAACACACCAAAATGCATAAATTTTGAAAGGGAAAAATACTAATTGGATCAAATCATGTCAAAGGCGAGAATGCATGCAAACAGGATGAACAACCCCAAAAATTGACTAAGTTACCATTTTGTATAAAATTGGGGCTCCCATATTTGGATCTGTTATGCCTACAACAAGAGGCCATTTAGACCTTTAATTTGTAGCTAGAGTTGAATTATTTGTTGCAGGTTGAAGCTACATGGCATCTCGTGATTCTTTCTTCTTCAACTTGTTTCCATCTATATCTCAGCTTTCTCTGCATATTTTGGCTCTTGGAGGAAGGGCGCACATGGTGAGATGATGATCTCTTTGTGAGATTCCAAGATACACCATTTATTTTTAATCTGATATATTTACTCTGTATTTTATTCTCAGAATATCCTCAGGTCTAAATACCAAGTGAAACTATGTAAAAATACCAAACAATGCATAAATGGTGCCATTTTCCCTATATCTTGTTGTGAGAGCTTGAAGTTGTTTTATTTCGATTTGTATCAGTCAATATATGTGATTTTTTTTATTTATGGATAGAAATTAATTCTATGAATAAGTTTCATACACATTAGATAAGTCTTTGCAACATAGATCTCGAAATTCATAACAAGTGGTGGAGTTTCCTAGCTTTTCCCCCTATGTGAAGACATGTCTACAAACCTCTAATTTATGGGAGTTGAAGCAGCCTTTAGGAACTGATTAATGATTCATTTGGGTGACCATTTAATTCCTTTAACTAATCCATGTCTTTGTTCTGAAATTTGGGAGGTTCGTACAACATTTGGAAATCCATTTGTGACTCCTTTCCTTGGGGGTTTGAACCTCGAATTTCCTACTGAATTTCCCTATTCTCTCTTGAACTTAAATAAATATTTCAGAATTATTTTGAGAGTGTCCAAGAATTAATAAGGTTCATTTTTATGTTTCAATACTTTTCAAACACTCGCAGTCACAATTTGAAATCCTTTGGAGTCTTTTGGAGCCATCTACCCTTGGGGGTTTCAACATCGATTTTCCTAGTAATTCTGCCTTTCATTCTCTAATTGTAAATGCAAGTTTCTGAAGTATTTATAAAGTGTACCAGCATATAATATCTACTTTAGTGTGTCCAAATACACCTCAATAAAATCCATACACCATTAAAAAATATTTGGGATCATTTGAGATAGTTTGGGGCTTCACTAGTCCAAGTTTCGAAAATTGACTAAATTGTGAAAATTTTCAATTTGGGGACATTACAATGGTATCAGAGCATGGTACTTGCACCTGTGAATTAATATCATACATTGAAGAATAATTTTCATCCATGTATTACTATTATTATTAATCCTATGAGTACAATTATTATGAGCAATATGAATATGATTGTGAGCAATATGAAGCAGAATGTGAATGGTCTGAGGAAGAGGTTCCATCATGCAACACTTCTTATAATTTTATAAGGAATGAGGGTTATTATTATGACCTTGAATCTGATGAATATGAGTGTGTCACACTACCAAAGGATAATTCTGTGAATGAATTACAAATATTGAGAGAAACATGTAAAACCTTACCCCAACAATATCAGGCATATCTTGATGTGTATAAGCAAGATAGAAAAAATGCCATTCGTTTTAAAGGCTTTGATGATTGGGTGTTTGAAAATAGGCCCAAAAATGAAGATGTGGAGTTAGTGAAGAAATTTCTATGCCCTTCTTGCAAAATACCTTGGAGAGAAAATCACATATGTTTGAGTAAAAAGGAGGAGATTCACGAGACACCTAGTTCTGAAATAGGTGAAGTAGAAGAAGCAATACATGAAGAGGATCGAAATTCACTCCCAAGTGACTCTAAAAAATATGAAGAGACATCACATGAGCATGAAGAATAATCTATTGAAAATATTTAAGATCATTTCTGGACACATTCTACCTTGGACATGAATCAAAGAGCATCTACTGATGGATGCTTTAACTATGAAGGAGTATATACTGATGGGTGCTCACAACTCTATGTTGGTGACATAGATATCACTCTTGAAAGTGTTGCTATAAGCCAAAATTCCATTAAGCATGAAAATGAAGACCTTGTAGCAGTTGAAGAAGAACCAAGATCAACTTCCCCATCCCCACATGAGCTTAATGAAGCTAGTCCAAGCAAAAAGGACAAATAAGAAGAGGTCCCTCTACAAGAGCCTATTTTTCTTGAAGGGTCATTAAATATGAATGAAAAAAAGATCCAAGAGACCCTTAGCATACTCCATGACACTCAACATGGGTGTCCAATTCTTGTTGGAGAGTTTCTTCATTGAAGGATCCATCCTTCCTTGAATATATGGAGAAGATTCAAAGAGCAATGTGCAACATCGAAGGTACTTTCATGTCTTTGCTTTTTGATAGAAAAAAATTGGTTGAGCTTAATGAATGGTTACATGGAGCATACTTGAATAATAATGAGGATATTCATAATCTCAAAATTCAAAATGAGCAACTTCTTGATAGGTTGCAAGATACTTGTTCTTCCTCCTATGTTTTAGATTGTCAAATGGTAGATTGCTTGGAGGAATCTCTGTGAAAATCATCATTGTAGATCTAAGAGCTGATGTATACATCACAAGAAAGATTACGATTAAGCAAGAAAATAGAAGAAGAGTGGTCAATGCAGTGTAAAGGAGAAACATAATTATGATACAATAGAACTCAAATGGAAGTAGAATAACATCACACACTAATTCATTAATCATAATATGAACAATAAATAATACAATGGTGGAGAGGATTCGAATGCCAAGGTGAAAATTTGAATTATCCTACATGCACTGATCATTTAGATCAGTGGAGTGTCATCAAAGCATAACTAGGATTCCTCATCATCATCGGTGGAGTCATCAATGCACAAGTAATGGTCAACTAGGTGTGAAATTGAGTCTAAATGAGTGTGGTAGGTGTAATTGGCACATGAAGCACTAATGTAGTGAAGGAGGCTCAGTGGAGGGAACATGAGGAGCTAACTCGAGTCAGAATAGGTAGTCTAGTCTCACTGGAGGTCCATCGGAGTGATACGGTTAGTTGAGAGTCAGTCTAGCCTTAAATCAAGGAAAGATCTAAAGATAACTCAACTAACTGAAGTGCAACTGAGTGGTAGGTGAGAGAGGGCACTTGGGATGCATGCAATTGCATGAAGGGCACACTAAGCACTAGGAGGGCTGAAACCGATCAGAAAGAAGCTCCTGGGTCTAGCTAACTGAGGGCTAGGTGCTAGGACTGATGACTAGGATGCATGCAAAATCATGGCTTCATGCAAAATGCATGCATGACTGAAAATGCAAAAATGAAAAATGTTGTTAGGACTATGATGGAGTAGAGGAATATCCCAACACCCCCCTTTAATCCATCCTAGGCCCTGGTAACTGAGACCAAAGGTCACGCAATATAATGAATAATAATAATAGTCAATAAACCGAGGAAATGGGGAAAACCTCATGGGAAAAATACCCCCCCGCAATATAGACTGTAGGGAACACCAAAAATAAATGCTCCAAACTAAAGGAGGTGTGATGCTTGGTCATATGTCTGTAGGTATCTTCTTCTTGGAAAGAAGTGGTTCATGGTCAAAAAGCATGTGCTTGTCCTTTCTCTTCAGATCGAATGTGATGAGAACAAATCCAAAAATATGAGGATGATTCTAGAACCTGTGATTCGAATCAGCTGAGGTAGGATCAAATCCATGAATGTGTAGATAGTCTTTTGTTTTCTCCTTTGAACCATCATAGGTGAGATTATGCCCAAAAGAACCATCACATTATAGTGAATGCTTTGAATCCAAATCATATCCAAGACTTGAAGAATGGTTTCTTGAGATCTCCTTTGAACCATTAGAGGTGAGATCAAAACCATGATATGCATGAGAAATTATCCCAAGTAGTGATTGATTGGATTTTAAATCAGCTCCAAGACTTAATGAATGGTTTTTTGAGATCTCCTTTGAACCAGTAGAGGTGAGATCAAAACCATAAAATGCATGAGAAATTATCCCAAGAGAATGGAAATGCCCTACATCTTCAATAAACTTCTAAGAGCATGTACAAATGATCATATAGTAGTACATAAGAGGTGAGTGATCACGGAGAGCGAATGCTTAACCTCCAATTGCTGATTTGACCTCCGAAACATTCAATAGATCATGATGCAAACCAAAAGAATCTTGTGCAAGAGAGGCTTTAAGAACCTCTGCAGTTTCTAGAGTGTGAGCTGGCACAAAATTCAAAATAGAAGAAATTTGGAGCATGAATGTAGAATCTGCAAGTTCTTCTTCTTTGTGGACAACTTCAATATGAGATATGTTTGATACTGATTCATGATCAAAGAGACCATCAAGGAGGGCGAATGCATCACTAGGCTTGCTCTCGAAATGGTTTGGACCAATCACTTCATTTTGTTTGCCAAATCTTTCATCCAGATGGGCCCATAGCTATTTTGGAGATTCAGCAGAAAGGAAGTTGTGTACCATGCAACAAGACATAGAAAACATCATAGCTACAGAGGCTCTGTCACCTTCAGTTAACCAGTCATTCTCTTCTTCAGAGGATTTGAACTCTCTTTCAAAATAATAATTAAAGAGACCATGTCTCTTAAAATGTGTTATCATCTGTGGTTTCCATTCATCATAGTTGAATGGAGAAAGATGATTAATTCCTTCTAAATTCATGGAGGTTGTTTCAGAAGACCTGCCAAAAACAAAAAGAAAATGTTTGCAAATGCTACTGCTACAAATGTGCAAAAACTGCTGCACTTGAAATCTTGATAATAACCTGCAAAAAACTCTCAAGAATGGAGATATACTATACTCTCAACATGCTCTGATACCATGTGAAAATCCTCACAGCAGATCTAAGAGTTGATGTATAGCTCACAAGAAAGATTAAGATTAAGCAGGAAAATAGAAGAAGTGTGGTCAATGCAGTGTAAAGGAGCAACATAATTATGATACAGTAGAACTTGGATAGAAGCATAATAACATCACACAGCAATTCATTAATCATAATATGAACAATAAATAATACAATGGTGGAGAGGATTCGAATGCCAACTTGGCAATTCGAATTAGCCTACATGCACTGATCATTTAAATTAGTGGAGTGTCATCAAAGCATAACTACGAGTCCTCATCATCATCAGTGGAGTCATCAATGCACAAGTATGGTCAACCAAGTGTGAAACTGAGTCTAACTGAGTGTGGTAGGTATAATTGGCACATGAAGCACTAATGTAGTGAAGGAGGCTAAGTGGAGGGCACATGAGGAGCTAACTGGAGTCAGAATAGGCAGTCTTGTCTCATTGGAGGTCCATCAGAGTGATACAGTCAGTTGAGAGTCAATCTAGCCTTAAATCAAGGAAAGATCTAAATATAACTCAACTAACTGAAGTGCAACTGAGTGGTAGGTGAGAGAGGGCGCCTGGGATGCATGCAATTGCATGCAGGGTGCACTAAGCATTAGGAGGGATGAAACTAATCAGAAAGAAGCTCCTGGGTCTAGCTAACCGAGGGCTAGGCGCTAGGACTGATAACTGGGATGCATGCAATTGCATGCATGCATGACTGAAAATGAAAAAATGGAAAATGTTGTTAGGACTAGGATGGAGTATAGGAATATCCCAACATTCTCATGACATGATGGATCATGAGAAACATGGAAACTTGCAGGTGCTTGATGTGTTTGAAGATGAGTTTGATGAGAACCAAGCACTTGCTGTGGTGGAAGGGGAACTTGGGTTGCCTCTTGGAAATGGTTACACAAATTTTGAAGAAGTGTATGATTCCAATACCTTCGAACCAACCTATGAGGAAAGTTTTTCCCTTTTGAGGGATGTGCATGATCCTACCACTATGGAGCCTGCAAATGATGAAACTTTTGCATATTCTGATAATTTGTGTGAGTTGGTTCATTCTCCAACATCTTACACTTCCATATTTTGCAGCATTCATCCTAATGAAGTATGGTTGAAAAGTTTCTTTTTGATGGTGCCACATGAGGAATAAGAAAGTCATATCTCTTATTTAGATGATGACATGATTAGAGCACATTCTTATTTACATTTGCAATATCATCCTTTTCTACCTTATGATGATACATATCTTCATGGATGCACCTATCATGTTCACTTGAGTCACTTGAAGACTCATGATTTTCCTTGCTCCTTGCTTAGTTCAATTGATGTTGGAGGAACTTCATCCAATACTTTAGTTAAGAGATATATGATTGGAGCACATTTTTATTGGCATCAAAATTCTTTGTTATTTTCTGATGATACACATATTCATGGATGCACAAATGGTACTTCTGTGAGCCCCTTGAAGGCTCATTGTTTTCTTTGCTCCCTACTTGGTTCAAATTTTAGTAGAAATTCTCTATTCACTTCTTGGATGAAAGAATACATGGATTCTTATTTTGATGCATCTAACATCCTTTTGGAGCAGAATTATAAGACATGGTATCCTCACCTATGTCATTGGAGCAGATTTTATTGGTCACTTGATGATTGTATGCACTTGGAAATGGTGGTCTACTTACTTGGAGATACAAGCACTTTCATGATTCTTTGATGAGGCACCTCCTTGATGTACATTTTTATTATGTTGTTATGTACTTTGATGATCTATCTTATGTACTTATGATGTTTGTAATAATGCATACAAGGAAATGGGATCCAAGAATTCTCTTTCCCGATGGTATGGGTTGGAGAGCACTCCTAATTGTTGGAGTGCAATACAAGCAATAGGACCCTGGAATAATTTTTAGCCTCATTGGTTTCAATTTTTGGGGGAAAAAAAGTATTATGGGAGATTGATTTCCCGCTTAATGAGGTGATTTTAATCAGAGTAGTGCAGTAGCAAGCATGGTGGTTCCTCTCTAAAATTTTCATGGGATCTTGAAGACTCAAAGTTGGGCAACTCAGTCTCAACTTCAACGAATTATATAGTGGTATCACAAAGGGTTTCCAAAATATGGAAGAGGTAAAGAGTAATTGTGAAAACTTGGTTTTGATGGATTTAATTAATATCTTGGTGTTTAGTTGTGATGTTACAGGGGATATCCATATGAAAAAGAAAACCCACATCCCCTTGATTTTGGAAACACACAATTGTAGTACATGAGTGCCACTATTCAAAGTTTTGGAAAGGAAGTTTTGGAAGCAAAGTTTTGGAAAGAAATTAGGCTCTTCAACCTCCATATTTGAAATTTCTTGAGGACAAGCAATATTGGGAGGAGAGGATTTTTTATGTCCCAAAATTTTGCATTGGGTCACAATGGCCTAACCCCCTTTCCCATATTCATGATAGTTGTCAAATTGATGTTAAGGGTCAAATAATTGCCAAGAATGATGTCCAAGTTAGTAATAATGTAAAATTAGATTCAAAGGGACAAGGTGGCTCACATTAAGATAAAAATTCCCAATTCAAAGTTTGTAATATTCCCATCCAAATGAACTATCATGGAGGAAAATTATCTAGTTACCTAGGTTGGGGGTGGAAGCATTAAAAGTTGGATTAAAGGAGCTACAAGAACAAAAATGACCTTAGAATTACAAATTCACATTAAATGGGTCAAACAAATAATAATAAAAAGAAAATAAGGTGGCATTGGATCACAAGGGCACATAAGAGGTTGTGGGACCCACATGTGGCAAGATTCCCCACTACACTTGGCATGATTCTCTCACCAATTCGAGTTCAAGATGAAGGGTAACATACTTGGAGGAGTTTAAGAGGTATTATTCATGGAATGAGTCATGTAAGGTCGAATTGGAGTGGAATAATAACTCGCATGGAAGAGGAAGATGCATATTAGAAGAATTGTGACACTTGGAGCTAAATTCTCTAACTCCTATGACAACAATGATGAAGATTCTATGACACTTATGACAAAGTTCAGACCTGATTGCTGACATATGAAATATATGAAATGCCAGGGATAAAAATAGCCTCCAAGAGGGTGCACAAGGGAGTTATGGAATCCAAGAAGCTCCCCCATTCGAATTGAGGGAAGATGGAGACTAGGAATTGTTGGACAACTGGCACACATTGGAATCTCTTTCCAACTTGAGTTGGCATGAGTCTCTTGGAAGGAATTCGAGCTAAGGAGGCCTTTGGAAGTTTATAAAATACAAGAACAAATAAATATAGAATCTTTTGATCATTTCTCATTTTTCAAATTGGAGAGCATAGCTTGTCCATGCTAGTGGAGTGTTTACTCTACTTGCCTTAGTACCTATTTCAAGGGTGAAATATTCTCATCCTAATTGGAAAATGGAGAGGCCATTCAGAACTTTCATTTGGAGATACAAAGGATTTATTTGTTTCAGGTTTAAGCTACAGTGAATCTCGTGATTCTTTATTCTTCAACTTGTTCCCATCTCTATCTCACCTTTCTCTACATATTTTGGCTCTTGGAGGAAGGGTGCACATGGTGAGATGCTGATATATTTGTGAGAGTAAAAGATACACCATTTATTTGTAATATGATATATTTACTCTGCATTTTATGCTCAGAATATCCTCAGGTCGAAATACCAAGTGAAACTATGTAAACATACCAAACAATGCATAAATGGTGCCATTTTCCGTATATCTTGTTGTGAGAGCTTGAAGTTGCTTTATTTCAATTTGTATCAGTAAATATATGTGATTTTGTTTATGTATGTATAGCCATTAATTCCATGAATAAGTTTCAAACACATTGGATAAGTCTTTGGAACATAAATCTCAAAGTTTATAACAGGTGGTGGAGTTTCCTAACTTTTTCCCCTACGTGAAGACATGTCTACAAACCTCTGATTTATAGGAGTTGAAGAAAACTTTAGGAACTGATTAATGATGAATTTGGTTTTGAATTTAATTACTTTAACTAATACATGTCTCTTTTCTGAAATTTGGGAGGGTCGTACTGCATTTGGGAATCCATTTGTGACTCCTACCCTTGGGGGTTTGAATCTCGAATTTCCTAGTGAATTTCCCTATTTTCTCATGAACTTAAATGAATGTTGCAGAAGTCTTTTGAGAGTGTACAAGAATTAATAAGATTCATTTTTATGTATCAATACATTTCGAATAGTCTCAGTCACAATTCGAAATCCTTTGGATTCTTTTGGAGCCATCTACCCTTGAGGGTTTCAACATCGATTTTCCTAGTAATTTTGCCTTTCATTCTCTTGTAAATGCAAGTTGATGAAGTATTTAGAAAGTGTACCAGAATATAATAATTACTTTAGTGTGTCCAAATGCACCTCAATCCACTCCATACACCATTCAAAAAGATTTGGGATCATTTGGGATAGTTTGGGGCTTCATTAGTCCAAGTTTTGAAAATTGACTAAATTGGGAAAAAATTCAAATTGGGGACATTATATCCACATAGAAATAAAAATATCCATGCAAAAACTTGATTCGAAGCTATTTATTCATTATCAGAAATAGTTCTTTACATGAGTGAGTAGAAAAACCCCCATGCAAAATGTCCCCTACTTCCCCCTTCTATCCTTCTTTTATCATTTACAAAATAACCTCCTAGTGACCATTCGAATTCCCAAAGGAAATTATAAATTTTGGGATCCTTATGCACATGTCAGTTAGGTATTTACACTTACCTCTAGAACAAATCCAAAGTGAAATCTAAATCACATAATTAAGAAGAAGCGTTCCCTTGAGATTTAATGAACTCATTACAAATTTCACAATCATAACATGTGACATTTAATTGTTTTGGATCTAATAAATGTAATGAAAATTCATGAAGAGGAGCTTCCTTATATAACATAGTCAATCCTTTGGTGACTGAATTGTTCCTTGTGGTCATGAGTTGGATTTTTTAGGTGGGTTCCCCAATCTATTCTTGTAAATCCTGTGTGGTTACCTATGTAATTCTTTGATAATTTCCAAGTATTCATCTCTGATTGTCCCCATCTCTGTCAAACGTTGTTCCCTTGGGTTAGGTTCTTCAAACGTTATTGGAGAAGGAAAGTGACATTTTTCGAACACTTTTTCTATGGTCATGTGAACATTTTGACATTGTGTAAGTGATTTTGTGACATCCTTCTGTGGTGTTACCCCTTCCTTTTGACAATTATCTAAGGTGACATAATCAAACTGCATTTCCTCTATTGTCCTCAGAAAATTAGATGGGATTTTCGTGTTCTACTTATGCCACACTTCCACACTCTTTAGCTTTCCTTTAACATATGTAATATTGAGTTCACTTATTTGGGATGCCTCTAACACTACCTTGAGCTTGGTTGTGATCTTCTACACTTCATACAATTGTTCTGTGATGATCTCCTATTCATTAAACAACTCTTCTTGTAACGCAGTTACACATGTGTGGAATTGTGCCAACCTGGAAGGATATACTTCTACTTCTATCATGTCCTTTTCATGCCACAAAGTTTCTTTTTGTGTTTCCAAGACGACATTCCCTTCCACCAAATTGTTGAATTGCTCTATCACTTCACCCATCTCAACTTGCAAATTTTCTATTTGTGTGGTCATAGCTTCCTTTTATGCTTTGAGAACTTCAACCTAAGAAGCTAGTGCATCGTTCTAGGTTTGCAGGTCTTGGGTCAAGACTTATAAGCCTCTTTTCTTGACCTCCAAAGTAGCATGATCGTGTCTTATTTCAACTTTCTCTCTTCTATCTTCCCGGAGGAGATCTTCTAGAGTCCCAATGTTCTTCTTAGCCTATTTGAGGTACCATGCCATCTTCTGGATGTTGTCTTGGTTATCCATGGTAGTAAACACATTTAGAAAAGCCATAAATTTTGGTGTCTTATCAATCCCTTGGAATATTGGAACTTCTTGAGTAGTAATGATCTCTAATCATGAAGAAATGTTGAGTGTCTTTTATTTTCTTTTGACTATCTGCTTCTTTTTAGGGTCAAATATTATGGCATCCAGTCTAGCTACAATAGTATCCTTGGATGGTGTGTATGCGGAGATGCCCAGTTCTCTAAAGGGAAGGTGACCTCTGGTGAGTGTGATTTCAGTGCTTGTAGTGGGTGTTTCAATATCCATGTCTTGAGGCCCATTATCTTGTGCCTCCCTAATATGGCCTTGTTCTTTCTCTACAACAGTATTCTGGGTTTCTTATTCTTTCTTCTTTTGAAGTTCCTCTTGTATAATTTTCTCCTCTCCTTTTTGAGCATATTCTTGTTCTTTGAGTAGCTCCACTTGCCAGACTCTTTCCTTCATTTACTCTTTTTTCTTCTCTGTAGATATCCCTTTTGCTTTCTCTTCAACCTTCAATTTTCTTTTTGTTTATGCTAATAGAGGCTCTAAATCAATGCTTTTTAGGGAAGCTTCCCTCATTAGTCTCTTTTGGAATTATTCGTGGTTTTATTCAATTTTCTTTCTAGTGGTAGCCTCTTTTCTTCCTTTCCCAATTTCTCCTTTTATCCAATTCTTCGAAACAATATGCTGATTGATATTATTCCTCTTTTATACAAAATTGGTTAGCATATGCCCAATAAAACCTGACAGCTACACAATGACTTTTCCATGGCTATCATTCATGCAGAAGGTTCTTTCACCAAAATTAAAGGCTACAAAATTCTTGGTTAAATTTGAAGACTCCTTTGTTTTGGACACCTTGTCAGATCCAAAAATTATTGGTAGGGGCGGTCATGATGCTTTCTTATTTCTATTCAAGGAATTTACTATCCCTTCAATGAATGTATGTCTCACAATTTCTTTGACAGCCATGTAGTCTTAGTCTATAACATAGTACAAGGCCAATAGACGCCGCGGCTCCGCCACTTTCTCCTCAAACTCTACGAGAAAGGTGCTCAAATTAGGCAAGCCATCATATGTTGATAGCGCGCACTCCTTTGTGGCTATCCATCGCAGTGAGTGTGTGATTCGAGCACACCTTCTAAATGACACTTCATGCATCCGGTTGTACAAATTCTCGAGCGCCTCATCCAAATCCAACAACACTGAACTGACACTGAGCCAACCCAATTATCCATCTGCAGTAGGATTAATGTAATCCTCATATATATTGTATATACTATCCCATCCCTCTGTAAATTCATCTCTCACCGGTTCAATGTATTGTTTCCCTTCCGCAGGATCCAAAAGTGTGATGGCCCTCATCTCGCAATTCTCAAATGACATTGCTTGCTTATTAAATGTAATAATCGCTAGATTATCGATTTCCCAGTTGATCCCTAGCAACGCTGGGTAGGGTCTGGTATTGTTCACAATTTCAATCACATCAAAATCTGCATAATATGTGAGGCCCTCAATCTCAATGTGAAGTTGGTATACCCAACCAAGTGGAGTAACCTTACTCTAGTTTTCTAATCGCAACTGTACTGGTGACCAGGCCAACTGCAGTTTCCCCATGGTCTCCCATGTCTTCTTGGTCAGAATGTTGACATCCGACCCTAGGTCCAAGATAATTGAGTCGACATCAAAAGCTCCAATTTGTGCCGACATTCGCATCTCTCTCCCTGTCTTCCTCTTGTGTATGCGATTAAATTTTTTCTCCTGGTGTACACCCTCCCGTCGACTCAAGAGATCGGATATCTCCTCCCACGCATCCTAATCCTTTTCCAACTCCAGGAAACTCTTTAAGAAGGATTTCAAGGTATTAGCCTTTCCCTGCAACTTCATCTCGTCGAACTTCGGTGGCATGTCTTAGATAACTTCTTCCTGAAGAGGTAACTGGCTCCTCTATCTCATCGCCTCCTACACTTTCAAGAAGATATCCCTTTTGACCTCTACATCAAAGGTGACTTGTTTTCATGCTATTGGTCGGATAGTAACTTGTGAACCTTTGGCTCCTGTCATGACTCCTCCTCGTGTCACCACTCCAACAACAGGTGGATTATGATTCTGGTTCTATGGAGGTTGTGGCGGATTCTTGGTCTTCCATCTCGTGATGAGCTGCAGACTGTCTTCAACACTATGATCCAAAACAATGCAATAAGTGCACTGCTGTGGTGCTGGATTTGGGCAATCCCTCTGATAGTGCCCATGCTACCACAATTGTAGCATATAATCGGTCCTTGTCCTCGTACAACAACTCCTCCCCTCCTTGTGCCAGCACCTCGACCTCCAGGGAATCCTCCTCTCACCCCTCCACTTGGTGGGCCATATGGTTGGTACTGCGGCTGCCCATATTGTGGCTGTTGTAGTGGTCCATATGGTGGGTACTACAGTGGCAGATACTGTGGTGGTTGATACTGCACCTAATCATACTACTGTGGTTGGTGATTATACTAGGCCAGCGAGTGGTGATACTATTGTTGTTGTTGACCCAATTCATGTTCTTATCCTGCCATGAAATATGCAGCTATGGTTCTCTCCTGGAGTAGGCCATAATATTTGTAGTTGTTGTCATCGCGGCCAACCGATTTACAAAACTTGCAATACAAGTTCTCTAGTTTTGACACCATCTTTTGTAGATATACACAGTCTTCTGGACGATGGCCTCTCGTTTGGCAGATACGACACCAAGGAAACCCTCCTTGGATGAGGGGATTTGGTGCACCAGATTGCAAATACTCTTAGAAGTATGGACACTGATCCTTGTGGTGTACCTCCATCCTACACCTAGTACACCAGATCTCTTCGCGAGCCTCTTTCCCCTTCTTCATATCTTGTAATTGGATCATCAAGTTTTCCATCTATGCTTGTATTCGATCCATACCCAACCATGTTTCACCAATTGGTGAAGCCTCCAGCTTCATCGCAATCTCCAATGCTTCCTTTTGGGTCGCAACCTTCTGTTGCATTAGTGGTCCATGGATGTGTGGTACCAATCTTGCAATGATCCACTCCTTGTGTTGCATCTCATTTATGTCGAAGCTTACCTTTTCTATGAGGGTCTTGTATCGTTGACAAAATTCCGATACCAACTCATTTGGGTATTGCTTGATTTCTTTGAGCTCGGTGACATACTGCGATTCTGACTTTGGATTTCTAAATTCATAGATCATTCCTACTTTGATCTGCACCAACGACTTGACTGGTGTTCCTATTGGAACCCTCATAAAATTCATGAACCAATCCAGTGCACGACCTCTAAGGTTCGTCGCTAGTTGTCCCTGTTTAATAGCTTCATATTGGACCTATTTCACGGTCCATACTGCTTCGCATAGAAACCAAAACTGCTCGGGATCCTCGGTCCCGTTCCCTTGGAAAGTGGGCATTTTTGTGTCGTCTGCCATTCTAATGTTCCTACTGTTATTGTTTATTGTTGCACTACTTTTACCACTGCAGGTAGGGCAACTTTGCAAATAGCTTGGGTTTCTTCCTGTTATATTCTAGGTAGTGCGCGGGGTTGCAGGTATGTTGTAACTTATGATCCGTCCCTATTCTACCTCTGGGGTATCCTGGTTACCGTCTTTGTCGCAATAGGGCCGCTTTCTCCCTTGTGGTCCTGTTTCATAGTCTTCTATTCCAGTCTCTTATGAGACTCTCTCACAGTCCTCCTCTTCTTCTCAGGATGCCAGAATATCACTCCACTCCTCAAGGTACCACACTCTTCATCAGCTTCCCATACAAACTCGTCGTCGCTCATGTCCATCTACCCCACATCTTTCTATTGGACCGCATTCACGCGACACCTACAACCTCTGCACACTAATCTTTCTACTCATCGGAAGTCATCCTCAAAATGCCCTTTTCGCAGATGAGAATCTTGATCCATAGTTTTAGCAATAGCAAGAACCTTCCCCTTGGTCCCCTGAAGAAATTCCTCTCTGCATTGCTGTATGACTTGATCATGTCTACTGCAAACTCAATAATATATCCCTCTAGGATACTATCCACCCAGAAATCAACAGCCCTTGATACTATGTTAGTGACATGTTTCAGCTGTCGAATCAGTTATGGCATCCAATGCTCAGGATCAGTCTTTTGGAAATGGTGCTTCTGGAATGTTAGCTGCGCTAACCACTCGTGCAGTAGTACTGGGAATGCATAGAAAAATATTTCATGGATATCTGAATAAATGTACTTATGTAACCAAATTCTTACCATCTGGCTGGGGTTTTGGTTTTCTCCTTCCGTGAACTCCTCTATCTTCTTGTCAGACCACTCTTGAATCTATGGTTTCTTCGGGTGCCACAACATATCCTCTTATTTTCCTCTTCAAGGTCCCGACAAAGGAACCATTTGTTGACACATTGACTGTCGACAAGGGTTCACTGTGCACTGTCATCAACAAACCATCAACCAAACTCCCTTACACATCGGACCAGAAAGGTGTTAACCCTTCCAGCAACACTCGTAGAGTGAATGAAGTCTCACCCGAGATGCATAAGGGGGATTCAAGAACCAAGTTTCCACAGTGGAGTTGAGGACATGCATCAAACACACATAGCACTTGTAGAAACCAGAGATTATGTCATTCGCACTATGCTAATATTTCACTATTCGCATATTCAACAATCGCAGAGTCAACATATAATATACATTCGCATGATCTGGTACCCTTTAGCATAAACAACAATTAATAAGCTCACAGAGCATTAAACATCTCATCAAACATTCGCATCATTCAATAGGAATAAAGACAAAGATAAAACCATAATCAAACATCTTCATGCATTCATTAAAACCTACGGAATAACCTTCGCAGAAACAGTCAATACATCATATCGCAGATAAAAAATGGATCAACAACTGGATCAAAACCCGAAAGATCTATCACTTCATTCATCACTGATTCTTGTATTCCCTTAGGCTTACAATCCTACTTCTATTTATACAATACTAAGGGGTTACAAAATGGTCCACATGACCCTTATCTAACTAACTATCTACTTCTGTGCTTCCGCATTCTCTACGAATGACCCTTTCTTCTGCGGATCATCCCTTTCGCGGATGATGGCTTCCACACTTCCTATGGACTAATCCTGTGACAACAGTTAAATCTGAAGACTCCTTTGTTTTGGACACCTTGTCAGCTCCAAAAATTATTGGCATGGGCAGTCATGATTCCTTCTTATTTCTATTCAAGGAATTTCCTATCCCTTCAATGAATGTATGTCTCACAATTTATTTGAGAGCCATGTAGTCTATAACATACTTAGGGAAAATATAATGATCCTTAGATCCTCCATAAATGCATATATAGGTTCCTTCCTTAGTCAGGTACCAGTATCCCAACTGATTTATAGTATTGATGGAATTGTTGGACATGCAATTTGATGGCTTCCCATAAACGATCTTGTACAAAGGCATGATGAATTCTTTGCAAATTAACTTATAGTAGATGACTTAATTTTGTTCCCATAATGCCTAATAGCACACATGTATGGGTATTTCTTTAGGGTTCCATTTCCATCCCATGCCTGGAAAATCATGGAGAATACAAATCGTATCAAGCAAATATGAAAACATATGAAATTTTGATTTGTGCACGAGAAGACCATCTTGCGTCTTCGTAATTGTGTCTTCCATGTTTAAGTAAATAACAAGTGCCAAGTTAAACCTTGTGGTGTGCATCGTGAAATGATATAACAATGAAATCCACTAGATATTGAAGTGTGATGTGCTATCGGTCCCATATAATCTACATAAAATAGCCATGTCAACTACCCTATACAATTGCTTTAGCATCTTCGTCTCATACTGACTGCTTTCCCTTTGACGAAATTGTTTGTTGGGAATCCACACTTGCTTGATTAAGTCTATGTAGTTGATTTCCATGCATTCAATCCATTCAAGTGTCATGTTAACCTCATATGCGGGAAGTTTGTAAACCTTCTCTAAATGGGCTTGTTGAAAGGAAACGATACCTTCACATGTAGCATTCTTCATGATGTGTGATGGTGAATCAATATGGGGTATAAACCAACTTATTACTTCCACCCAGGGGAAAATATCAGCTCTTTCCATTGCTTTATGAAGTCCCGATCTCTTGATATTTTGATATATTAGGATTTATTCCAAGCTGGTGGATTGATACTCTTCATTTCTCAAAAAATAGTATATTTCCCCCCACTTATACTTTTGTTTAGCTCCAGTTGTGCTTTGAGTATCGTTATATTGAATTTGGAGGGAAACCTCTTCTGATTTCTCATCACCATATTATACCTCTTGTACAACTTTGGAATGTATTCTTACATCGAGACATAGTGAACTCCTTAAGTAATTAATAACAACATAATTTTCCATGAAAGACAACTTTACCGCATATGTATATAAAATCAGACTATCATCGAAATATGAAAGAAAAGTATAAGGAAAAATCAATTTTAGATATATCTTCATATTTGAGATCTTGTTGGTGAATATTTCCAAGTGTTTCAGATCCATAAACATGTTCTGTTAGTACAGGATTCTACAAGTAAGTTACACTTTCAGAGTTGAGCCAATATTGCATCTGGAGGTTTAAAATACAAGTTTTCCAATTACAAACAATGCACATATCAAAAGAAGAAAACTTCACTGCAACAATGTACATTTTTGTCGCAGGTTTAGGAGGTCTAAGAAAAAATGTCTAAGTAAGTTGAGGAGCTCCCATGGGACTCTTAGGGTCACGATTGATGAATTAATTCTCAAAATTAAAACCACCCGATTTAAGCTAGTAATATTGTTGAAGTGAAAGGAAGGTTTAGGGAAACGATCATTGGAGTGAATCTAAGCCCGATCCATTCATTTGAGTGGGGTGGGGGGGGATTTTCATTTACACTATGAAACTTTTGAATGGTGTAATTAGATTCAAGTAGGGACAGAGGTTCTGGTCGAAATCGAGGGATTCATTGTTTAGTTTGAGTTAAATTCAAATTATTGGGGTGGGGGAAGCAAACATGCCCTAGGGGTCACAAGGGTCCACTTATTATATAAGGATCAAAATAGGGAGACCCCACTTGCCCTGAATCTAAAAATATAAGAACCAATTAGGGGATTTGGTCTTAAAGCCCTTGACTCAAATGAGAGAAAGCATTTTCTACTATCCACAACTTAGGATAAAAGACAAATACGAGCAAGGAATGTGTACTTACTTGGTACTTCAGACGATAGGTGTAGGGAAGTGAGTAGTGGATGGTTCTTGTATCTTTCTCCATGTGGCTCGATGTACATGAGTGGCTTCGTAGGAAACCTAAAAGTGGTCTAACGGGATAATGGTGTTGATGTATATGTAACTTCGGAATGTATTTCACATATATGTATATTGTATTCCTATAGAGATGGTATTATTCCTCTATAAGGAAGTGTCGTCATTTCTATTGTAAGTGTCGTAACTTATACTTGATGGGTTATTAGACCACCTTGTTTGGGGTCGGCCTTGTATAAGTCATGTGGGTCAAAGGGTTATTAGACCACCCTATTGGGGGTCGGCCCACTCAGCATTATGTTATGTGGTTAAGTTCGAGCCTACATGAGTTAGGTAAAAAGGCAAGTCAAGTCAAGTATAAATAGAGTGCGGGAGGCACTCTATTTATTCACTCACTTCTCACACATGCACTCAAGGAGGAGTGACGCACTTATGGAGGAGGAGGATCTGCTGCTAGGTTATGGCTATCTCTCTTGGTTGGTTGTATCATTGCTCTATCTATCTCTGAGGAAGTTATTGGGGTTTTTCACCTTTATGGTTTTCCCCAAGTAAATCTTTGTGTCTCTTGTGTGCTTGCATTATTGTCTCCATGATTGATATGCTGTAGATATGCTGTACATGTTGTTCTCTCAGTTAAGATCCTAGATCAAATTGAATTAAATTCTGAAAATTTAACATGGTATTAGAGCTAGCCTGAAAGAAGGCATGATATGGCATGTATGACACTTGTTGCACTTACGATGCTAGGGCTTGATATAGCAAAAACCAGTCATCGTAGAATTTTCGCTATAAATCCATTTTGGAGAATTTTTCGGATCTGAAATTGTTACAGGACGAAGCTAAAATATCCAGGTACCTTGTTTCCAAAGGAAAACCTCTAATTCGTTGTACTTTGTGATTTATGATCTGTACAATATAGGGTTTCTGCCTCTTCCAGATCTGAGTCAAAATCAAGTGACCTTGGGAAAAAGGTCATAACTTGGGCTAGGAAGCTCCAAATGAAATTTTGTAAAAAGTGACAAGTATTACACAGACTATAATATCTCAGAAAACTTTTTCAGAGGCCGAAGTTGAACCACTGACACGTGGCACGCCGTACAAGTTCGCTCTCCTGTATTATCCCATAAACAGGTCACGTTGCAACACTTGGCATAACTCTCTCTCAGAGAATCCAATTGAGGTCAGACCTGTCAGGATGGAAATATAACAGGTCTAGATATCTCAGAAAACTTTTTCAGAGGCCGAAGGTCAAACAGTGACACGTGGCATGCCGTACAAGTTCGCTCTCATGTATTTTCCCAAAACAGGTCACGTTGCGACATTTGGCATAACTCTCTCTCAGAGAATCCAATTGACGTCAATCCTGTCAGGATGGAAAGCTAACAGGTTAGGCTATCTCAAGAAAATTTTTCAGACCCTGTGGATCAAAAATTTCGGAGTTACACCAAAAACAATCAGGTACATATTTCTGTCAAAACAGAATTATTTTTTGGTACCTTCATTCATGGCTTCCGGAATTTAGGGATTTGAAGAAAGTTGGAATTTTTGTAATTGGAGACCATGGCTGGATGCTACTCATCAAAATAGAAATTTAGAGACCAAGACCAGAATTTTTGGTTGGGCAGAAGGCCGGGCTTGATCAAACCCTAGTTTGGGACTTTGATCAGAAAAGTGAAAAATTAGGGCTTCTGTAAAAATGGGAATTTTTGAAATCTGTGACCATGGCTGGAAGCTCCTCAGAAAAATAGAAGCTTAGAGCTTTGGATAAAACCTTTTGACTGGGTAGAAGAGTGGGCTTCATCAAACCCCAGTTCAGGGTCACGTCCAGTGAATCCAGAAGTCTCAAAGGAAAAATTGAGGAGTGAAACTTTGTAGTTTTCAAATTCTGAATATACCAGCTTGATCAGCTCATCAAAGCGCATATTTCTATCCTTTCAGAAGTTCAAAATTCAAAGTTTGAATTTTTGGGGTTTCTCTGACAAACCCATATCCAGCTCCAGGTCCAGTTCTTGCAAATCAAGTGGATTGGGTTAATCCTAGAAGAAGATGGATTGGTCACCTGCATAAGTGAAGGAGTTCATGTTTCAGAGGGAGATGAGGCTAAGGCTTTACATAAGGAGATTACAAGCGATCTCGACAGGTATGACTCATCGAGGTATGTTTTGAGATTTGTTCATGATTAAGTTTATGGTATGTTTGTCTTCATGTTATTACGGTTAGTGCAATCTTGATTTTAGACTTGTCATATCACCTTAATAAAACTATGAATGCACAATAGAAAATATTCATTGATTAGGGTGTTGACACTTATGATTGTACTAATGCATTATGGTGTTGTATGAGATTTATGTTGTCTACTAGCATGAAAGGTACACCAAGAAAGACAAATCATGTTCTGGTTCAAAGAACATATGATCATGATGACATGAGGACAAAGATTCATCCATTGTCATGGATCTCATAAAAGATCCATTTACGGGGTATGTATAACTTGGTTTTATAATGGTTAACCTATGAGATATACAGGTTACTAGCACAAGTCATTGAAGAAGAACAAGAATACATCATGTGAGTATGTTAGACATAATTAGCTAGCATGCTAATCCAGGTATGTTTTTCCTATATCAAGTTAGAATCTCAGCTTGTGATAAGATCCTTTATTTAAGTATACTTGGCATGATTGATTATGATTATTCATTGAAGTTAGTACTCATGGGTTTAGGCATATTATGATTTTTACTTTGATTGATGATATGACTAACCAGAAAAGTCCTATGGTCAAATAGGAATATAAGTAAAAGAATTATGTCTCTTATATTGATTGATTTGACTAACCAGAAGAATCATGAAGGTATAGGTTTGAATAATCACAGGTTTTATGCATATTATATCTCTTATCTTGATTGATGATTCAACTAACCTGAAGAGTCATAGGTTTGAGTAATTATACGTTTAGATATGTTATGTTTCTTATGATTTGACTAACCATAAGAATCCTGCATAAACCTTGAATAATAATGCTTACTATTTTTGTTTGAAATGATCATGACTATACATGCTTGAGATTATTGTGTTTTAATAGTATACTAATGAATGTATGATTTTATATTAGACCTAGAGGATAACACAATGATGATACTAACAAGCATGCATAGGGATCGAGAATGTATATAAGTTCAAGGACAGGTAATCCAGGGAGAAAAGATCAAGAGGGAGTACACTTCAGTAGTTTCTGCAAGAATGCAGATATTCAGAGGGAGTTGACCATCTTTCTACATTCCACAACAGAAAGGTGTAGAAGAAGCTACTGCAGATTAGGACTCCAGCAGCTCCTCAGAGGGAGTCCACCCAACGAACAAACAAAGATAAGTATTTTAATTTCTTGCATATGTGTTTGTTTAAATAAAATTGTTCAATGATGTATATGCTCATGTTCCTAGACTTAGGATATGTATAGTTGCATTGACGAACAATATACTACTAATATACATGGGTAAGTGGCCTATGGCACTGTACAACATTCCATTGCTACTTATCTAGAATGAAACCTCTTTGCTGACATGTTGGGAGTTGTGCACACTCTTAACAATGTTCTGGTAGAGATTGGAAGGCATCTAGAAAGTTATGGGATATGGATAAATGTTGTATTGAAGCATTGGCTAAGATAATTGCATGACTGTATGACATATTTCTTTATGTGTAAGAATTTGTTCTGAAAACTATGAGATGTTTTCTAATCATGCAATTTAACTTGTTGTGTAGGAAAGATCGTATGCCATCTCCTACAAAAGGACTACAACATTTGTTCCAGCAACAAAGATATTTATTGAAGATATTGAAGTTCCCAGGATCTGGGATGAAGAAATATAATGCCATGATCCGTCGATCATGAAGAATGATGTTTGGGATGTAATCCCAAGACGTGAAGGGAAGTTTGTTATGACTTCCAAATGGAACTATCAAATCAAGCATATTGCAGATGACAGCATTGAGAAATATAAAAGTGATGAAATAGAAGATACACCAGATGGATTTCAAGACAGCATGGGTGTGCAGAACTTGGTATGGTAGGATAGACAGCTTTCTATCCAATTTGGGATTTACCAAGAGTAAAGCGGATTCCAACCTTTACTACAAGGTTGAGGAAGGAAATCCAGTGATACTACTTTTGTATGCAGATAACCTGTTTGTTACACGTGAAAATAGTTTGATTGCCGACACGCAGCGGAAGCTTACTACCAATTTCGAGATGAAGAACTTGGGGATGATGCACTATTTGTTTTTGGCATGGAGGTGTGGCAGAGTGGTGGAATCTTCCTTGGACAAGGGAAGTATGTAATAGAGATCCTGAAGAGGTTCAGGATGATGGACTGCAAGGCTATGGACACACCTATGGCATTGAATCTAAAGCTTCTATGTGATGCTTCATCTGAGCCGGTTGATGTCTCCATGTACCATCAGATGATTGGGTCCTTGATGTACCTGACGAACACGAGACCAGACATTTGCTTTGCTGTGAACACATTGAGCCAGTTCCTGACGGATCCGAGGAGTGTTCACCTGGTTGCTGTAAAGCATGTTCTGAGGTACCTGAAGGGTATAGTGGATTATGGGCTCAGGTATGAGGCGAATCAAAAGTTTAACCTGCAGGGTTATGTTGATTCATATTGGGCTGGCAGTGCTGCAGATAGGAAGAGCACATCTGGGTGTTGCTTCAGTATGGGATCAGGTGTGATCTCTTGGTTTAGCAGGAAGCAGTCCTGCGTAGCACTGAGTACAGCTGAGGCAGAGTATGTTGCAGCCTGTTCAGCTAGTTGTGAGGCAGTATGGCTACGGAAGCTACTGTCTGAGTTATTTGATCTCCCGTTGGAGGCTACTGGTATCTTCTGTGATAACCAGAGTTGTGTGAAGCTGTCCGAGAACCCAGTGTTTCATGACAGGTCGAAACACATAGAGATCAAATATCACTATATCAGGGATATGGTGCAGAGAGGAGCTGTGAAGCTCCTGTATGTTGCAACAGACGAGCAGATTGCAGATGTGCTGACGAAGCCACTAGCCAGGGTGAAGTTCGAGTACTTCAGAGAGAGGCTTGGCGTTCTTTAGATCGAGGACACTTCGAGGAAGAAGTGATGGACACATTTGAAGCCATTCCAAGCATGTTGGAAGGAGGATCCTTCACATGGCTGTGGATGTAAGCGCTGGATGATGAGCATCAGGATGATGTTCTAGTTTCTGCTGGATATGATCAGTTGGATCATTTTTATGTATGTATGTACGCATCATGTGGATGCTGGATATGATCAGTTGGATCATTTTTATGTATGTATGTACGCATCATGTGGATGCTGGATATGATCAGTTGGATCATTTTTATGTATGTATGTACACATCATGTGGATGCTGGATATGATCAGTTGGATCATTTTTATGTATGTATGTATGCATCATGTTGGATGCTTGGACCATGTATCTGTATATGTATCAGGTGGATACATTGTATGATCAGGAGGATCATGTATGATGATATGTATCAGGTAGATACTTGGTATGCATCAGGTAGATGCATTGATGATTAGGATGATCATGGATGACGAGCTTCAGGATGTTGCTCCAGATGACATGCAGCAGGATGTTGCAGTGATGATCAGGATGATCATGGATGACGAGCTTCAGGATGTTTCTCCAGATGACATGCAGCAGGACGTTGCAGTGATGATGATCAGGATGATCATGGATGACGAGCTTCAGGATGTTGCTCCAGATGACATGCAGCAGGACGTTGCAGTGATGATGATCAGGATGATCATGGATGACGAGCTTCAAGATGTTGCTCCAGATGACATGCAGCAGGACGTTGCAGTGATGATGATCAGGATGATCATGGATACATCAGGATGATGTATGGTGAGTATCAGGTTGATACTCTATGGCCGTGGATCAGGTTGTGCAGATGAGCATGTAATAGCGCCCTGGGAGATTTGCAGATGGTCTTTCGAGGTTTTGCCTATGGCATGTAATATCAGTGCCCTGGGACATCTGGCAAATGCTCTTTCGAGGTTTTGCTCTGGGAGGACATGTAATAGCGCCCTGGGAGATCTGCAAATAGTCTTTCGAGGTTTTTCCTATGGCATGTAATAGCGCCCTGGGATATCTGGCAGATGCTCTTGCGAGGTTTTGTCCTATGGCATGTAATAGCGCCCTGGGAGATCCGATAGGTTGGGCTGTGTGCCCGTAATCAGTCCTGGGATGCTCTTGCGAGGTTTTTCCATGACCACATGTAATAGCGCCCTGGGAGATTTCAGGTCGGAGTTGTGTACCTGTAACATCCTGAGATGCTCTTGCGAGGTTTTGTGGTGGACCACATGTAATAGCGCCCTGGGAGATTTCAGGTCGGAGTTGTGTACCCGTAACATCCTGAGATGCTCTTGCGAGGTTTTGTGGTGGGGTCACATGTAATAACGCCCTGGGAGATCCTATAGGTAGAGCTGTGTGCTCGTAACAGCCTGGGATGCTCTTTTGAGGTTTTGTGACGCACGTAATAAGTCCTGAGGATTCCACAGTATGGCCAGTGATGACGAAGACCTGCAGGTGGTGGGCCTACATCCAGTATGAAAAAGGACTGGCTCTGTAGAACTTCCTATGACGAGTAGATTCAGAGATTGATTGAGATAGCAGCAGCAGTGATGATGATGATGACTCGATGACGATTATCTAGTGACGATGATCTAGAGAAGATGACTTGTGCTAGAAGAACTGTGCTGAGAAATACCTTCCTAGTTAAGAGGGAGTGTTGATGTATATGTAACTTCGGAATGTATTTCACATATATGTATATTGTATTCCTATAGAGATGGTATTATTCCTCTATAAGGAAGTGTCGTAATTTCTATTGTAAGTGTCGTAACTTATACTTGATGGGTTATTAGACCACCTTGTTTGGGGTCGGCCTTGTATAAGTCATGTGGGTCAAAGGGTTATTAGACCACCCTATTGGGGGTCGGCCATGTGGGTCAAAGGGTTATTAGACCACCCTATTGGGGGTTGGTCCACTCAGCATTATGTTATGTGGTTAAGTTCGAGCCTACATGAGTTAGGTAAAAAGGCAAGTCAAGTCAAGTATAAATAGAGTGCGGGAGGCACTCTATTTATTCACTCACTTCTCACACATGCACTCAAGGAGGAGTGACGCACTTATGGAGGAGGAGGATCTGCTGCTAGGTTATGGCTATCTCTCTTGGTTGGTTGTATCATTGCTCTATCTATCTCTGAGGAAGTTATTGGGGTTTTTCACCTTTATGGTTTTCCCCAAGTAAATCTTTGTGTCTCTTGTGTGCTTGCATTATTGTCTCCATGATTGATATGCTGTAGATATGCTGTACATGTTGTTCTCTCAGTTAAGATCCTAGATCAAATTGAAGTAAATTCTGAAAATTTAACAAATGGGGGATATTTTTAACAAAATTTGAATCACCTCTCCCCTTCGAACATTTGAAGAACACGGAGTTAAACAATGACTTAAGCAATTTTTGGTGGTAAAAAAATGAGGCTTGCAATGATTTAGAGAGATTTATGCCATAGTGTTGTAGCAACTCTAGATGAGAAGCCATAATGTTTCCGTGGAATTAACCAAGTATCACCAACAAACCTCAAGTCTTGACCCCTTTTCCAGCGTTGCGGTGAATCCCATTGAGTTGGCCCATTGTTGTGGTAAGTTGATGAGAGTCCATTGATACAAAAGGTTGTTTTGGTGAGAAAATAATCATTGTAGTTCCTATGGGTGGGTGAACCTAGAAAAGAGGAAATATTCTTAGATATGGGTAGAGTTGAGGCAAAATGGAGTATGTTTGCTGAAATAATGATGAACTAGATGGAAAAATGTTGGAAAATTCATCGTAGTTGTGGTAGAATGGAGAAAATTCATCACAATGTAAACAATCAAAGAAAAGATTTGAAATGGGAACAAACATATAATAAGTTTAAGTGTTCTTTCCCCAATGAGTTCAAGTCTTAAAATAAAACTAGCCAAGCCTAAGAGAAAACCAAATCTTTGTTGAAAGTAAGAACATTCAAGGAGGGGTCCCATCATTCCCATAAGAAATAATGGGTAAGGCAGTTATAGGTGAAATGCTTAGCGATAGGTTGGGAGAACCTTAGATCTCTTAAAATAAATAAGTTTATCTCTTAGAATTTGACAACTTTACTGATATGTGTGGGCCCAATTACCTTCTCAAGCTTGACCTCTCAATGTAGGAGTTGTAGTATCATTCATTCATATTTAATTCCTAGATAACCTTAGCTCAAGTTGAGAAAAATGTATCAAGAAGATCAAGGATGTTATTAGTAGATCATATCATTAGTCAAGTGTTACTCAAAGATATCTCAAGTTAGAATTTCAAAATTACTATCCTGAACCAAATTATGGAGTTCATTTTCTAGACCGAGTTCCTCAATTTATACTCGGAGCATGACACCACAGGGTAAGTAGCAAGGTTAGACAAGTGAAAATGTGTGTTCCTCACCTCTTACACTACAGACAAACATATGCTTCCAGCAGGCATCCATAGCCTTGATAGAGTTGCCTCTTACACCTATTTTACAATTGAGTGCTCTTCTCTCATTCTAATATATATTTTCATTGCATATGCAAATCATTTGTTCCCATTAGAGAAGTTATGTTTACTAGTTCTTTTATATGGTGGACCTGACTTAGTAATCCTTTTACAGGCATGGGATAGTGTCTAGAGTCACTTTTATTTTCAATGCACTGTCAAGTCTTGTTTTCTTCCCATGGGTCGACCTCTGGTAAAAAATTAAGAAATATAATCAGTTATGTGTTTAGGTGGGTGGAGCTCAAGGGGAGTAACTCTGAAACCTTCCTTAAGCACATTCAACTCAAAATATTTAATGAAATTCTATTGGTAAATTGATATACATGATACCTTTTTCAATGATCCAACACACATTGGGCTATTGATAGATGGGATGAGATCCTTTCAAATGATAGTTCTTGAAAATGCATCAGCAACTCCTCACCTTGGAGTAGACATGGACTTCCAATCCATCATACCAAATCTCCTCAATACATCAACTATGTACTTTCCTTATGAAAGAAAGATTGCATATTTCCTTTGTTAAAATTATAAATGAATAAAATAGTGCATAAGACCTAATTATTTCATTTTGAACTTAGAAGTGAGATCCGTCTTGCACTGAGCTATCTATTTATCCTCTCCAGTAAGGAAAAATTCATCAACATAGAGAACCAAGATCAATGGTTGGTTATTCACAACCTTGAAGTACATGTTGGGGTAATCTTTGATTTTTGAGAATCCCAAGCTTAGAAGATAGCTACCAATCTTCGAATACCAATCCCTCGGGGCTTTCTTAATTTTACATACATGGAACTCCTTGCCATGAACTAAAAACCCTCAATTTGATGTATGCAAACCTTTTACTTAACCTCACCATTGAGGAAGGTAGTCTTCACATCCATCTGGTGAAGTTTCCAACCCAAAACTGAAGCAAGGGAAATTATGGTTCGGATAGTAGTGCACCTGGCCACAGGAGTGAATGTCTCATCATTTTCTATCCCTTCTTTCTATGAGAAACCATGAGCCACAAATCTTGCTTTATAATTTTCGAAGCTTCCATCAACTGCATGCTTGATTTTATATAGCCACTTTGTAGTTACTATTGACATCCCATTAGGTTTAGGAACCACTTCCCACACATCATTATGCACGATCGATTTGTAATATTCAACCATGTGATCTTTCCATACTTGCTACTTATCAACTTATTCATAGGTAGAGGGATCTGGATCACTAATTTGAATCATCTATGCAACATATCCTAAAAATATTTAAGGTCTCTTTTTCTCTCTAGATTATCCTGGTGGTTCACCATGCTTTTCTGCCCCTTGTTGAATGTCTTGACACCATGTAGATATCCTCTTAGTAGGAGGTTCATCGAGTGATCTTTCTATCATATCTTATGGTTCTTCAAGATCGAGCAGATCTATGGACTCTTCTGGCTTCTCCCTCGCAACATATGAAAGGGGAGAATTATAAACTGGATCCTCCATCAAGGGAGTCTCATGCTCCTCCATATTTGAATCACACCAAAGTTCTTTGGAGTGCTTAAAGGCAGCCTCTTCATAAAATGTTACATTTCGGTTGACTTCAATGTTTCTTTGTCCTAGAACATAGATTCTGTAATCCTTGGAGGATTCACTATATCCAACAAATGTTCCTTTCTTTCTGGATGGCTCCATATTTGTCCTTTCCTCTTTTGGTACATGAATGTAGATAGGAAAAACAGAAATATTCAAGTTCCCAACATCTGGTTTTTCACCAGTGAAAACCTCTCTAGGAGTCTTTTCTCCCAAGATAGAATGAGGGATTATGTTCTTAATATAAACAATAATGATGGACGCTTCTTTCCATAAGGATGTGGGAATATCCTTATCACACATCATGGATTTTGTAGCCTCACATATTGTTCTATTCTTTCTTTCAATAACCTCGTTTTGTTGGGGGTTGTAGGGTACAGTCAATTGTATTTTTATTCATACATCTCGACAGAATTCATTGAATTCATGGGACTCAAAATCTCCTCCATTATCATCGTCAAAGCACGAATGTTCCTTCCATTCTGATTCTCAACCAATTCTTTAAAGTCTTGAAACTTGTTGAAAGTTTCACTCTTTTCTTTCAGAAAATAAACCCATGACTTGCGAGAGAAGTCATATATGAAAAGAAAATAATATAAATAATCACTCAAGGAGGGTACATACACAGTACCACATAAATTGAATGAATCAAGTGAAGGATCCATTTGTATCTTTTAGTACTACTTGGAAAACTCTTCTTAATGTTATTTCCAAGAGAGGAACCTCTACAAACACTATCAAAATCAAATTTAAATATGGGCATACCTTTCTTTATTTTCTACAATCCAATTAGTTCTTTGAAATGTATATGGCCAAGCCTTCTATGCCACAACTCACATGGACCGACTATCCCATGGATCATTTCTTGAATGAGTTTTCCAGGAACTTCTTAGATACCTAGCTCTCTAACTCCAATCACTGATGTAGAGTTCAAGTCGTCATGTGTAGGCCACATGAACGCTTTGTTGTCTATAAATATAACTTTGAATCCTTTATATTCTAGAACCAAAATAGATAGGAGGTTCTTCTTCAATATGGGGAAAAATATAATTTCATCTATATGCATTACATATCCTGAATCCAACCAAAAAGAAGTGGATCCAACTCCTTGGATCCAACTCCAAGCTCCACCTTATAGTAAAACTTCTTTTTCTTCAGAAATGCGATAGCACTCCTATATCCAGTCATGTTCTTGGATGCACTACTACCCACCAACCATGTCTCAACAGTAGTGGTAAAGGATCTAGAAAGGGCCAAGACAATATAGTACTCCTTCATTGCCTCTTGATCATCAAATGAATTCTTTCTTGCAGGTTCATCTTATATAGTAGTAGAAGCATGAAGCCTATCCTTGAACTTTCCTCTTTGCTTTGCACGTCCTTCTCTTGCATAATGACCCTTCTTATTGCAATTGAAACATTTAAGTTTAGAATTATCAAAGTTCTTGAAATCATTCTCCTTTTGATTAGAGAATGTATTTTTATATTTCGTACCTCTTTTCATCTTTTCTACAAGAGAGAGGTTATATTCTTTGGAGGTAGTATACTTGCTTTGGATTCGCCCTTCTTCTTGTAGGAAATCATACCATAGTCTTTCAAATTTAGGTTGCACTTGTCGACCATTTACTGTATCCAAGAATGTATCCCATGATGATGGAAGACCATCAAAAATAGTATGAATGAGATCATCATCAGTGACCATCACATCAATGCTCATGAGTTGATCACTTACTTGAGATATCTTTGTGAAGAAGGAAGCCACAACTTTGTCCTTTTCCATCTTTAGATTTCAAAGCTTGTTCTTCAATGCTCTCTTTTGAATGGGAACCTTATTCTCATAAATATTTGTCAAAGTGTCGAAGACTTCCTTCGTATTCTTCAATGGAGTAATCATGGGCATCAAGTTGTCTTTCATGGAATCATATATGATTCTCTTTGCTTTGGCTTGATTCTTCTTAAAAGTAATGCACCCTACATTAGAAGTAGGCTATTCAATAAAACTAGATACATATCCATCCAAATCATGCTCTTCCAAGATATTCAGGATCTTGGCCTTCCAAGTATTGAAGTTCGAAGTTCCTTAAATACAGTCTTCTAGTATCACTGAGATTGAAGCCATTGTTCTTCAAGTACTATGCTCACCCAAGATCTGCGTAGGCTCAATATTGATTGTATAACTTAGCTCTTTCATGCCCCGATATTTGATACCATGTTAATTTTTTATCTTTAATTTGGAGCTTCAATAATACTTGAAATCAAATAAGAATCATACACATAAGAAATCACATTCGACACATGAATTTACCTTGGGGAAACCCTCTATGACTTGAGGGAGAAAATCACAGCAAAAAATTCCTTAGTATATTGATAGATAGTAGAGAATGTATTTTACATCAAGCAACCCTAGTGCAGTTACAAAGCAAGAAAGATAATGAAGAGAGACTCGACACAATATATTGCACAAAGAAAAGCACATTGCCTTCAAGGGAGAAGAGAATTCACTTCACATTGAATTCATCAATCCTGTATAACATATTTATATATTCTTCACATGCATCAACTTCTATTTTTATCTTCTGACTTCAGGGTGAACTCTCCCTCCATATGGATGTGTCAATATTGAATGAATAAGTGCACACCATTTTTCATGTAGTGCATTAACTCGTTGAACTAACTCTTAGGATGAACTCGCCCCTTAAATGAAAGCTTTCCTACTTATTTACGTGGCTAACTTAAGTGTCATCATGCAAGTGTCGTAACTCAAGTGTCATCTTTTAGTTTAACATAAGTGTCATCTTTTATTTTAACATAAGTTTTGTCATGCAATAACACTTAGTTAACTAGATCTTCTTTGTTATCACTTAGTTAACTCTCTTAACTGATTCTTTCTTTTTAACATCATTGTAGTGATCAATTCAAGTTCTCCTTTGATTTACTAAAGTCTTGGCTGAAATTATTTATGTGCAATTTGAATTCTCTCATATCTTATCACATCTTATCTTTATCTCTTGTCTTATCTGCATGGTCCACATGTGCTCTAGATTAATTATATTATCAAATATACTAAGGATATTTTCCCAATGACGTGATCATATTGTTCTACTATCGTTCCAAGTGGTTATATGCTAAATTAATTCACTCTAGAGGTGGTCATTCTATGGAGGTGACTTAATATATCAACCATGGTTAGTAGTACATCACACACCATACATGCTTCGACATGTCAATCTTGGTTATCTTCTTCATTATCTTAGAATTGTCATTTATATAGCATAGTTCTGAGAATTGAGTTGATTTCTGGTAGTCATCTGTCTGTTGTGGTATACCCCAAGCCATAGTGAGTTTTCTCCAACACAAAAATGGTGACTGCACTAGGGAAAACATCCATTTTGGGGATTTTTTGAGCATTAGTCCATATTT
This sequence comes from Larix kaempferi, assembly GCA_027924585.1. Classification (NCBI taxonomy): domain Eukaryota; kingdom Viridiplantae; phylum Streptophyta; class Pinopsida; order Pinales; family Pinaceae; genus Larix; species Larix kaempferi. The sequence goes on along the minus strand of BSBM01000005.1, from coordinate 1,488,615 downwards.
AGAGTTGCTGTTTGTCAAAGCTCTGTGTCACTTATCTGCCGTTGAGATACACTATAGAAAACTTGCTTTTTCTGATCCATTGGACTCTCTGTTTGCCAATTTACCTTTCCTCACCCACAGGCTAGCTTAGCTCTGCCCACGTATACCCGCCTCTGTTTACTCTACTGCTTGTGGGTACCCACAGGTATTCCTTCGACAGTAGCGTACAACTCTGGATTTTGTTGGTTTATGACCTTTGGTTGTTGATCGGTTGGTTTTGGTTGATCCCGAGTCTTTGTTGGCCTGTTTCTTGACTGTTCCATGCCTTGGTTGTGACCAGAACTCTTCGTTTCTCTTGGTTGAGCCTTGTTGGGTTTTTACCCACCTTTGGATTTAGCCTTATTGATTTTTTCCTTTTGAGCTCATTCCTTTGGCTGAGTCTTACTGTTTGGTATCTACTTGGTTGTCTTAGTGATCTCTGTGGCATATCAGTGACTAAATAGTAGGATTTTGATTGCATTTTTCATTTCCATATATTGAAAAATACAAAAAAATACATATAGTTTTTGCATTTTCCTTTCGTTTATAAGAGAAAATACAATTTTTTTTTTTTATGTATTGCATCTTGCATTGAGTGCTTTCTACCTTCATTTAGATTCTGAATGTGCATTGAAAAATATAAAAGGATTGCATATTTATTTTGAAATCGTTGGTTTGATTGTGCATATTAGGGGCATTGTTTTCATTGGATATATGAGTCTAAGATTGGACGATTTTGCATACTATTGAGTCTTACACATCACTAGTTTCACGATCATATACCTTGAGTAATCATAGCCATTAAAATTAACGCTTAATCTTAAAATTGATTAGACCGATGTTATTTATAGGGTACACCAACTAGCATAGGTTTAGATTCTTGGAAATGATCATTGTGAGTTAACAATCCAAGACTACTAGATAGAACATTAGGTGTCTTACTAGGGGGTGGAGGAATCCATGGTATAGATCGGTGTTCTCAGGAAGCTCTACTCAAGCTAGAGTTAAACATGAGGTCACGGGAGGTTGGTTGAAGGGATATCCCTCTGATAGTGGCTGAACGTGGGAGATATTTCCAAGATTTGTTCGTATCTAGGGACTCTTGGGGGATTTGACCCTCATTGAGTTTCGGGCTCAGCTACCCTGCCCATATGACGGATCCCACCTGGGACTGTCCCCCTGAGCATTGGTTATATTGCGATGACCGTAGTTGCCTTACCTAGGTATCGCACAGGGTACTTGAAGTGGTTATACTGTTCGTGTCCTGAGTTAGATAGCGATTGGATAGCACAATTGTTTTTTGCCAAGGGTTATAGCCCTTTGCACACAGTGAAGCCTGGCTGTCTATATAATTGATTCTGTTACCTCTGGCTATAGTTTTGGAGTCTCAAGCCTCTCCTAGGCTAGACATGCCGGCTATAGTGTCGGTAGCTCATTTAGCCACTCTATTTTTCTGCTCTTGGCTGTAGTTTCTCTAGGTGTGTGCTTTTTATTTACTATTTTTTGATCGATAGTTGGACTTTAGGGGACATTTTGATTATATATTCTCCCCGGAGATATCGTGGTGCGGAGCCCTACTCTCCGCTGATCCCTTTGGTTGGTTGGTTTAAATCCGGTCGAGGTTTCAGGCCGTATTGCTAGAGGACGTCGGAGGGCTCCCTCTGAGTCTTCGTATTCTTACGAGGCATACGTCCAAGATGTCATGCCTGCTACACATTCCGATACTGAGGAAAAACCTTCGACTCCATTGGGTAGAGTTGACCAAACTTTCGATCCCCATACTCCTCGTGAGGGGTGGGGAGGTGATCCACCTGAGACTCAACCTGGTTCTATTTGGACTAATCCACTTGAACGAGATCCGTTTGATCCTTCGAATCCAAATAATTATCTTTACAGAAAGCCAACCTTACCCGAGGATGAAGAACAAGATGATCCATTTGTTCCTTCGTTTCCACGCAGTTATAGACACGGGATGCCAGAGTTACATGGAGACACTGGTCCTACAATCAACCCAACCGCACCCTCTTTTGGTATGCCTAGTTATAGTACAGTTGAACCTACCACTACGTTTGGTAGTCACGTTGGCACTAGTCATGGTGTTAGCCATACTATACCCACTGGAGACACTACCCTTGTTGGGGGCACTACGTTGTCCACTCACACACATAGTATAGGGACTGGTCATGTTCCTCCTAACAATGCTAATGTTGGAAGAAGACCACCTCCTAGGATTTCCCAACCTAATAGGAACGTTGTTCGAGACACGACTCACCATCCACCACCTAATACACATGCCGCTACTCGTCAACCCAGGACTACTTTTACAGATGTTAATGCTCCTCCCAACCACGTGGGTGGACATATACCACATACTTTTCCGCCCACTACTGCCACTAGTAATGCTAATGTAGGGGGTGGTATTATCTCCTATCCACATGGACATCACGCCACCATCCCTGCTACTAGTCAAACCAATGTTGGGGTTGGGAATACTTCTCATGCTTCTAGTCACCACACGATTGCTCAAGCTAATCCTAATGCTGGGGGTGGGAACATACCATACCATTATGGTCATTACAACACGGTTCCCGCTATGAATAGTACATATATGCCCCATACTCATGGTGGAAACCCTTACTACAACACAATTGGTGCTAGCCACCACTATAACCCACCACCCCAATATGGTGCCCAAAATATGCACATACCTGCTTACTCTCAAATGGGTCAGGCAGGAGGAGGTTATCAATCCTATGGCCATGGGCAAGCTTATGGTCTGTCAGGTTCTTATTATCAGTAGTTTAATCCTCATGGTCAAGCTTTTGGTCCATCTTATAATTCGGTTCCATTTAACCAACCTTTTATTGGGACTTATAATCAAGCTTTCCAGCCTCAGATCCCGTTCCTTGCATTCTTGAATCTTCTGGATCTTTCGAAGCTCACGAATGATCCGGTGTGTCACGACCCTACTTGGCCCTTGGTCCCTACCAAGCTCTCTTCGGACATTCCTAAGTTTGAGGGGAAAGGTGGTGAGGACCCGGGAGATCATGTCACGACATTTCACGTTTGGTGCTCCTCCAACTCATTGAATCATGATTCCGTTAGATTGCGACCATTTCAATGCACCCTCACGGGGGCAACCGCGAAGTGGTACGTCAAGTTGCCTGGAAACACTTATAGAGGTTTTAACAAGATTACTTTGGTTTTCTTAGATCATTTCCAATTCTCGGTTCGCTATGATACTGGCACTGAACTTTTATCTACCTTTCGTTAGAACAAGGCCACGCATATTTCTGACCACGTTCAAGAGTGGCATCAGCGGAAGAGGTTAGTGAAAGCCAACATTCCTCCAGAGTTCCTGTTGGAATGGTTCCTCAAGTCTCTACTCTCTACTCCCATATATTGCTAAGGATGTTTCAATGTCCAGCATTGTGACTGAGGAACAAGCTATCTTGAAAGTCCAACAGTTAGACTTATTATACTCTCAGTCTAGCATTTTGTATGACATCATCCTTGATGCACCGCGCACACGTCATGAGCCCATGTCAGTTCCTAGACCGCTTGCCGATGGCATCGTTGGATCTGCAAGCACTCACCCCGTAGATTTGGTAGTTAATCAAATGTAGAATTTGTCGCTAAACTAGTCTACTCCCGGATAGTTTCACACCTTGTCCACTTCCACCCCATTGTCTGATGTACACAGTGTGCAAACGACAAACCAATCAGGTAACCAGCAACCTGGTGGTAAGAAAAAGGGGAGAAATAATCGTAAGGGTGGAAACAATGGGAATAACAATAGCAATCGCAATACCCCCCATAAGGATAATGCCAACCCTCCTCGGGAAGGCGGAAATGTTGGTGAGTGTCATAAACCTAGGCGTAAGGTGAAGTTTCCTTGCAAGCTATGTGGGGAAGACCATCTTACTCACTTATGTCCTCGTATTGAAGAAGCATCAAAGCACTTGGCATAGAGCCCAACTATGTTGAAGGATCCCCTACCTCATCACCAAAACATGGCTTCGCATGATCCCACCACTGGTTATGGAACTAGTGAGATGACCACGTCTACTTCCAATACTAGTGGTTATGGATGTGTGAACATGGTTCAGTCAGAGGTTAGTGTTTCCACTCGTCAGTGCGATTATGATGCACCACAATCCAATTTGGGGAGTGAGCCTCCCCCTCCTCCTGACAATTCCTTGCATATCGAGAAGCCCTCTATTATGCCGCGGATACCGAAAGGTGTTCTTAAGCACTCTACACATAATCCTAATGCTCGAGCCGCCCACAACTACTCTATTGTAGAAGATTTGGGCCAAAATCTGTGTGCCATGTCGGCTCTTGAAGTTTTGCAAGCTTGTCCTTCTCAGAAGCATGCTCTTTTGAGTGCATTAGGAGTTCAGGATGGGGGCAGTCCCACTGTTATCAAGTTCGATACTACTGATGTCCAACCTCGCTTACCCTACCACGTGGCTTTTCAAATCTAGGTGGTGTGCCTTCAAAGTTTTGTCAAGCGTACTATGGTTGATGAAGGCGCCTCTGCGTCAGTAATGTTGTTAGCTTGTTGGAAAGCTATTGGCTCTCCTCCCCTACTCACATCTAGAACCACGCTCACTGCATTCGACGGTCATTCATTTAAGCCGCATGGAATTATCCCTTCCCTTGTGGTCTCCTTGGGAGGTAAGTCTGTGCCTATTGAAGTCGAGGTGGTTGATGTGCCCATCAACTACAACCTTTTACTGGGTCGAAATTGGATGTATGCCATGAAAGCTGTCACATCCACTATATTTAGAGTTATTTGCTTTCCTCACGAAGGCAAGATTGTGACCATCAATCAGCTGGATTACGTTAACTCCTCTTCCATAGCATCCACGGGATCCATAGTCCCGCAGGTTACTCATTCTCAGCTGGAAATTGGGAACATGGGTGTTGGCATGTACCCTTCATTAATGGGAACTTATGATTTTGCCGCACCTATGAATTTTATTGGAACCATAACCGACGATGCGTCTCCTCCTTCACATAATATGTCATTCCAGACTTCCTATTTCGATGATCCATGGACTTTACCATCCACGAGTTCCACGTCTGGAAACATTTCGCATATCGGGATGTCTATGCCATTGTCTATAGTTGAGCTTGCTTACCAACATATTCAACAAGCCACTGCAGAGCTGGATCTCTCTTCTTCCCAGATAGTTGAGGAAGATCCCGTTACACTGCCGTTTTGGGCAGCCAACTCGTCTTGTTCCCATGATTGCCTCGATGATAATTTGCCTTCTGATGAAGCTATCATGGAGGCCATGTGTGTTAGTGAGAGACCTTGGGAAGATATGCACCATCGCTCTTATTTCCTTCCCATAATTGAGTTCGCCGAACAAGAAGAGTTTAGGACGACTCTAGCAGAGATGGTTGGTCACCCTGTGTCTCTTTTGGAGTCACATGATGTTTTTGTGGAGGGGAATATGGCCAATATTTCCCCAACTATGTCGATCAACATCTCTCATACTCCCGGAAAGGTGGACAATGTCTACATCGGTGCCGATTGCACTCCTGAGGAGATTGCTATTTACACTGAATTTTTTACAGAACTCCAGGAAGATTTCACTTGGTCATATGAGGAGATGCCAGGAATAGACCCCCGCATTGTTGAACATGATATTAGGACGCATCCGAATGCTAAACCGGTTCGACAATGCCTACGTGCTGTGAACCCTAGAAAAGGAGCCGCTATCAAGGCAGAGGTGGAGAAACTGCTCAAGGATGGTTTCATTTACCCTGTTCCCCTTACTGAATGGGTGTCAAACCCCGTTCCTGTGGATAAGAAGCAGGGAACAATCCGTGTATGCACCGACTTTAGAGATTTGAACTGTGCATGTTTGAAAGACAACTTCCCCACACCATTCATAGATCAAATCTTGGATGCTTGCACTGGAAGTGAGATGTTTTCCTTCATGGATGGATTTTCTGGATATAACCAGATTCAAATCAAACCCGAGGGCCAACATAAGATAGCTTTTATTTGTCCTTGGGGAACGTTTGCATATCAGAAAATGCCCTTCGGCCTTAAAAACGCTAGAGCTACATTTCAGCGTGCCATGACCTACACCTTTCACGATCTTAAGATGATTATGGAAGTTTTCTTGGATGATCTTGTTGACCATTCTCGCAAGAGAGTGGACCACCCCAAGCACCTCCGTATAATTCTCGAATGATGTATACGATACAAGATTCGATTGAATCCTAACAAATGCATCTTTGCTGTAAGGATAAGTCGCCTTCTGGGCTTCATAGTTTCGAAAGAGGGTATTAGAGTCAATCCTCTAAAAGTTGAGGCAATACTTCAGTTGCCTCCTCTGCGCAATTTGTTACAACTTTAGAGCCTCCAAGGGAGAGCCACTTTTCTACGTCGTTTCATAGTCAATTATGCTAATCTTACCAAAGATTTCGCGTGCTTATTGAAGAAGGACACACCTTTTATCTGGGATGAGCGAGCCCAACAGTCTTTCGACACCCTTAATAAAGCTTTGGTATCACCCCCTGTGCTTAGTCCACCAAACTTCGCACGATATTTTATCCTTTATGTGGCCACGTCTCAAGAGATGATTGGCATGGTCTTGTTTTAGGTTGCTGATGTGCTTGTCGAGCATGTCATTTATTATCTTAGTCGAAATCTAGTAGACGCTGAGCTAAGGTATACCCATGTGGAAAAGCTGGCACTTGCGACTATTCATTCAGTCCAGTGGTTACGACATTACATTCTGCTTAGAACAACCACAGTTGTCACGCATATCAATCCATTTCAGTTTGCACTATCACGACGCCTTATCGGGGGGAAGTATAATAAATGGATTGTTATCCTTCAGGAATTTGATCTCAATTTTGCTTCGGCAAAGTCAGTGAAATCGTTGGTATTTGCTGAGCTTACGTCAGAACTTTCGAGGCTTGATGAGGATGTCATTCATGAAGATTCCTTTTTGGATGAGCACTTATTTCTTATCTCGTCGGAGGACCCTTGGTATGGAGATGTCATTGTATATCTCCAAACTTTGAAGTTTCCTCCACAATATTCACGAGATGAGAGACGGTGTGTAAAACATCATGCTAAATATTAGACTTTCGTTGGTGACACTTTGTATCGCCGAGGAAAGGATTCTATCCTCCGTCATTGCTTGACTAAAAAAGAAGCGGAGCGGGTGCTTAATGATTGCCATGCTGGGGCATGTGGCGGTCACTTATCCGAGCTTGCTACATCCCAACGTATTATGCGAGCTGGTTATTTTTGGCCTTCCATCTTTAAGGATTGTGTTAATGCTGTGAAGAGATGTCACCCTTTCCAGGTGTTTTCTCGGAACATACGCTCGCATCCAGCGCCCCTTCATCCAGTCATCACCATCGGTCCCTTCACCAAGTGGGGGGTGGATTTCATGGATTGAAAACCAGCTTCGGCTGGGGGGCATCACCATATCATAGTGGCCGTGGACTATTTTACCAAATGGGATGAGGCCATGCCTATCGTTAAAGCCAATGGTGCTACAACAACCCACTTCGTATTCAATCAAATTATAACTCGGTTCGGTATTCCGAAAGAGATTGTCACTGACCATGGCAGTCACTTTTAGAACAAGATGATGGAGGATTTGTCTCTTAGGCTTGGGTTTCATCAAGAACACTCATCTTCTTATTATCCCCAAGCGAATGGTCAAGTCGAAGCAGCCAATAAGTCTTTAAAGACCATTCTCCAACGTACCATCCAACAAAGCAAGACCAATTGGCACATCATGTTATATCCTAGTTTGTGGGTGTATCGAACCGCAGTCAAGACTGCCACTAGGTTCTCACCGTTTCAGCTAGTTCATGGTGTGGAGTCACTTTTACCGATTGAATGTGAGATCAATTCGCTTAAACTGGCCATAGAGCTCCTCCATGATACGATGGGTCTTGAGCAACGTTTAATCCACCTTGAGCAACTTGACGAGCAACGTCGAGATGCCGCTGTGGCTATAGATGCCAACAAATGTCGTATTAAGGTTCAGTATGATAGGTTTGTCCGTCCTCGGAAAAATGCTGAAGCTGACTCGGTCCTCTTATATTACCAAGCTAAAGAACCCCTGGAGGCAGGAAAGTTCAACCCCATGTGGCACGGTCCTTACATCGTGAGGCGTGTCCTAGAAAAAGGAGCCTATGAATTACAAGACTATGAGGGACTGTCTTGAAAGAGCCTAGAAATGGGCTCTACCTCAAGTGGTATTACGCTTGAACCTCTGGTTCAGGTTGATACTTTTGTATACTATTGTATAGTTGATTCTATACATAGTTTAGATTTCTTTTGGTTTTTGGGTCTACTGATTAGCTTTCGTTTGATTAACAGATGTCAGTTGAGTTTCCTATGTTCTTAGGGTTCGCGTATGGTGCTAACCATCATACGCAGCAACTTGCTTCTGCTGCCTTGGTTATTTTCTCACCTGACCACCTAGTTGTGTCCTCAGGAGGTGTTTGTCTTGGTCCAACAACTAACAATGTGGCTGAGTATAGTGCCGTCATTGAGCTACTTCAGGATGCCATTTCCCATGGCATCCATTCTTTAGAATTCCACCTGGATTCACAACTAGTTGTGTCTCAGCTGAATGGGCAATACCGTGTGCGAGATCCTACACTACTACGGAAATTCCTAAGGGTAAGACTCTTGGAATGACATTTTGTTTCAATTACATACATACATGTTCTGAGAAGTGTTAATCATATATCTAATGCATACACTAACTATGTATTAGATTGGCATTTGTCACATTCATCATGAAGCAAACAAATATAAGAATGCATTCATACATTTGTACATACACACATATAGTAGAACCAGAGAACCGAATTTATATATATATAAATATGTCCAAAAATGGTAGTGTCATACAAAACTAGAGCCCGTAGCCCTTAAAATATACATATTGATACAAAAAATGAGATCCTGAGATATCTACTCCCTATGAGGAGGCCTAGTTGCCACCCCAACAGGATGTGTCTCATAGAAATACTGAACTGCATTGGCTACCCGCTACAGTAGCCGCACCCAGTCACCCGGAACCCCCACTACTTGGAACTGCATGGCCTTAGGTAGTCTCGCCACCTTTATTTGTGGAACCCTAGCAACCATCCGTGTGAGGTTGCGACGCAAGGTTTGTAGAGTGCTCCCTGCTACATCATCGCCTGCCTCCTCACCCCTACCCTGACGACCATGTCTCGGGAATCCATCGGGTCTCACTGGGCCTTTATCTACGAGCAAACAGTCAACCATTAGCATATGATACTACCATCAAAAAGATTTTTGCATTTACATATATAATAAAAAATCCATGAAAATTTAATACACAAAAACCTAAAAAGAGTACTTACCAATGTCTCCAAACGTTGCGTCTGGTGGGAGTGGCATGTCCCTATCCTGATGGAAGTCTATCCCTGCATAGGGGTAGTCCTCTATGGTAATGACCTGTCGGTCCCACCAGCGGAAGAACTCCTCGGTATATGGTGATGGCAGACGGCCACCACCCTGTCGTGTTAAGACCTCAGCCCACCGGGTCAGGGCTGGATCCCGGAGACTATGAGGAGGGACATCCACCCTCAGACTAAGCCCTGGAACCCTCTCAAAGAAGAAGCTGCATAGGATACTCCCATACCCAACTTTTTTGGCCTTCCCTTCTTTGCATTTTGTTAGTTGGGTCTTCATAGACCCCAGTAGTGTGGTACACTAGTCAAATACTATAGGCTGCATGCATTGTGATGCATAGAACATCACTGGCCTGGATGCCTGGTGCAGAGCTTTGGATCTCGTGATCCGCACTAAGGTATCCACAATGTTCTTCATGCTCATATTTACTATGGCATTGATGGGCACCTGACTTCCCACCGTGTGTGTGTTTGCGGGGCAATACTGTGCTATGTAGTCAAGGATGGTGATCCCACCACCCACAGCACGAGACCAAAGACTAGCCTCCTCACCTCGATGGGACAAACCGGTAATGAAGTAGATTTCGTCCACTTCCAGTGTGAGGATTTTCCCATTGAGATTGAAGTTCTGTGCATCAACATCCCAATAGTCGATCAAGCGGCAAAGTAATAGGTTTCGGGCCCTCAAACCCCCTATACTCCAGAATTTGTACAACCCACATGCTTGCAATTCCTGTTGTGCTTGCACATCGTTGTGTACGGCCTCATCAACTTGGTCATGCTCCCTCTCCCTCCACTCTAGAACCATCGTGGAGTGAAGAAAACCAAGCATTTTAGTCAAATTCTTTTAAAAAACCAACTACATGGACGTACTCGTGGGCTAACTTGTATACATGTGCGGGTACCCGCAGTCAGTATGTGTATTGAATGCGAGTATCTTTCCCTACCCGCGACCCACATAGCTACAGCCTGCGGGTGGCACCAAAGCCATTTAGGGCTTGGCCAAACAAAAAATCCCACCGCTGAAGATTAAAATGAAAGCATTGAAATAAAAGGTATGGATGAGACTACCAACCTGCTTTGTGTTAAATTTTCATAATTTACTTCAATCTGATTTAGGATCTTAACTGAGAGAACAACATGTATAGCAAATCTATAGCATATCAATCATGGACACAATAATGCAAGCACACAAGAGACACAGAGTTTACTTGGGGAAAACCATAAAGGTGAAAAACCCCAATAACTTCCTCAGAGATAGATAGAGAAATGATACAACCAGAATACAAGATATAGTCTTCTCCTAGCAGCAGAGCCTCCTCCTCCACAAGTGCGCCACTCTCCCAATTGTGAGTGAGAGAATAGAATGTGTAAAATGAGAGAGACACACTCTCTATTTATACATTAACTTGACTTGACCTTTACTCAACTAGGTTGACCTCAACTTAACCACTTAACATAATGCTGACTGGGCCGACCCCCACTAGGGTGGTCTAATAACCCTTTGACCCACATGGCCAACCCCCGGTCTAATAACCCTTTGACCCACATGACTTATAGAGGACTGACCCCAACAAGGTGGTCTAATAACCCATCAAGTATAAGTTACGACACTTACAATATAAATGATGACACTTCCATATAGAGGAATAATAACATCTCTATAGGAATACAATATACATATATGTGAAATACATTCCGAGGTTACATATACATCAACACTCCCTCTTAACTAGGAAGGTATTTTTCGACACAGGTCTTCTAGCACAAGTCATCTTCTCTAGATCATCGTCACTGGATAATCGTCATCGAGTCATCATCATCGTCACTGTTGCTGCTATCTCAATCAATCTCTGAATCTACTCATCATAGGAAGTTCTATAGAGCCAGTCCTTTTTCATGTTGGATGTAGGCCCACCACCTGCAGGTCTTCATCATCTGTGCGAACGGTCTGATAGAGGTGGCCTCTCAGGACTAATTTTATGTGCGGATGCAATACCGGAAAGAGTATCCCAGGAACATTTATGTGCCTAAGCATGACCGACAAGATCTCCCAGGATTGATTACATGCACCTCCTTCACAATACCTTTAAAGAGCATCCCAAGAAAATTTATGTGCCGCATCATGACCGACAAGATCTCTAAAGAGCATCCTAGGACTTATTACCAGAACACAGCTCAACCTCTCGGATCTCCGGGACTGATTACACGTGGATGGACAAAACCTTTAAAGAGCATCCCAGGAACATTGATGTGCCACAGCATGACCGACAAGATCTCTAAAGAGCATCCCAGGACTAATTACGAGCACACAGCTCAACCTCTCGGATCTCCAGGACTGATTACATGTCTCCGTAGTAATACCTCATCCCAGGACTGATTACGAGCACACAACTCAACCAATTGGATATCTGAGGACTGATTACATACTACATAGCAATATCAGAAAGAGTACCCCAGGAACATTTATGTGCCGCAGCACGACCGACAAGATCTCCCAGGATTGATTACATGCTATTTGCACAACCTGCCACATATCATCTCCGACCTCCAAGTATCAACCTGATACTCATCATCCAACGGATCATCATCGCACGAGGCATCATCCTGGTGCCCATGATCATCCTGATCATCATCACTACAACATCCTGCTGCATGTCATCTGGAGCAACATCCTGAAGCTCGTCATCCATGATCATCCTGATCATACAATGCATCTACCTGATGCATACCAATTATCTACCTGATACATATCAACACACATGATTCACCTGATCATACAGTGTATCCACCTGATATAGATACAAATACATGATGCATATCACCATACATGATCCATTTGATCATACAATGTATCCACCTGATACATATACATATTCATGGTCCAAGCATCCAACTTGATGCATATACAAAAATACATACAAGTGATCCAACTGATCATATCCAACATCCAACATGATGCGTACATACATATACATATAAGTGATCCAACTGATCATATCTAGCATCCAACATCATGCATATACAGAGCAGTAACTGGAGCATCATCCTGATGCTCATCATCCAGCGCTTATATCCACAGCCATGTGAAGGAGCCTCCTTCCAACATGCTTGGAATGGCTTCTACAAATGTGTCCATCACTTCTTCCTTGAAGTGTCATCAATATGATGAACACCAAGCCTCTCCCTGAAGTACTCGAACTTCACCTTGGCTAGTGGCTTCATCAGCACATCTGCAATCTGCTTGTCCGTCGCAATGTATAGGAGCTTCACATCTCCTCTCTGCACCATATCTTTGATATAGTGATATTTGATCTCTATGTGTTTCGACCTGTCATGAAACATTGGGTTCTCGAACAGCTTCACACAACTCTGGTTATCACAAAAGATACTAGTAGAATCCAACGAGAGATCAAATAACTCAGACAGTAGCTTCCGTAGCCATACTATCTCACAACTAGCTGAACAGGCTACAACATACTTTGCCTCCGCTGTACTCAATGCTATGCAGGACTGCTTCCTGCTAAACCAAGAGATCACACCTGATCTCATACTGAAGTAGCATCCAAATGTGCTCTTCCTATCTGCAACACTGCCAGCCCAATCTGAATCAACATAACCCTGTAGGTTAAACTTTTGATTTGCTTCATAGTTGAGCCCATAATCCATTGTACCCTTCAGGTACCTCAGAACATTCTTTACAGCAACTAGGTGAACACTCCTCGGATCCGTCAGGAACTGGCTCAATGTGTTCACCACAAAGCAAATATCTGGTCTCGTGTTCATCAGGTACATCAAGGACCCAATCATCTGACGATACACAGTGACATCAACCGGATCAGATGAAGCATCACACAGAAAATTTAAGTTCGATGCCATAGGTGTGGCCATGGCCTTGCAGTCCATCATCCCGAACCTCTTCAGGATCTCTACTGCATACTTCCCTTGTCCAAGGAAGATTCCATCTGCACTCTGCCACACCTCCATGCCAAAAAAAATAGTGCATCATCCCCAAGTTCTTCAACTCGAACTCGGCAGCAAGCTTCCACTGCATGTCGGCAATCAATCTATCTTCACCTGTGATAAACAAATCATCCGCATACAAAAGTAGTGTCACTGGATTGCCTTCCTCAACCTTGTAGTAAAGGTTGGAATCTGCTTTACTCTTGGTAAATCCCAAACTGGATAGAAAGCTGTCTATCCTACCATACCAAGTTCAGCACATATATGACTCCCTGTCATGTGTCTCAGAACCAAGTGGCTGCTCCGCATACACTTCTTCTTCAACTATAGAAAGCTGCCTTGAAATCCATATGGTGTATCTTCCCTATCATCACTGCAGCCGGAGCAAGTACTGATCTAATGGAAGTGTATTTGGCTACAGGAGCAAAAGTCTCTATGCTACCACCTGCAGCATGCTTGATATTGTAGCTTCTCTTAGAAGTCACTACAAACTCCCCTTTAGGTCTTGGGACTGCATCCCAAACATATTCATGATCGATTGGTACTCCTCGAGCATGGCATTCTTCCCAGATCCTGGGAACTTCAATATCTTCAATATTTTCAATAGATAACTTTGTTGCTAAACAAATGTTGTAGTCCTTCTTTTGTAGGTGATGGTATACGATTTTTCCTACACAACAAGTTAAATTGCATGATTAGAAAATATCTCATAGTTTTCAGAACAAATTCTTACACATAAAGAAATATGTCATACAGTCATGCAATTATCTTAGCCAATGCTTCAATACAACATTTATCCATATTCCGTAACTTTCTAGATGCCTTCCAATCTCTACCAGAACATTGTTAAGAGTGTGAACAACTCCTAACATGTCAGCAAAGAGGTTTCATTCTAGATAAGTAGCAATGTAATGTTGTACAGTGCCATAGGCCACTTACCCATGTATATTAGTAGTATACTGTTCATCAATGCAACTATTATAATATGCATAATACACAACCTAATTCTAGGAACATAAGCATATACATCACTGAATAACATTATGTAAGAAATGACAATCCAAATACTTATCTTTGTATGGTTGCTGGGTGGACTCCCTTTGAATCTTTGCAACTCCATTCTGATTTGGATTGTGATAAGTGGTCAACTCCCTCTAAATATCTGCATCCTTGGAGAAACTACTGAAGTGTGCTCCTTTGCTTTCTTGCAAGAACAACTGGAGTGTGCTCCCTCTTGATCTTTGCTTCCCGGATTACATGTCCTTGAACTTACATCCATCCTTAATCACTATGCATGCTTATTAGTATCATCATTGTGTTATCCTTGTAATCTCATACATTCATTAGTATATTCTCAATACTATCAAAACACAATAATCTTAAGCATGTATAGTCATGATCATTTCAAATAGAAATAATAGGCATTAGTATTCAAGGTTTTAGGGAAGTCTTCTTTTACTCATACATATTCTTATTTGATCATAGGACTCTTCTGGTTAGTTGAATCATCAATCAAGATAAGAGATATAATATGCATAAAACCTGTGATTATACAAACCTATACCTTCATGATTCTTTTGGTTAGTCATATCATCAATTATGGTAAGAAACATAATATGCATACAACCATGACTATTCAAACCTATGACTTCATGAATAATCACTATCAACAACACAACAGTATAAGATCCTAACACAAGGTAGGATTCTAGCTTGATATAGTAAAAACATACCTGGATTAGCATGCTAGCTAGTTATGTCTAACATACCCACATAATTTCTTATGGTTCTCTTCAGAGACTTGTGCTAGTAACCTGCATGTCTCATAGGTTAACCATTGTAGGACCAAGTTATACATACCTCGAAAGTAGATCTTCTATGTGATCCATGACAATGGATGAATCTTTGTCTTCATGTCACCATGATCATATGTTCTTGATGTAGAACATGATTTGTCTTTCTTGGTGTACCTTTTATGTTAGCGAACAACATAAACTTCATATAACATCACAATGCATTAGTATATTCATAAGTGTCAAAACCTTAATCAATGAATATCTTCTATTAAGGTGATACGACAAGTCTAGTAATTAATCAAGATTGTACTATAATGATATGAAGACAAACATATGATAAACTTAACCATGAAACATACCTGTAAGCCATACTTGTCAAGATTGCTTGTAATATTCTTATGGAAGGCCTTAGCCTCATCTCCCTCCCGATAGGTCTGACCTCAATTGGATTCTCTGAGGGAGAGTTATGCCAACTATCGCAACGTGACTTGTTTATGGGATAATACAGGAGAGCAAAATTGTACGGCGTGCCACATGTCACTGGTTCAACTTTGGCCTCTGAAATTTTTTCCTGAGATAGTACAGTCTATGTACTACCTGTCACTTTTTATGAACTTTCATTTGGCACTTCCTAGCCCAAGTTATGACCTTTTTCCCAAGGTCACCTGATTTTGACTCAGATCTGGAAGAGGCAGAAACCCTATATTGTACAGATCATAAATGAAAAATTACAACGAATTAGAAGTTTTCCTTTGGACACAAGGTACATGGGGATCTGGTCTTCGACTTGTAAAAGTTTCAGATACGAAAACTTTTCCCAAACGAATTTATAGCGAAAGTGCTACGATGACTAGGTTTTGCTATATCAAGCCCTAGCATCGTAAGTGCAACAAGTGTCATACATGCCATATCATGCCTTCTTTCAGGCTAGCTCTGATACCATGTTAAATTTTCAGAATTTACTTCAATCTGATCTAGGATATTAACTGAGAGAACAACATGTACAACAAATCTACAGCATATCAATCATGGACACAATAATGCAAGCACACAAGAGACACAGAGTTTACTTGGGGAAAACCATAAAGGTGAAAAACCCCAATAACTTCCTCAGAGATAGATAGAGAAATGATACAACCAGAATACAAGAGATAGTCTTCTCCTAGAAGCAGAGCCTCCTCCTCCACAAGTGCACCACTCTCCCAAGTGTGAGTGAGAGAATAGAATGTGTAAAATGAGAGAGACACACTCTCTATTTATACACTAACTTGACTTGACCTTTACTCCACTAGGTTGGCCTCAACTTAACCACTTACCATAATGCTGACTGGGCCGACCCCCACTAGGGTGGTCTAATAACCCTTTGACCCACATGGCCGACCCCCAATAGTGTGGTCTAATAACCCTTTGACCCACATGACTTATACAGGGCCGACCCCAACAAGGTGGTCTAATAACCCATCAAATATAAGTTACGACACTTACAATATAAATGACGACACTTCCGTATAGAGGAATAATAACATATCTATAGGAATACAATATACATATATGTGAAATACATTCCGAAGTTACATATACATCAACACTTCGGATGGTTCGATGAACGGTCGCTCGTAGCTCCCAGAATCGGCAACTGAACTTTCAGGTGAAAACTAACCACAAAGCTCCAAATAAGTGAATAGTAAAAATGAATTGTAAATTGTAATTTTTTATTACTATTTATAATTTTCAGGACCCACTTGTCTATAGTTTTTACCGTTTTGTGCCATTATGGACTAATATAATGTCTTGGAGTAGTATTTTTTAATCATATTTCTTCAGCGAAAGTTGTACTGGACCATTTCCCACCTACAGCAGGTACGTTTCACACCTGGCATATAGGTTAGATGCCATTTCCATGTGCATTATGCATTTGACTTATTGACCACTTTTATAAACCCTAGGTGCGACCCCACTTCTTAACAGACACGGAACCTTCACACTGCTATAGAAGTGTCGTTATGTGGAGGTAGGGATTTTCCGAACATGGGTACCCTAGTTAGAACCCCTTGTGCATTCTGGTGCCCATGCCATTGTTTGTCCTTAGGATTGGGAGTCCTTTGTAGTTACGCCATGACGGTGCGATAAAGACTCATACTCTATTTTGTCTTATGCTGGCCATCTCCCTTAAGGACTTCCCTCAGTTATATCATGTTGTGATTGCATTGCATCATCCTGCTTGCCGCTTGAGCCTTGTGTCGGCTCTCGCTTACTCAGTTGTTAGCCTGGTGCCTGAGCACTTTTCCCTGTCGAGCCCTGTAGAGCTTATGTTTTCCCTTCACAATTTGATGACCTTTTTACCCTGAGGGAACACCCCCCCGAGTGTCCACATCTTACATGCACTTCCTTGCATTGATCATAGTTATGTTCCGCTATTTGGAACTAGTCTGCTCGCTATTTGACACTCGTTCCCTCACTTGTTGTACTATAAGCAATTTTATTCTTTTTCAAGCTTTTCCCAAATATGAAAAAGACCCCAAAAAAATCAAATATTCCAAAAAGCCGGACGGGATTATGGTTACTGCTTCTTGTTGGCGGTTGTTGTGTCGCCTTTGAACAAAGCATTCATTCCACTTCGTACATTATGAGTTGGGACTATAGTTGGACCTTAGGAGCTATACTTGTTTCTCTGTTTTCTCCACCGATTGGTTAAGCTTCTAGCCATTATGGAGCCCTTTGTAATGCCTCTTGCATTGCACAATTTATTTCAAGTCTATGCTGCCCGAGTCTATCCATCTGCTCATGCTCTTATTCAAAGGAAGTCTTGAACCAGTGTCAACCACTCCTTAGATCTCTTGACTACTGCATGTCGGCCATCTTTATTGAGTCAGTCTGTTTCACCTGAGTTCTTCCAAATATTTCAGCATAGTTGGTACCTTGTGCTGGTTGATGGAAGATTCCTTAATGCCCTCCTTCTAGCAAGTCTCGTTCCGTTGACTTCAACCCATTTATTCTCGGACTTGAGGCTTAGAGTTCAGTTGAGTACCTTGAGGCTTGCAGTCATTAGTGGCAGGTTCTCTCGCCATCAATGTTTTGGGAATACATTAATGTCCCCTGATCGATGGATTTATCCTAGTGTTCAACTTTAACTCATTTATTCACACTCCAATGATTGTGCTCTGTGCCTTGATGCCCATTTCATTATTGGTGGGTTATCTCGCGTCTGTTAATGGTATACCTCATTGATCGGTAATCAAATGATGTCACATCAGGTTCGACCCTAATTCCTTTATTCACTTGATGGGACTTGCACCGTCGAAGACTTGCGTAGAAGACCCCAGGTGATAGTGGCATTCAATATGCTACTTATGACTTTGACTTTACATCTGAGATATCACCTCTCAGATATCAGCAGTTTGTACCTCCAGTTTGCACCAGTTGTTTCCTTTTCAGTAGGAGACCATATCTTATTGTAGAGGGATCATGGCTATGACAACTTATGACATGTATTCACTATGTACTGCCGATTCATGGCCATTGTATCAAATTGTTGTACTACCAACATGTATTCAGGGATACTATTGTATTATGACGAGTGAGCTGCTCTTTCCACTTGTGTCTCCATCACTCCACTTCTGAGTTTTATAATGTACTTTGGCCATCAGAGCATCAGTCTCTGACCTCACACATTAGGGGTCATCTGTTACAATGTAATATTTCACCTTGTGAGCATTAGCATTCTTTGGCATGTAGGATCCATTTCACTGACTCATATTCACTTTAAATCCTTCGGACATATTTTTTTCCTCATTTTTCCTCTAACCCACTTTTTTCATCATTATAGCAAGCGTACCCATGAGTTGCATCACTATAGCCCGTGGGTATTAAGTAAAATGGTAAAAATCACTAGTTTATTACTTTTTACTCCCAAAAAGCGGTCATTGGGTGACCTTTGGCTCTCCATCTACCCAAGTAATGTCTTGATGTGTCCTTTCACTTACCTTTGAGAGGACTATATATTGAGCACATATGGCTTATGGACAGGAGGGGAAAGAAGAGCAAGAGAACTCTAGTGGATTTTTTCCCTATATTGAGTCTACACTCATTAATCCTTGTAGTTGTGAACCCTTTATGTTCACCTTCCAAACTCCTATCTAGTTTGATTTTGTCATTCATGGAGGATTGAAGTGGTGGAGGCACAAGTGGATTGATCCAGATCTTGGTTCAGATTGGTTGCCGGCAAGAGGTCGTATCACTTTGTACTTCTTCTTGTTTATTAATAGAAATACTCATATTCTAGTCCATTAATGTTGTAAATGTTGTTTATCTTACATTGGGTTGCATTTGCTTGTTATATCATGGGCCATTGCTATTGATGATTTTAATGCCATTTATATGTTATATGTACTTGTTGTATATTGGTTGTCAAGACTAATTTGCAGATTCAAGTGCACAGATCGGAAAAGCTCCAACGGGGATCTACATCAAATGTTTGGATCGAGGTTGGTTATATTCTTCATTATCTTAGCATTGTCATTTATATAGCATAGTTCTGAGAATTGAGTTGATTTCTGGTAGTCATCTGTCTGTTGTGGTATACCCCAAGCCATAGTGAGTTTTCTCCAACACAACTGGAATAAAAGGAGAAGATACAAGAAGAATTGGAAGTTGAAATAGCCTCACTCAAAATGGAATTACAGAAGAAGGACATCCAAAAAAACTTTGGCAACAACACCAAAATACTGGATGAAATCATCAGTAGCCAAAAACCATTCTATGATAAGTATGGTTTTGGATACAAACAAAACGATGAAGGTTTAATCTCTATGATGAATGGAAGTGAAGCAGGAAAAATAAGTCATGCAGATGCTATCAAAGGTCCCATGCCTCTAAAGAAGGATATATAGAAACCAACAATAGAGAAGAGTCTAGAACAAGCCCATGTATTCAGAGGAACATGGAAGCAACTACCAACAATGAAGAAGACTCGAAATGAATACCATGATTTTAGAAGATATACACCAAGTAGAACACCACCCACCTCAAAGTACCAAAATAATTTTCTTGGATTATGGTATTCTTGTAATAATTTTGGCATAAGGTTATAATTTTTAGAACCTATGCATGAGATAGAAACACATGGAATGGAAATGGCTATTAAAACTCCAAGAATCATTATGACGGAAATTATATCAAGAAGCCTTGTGAGGATTTTGATAGAAGTTAAAATAATTTTGGAGCTCTAAATAATGAAACTAAATGTCTGCAATCTAGTTGTTGTATTTAATCTTCCCATTTAATCTATTAGATATTTGTAATATTCCCATTTGAGGGATTATCCATCAGTTACTTCCTTAACCTATCTTCCAGCACTTGATTTACTCTATCTGTTTGACCATATGTTTAAGTATGATAGGATGTTCTGAAATTGAGTTGAGTTCCCAACTCCTTGAGAAGTCATTTCTAGAAATTCAAAGTGAATTTCACATCATGATATGAGATTATTGCCTTAGGAAATCCATGTAACTGGAAAATTTCCTTCATGAGAATTTGTGCAATGTCAATAGTCTTATGGGTTGACTTAGATGGCATGAAATGTGCTACTTTCGTTAGCTTTTCCACCACTACCATGATTGATTCTTGCTGCTTCGTGGTCATTGACATTCTATTAATTTAAAACATAGATATTTCTTCCCACTTCCATCCAAGAATAGGAATTGGATGTGATAATCCTGTTGGGTGCTTGTGCTCAAATTTCACTTGTTGGAACTTCTAACATATAGATATGTACTACACGGTGTCCTTCCTCATCAATGGTCAAAAGTATTGCTTTCTGGCTATTGTGACCATCTTTTGGTAACCTGGGTGACTTGAGTAAGGTGTTCAATGAATCTCAGCCACTTCCAGCTTCCTCAATTTTGTGTTGTCTATAATGTACAAATGTCCTTGGAACAAAATAATTCCATCTTCTTCCAATTGATATCCCTCATACTTCTTGTTTGGTTCATCTTTCCTAAGTCCTACATGCACTTGTGCACACTTCTAATCTTCAGTTGAT
This sequence comes from Larix kaempferi, assembly GCA_027924585.1. Taxonomy (NCBI): domain Eukaryota; kingdom Viridiplantae; phylum Streptophyta; class Pinopsida; order Pinales; family Pinaceae; genus Larix; species Larix kaempferi. The sequence goes on along the minus strand of BSBM01000005.1, from coordinate 1,467,357 downwards.
ACCTTTTTAACTCATTCCCTGAGGTCAATTCTACATGAACTTATGGTTGCGACATGAAAATTCCCGCTGAGCATGTCAACAACCTTGTTCTCCTTTCCTTTGGCATGCTTGATATCAAGGTATCATTCACATAGGAAATCTAACCATCTCGCTTGTCAAGAATTTAAATTCAGTTGATTGACAAAATATTTCAAGCTCATATGATCAACATGCAACTCAAAATTTTGTGCAAACAAGTATTGCCTCCACATTTTCAGTGGGTGCACTATGGATGCTAGCTCCAAATCATGCTCACATAATTCTTCTCATGATCCTTTAACTTTATGGACTCATAGCATATCACATGTCCTTCTTTCATGAGTACTCCTCCCATGCCTTCAATTGAGGCATTTTTGCACACCAAAAAATCCTTATCCAGATCATCAACCTTTAGAATAGGGGAACTGGTGAGTAGTTCCTTCAAGTATTGGAAATTTTCTTCAAGTTTCTCAGACCATGCAAACTTCACATCATTTCTCTGCAGTGACATGATAGGATGCACTACTTTAGAGAAATCCTTGATGAATCCCTTTTAATATCCTACTGAGCCGATGAAATATAGAATGTATATCACATTCCTAGGCATAAACAAATTCACTATATCATAAATATTCTCAGGATCTACTGAAATTCCCTCTGCTAAAATAACATGAACCAAATAATGACTCTTTCTTTGATAAATAACACATTTTTTTATTATTATATTGGCATACAACTTATTCTCTCAGAGCACCTGCAATACCATTCTCAAATGATCTGCATGCTCTTCCTCATTCTTGGAATAGATGAGTATGTCATCTAGGAATACCAAGATGAACTTATCCAAATACTAGCCGAACATGCTATTCATGACACACATGAAAGTAGGTGGCACATTGGTGAGGCCGAATGACACAAATGTGAATTCATAATGGCCATACTACGTTTTGAAAGTTGTCTTATGGATATCTTCTTCCTTGATCTTGACCCGATGGTATCTTGGACTTAATTTAATCTTATAAAATACTCTGACTTCTTTGATCTAGTCAAAGAGCTCATCAATCCTAGGAAATGGATACTTTTTCTTGATTGTGACCCTAGATTTAGCTCATGGAATTCCTTACTCTTACTATCACAATATCTTTCAAAAATATATTTCTAGTTGAAATACTTTTCAAACTTCCTCCAATCAATCTTGCTTTCCTTAAGGCCCTTTACTTGTTGAATGTGTTCCCACCAAATCGAATCTTTTCCATTCATATTGAAGATGCCAATCCTAGTTTTCTCATTTCCTTATATCTCATGAATTCTGAACTAGTTCTTCATTCCAAGATGCCATGCTTCAATCTCCTATCTAGACTTAATTTTTCCATCAAATGTAGGCTTCTTTACCTTCCTAAATTCTACAGAGGAATTCTATTTACAAGGATTCCTCCTCTTAGACCTTCAGTCCAAATGCACTAAACTATTTGACAATATTTTTGATCTACTTAATTTGCTACTCTAGGTAGCTGATGGAGATGTGCTTATTCTCCTTCTACACACACTTCTTTCTTGGTATCATGATCTTCCTCTAGAGTGTTTTCTTGCACATTTTTCATATTTACTACCATTGTTTTGGTTTGATCCTAGATTAGCTTTTTGTGAGGGTTTGTTAGATTTTGTAGTATGGCAGCATTGTTTTGAGGGTAATATTCATGTTCCTTATTCACCCTTTCATTGAAACTCCTGATAGTTTCAACCTTATCGAGAGGTGTGATTTGTGCCCTCCTTCCATTGGATTATATTTCTACATTAACGCCTCACACATATTCTTCCATAGCATCTTAATCATGTTCATAGGGATCTTGCACATCAATGGTAATCATTCAACTAGTTAGTTCTCTTATTATTATGCTTGTTGCCTTCTTTCCTTTGCTATACTAGTCTCATTGCTACTACTAGCATTTTGCACAAAGGAACGTTGATTAGATAACACATTAATAATTTCTTTAAATTACTGCATTGGGTTCCTTTATTACACTCAAGGGCCTATTGTTGAAACCACTTCTCTAATACCACTTTGTCATGTCCCCAATAGCTTTAGTGGCCTATCATGACCACGAGGGATATTTTTCTTCCTTTCTACTTTTGATATCAAGACATTAGTGTTTAATATTGAGTTATTTTACTACGCAATAGAATATAACACATGATCTTAAAAACCTAAACATGGCCCTATGCGCATAATACTATAATGCATATGTGATACTACACAAAAAAGTTAACCTTGCTCACTTATGAGCTTATCAATTCCTTTATTTTTCCGCTATACTATGCACACTAAATCAGACTGTTGCGCAACCCATTGCGTGACATCCTTTAAATGTTACGCGACTTCCACCACAAAAATTAAGCACCATGTGGCAACTTAGCTTGCAACAACAAGTTACGGAATTCATGTAGAGTTCGCACTACATGTGTACGGAACTCGATATACATATAATAAGCTATATGTAAGCAATTCATGAAGTGCAATATCATATATTCAACATTTAGATAACAATAATTATGTTTACTTATAACTAAGAAATCTCATATTCACAATAACTACCTTCAACATGCATCTCCGTTAATTCTGAATAACATTCATACAATGGAAATGAATAAGAACAATGAAACATAAGATAACCCCTATTTTGAATGAAGCTTTTCCAAGCAACTAACTCTGTAAGAAAAACATTCCACCCAATGGTAGGCACTCTATCTAGCATATGCTCTTTCTACTAAGAGGTGAACCTCGTGTTGGGCATGATTACCTTAAGGAAAGGGGAACTATCCAAGTCGCTTTCTCACATTCAAATAGGCACAAGGCCAAAGCCAAGCCATCCTCTGCTAGGTTAACAAGATTTTATAGTCACACATACTCAATTATCAATCCAATCTAGCCTATGTTGGGTTAACAGGATTTTTAGGTAGTAAAGGGGAAATTCTAACTGGTGACTCAACACAGATTTATAGGTACTTTCCACAGACTCAACTAGATTTGGGTGCACAATACCCACCCCACACAACACCAAGAAGGTACTCCTTCACTGCTCAACATTCCCTCAGGCATCACCTTCCTCAAGGTGCTATGCTAGGGAGTGCGTAGAAATACCACCCGAACCCTTCTATTCCACTATGAGGTCACATCCTTCACTAGTCTCTTATCCAATTCTGTGCTTTACACCACTCTGGTACTCAATACCAATAATCGACCTCACGCAAAATCAATTAGTTTGGGGTCTACAATACTTTCCCCACACAACAACTGAAAGGTGCTATTCTGGTGTGTGGGTAGAAATACCACCCAAACCCTACTATTTCATCCGGAGGTTGCGTAACTAATATTGAATTTCAACACTCTATTCCCTCCTTAGGGATTACAACAATTCAAATAGGACAAACAATCAGATTTGGTTTACCTCCAAAAACAAAGTTGTCTTGCGTAGACTCAGCTAGCTTGGGGTCCACATTACCCACCCCACACAACAAAAAGAAGGTACCTCTTCACCACTCAATAGTCCCTTAGGTGTCACCTTCCCCTAGGTGATATACCAATGTGTGTGTAGAAAGATCACCCAAACCTTGGATCATCTTCCTACAGGCTCTATTTTCCCAGGGCTTACAAATCTTGGTTGCGCATAACCAATGGCTCTATGGAATCACTCTAGTCGCTTTCCAACTGACCACTCCAATAGAACAAGACTAACAGGTGGCTATACTCAGGCTAACATAACCAACAACAAACCAAGAATTCCAACCACACCACTGATACTATTATGTTAGGAACCCATGTCAACTCTTCTCTTTTACTTTGTTAGTATATTGTTGTTGGACACATATGCTTTGTAAGTTGTCCCGTAGTATTTTTTGATCCATAGTTTGTATTATTGTTGTTGGACGCATAAGCTTGGTAATTCATCCTGTAGTATTTGTTGATCCATAGTTTGTACTGGCCCATGGTTTTGACCCATAGTATTGGTGCATAAACTTAGTATATAAGTTTGTGTTGAGGCCAAGGAAGGCACCACGAAGTTATTTTGTATTGAGCTTGCTCAAAGGAGGTTGCCCCCTTGAAGTGGCCTGCGATCAATAAAAATATTCTATGATCTGATATATCATGTGATTTCATCAATTAATTGTTGCAGGTTCTTCACATCTGGTATCAGAGCACTTTCTTGGGCTCATTGGGTGAAATTTCTACCAAATTTTGTTTTTTGCATCTGTTGCAGGTTCGGATCTAGGAATAATCCCTATCCACTTAACTGTGGGAAGTAATTGGGCATAAGCCCTAAAACCCTTTGTGAGGAGTACCATAGGAACCCCGAAGTAGCTAGCCCATTGAGAGGACCTGCCAGCGAAAAGGGCAACGACCCCTACCTAATTGACTAGTTCCCACTTGTGAGGTAAACCAAGAGCTATCGTTTGTGGCAAAGTGGTTATCATTTTTACTTGAGCCGTGGAGTGAGGGGTATTGCCCCAATATGCAAGTTGTTAGACAACATTGGTGGCCAAGTGAATTCCTTGAACCGATAGGAAGCCGAGCATACATGGGGTCCATATCTATTTTCAGCTGATAAATTGCAGATTTCCTCTGTCCAGAACTGTTGTCGATCACTTCCGCGTCACTGCAGATCCGTCTATTTCCGATCACTTCTGCGTTGCTGTAGATCCATCTATTTTTTATCCCTTCTGTGTCATAGCAGATCCATTCTGGAAAAAAAAAAATAATAATTCTGTTTTTTCGCCATATTTCCCTTTTTTTCACTTCGTTTCCTTTGAAAATTCCGTGAAACCCCTGTAATCCCATTCTGCATATTTCATTCCTGAGGACCCTATCCCCAATTCCACTTCCCAAAGCCATAAATCCCACATTTGTCTATTTTTAGGGTTTGCTATAACTTCTCCGACCTTGACCCAATCACCTTCAAATTTTACCATAGAGTTCCTTTAGTATCCTGCTTCTTTGTCCCTCTCTGCCAAATTTTCTCATTCTTTCACATCACTTCTGAAATCCTCCTTTTTTGCTTCCCTATCCATTCAAAAGTGTCCAAAACCTAGTCAAACCCAAATTACCCATCATATTTTTTTCCAAATTCATATTTTCCTTTACTGGAACAGTTTCTTTTTTTGTTTTTCTACCCACTTAAAAAAAAAAATCCTGGTTATGGTTGTCACCTGCGCAGGAGCAAAAACCATGGAGGAAGCACTTGAAGCCATATAAACAAAACTCCAGGATCTGGATGAAACATTTCTCGTTCTCCATCTTGAGCATTCAACCATGAACAACAAACGACAATTCGAGTCTTCATCAGATAATGGGTTCTCTTCTTCCAGCAATTTTCGTGGTCCGAAGATTGATTTTCCTCGCTTCAATGGTACTGATCCGACTAGATGGATCTATTGTGCAGAACAATATTTCAGTCTGCCTAATAATTTTGTTGTCAACAAAGTTCCACTTTCATCCTTTCATTTGGAATAGGAAGCTCTTCAATGGTACCGTTGGTACATTAAGGATCATGAAGAGCCAAAATGGCCAAATTTTTACCAGTTCACTTTGCAACGATTTGGTCCTAGTGCTTTTGATGACTTCACAGGAACCCTCACTAAAATTCATCAAATTGGCACTGTGAGAGAGTATCAAACCGAATTTGAGAAACTAGACAATCACACTGAAGGATTGCCTGATGACTTCTGCCGGAGTTGTTTTATCAGTCATCTAAAGGATGCAATCCGCTCTCAGGTCAAAATGTTATGTCCCAACACAATGATGGAAGCCCTGGGGTTGGCTAAGTTGGAAGAGGACAAGATTGTAGCCCAACAACACTCCAAACCCACTTTTGTTCCCTTCTGAAATATAGGTTCTCAACTACCCCCCATCCCGCCAGCTCCTCGACCAACTCCTATCAAGCATTCGTCTGAAACAGATATGCAGGCATGCAGAGAAAAAGGGCTTTGTTATAATTGTGATGAGAAATTCACTCAGCGACATAGATGTGTTCAGCAAAAGCTCTATCTCTTGGATTTGGATTCTCTGCCTGCCTCTGAAATTAGAGAAGAAGCTCCAAATACAATGGATGATCAGGTCGACATTCAGGAGCTGTTTATTGACCCTCCGTCTCGGGAAGACCACCCAGAGATATCTCTCCATGCTTTAGCTGGAATTACCACCCCCAAACAATGCAGGTCAGGGGTTACTTCAAGAAGCTTCCTCTTACAATACTCATTGATTCTGGTATCACTCATAACTTCATTGACCCTCAGATCGCCAAACAGGCTAATTGTGTTGTCCATCCTTGCTCCAACTTTGAAGTCATGGTTTCCAATGGGGGCACCTTACCTTGCAAAGGGAAGTGTCGAAATGTGAGTATCTCTATGGTATATTATATCTTGCGCTCTGACATGTTTGCCTTGACCTTAGGCGGATGTGATGTGGTTTTGGGCACTCAATGGCTATGCACGCTTGGCCCTATCTTATGGGATTTTGATGAACTTTGGATGCAGTTTTCCCTCAATGGACAAAAACACACATTAACATGATTACAACCAAGGTCTCTCAGCATCATCAGTTCACATCGCATGGAAAAACTCCTTAAGAAGAATTCACATGGTGTCATCGCTCATATCCATTCCATTCAAATGCAACCATTAGCGGTCTCCACTACGCCTTCGGATCTACAACAAATTTTGGATCAATATACAGGTGTCTTTACTGAACCAGTGGGATTTCCACCTTCAAGGCTAGAATACCATCGTATTCAGCTCCTTCTTGGCACCGTTCCTCCCAACATTAGGCCCTATCGCTACCCATTTCACCAAAAAATGGAGATTGAAATGCTCGTTCGGGACTTATTGAAGCAAGGTATTATTCGCCTAAGCACTAGTTCCTTTTCTTCTCCAATTCTTCTTGTCCGCAAAAAAGATGGGTCATGGCGCCTTTGCATTGACTTCCGAGCACTTAATCACCTCACCATCAAGGATAAGTTTCCAATTCCTATTGTTGATGAGCTTCTTTATGAGCTTCATGGGGCTCAATTTTTCTCCAAGTTGGAACTTCGTTCTGGGTATCATCAAATTCGGGTTCATGAGGATGATATCCCTAAAATAGCTTTCCACACACATGATGGCCATTATGAGTTTTTGGTCATGCCCTTTGGCCTCACTAATGCTCCTTCCACATTCCAGGCCTTAATGAATAAAATATTTCGGCCCTACTTGTGGAAATTCATTTTGGTATTCTTTGATGATATCCTCATCTACAATAAAACATGGGCTAAACATCTCCAGCATCTGAATCTTGTTATGCAACTTTTCTCTGACCATCATCTCCACGCCAAACAGTCTAAATGTGTTTTTGGACAAAAGGAAGTTGAGTATCTCGGACACATTATCTCAGCACAAGGGGTTCACGTGGATCCTGCCAAAATCGATGCCATGAATTGTAGCTAGGGTTTTCACCTTAGCTTGTGCAAATGAGCACCTACTAAGGAGAATGGACTCCTTAGTAGCAATTCAATAAACAGTAAATTAAAGTGCGAAAATAATACGAATTCTAAACTAGCATGATCATTAACAAACATAACAAAACATGGAAATATAAAGGGTTGCACAAAGGGTGACCTTCGGAGTCAGTTAAAATGTATGCCCCATTGCCGAGGCAGGTCTGCACGATGTAAGTGCCTTGCCACATGGACTCAAACTTCCCTTTATCAGTTTTGTCATGGGCTTGGTCATAGGTAAGGACGAGGTCCCCTTCATGGAAAGTTCGAGGGTGTACATGTTTGTCGTAACTAGCTTTGGAGCGGTTCTTGGCGGCTTCAATGGTTTGGAGAGTGGCACGACGGTCTTCATCAGCTTGTTCTAGGGATAACAGACATTGCTCGAGTGGGGAGGTGTCTAGGAGAAGCTCGACGGTGATGTGTAAGCCAGGTATCTGACACTCGATGGGGATGACAGATTCTACACCGTGAACTAAATGAAACGGGGTAAAACCGGTGGCGGTTTTGGTGGAGGTACGGTAAGCCCATAAGGCAGGGAACAACATGTGGTGCCAATTGGACTTATGCCGGTCAATAGTGCGTTGAAGGATGGTTTTGAGGATTTTGTTAATGGTCTCTGCTTGGTCATTCCCTTGGGGGTAGTAAGTAGAGGAATAAAGATGTTCGAACTTTAGTAATGTGGATAACTCGCGCCAAAGGGAATCTTCGAAGTGTGAACCATGGTCTGAGACCAACTGTTTGGGTACCCCGAATCGAGTGATAACGTGGTTGAAAAAGAAACGGGCAGCGGTGTTAGCGGTACAATTGAAGGTGGGCATGGCTTCCACCCATTTGTTGAAGTAATCGACGGTGACAATGATGTACTTATGGCCGTTGGCAGATGGGGTTTTACATTCCATGAAGTCTATGGCCCACTTACAAAAGGGACCAACGGTGACGACTGGGTGTAACTGTTGGTCCTCTATTTTGTCTATTCGATGTACTATTTCCTAGTATTTAAAGTCTTAATGGGTCCAATAATAATCAGCTTTATATGTCTTTTGAAGGTCAACATTGCTAAAAGCCATGGTAAGTAATTTTAATTGTTTGGTTGTTGTATTTTCTTATTTTTATGCATATGTTTTGGGTTTTAGGTTTCATTAAACCCTATGCTAATAATGATGTGGGTTTCTCTTCTACACAGGGTTCGTTTTGTTATTTGGCCAGCGTTCAAATGAGGAGATTTGGGGATTCGATCTACCATCAGGGCGTTTTTATTGGATCCACATCATCTTTAAGATGCTTTTGAAGATTGCTTCACTGTTATTTCAGGCACGATCTGTGGTGTTATTATCTTCTCTTAAATGATATGTGTATATCCTGGATCTGAGATGCCATTTTTGGCTCAGAATGGTTAAGATATTTTGAGTATTGTTATTCCTATCGATCCTTGTCTTCAGGACGATTTTACTCTGTATAATCTAGTATAAAAGTAGCCATGGAAACCCTAAGTGGGAGGAATTTGTACAAACTCCATTTTTCTGAATATGATACAGCGTGTGTTTTCAGCGAACTCGTGATTTCAATGTGTGAGGCGTTGAGGGCAGGGCCCACCTTCAACACCAGACTGTGATATTCCATTAGTGTGTGTGGTTTGCAATAGTAGATTGGCGTTTTCTCATTTCACATTCCTTTTCAGCATATAACTTATTTGCCCATTATTGGTTTGCAATAGAAAATGTGACTGCGAGTATTAATTAATAGCATTTACAGTTTATGGTGATAGATTGAATTTGTTAACAGTTTGAATGTAAGATTCCATTTGTTTTTGGTGAATTGTTATTTTAAACCTAGGGTATATATAATTGCATGATCTGATATAGAGTATGGTAGATTCAATTTGATGAAGGACTACGAATGGATTGAGTGTTTTTAGATTGAGAGTTTTATTATGAATGGATTGAGTGTTATATTTCCATAGCTACAGGAATGGTTTTGAACTTGACTGTACAATTGAATTCAGAATTGGTTTTAAATCTTTTCTCTAGTCTCCCGTGTGTGGCATTGGTACATGAATTACAAGTTTAACTTTCAATACTAAAACCTTTATGTTGCAGCACAAGAATAGTGTATAGACAGCCTGTTCTCTTATTGTCGAATCAGGGTTTGAAGATCGTGATCATAGAGTACTTAGGGTTTACTGTTTTTGATAAAGGATTGCATTTGTATCTGAATGAGTTTTGAGGAAGAGTCCTTGGTTGTAACCCTGTTCATTTGAATCAGTTTTCATAATTTAAACACAGTGACTGTCGATTACACAGTTCTAATCTTTATTTGATGAACAGAGTTTTGGTGTTTTCTTCATGAGTACTTATATGCATTAATTGTAAATAGAGAGTGATGGAACTTCACCAACAGTTAAATTCTCCTTTGATAGATTGTATGCATTAATAACTCAAAGCTAAAAGGCATAGGACTAGTTCAGATTTGGGGATATTTGTGTGAATTTACATACTTGATTTGAAGTTCAGCTAGGAAACATGGTCGACGAAGCATACACATTTGGTTAATGACAGATTGACTATTTTTATGGATTGTGATTACAATAGCCTAGATTGCTGTAGGTACCATTTATTGTTTTTAAATTGCTAGCAGGTTGTTTTAAAATTATAGAATTACAATTTGAAAACCCCTATTTAGGTTATTTTCGAGTTCAACAATAAGAATTAGTAATTTAGTTTTCATTTTCTTTAATGCAGAGTTAGTGGTCTTTAGCATTGGTCCTTTAGGGTTAGTCTCATTGTTGTTAGCAGTAGATTAGGGTTTCTTGAGCATTAGGGTTAGCTTATCTGCACATATAGTGTAGCAGCTCGAAGTCTACGATTCCCCGGTTGATAAATTAAATTGAGGTGAATTAAATATCAATAATTTTAACCAACAGTAACAGAGCGGGTGGTTTCCGGGCCTTGGGGGCAAAAAGTTGGAAATTATGGCAATGTTTGACCGCTGTGATGCAGTCGATAAAGAGTGTGGGCCAGAAGTAACCGGCGCGGACAACCTTTTTGGCGGTGGCCATTCCAGAGAAATGGCCGCCGCAGGCACCGCTATGACAGTCATTGAGGACGTGTTCGGCTTCCTCGTGTGTAAGGCAACGACGAAGGATCGTGTCAACCCGTCGCCGGTAAAGGACATCGCCTAAGAGGAGATATCAAGAGGCTTGGTGACGGATACGATGGCGTCCATCACGATTGATGTTGGGTCTGAACTTCTACGTGTGAAGGTATAACAAAATATCACCATACCATGGGTCATCAGACGAGATGGTGAACAAGTGATTGTTGGGTAACTCATCGGAGATGTGTGGGGACGGTAGAAGGGAGGGGAGATCGGTGATGAGCTGGGCAAGTGCGAGGGCTTTAGTGCTCTTAGGGGTTCTAAAAGTGAGGTCATATTCCTGGAGAATAATTACCCATTTAGCAACGCGACCGTGCAGGAGCCGCCGGTTTAAGAGATAGACCATGGGGTTGGAGTCGGCGACAACTGTGGTATGACTGAGCAAAATGTAGTGTCGCAATTTTTGGATGGAAAAGACCATAGCAAGGGCGAGTCTTTCCTCTTATGGGTACCGTAGGGGTGGTCCAGACAAGGTCTGGCTGATGTAGTAAATGACGTGCTCCTGGCGAGCAGCGTCTTCTTGAACTAGGACTCTGGACATGGCATGTTCGAATGCCGATATGTAAAGGATGAAGTCCTGAGAGAAATCTGGAGGGTAGATCAAAGGGGCTTGTGTGAGAGCTTTCTTGAGGTCTTCGAATGTAGCTTCTGCTTGCTCATCCCAAACAAAGGGTATGTGGGTACGAAGCAAGTGTAAGAAACCATGAACGGTGGTGGCATAATAGGGAACGAAGCGACGAAGGAAATTGGATCGCCCCTGCAGACTCTGGAGCTGCCGCGTGCGAGGAGAGGGAAGGTCTAAGATGGCTTGGACTTTCAGGGGATCAATAGTAATTCCTTTCTGGGAAACAATGAAACCCAACAACCAGCCTGCCGGAATGCAAAAGACACACTTGTGTGGGTTCAAGCGGATTTGATATTTGTGACAACGCAGGAAAACTTGCCGGAGGTCATTAAGGTGGTCTGATAATTTCCGGGAACGAGCTGTAAGGTCGTCAAGATAGACTAGCAGGATATGGACCAAGTCGTGAAAACAATAGGTCATGGCCCGCTGGAAGGTGGCACCAGCATTTTTGAGGCCGAAAGGCATGACGTGATAGGAAAAGGTGCCCCAAGGGGTGGTAAAGGTAGTTTTGTACTGATCCTCCTTACGGATCTGAACCTGGTTGTATCCAAAAAAATCATCCATGAAAGATAGGACTTCATGCCCCGCACACGCATCGATGAGTTGGTCAATAAATGGCATGGGGAAGTTGTCCTTGGGACAAGCTCGATTTAAATCACGGAAGTCAGTGCATACTCTGATGGTGCCTTGTTTTTTGTTAACAGGAACGGGATTTGAAACCCAAGTGGTATATGCAATAGGATAAATGAATCCTGCTTTGCGAAGTTTTTCAGTCTCTGCTTTAACAGCTGGGAGCTTGGAGGGATGAATGGGGCACTATTTCTAGCGAACAGGGGTACATCTGGCCATGTGTCAATGTGGTGCTCTATAATGGCGGGGTCGAGACCGGGCATTTCGGTATAGGACCAGGCAAAGACATCACGGAACTCTTGGAAATTTTTTTTGTACTCTCCAATCTCATGCTCACTGCAGGAGGCTCCTAACGTAATGATTTCAAGAGCACCCGGTGGGTCAGGGATATCTATGTGGATGACGGGTGAGATGTTGGCCATGTTACCTTCCTCAAAGGCATCAGGAGTAGGAATATGATCCTTAAACTAGTCGACTTTAGTGGGAAGGAAATCTTTGGACTCAACCACGAATTGGGAAGTTGTGGTAGAGGGGGAGTCTTCTGGGAGGAAATACGAACGATGGTGCATGTCATCACAGGGATAATCCGGGGCAATGAGAACCTCTAGAATTTCCTCATCATTGCGGAAAGTTTGAGTTGTCAAATCGGTTGACAAGGGGGCAAGTGTCGAAGAGATCATATAAATGGTGTTAATCTCTCCGGATGGGGATGATATCGGGGGGTGGATCTCCTCAATTGTGGGGGGCGCCGTCTCAAGGTCCAAATTATTCATCTCATAGAGAGCTGCTCTATAATCTGGGAGATCGGGACAGTGATGTGAGTAATGGCCGTAAATACCGCATATTGCACAAGGGTGGTTGGTACGTAGTGATTTATCACGAGGCTTAGGGGTTGGATCGAGTTCGACAACCGGGATGTTGTGGTCATCGTTAAGCATTTGCATGTGTTCTTGTAATGCGGGTAATTGGGGACATTGATGAGTCAGATGGCCTAACTCATCACACAACGAGCATTTGGGGGGAGCATGAAACATGGGGGGGTTACTATTTTAGGAGGGGGTACAGCAGTGTATGGTTGTGGGCCTCTACCCCCAGTGGGCTTGATAAGAGGAGGGGGATTCGTAGATGACGAAGGGGTAGGGACACCGGGATGTGGTTGACTAGTAGTGACAATGGGTTGCATCGGTTGAAGGACGACATTTGGTGTCGGCGGGGGAATGGGAGGTGAAATATACCACACGGGTAATCCTAAGGTTAACTCGGGGAGGCTGAGAGTAGCCATAACCGGGGTGCTTACTACTCCCGAAGGAGAGAATAGGAAGGGGATTGTGTGGGTGGGTGTAACACCAATGTGACTAGGTACCAATGGCGGTTTGGGTAACAAGAGTGGTTGATTGCTGGGTGTTTGTGTATTGTGGGAAAGGGTACATAGGTTAGATACTTCAGTCGCAGGTGACGGGGGAGGAATATAATGGAATGTGGAGGTCATTGGCGTATCTGAGTAAAATCCAGGTCCCACGGAGGAAACAAACGAGGTAGTGGCACCACCAACAGGTTGTTCAACCATGGGGAGAACATTCTTGGGTGCAGCGGGGGCATTTGGATCGTAATAGGTGAGTTGGTCGACCTTGACCATGCGTCCGTCATGGGGGAACATCATGGTACGAAAAGCAGATGAGGCAATCGCCCGCATGGCATACATGTAGCTGCAGCCAAGTAAGAGGTTATAATCTAGTTGGGCATTGATGACCTCTATGTCAATGAGCACGGTTTTACCAGCCAACTGGACGGGGACATTAGCTAGGAGACCTTAGGGTTGAGCCAAACGGCCGTCGTAGGCTCGCAATGCAGTGGTGGACTGCTGGAGAGTAGGGGATCCCAACTTCTGCCAAATGAATGTGGACATAATGCATGTAGAGGCACCTTCATTGATAATGCACCAATGGATGACAAGATTCTGAATGGAAACAGAAACTTGGAATGCTAAAGTGGAAGGAAGGAGTGGTTCGGACTGGTCCAAATCGAATGCCATCAGTTGTGAATCATTGGGGTCAATAGCACCAATGGCGGAGAGTAAAGTCTTGCACTGTGAAGGACAATTTTTTAAGACTTCTAACGTAGACATGGCTGCAGGAGACTGGGCTAAGTCATCTACAATGTTGTAATTTAATGGAGCGCAAGCATTGGGATTATTATTGATGCAACGAAGTGGGAAACGAGGTACTTTGGAGGTGCCATCGAGTGGAGCCGGAGGTATACGTAACGTCTGATCAGTGGGATGAACATTAGTATTTTTGTCGGTGGGAGGGACTTCGGGGGTGGAGCCATATTAGTTCCGACGGGTTTGGAGGTTGACATCAGCGAATGACATCATCAACAAGTGGTGAGTACCTGAGTCGAACATGGGTTGAGCAGGAGCAGCATAAGTGATCTGTTGTTGTGGGGGCACGTTGCCTTGAGGGGGAGCCAACGGCTGAGTGTTCACTATGCCTTGGGTTGGTAAGGGGTTTTGCAGCACCAAAGGTTGCTGCTGAGGGGGTGGGGGAGTGGGTGGCGCCCGAGGAGCCGCGTGCAATTGGCGATGGGCATCATCAGTCCAGAGTTGCCGAGCTCGCTCCAAATGTGGGAAAGCATGTGTATAGTGGCCATAGACCCCGCAAATAGAACAAGGATGCTTTGTTTGCAGATTATGATTTTTGGCCTGCTTGGGTGGCCGATCAGGGTTTTGGTTGGCAGGTTCCGCGTTATTGTTGTTTGGGGGATTGGGAGGTTGACTACCTTGGTCTGGAGGTTGGTTGTTCCCACGGTTACGACCTTTGCCACGGTTTTGCTGGCCCTGTTTCCCTGGTTGTTTTGGTTCTGCTGCGGATTCTGTTGGCCGTATACTTGCCCTTGGGCAGCAGGTGGGTTCTGGGGTTGTGCAGGTGCAGGAGCGGGCTGCAGTGGATAATACATAGGGGGAGGTTTCCCAGGTGCTGAACCTTGTGGGGGTTGCTGATATGTCTGCGGAGCAGGTTGGGGGTTTGCCGCAGGGGCTTCCTGTGGCGGGTAATAAGCCGGTTGGGCTTGAGAAGACACAGGAGCTGGTGCAGCCTGTGGGTGGTAATAGGGCTGAGGTGCAACTGGGGGGGCGTAAGCGGGGGACGCATGACCAAAGCACTGATGGTATATAGATAACTCGACTGGGCGTAAATGAGGTCAAATTGCTGGGCTTTGAGGATGACCTCTTCTTCGGACTGGGGTCGTTCGGATGCCACATCCTTGGCAATGATAGGAAGGAGGGGTTTTAGAAACCAATCTAAGAAGATACGATCGTCTAACTTGATTTTGTAGAGGCTACGGCATCGACGCCACTCATGAATGTGGTCAGTGATGTGGGTAGCCGTGTTCTGTCTGCAAGATAGTAGGATCTCAACTCCCACGTCATAGCGGATAGGTAATTGAAAGAAATGCAGGAAGGTCAAGGAAAGGGAAGTAAAGGTGGCATGGGTCCTGTTTGTGCCAGAAATTGTTTCCAAGGCTAAAGAAACAAGCCAACACAATCTCAAATAAAACTCAACAAAGTAAACTAGGTTTTAGGTTTTCTGGAATGTTTTCTTGGTTATAATTTTGGTATCTAATCAGGGATTACATTCATCAGCTAATCAAGAAACTGAATTATAAACAAGTAAAGACAAAGATACCTCATATAATCCACAAATAACAATCAACATATAATCTTAAAGTTCATTCAGGGCTGACAAGCATCACAAGTAAAGAAATCATGAACCAACAATGAATATATCAGTCTAGTAGTTAAAAAAACTCAAAATAAAGCTAAAACATATGTTGAAGGGTAACAAGTGTCATATATTTCAGAGTCTGTCATCAAATGCATACAAGAGTCATGATACTTAGCTCTGAATAAGTCTGAAGATAATAACAGTCTGAAGACCTCCTGACCTACTCCCAAAAATCGAACCCTCTCAATGACTCTCTAACATGTCTAAATACAATGCTTTTACAAAATCAGTTAGGCTTCTAACCCTAACTGCCTTCCACCTATTCAATGAGGTAAAGTAAATGTAGAATATTTACAAAGTTACAAAATATGCTAAAAATAGCAAATCGGATTCCTGGCAAATATGACGAACTTCTGGAAAATAGGTGTTAAAGAAGCTTCCATATATCTCAATTGGTGACACCTGTGTAAAAAATGAGAGCGGTTTTTGTTAATGGGTCCATGATGGACAAAAACCTCTCTTGGTTTTTAAAAATTCATCTCCCGTCAATCAGAATCTGCCCCGCAAGATGAACACTAAAACAGGAAAATATTAAATATTAAAAATCCTGAAAAATAGGCTGCAAAGATTAAATTGGATCTTTCAAAAATTGACAGCTGTTGAAAAACTGAGAGAGGTTTTTGTATATGGGTATCTTATGAACAAAAACCTCTTTTTGTTTTCAAAATTTCCTCTCCATCAGCTCGTGGTATACATTTGACTTCAGTAACCCAAAACAGGAAAAACATAGCAGAATTCTCAATAATCTTTGCATTTCACTATCAACTGGATGCTGCTATAAATTACTGCCACAATATGATTGTTCATGAGAATGACCTGTGCCTCGTGAATATGATTGAAATGGAAGGGGAAGAAACTCAAAAACTCAGTGCAGACCATAGATATCCCTGACAACTACACTTTTAGCTCAATCCCTGGAAGCTGCTATCCAATGATCATGATGCAAGTGTACTACCTACTGTTGGTCAAAGAGAAGAAATGCTTCCAGTTCTAACTGATGGAAGTAAATACTTGACCTCATAATCTGAAGGCTTCCATGTATTACTGATTGATGTACCCATAAATATTGAACTTAAAAAAAATCACATGGACCAACACTTTTACTGCTTTTCAATTGATTTCCTTCCGAGGAAAAGCTTCCACTCTCACACTGTTGTAATGTGCAGGGAGTTCTCTGCTTTCCACACCAATTATCATAACCATCAGCATAGTCAGCCTCAAACCTTACTGATCCGAGATCACATGGAAGTAATTTGTCACGGCTCTTTAACAGTGAATTAGCCTCTGGATCTAGAAGTGAACTTTGATCAGTGTATTGCCATTGTCCTTCACTAGAATCAATTCGAAGGCCCATATTCAACTTGTCACTTAAAAGATCTGATTCATCAATTGGTTTCTTCTCCAGAACATTATTGACTAGAGGCTTGGATGCATCTAGTTTATTCAAATCAAAGTTACTACCATGTTCTTCTAAAATTCCCAATTCAGTCAGTATACCCTCTATTTGCTCAATATCTTTACTTGCATGTGGTTTCCATGGATTTTGATCAGAAATGATAAGGCTATTATTTAGAATAGCTGCTGCTTGACTTTTATCCATTGAAAGAAGCATGCCTCCAATCTTCCTCAATGTCATCCCTTTCCTTTATTTCATTAGATGCCTCACTGCCATTTTTCTCTTCTTGTAAGCCTACCTTTTCCTTCCCTAGCTTTTCAAAAAGTGCAGCTGCAGAAGAAAATGCTGATGTGGGCTTGGAAAGTGCCCTCTTTGAGTCTTACTGAGAGACTGATTGGAATGATTGACATTCAGATCTTGGAGAAACAGATGTTGGTACAAGGATAATAGCGAAAATTTTATAAGCTGTTATACGTGTTTGAACATTAGGGTGCAACATAGCCTGTAAAAGTTGATGGAAAAGAGCATCACAAGAACTTAGAGAGGTCGATAATGCCACCAGCATCTACGATTGCATTTGGCCAACTGACAGAAACAATTTCAAGTGCTTTTATTGCTCTCTGCTGTAAGTTTGGAATCCCAATTCCTGCAAGGTGGACAAGTGGAATGACAGCCTGCTGTGTTGTAATATCTCGCTGAAAATACTCCTCTGTTCTGACAAGTTGAATTGTATTTGGAGTAATGATGACCAGGATTCCTTCCATAAATCAAAATCACCTGTTCACATGATGGAAACTGACATAGCACGTAATAAAATCCTCAAATCACGTAACTAGTCACTCCAGAACTGAGATCGTGCTAAATTTTGGCTAAAAAATTGGAGAAAATGAGAGTCGCGATATTCTTGTAGCACGCTCTTTGTTAATTTTGGGCTCCAGCGCTACAAGAATAAAATTAACTGCATTTTGGCGCTATTTTTCAGCTTTTGGTCATTTTGCATGTGGTTTAAAAGCTGAACCATACTCATGATGCTAAATGTGACTTCATTATTCAATAATATGACTTTAAAAACCCTTCAACACCTAAAGGAAAAAAAACAAAATAAATCTAAAGAAAAAAACCTAAAAATTAAAATAAATACCAAAATTTCCTATAGTAATTGAAAAAATAAAGTCAAAGAAATAAGCAAACTTGATCAAAAAGGTTATCAAGCTGTTAAAAGGTAGAAACAAATTCCTGACATAACAGGTCCCATGGGGTTGCTCGATGTACCACTTAGCTGCAGAGCCAGTGAGGGTGCGCTGTAACGGATGGAGGCGGACAGAGTCGTCCACTATGGAGTTGGAGGAACACCATAGATGGAAGGACATAATATGGTTCTGGGGGTCCTCACCTGCCTTGCCCTCAAACTTAAGGATGTCGGAGGGGAGCTTGGTGGGCATGTGAGGCCACACAGGGTCGTGTCTAATGGGATCGTTAGTCAGTCTAGCTAGGTCAGGAAGGTTGAGGCTAGCCATGAATGGCAAACTAGTAGAGGGATGTGACATACTAGTGGATGTGACCATGTTGGGGCCAATGCCCCCAAGTGGAGGGGCTGGGTGCGGGATGTTGCCCCCAAGTGGAGGAACGAAAGTGGTATGGGATGGTCCTGTGCCGCCCAGGGCAGTGTGAGTCACGGATGGAGTGGTGATAGGTATGCCAGCTATTGGAATGGGTATAGTGATCGGAATGGTAGATGAGGGCCCCATCAAGGGCATACCCAAAGCGAGTGTGGTAGCTGGTGTGGTGGTGGATGCTCCACCAATGGTCCCTACAAAGAAAGGGATGGAAGTCACGCCAGCCATGGGGCTGGTTGGTGCAGTGTTAATGGGGTTCTCGGACTCTGCCTCAGAATCAAAGGTAAAATAAGGGGCGTCAAGATCAGGTGACGGAGTCGCCAAAACTGTAGCTAGGGTTTTCACCATAGCTTGTGCAAATAAGCACCTACTAAGGAGAATGGACTCCTTAGTAGCAGTTCAATAAATAGTAAATTAAAGTGCGAAAACAATACGAATTCTAAACTAGCATGATCATTAACAAACATAACAAAACATGGAAATATAAATGGTTTTTTGTATTAAAGATTATACCTCCAATGTGAAGGTTGGTGAAGTTCTTGCAATAGTCCAAGAGGGTTGCTCCAAACTCCAGCTTTGCTCCTTCTCTTTCTCCAAAGGGTGGAAATGGGCCAAAGGGGCACTCAAGGGTGAAAGTAGCTCAATGGTGAGCTAGGGTTTCAAGAGTGATTTTGGCAGAGTAAGGGTGTATTTGATTGTGGATATGAAATGAGGGATCTCCATCACCTATTTATAGGTTTTTAGTGGTGGAGTGCTGGCCCATGGTTTTGGGAACCATATGGTTTAGGTCAGTTGTATAGGGTTTTTTCCTCTTTTTCCTCCTTTTTTTTATATTTTTTATTCCCTTTTTAGAGGGTTTTTGCTATTTTGGAGGAATTTTGGATAATTTTTTTTTGGGGGGGAAGGCGTTTTTTAGCCTTTTGGAGGCTTTTTTAATGGGATTTTAAGGTTTTGAAGGTAAATATGGTAGGAAGTATGGGAAGATGAGTCATGTAATGGGGTAGATGAGGTAGTGAGCACTTTTTGGGTGTTAACACAGCATAAGGGGTTCACGTGGATCCTGCCAAAATCGATGCCATGAACAATTGGCTGCATCCTCAGACACTCAAGAGCCTTCATGGATTTTTGGGGTTGACTGGCTACTACCACAAGTTTGTCAAGGATTATGGGAAGATTGCAGCTCTATTAACTGCTCTATTGAAAAAGGATGCTTTAACATGGACACATGCTACTCAGTGTGCATTTGACAAACTAAAACAAGCTATGTGTACTGCACCTATTCTAGCTATGCCCAATTTTTCCAAGCCCTTCACTATTGAGAGTGATGCTTGTGGCAATGGACTTGGTGACGTTCTCCTTCAAGATGAACATCCCATTGCATTCACCAACAAAGCCCTTTCAGGTAAGAATTTAGCTGCCTCTACATATGAGAAGGAAATGATGGCTATTTTGCATGCAGTACAGAAGTGGTGACCATAGCTATTAGGGAATCATTTCTACATCAAGACTGATCACCAGAGTCTGAAATATTTTTTGGAATAGCGTGTCTCCTCCCCAGCACAATAGAAATGGGTTAGAAAACTCATGGGTTATGACTATGAGATCACTTACAAGAAGGGTAAGGACAATATTGTGGCAGATGCTCTTTCTCGCACATTTGATGCCCAAGGTTCTCTTTCAGTTATTTCTGTTCCTGTTCCAAATTGGTTGCAATTTGTTCAACAGAGTTATGTCAATGACTCTTCCTTATCTCAAATCATCCAACGCTTGACCAACAACCCTTCTGCTGTACCACATTACTCTTGGGATGGTGCTTCCCTGAGATACAAGGGTCATCTGGTGCTTCCCCAGAGCACAGATCTTCAATAGGTTGTCTTCTATGAACTCCATGCTTCTCCATCAGCAGGGCACTCTGAGTTCCTGAAAATGTATGAACGGGCACAACATAACTTCTTTTGGCAGGGCATGAAAAGGACAATTCAACAGATGGTGGTTGAATGTGATACCTGCCAACGCAATAAGGGTGAAACGACACTCCTTCCAGGATTGCTCGAACCCTTTCCCATACCTACACGGATTTGGATAGATATTTCTATGGATTTCATTGAAGGGCTCCCTAAATCTGGCGAGAAGACAGTGATTCTCGGTGTGGTTGATCGTCTCTCCAAATATAGTCATTTTTGTGCTCTCATCCATCCCTATACAGCCTCCTCAGTCGCTCAAATTTTCCTGGACCAGATCTTTTGTCTTCATGGCATCCCTTCTTCCATTGTCTCGGATCGTGATGTGACTTTCACCAGTCATTTTTGGACAGAACTATTTCACCACACTGGCACCAAACTAAAGATGAGTTCAGGCTATCACCTACAAACAGATGGCCAGACTGAAATTATCACTAAATGCTTGGAAACTTATCTTCGTTGCTTCACCTCTGAACAACAACATCAGTGGGCAAAGTGGCTCCCTCTCGCTGAATTGTGGTACAATACCTCTTACCACACTACCTCTAAAATGACCGCATATGAAGCAGCCTATGGTCAGGCACCTCTAGTTCTTCTTCCATGCACCCCCAACAGTTCACCAGTTCAGGAAGTTGACACGGTCCTTCAAAATCGCGATCAGATTCTTCACATTTTGCGGGACAATCTTCACATGGCAAGAAATCGCATGAAGCAACAAGCTGATTAGCATCGTTCTGAGCACACTTTTCAAGCAAGCGATATGGTTTTTCTTCGTCTCCATCCGTACAAGCAATCCTCCTTGAAATTCAAACGGCGTCATAAGCTCGCTCCAAAGTTCTATGGGCCATATCGGATTCTTCAGAAGATTGGGTCCATTGCTTATAAATTGGAACTTCCTCCTTCTTCCCACATTCATCTAGTATTTCATGTCTCTTGTCTGAAGAAAGTTCTTGGCACCAACATCAGTGGCCAAATTATTTTACCCGAACTAGATAATGAAGGATCCATCCTTTTGGAGCCGGAGGCCGTCCTCAATCGGCGCACTTGTCAGCTTCGCTCTCGCTCTACCACAGAGGTCTTAATTCAGTGGCACGGCATGCAACCAGAGGATGTTACAAGGGAACAACTCCTTTAGATTCAACAACAATTTCCACATCTAAAGCTTTGAGGAAAAAGCTTTTTTTAAGGGGGAGGGGATGTTAGGAACCCATGTCTTTACTTTGTTAGTATATTGTTGTTGGACGCATATGCTTTGTAAGTCGTCTTGTAGTATTTGTTGATCCATAGTTTGTATTATTGTTGTTGGCGCATATGCTTTGTAAGTCGCCCGTAGTATTGTTGATCCATAGTTTGTAGTGGCCCATGGTTTTGACCCATAGTATTGGCACCTAGACTTAGTATATAAGTGTATGTTGAGGCCTCTGAAGGCACCGTGAAGTTATTTGTATTGAGCTTGCTCAAAGGAGGTTGTCCCCTTGAAGTGGCCTGTGATCAATAAAAGTGATTCTGAGTTTTGTTATTCCTACTATTTCGCATATTCTCATTAATTAATGGTTGCAGGTTCTTCACATAAAATGCCAACAAGCCACCTTATAAAATTGTAGTAGGAAGAGAGTTAAGATTGGGAAGAAGAGGTCCTAAAATTGGCCTCATTGCATGTAACGATTCTTATGAATGCAATCCTTCTCCAACTCTCTCTTGCATTTTCACGATGTATTTCATTTTTAAGTTTCCATAAATATTATTTCTATGAATTTCTTTGCAGGTTTGAATGTTTTCTCTCATCTTGTCGTCGTTCAATCCTTCCGGGCCTCAAAATTTGGATCAATTCAATCCTTCCAAGCCTCCAAATTTGGATCAACAAATTGAAGAGTTAAATGCGACATTGACCCAATTAATGTCAATAAGAAGTAATCCATGTAACAAAGATTAACCTAAACAACAATTCATCAATTTGGTTGGAAATTTATTACATCGAAATATTCTTTTTAGAACCCCGTATGGAGGATGTGAGTAATGTAATGTATCCATGATTTGGTATAAGTTGGACAAATATAATGCCTAGAAAAAGGTAAATTAAAAAAAAAAGAGTTTGTAAAGGTAGTCTAATATGTTAATATAATACCAAAAACACATATACAACAATGATATGATTGAAAATAAAATTGGTATAAATTTATGTTAATCTTAAATTTATCAATTTTTAAGAAGGATTAAATTTTGGAATTCTATGATTTTTTAACTTTTGGCATTTTCAAAAAATTAATATCTCTAAATACTTAAAATATCAAAATTTAAAATAAATCTAAAATAATTTAACATTAAAAAAATTAAATAAAAAAAATGCTAATTAATACTAAATTGATAAAAACCCCTAATAAAGACATATTTCTTATAATGTACCCATATGCTTCTAAAATATTAAATATTAGATAAATGAATTATTTTGGTATTTATACATCACAATAAGTTAACTATTATGTTAGTAAAAGTAACCACTTCTTATTAGTGCTCCTAATGACATTATGTTGATAACCACTTCTTATTAGTGTTCTATTGACATTATGTTGATCTATATTAAAACAATATGTTTTTTTGGGATACATTTGCCAATACACCAGTATAGATCCATCTTAAACTCGTATCTATCCTGAGAGGGATCCAATTTCTTGAGGTGTATTTTTTTTTTTTAAATTTAAACTCTTAAGTTTTAAGTTTTTATTTTATAAACGAAAATCGATATTTTAATTACTTTTCATAATATTTTATTTTATGAGCCAACATGGATTTTTTTTAAATACTTTCATTAATTTTGTATTTTATGAGCCAACATGAATTTATTAATGGCCAACATAATATAATTTATTACTTTTTACTCTTTTTTTTACTTGTATAACGTTACAACATCTTCCTCATACTCTAGGCTGTAGAGCACCTAATTTTACTCAGTGCAACTAATTTTTATGAAATATTTATATCATAAAAACAATTTGAAACTTAATCAAAAATACTTTTAAGTAATGTATTTAAAAAATATATTGAAAAAAATATTTTTAAATATTTTATATGGAAGTAAAAAACCAAACACAAATATATTTACAAAAGCAAAAAATTTCTTATAAATATCTCATTAACATAAAAAATAACTTAAATCAAAACTTACTACATTAAACTTTCACATATTAACTACAAACCACAATTCAACCTAAAATATTTCCTAAGTACCCCATTAACATAAAATTAATTTAAATCAAAACTTACTAAACTAAACTTTCACATATTAACTACAAATCACAATTCAATCTAAAATATTTCCACTATTATAATAAATCACATCAGTTTAACAAACCAAACACTTCACACAACATAATTAATAACCTTATCAGTTATATAATAATAATAATATACTTCACATCATTTTAACAAACCAAACACCATCTTATAAAAACTGAAACTGTTTATAGGGTTAAGGATTTCTTATACACAGTGATTTCTTAAACACTAATTTCTTAATAAAATCAAACCACTTGAACCCTTCCAAACAAAATTATGTAATTTCGAAAAGGCCAAATATCAAACATCCCTCTTTTCTCACTGGATTGAAGATGCTCCATCCTGCCATTGGTGTTATTCATATTCATCCTCTCTGAACAATGGGAATAGACACAACCATGCACTTATGAACAGAATTGCAAAACAGAACAGCATGAGGATCAATATAACAGTAAATGCACCCATGCTGATTGCACCCACGTTGGCATTGTGAACCACGGCCGGCCTGGTCTTCCTGTAGAAGCTATCCGGCCTGGTCTTCCTGCAGAAGCTATCTGATCCTAGCACTGGACTCTCAGGTCTGGTCCTGGGCCAATTATTCATGGACACATACCTTCTAAGCATTTTATGATGATGCTGCTCATGCTCAGGAGCCATGTGATTACGATGAAAAAGCCCATGCTCAGGAGCAATTGTTGTGGGATTGGGATTTACAGCCCGCAGAGAAGCAGTAGCCCACTGATGCCCATGCTCTGGAGCAATGGTTTTGGGATTTACAGCTCGCCGAGAAGCTGTAGCCCAAAAGTCGGCTGGGTCACGATGAGATCTCACAGGGCTGGTGAGCGCACTCACAGGAAGACCCTTTCTCTCAAATTGACCATTGATATCATTACCCTTATCTTTTCTCGTCAATTTCAAACCCATTTCGCCATTATTCTTCACTGGAGATCCCAGGGTCGAAACCCTGGCATCATCCCCGCCACTGAGTTTCTTCCCAGTTTCTTGATCGCTGGCTGCAATCACAACCGGAATCCATCCCTTCCTCGAAAACACGAACCTGACCATGGCCTCCGGCACACCGATCTTGTACGCAACATATCTTCTTTTGGCGGAGAGCTCGCCATAGACGCTCTGGAAGTTGTCAAAACCGCTGGTGGAATAAGGATTCGATCTCTTCTCGTGTCTCTGCCGGGCTCTCGGTTTTGGCGAGACCGCGATTTCTTCTGCCTCGCCTTCTACTGATAACCTTCCACAACGCGTTGATATGTTACCTCTGCAAAATACACAGTGAATATGAATATACAGCCAGATATACACAGTAAACCTGACACTAAACAATGAACTCGAAAAAACCAACCAACAGAAAAGGCAGCGGTCAGATCACCTGTTCCTTGCGTCAGCCGGGCTCTGAAAGCTTCCGCAATCGGCCATAGTTCTCTGTCATGCCGACTTTGTTGCAATGGCTTAGCTAATATGAACACGAAACCTTCTTTCTTTTTAAGAGAACAAAATCACAGAGAAATTCGGGGAATACGGAAGTTACGACTTGTTCCACCTATTTCGTTCGTTCGGTGATATACCTTCCGTTAAGAATGGACTTTTGGCATCAAATCAAATATTGAATAAACAAATTGCGGTTGGAAGGTTCCATAAACAGAACTTTCGTTAGGGATAGAAAGGGAATTTCAAGTAGTTTGGAAGGGAACAAAAATGGTGCATGGAAAGACGGTATATCATTCACTTGTTAGGATATTTATAAAAAGAAAAAGGAGAAAGTTTAAAATGTATGATGGATTTAAAATAAGGATTTAGAGAAGGATAATTATGGGAGTAAACACTATAATTAAAAAATTAAGAGAGAAAGATATCAATGATCTTTTATGTAGATAAAGAAATATTGATGGGGAATTTTCAATCTTTTCATGGATGATCCAGTTTTATTATTTGATGGGGCAACAAACTTGGGGAATTGTGGTGCTGGGGTCATCTACCTCAATCCGGAACATTATTATACTCTTCGTCTGAAATGTGGCAAAGGGACAAATATGAAGGCCGAGTTAATGGCACTTTGGTGCATCGCCCATGTGGCTAATCTCTTTGGTTTGGCGAAGGTAAAAATATTTGGTGACTCCAGAGTCACTATTAAATGGGCGAAGGGAGAATTTGATCTGCAGGTGCTGAATTTGGTAAATTGGTGTAACATAATTAAGCTGGAACTAAGATCTTTTAGCTCCTTATCTTTGGAACATATTTATAGAGAATATAATTCTTCTGCGGATCAGTTGTCCAAGCTGGCATTAGAAGGAGAAGAAGGCCACTTACTGTGGGATGAATTCTGTGAGAATGTGTTGAGAGACTCAGGTTCTATGTACTTTTTAGATTAGAGACTTTTGGGTCTCCTATTTTGGCTCTTGGATATTGTACTTAATTTGTCTTTTGTTGATTAGGAACTTATTGGTAAACTTGGCCCTTATTTTTTGAGAGGACAGCATATGAATGTTCACATCATGTACTATTTGATTCAGCATTGAATAACAATAGTATGCTTTTTTTCGTGGGAAAAAAGAAGACAATAATGCTAGATTTTTTAGTTGAACATTGTAGTTGCAAATAAAACCTTGTTAGGGAGAATGAAGCGACTTTATTAATTTAACAACTCTAATTCCAAAAAAATATGATTTTAACTTTTATTCTATTTATTTTATGACATTATGTGCATTGAATATTCTAATTTCTAATTTCTTATTTCTTATGTTTTGATGGTTATTGATGTAGTAACTATTCATGTATCAATATTTTGTAAATATTATATTTTCTATAAAAATAATGAATCTTTATGTCGATGTGTCACATGCTGGATACCCATATCCATGTGTTCTTGTGTCATGTGACTTAACTAACAATACGAGTTGAAAAAATTTGTGCTGAAAAAATAATGCACTTTTTTATAGATATAGAAGACGAAAAAAATATAGAAACTTTACCTTCTAAGGTGGTAGTTGCAAATAAAATATCATAAGAGGAAATGAAGCAACTTCATGAAACCAACAACTTCAATTCCGATAAAGAGTTAGCACAACATCTGAGTATGGGAAACCAACTTTTAATGTATAATTAATCCCTATGGAACCTTCTCCAAAGAGGTGGATTGAGGTAAAAGGGAAAAAATAAATGTTTAGAGATTATTTTGACTATGTTTCTTATATGGATCTTGTTTTATATCATAAGAAAATGTGTTCCTTGCATCATTCTTATAAATGAATTTTTATGAACATTCTCATGACATCTATAATATAATATGTTGTAAGTGCTATATGAATATGAATAATGTAATATTCATTTAATATATGAATAGAAATTTGATGACTTTTTTATTTTTATTTTGGGGGATTTTTTTAAGTATATATTGATTTTGCAGCTAATCAATCATTATAATTTATGATAATAAGTTTATTTTATAAAAATAAATTAGTATATATTTATAGTATTACTTTAATTTAGATTGTAGAGTATGTATATTGTTATACAAGTTAGTATGTAGCAAATTTCTTTTTAGTTGTTAGATTTTGATGATATACAAAGTTCAATTTCTCACATATAAAAAAATTTAATGAATTTTTGAGGATTAACTTGCTTCATAACTAAACATATCCTCTTAAAACCATATCCCATCAATGATGGAAAAATTATTATACCTAAAAGAATTATTAAATTTATACTGAATTTATTAAAAAAATAAGTTTTGATACATGATTAACTTATCTCTATCCCAAGTTCTTTCTTAGCATTTGACATAGTAAGATAATGGTGCATTCTTGAAACTTATGAATACTTTTCTCTCCTAATCCTCATGCAAATATTTGTACATGTGAATATATAAGTGTTTTTTTTCGAGTAGTTTAAAGAAATGGTGATTTGGACCATTTTTCTTGTCTGTTTTTCTTACTATTTTTCTAAAAAATCGTATAGGAATTTTTGTAATTATGCATATAAGCTATTGAGATTGCATAATTTGTGTGTAATAATAGTATTTGAGGGCATTGAACTCATTTTTGTAAGAAAAAAATGGACTTTGAAGAATGAAAAATCATGATCTCACCAAAGATTAACCGGAAAAGTCAAAATCATCTAATCTTTATACAACTCCTCTTTCTTTAACTATCATAATACAGTGATATTGTATGCAATAGTCGACCACTCTTTGGATCTTGTCCCACATGAAAATATGTTCAAACTATGGATGTGGAAGTTTGGGAAGAGTAGATTTTCTATATTATAAAAAACCAAGAACTTTTTTTTCATTTATGTTCAAAGAGCTTTATAGTGTCTTCACTATCAAGCAACACAAGAAAATTCAGTGTATGACAATACATTAGTGATGTTCTTGTACTAATATAATATTTTCTTTACATAAATACTATAAGCTCTTTGCATTGTTTAGTTTTTGGAGAATTCCCAGTATTCTGGTCCAATACCATTGTTCTTTAGAAATGCTAGTTAAGTTTATGGGGAATTCTTCTTTCATAATTGTAATAGGATTTTTCATAAAACTAATGAAAGTATTTGATTGCAAGTTATGTCTCAAGTAACCTAAAACAATCCATCAACATCATTAGTTACATTAACACTTTTCAAATATATTATTTGAATGGAAAACATTTCCATATTAATCATGAGGCTCAAACTCTATGTTGAACGAGATCACTTCAATTCCAAATGTTAGTAACCAATATGGCTATATCATTGTCATAAAAAAACAACTCTAAATCCAGAAATAAACTTCAAATGCCTCAATTTCTGTGTAACTTGATGTTTCCTTTTAAGCACCAAAATGTACTTTGTCATTGTAGCATCTAAAGGTATAGTTGTTCATCCTCATTTATCCCTCAACCTTGCCATAATGTTAACATTCAAGCTAGGAAACACTAATGCTTATCCGTACTTCACCCACATGTAGATGTGCAAACACAAGAAGGCATTGAAGTACCTCCTCAAAATACCAAGGCATTCATTGAGTGATTCCCAATTATTTTCGACACATATCTTTAGTTTGTTTAGGGCATTAAACTAGAAAGATAGGATGGGTTTTATAGATGATGATAAGGAATAGGTAGTGTTTTCCCTCTCTCCTTCTAAATAAAGATATTTGGGTTCTCTTAGACCTATGCAATAAACACAATGGTAAATCACTATGTCAAAAGTTGATGTAATTGCATCTTATATGCTTACAAGAGGTCAAGATTATTAGTTTTTTTGTATTGGGAATGTGTTGAAATTCATTTGGTTAGTGTCACAAGCTCACAACTTGATTCATGAAGTTGTAAAGGTGACTTCATAATGATTATATTACCTTCTTTTTGCAAATTATCTTAGTAACTAGGGTATTTTCCTATCCCAAAGGTTGATCTAATTTTTTTTCTCTACTTAGATGATAATTTTCGAGCGATGCAAACCATATGGGTTGAAGGCTTTTTGATGGAGGGCATACAATATGCCAAATGCCAATCTACGAGTGTGCAAGAACTTTAACATGTCAAAATCTCATTGGGTAAATACGTTATGCTCCCTCAATGTTGGAGCCCTCCAAAGAGGGAGCTCTAATTTAGTCTACATTCCAACCTAGGTTTGTATCACCTAAATATATGTAAGAGGAATAATTTGTTACATGTGTTGTATGTTGAATCCAAATTTAAATATGGAAGAAACAGATTCCCAAAAACATTTTGAATGGGTCATACTTGTCGCCAAAATTTCCTTGTATTTCACATTGAAGGGTCCATTGGAACATAGAGTCCTATTTATTATTGAGATTCATAGAGTAGATTTGCTAAGGTTTTTGTATCCATTATTTGTAGTTCAATGTCTAATGACTTCTCTAATTCTATTGGATTAATGATTATTTCTTAATGACTTTTCTAATTCTATTGGATTAATTATTATTTTTTATGGATCAATGATTTCTGGTTAGTAAACTCCTCTAAATTGTTCTTGAGATTCTTGCTTAGAACAACCAAACTTTGATTAATAGTTTAAATCTTCCTTGTGTGGTTATTGAGAAAGAGTGCAAACACTTAGACTTCTCGAGAGGTCACCCATGATCCATTGCATTAATGCTAATATGATCGCAACCTTTTTATCTTTACTCTAGCCCACAGTTGTAGGTGGGTTGGTAAAAAGTGGTGGTTAAGTCCCCATAGGTCACCAGTTCAAATTTTGTGGGCAAGAGGTTGAGAATGGGAGCGACCCGGAAGAGGGCTGAGCTGTTGGGCATCCAAGGTAAACCTCGTCTTCGCACAATCCTGGTTTGAATACCTCTCGTAATGAGCAGAT
The DNA here is from genome assembly GCA_027924585.1 of Larix kaempferi. Lineage (NCBI taxonomy): Eukaryota > Viridiplantae > Streptophyta > Pinopsida > Pinales > Pinaceae > Larix > Larix kaempferi. The sequence goes on along the minus strand of BSBM01000005.1, from coordinate 1,437,050 downwards.
GGTTCTTCCATTCAAACTAAAGCTGACCTCGACTGAGTTATAGACTCATCCTACTTGCGTGGGGATTCCTCGTCATGAACAAAAAACAAAAACAAAAACCTCATCTTTACTCCATACAGATTACCTGCGTTCTCTCATATAAACATTGTCATTCAAATTAAGAGATTCCTTGGAAAGTCGCAACTGTTTTATCTATCCAATACGTGCTTGATTTGAGGAAAAAACGTGGCTTCCAATCGATCTTTTCCTGGTGGCCGCACCGAATTCAACGGATTGATTTCTGGTGATCAGATATTCGGTCAGCTATACGCGGCAGATTTTCGAAAGCATGGCCGTTTTCTGTGCCGCAAGGGCATGTGGTAGTCATTGTTATTTTATTTTATTACCCATTGTTAACGGCCAAGACCTCCTGGGATCAGCGAGTTACAGAATGTTGACTGTAACCGCTGATGCTAATTCGTTGTCGTCCTTACTTGTGGCAAATCTCAGCAATCGCAACGAAGTGACGTTTAATTGCTATAATCGGAACTTCTTGTTTATCGGCAGGGTTTTAGGTCTCCAAATGCATGCTTTATCTCGTTGCTACCAAACATATCGACTTGCCTATTTCGAGGTTAGCTAAAAGGCAGAGCTTGCATGTGTGAATTTTATAAGTCCCCCATGGACTTTGTAGACCCTCGTCTCTACAAGTATATACTGAATACATTCAAACCAAATAATCATGTGAGATTATCAATAAAAAAAAATATCAAGTTTTTCTTCTAAATTGTTGATCTTAACTTGATCACCTATTCATGGTTGCTAACCTTGGTTAATGTGTTTAAAAAGAGATTATACATAAGACCCTATTACTCAAAGTGAACGCCTCATCTCTAAGATCATTATCTTGTAACACATAGATTTCATTGAATTTTCATATGTTATAGGCAATCATATTATTATAGTTTATGAATCATTGCCACAAAGCCTAAGGTTCCAATTTCAAATAGCACACCAAAATGGTTCATCTATTTAACTCTACTTATTTTACACCTTAATGACCTTTTGGTTTCTTGCACCAAATTCTACGCTTTCCATCTTCATCATTCTTTTGCGTCTTCTTCTTTATTATTAAGTGATTCCTATTTTCAGTTAAATAAGACTTCTATAGTTTACTGAAGCTTAAAAATACTAACTTGAAATCAACCTATCACACACACATTATACCAAATCAATCATTATCAAATTTCTATGGACAAGTATGAGAGCACCTCTTCATTCTTTCATCTAGTTACGTGAATTTTTTTTCATGGAACTGGTTACATGCATACTCTATTTTAATTACAGGAAATTATGTTCAGAACCATTTACAGAAAATTCCTATAAATATGTTATAATCAACCTTAGTGAATATCTCGTTTAGAGACCTGCAACTTTGATAAGTTGTGAGTACTCAAATAAAAATACTTGGAAACAATCCTAACCTTAATCAATCACACAGTCACTCCAAGTCAAGCAACCTAAGGTCTTAACAAAGTTCATGTACTGACAGTATGTGAGAAATACTAGTGTAAAAATCCTTGAGGCCCCAACAAACAATTCAACCCATTCAACTTGAAAGATAAATAAAGAAAGTATCGAGGGAAAATAAAGTAGAACATGATGTGCTAATATTCAAGAACTTAATCTAACGTTGGAAATGAAATATGACTTATCACTAGAATTCTAAGTAAATTGATTACATGAAATTATACAACACACCTTAAGCAAAATTTAAGCACACATTGATCAAATGAAAACTCACAATAAAATACCTATACTAGACTCTGTAGCAGCTAACCAAAATAGGGGCCCTACTAGTTGGGTAGTGTTGCAGGGTACTCAAGAAATTCTATCAAGAACTCAACAACAAATCTTTATATTAATCTTCAGTCTTCAAAGTTACAATGTAGGAGTCGAACTCTAGATCTCAAAAACTATAAATGATCTCAAGAATCCCCACGCTAACTTTACAATGATACATGCCTTTCTTTTATAAAGCATTTACAATGATAAGACCAAGACCATCGATCCTCATCAACTGAATCTGAACTGATAAAAATAGGCAATGGATTACATCATTTACAAACATAGATAGACACATAAGACAACAAAGAAGCAATCTTGTTTTAGGTACTTCCACAATTTCATGATTGAAAGAATGAAATCATGGGTGGACAATTTGGTGATTGATTGCTTAATCGATCAAGAGCAATGTTGTTAGGAACCCATGTCAACCCTTCTCTTTACTTTGTTAGTATATTGTTGTTGGACGCATATGCTTTGTAATTCGTCCCGTAGTATTATATGTTAATCCATAGTTTGTATTAGCCCATAGTATTGATCCATTGTATTGGGCGCATATGCTTTGTAAGTCGTCCCGTAGTATTATATGTTCCATGGTATTGATCCATAGTATTGGCGCCTATACTTAGTATATAAGTTTTTGTTGATGCCAATGAAGGCATGGTGAATTTATTTGTATTGAGCTTGCTCAAAGGAGGTTTCCCCCTCGAAGTGGCTTGTGATCAATAAATCTATTTTGAGTTCTGTTATTTTTGCTATCTCATGCATTTTCATTAATTAATTCTTGCAGTTTCCTCACATATTCATGGAAATAGGTTCATGATGAGTAGGAAAAACAAAATCCATGTCATTGTTTTGCTCTAAGGGAGCGAATATGTTCAAGCCAATCAATCTTGACCTACATAAAATCTAGTAATTGGTTCTTTGCACTTCCGGTAGTAGAAACACCCTGTAGCTCTGGTAACGATGCACCTCTACACTTCTTGCAATAATGGTGCCCTACAATTCTGGTAACAAAATGGAATCCGCTAATAACTAAGTGTTTATTGGAATCCGAGCTTTCATGTGCTGCACAAGGCCTCATAAACCATAGAGTAATTAGGTAAGATAAATTCCATTCAAATTACATACTTAAACATAGGGATTTAGCTTAAAAACATAAATGATTACCTCGTTTAGCTCTTTAGACCATTGTGGTGTAGAAATGGAAAATATAATACTAAGGAGAAGGGAAAATGGTGTTAAGTATAAAGTAAAATGGTTCAAAATGATTGTCTAATGTGTACAAAATAGATCGAGGGCTCGACAACTATCTAGAATCTTGTCTAGGCTATGTTGCTCGAGATATCTCCTTTCTATGTATCTCGAATCCTATCTATGGTATTTCATTTGGGATGCCGAGTGGGCTCAAGCCTCGTAGCTAGTGGGCTCAATCTATCTCCTTGCTAGTGTTCTTGAGTTGAATATCTTCATAGTTTATTTAATTGCATCGGTTATGTCCGTGCCGGGAGTGTCTTCTTTTGGGCATGAGCTATAATATTTTGTTTTACACTTATTTGTTATATATAATATATGATATACTATATTTATTGAATATATATAAATATTACACACCCAGTTGGAATCGATTTAATACCGAGAGGGGGGGTGAACCAGTATTAGCACAATTATGAATTGTTTTTACCTTCTTTAACATATCAGTCTTAACTTTAATCGTGATCTTTAATTATGCATCCAACATGAATAAAACATTCATCCACATATGCACCAAGACAAAGAACACATAACACATAGGATTTTGATGTGGAAACCCAATCGGGAGAAAACTACAGAATGTTCTTTTGTAATGAAAATATTACATTCAAGGAAGCATCGACTTCATGTGTTTACCAGCACCAACTAAAAGGAGGCACCGACCCCCTAGTTTTACAGGAATCGACTTGAAGAAAGAACCAAATCCCTGTGTTCTCCAACACCAACTAGAAGGAGGCTACGACCTCCTGCTCCTTGCCCTGTACTGCTGCCCAGATATCCAAAATAATATTCTGCCTTACTTCCAACTCGCGCAGACTTCTAATATTTTGCAGTTCATTCTGTTGTGTGCTCCTTCTGTATGTAGTCATATTGTTGTCACTCCTATGAATACATCACTTTACTTCTCATTCCACTCAATTCATCGCTTTTGTTGATGACTTACTTCATGTACTATGTGCTACTGAAGTCTGCATCAAGATTCACTCTATTGTTCTACTTCTGCGCAACTACACTTCAACAACTAATATTGTGCTTCAATTGATAGCTTGATGTTATGAAATTACACACCAATATTAGATGGAACTACGCACTAACTTAGATGTGTCTCATTCACATGGTTTTCACAGTCATTCATGTTTGCGGAATTGGATAAACTGTGTGGAAGATTTAATCTCGACGTTTCAGGCTGAGTAGCATAGCCCATCTTCAGGAGATACCAAAGAGTCTCAATTTTGTATAGTAGTTCAAGGGATGGTTTAAATAGAATTCCATAATCTCTCTCCCTGAAGTGGCCACACAAGAGGTTAGACATGACTGTGCGCTCATCATGAGGTAGGCTAAACATCCCAAGAGCAACCTATCCCGTGAAGAATCAAAAGCTCTTAAAAATATCAGGGATAACAAAGATATAATGATCTTGAAGGCAGATAAAGGTAATGCTACGGTCATTATGGACACAGACGAATACAACAAGAAGATGACAGAGCATCTTATGATGAGTGGTAGCTATAGGAAGGCCAAAAAAGACTCGAGCAATAAGGGATATTAATTTGGAAATAAAGAAATCCTCCTTGGATGAGAGTATCAGGAAGAAGATCATTCCTAAGAACCTTATTGTCCCACGCATATATGGTTTACCCAAGATCCACAAGAAGGAATGTCCACTCAGACCCATTTTTAACACCATTGTGTAACCCTCATATGGCCCAGCCAAATTTCTCGCAGAAAGAATCAAACACCTAGTTGGTCACTCTTTGTCTTTCATTAAGGACTCCTCCCATTTTGTAGAAACCCTAAAATCAACAAAACTAAAGGAGAATGATCAGCTAGTTAGTTTTTATATTGTTTCCTTATATACCAAAATACCGGTAGACGAGGCCATTACGGTCATAAGGGAATTAACAGATGATGAAACTCCACACTTCGTGGAAGTATGCCTGAGGTCAACCTACTTCAGTTTTCATGGGGAATTTTATGAGCAGACTAACGGTGTGGAAATGGGATCCCCACTCTCCCCCATTGTAGCCAAAATCTACATGGAAAATTTTGAAAACAAATCCATCGGTATGACTCCAATGAAACCAGAACAGTGGAAAAGATATGTAGATGACACACAATTCATATGGACACACGAGATTGATAAGATTAATGAATTTTTATCCTATATGAACAACCTGTCAAAAGACATACAATTTACTATGGAAAAGGAAGCCGATGGACAAATCCCTTTCTTACATATCCTCCTCACAAAAAACAATGATGGCTCTCTATCACATGAAGTTTACTAGAAAAAAACCCATACTGGAAAAATACATGCAGGAAAACTCTCATCATCATCCAACCCAAAAAATAGGTATCATAAACACTCTAGCAATAAGAGCCAAGAGAATCTCAGACACTATTGATGTATTTGTAACTTCGGAATGTATTTCATATATGTATATTGTATTCCTATAGAGATGTTATTATTCCTCTATACGGAAGTGTTTGTATTCCTATAGAGATGTTATTATTCCTCTATACGAAAGTGTCATCATTTATATTGTAAGTGTCGTAACTTATACTTGATGGGTTATTAGACCAACTTGTTGGGGTCAGCCCTGTATAAGTCATGTGGTTTAAAGGGTTATTAGACCACCCTATTAGGGGTCGACCCTGTCAGCATTATGTTATTTGTTTAAGTTAAGGCCGACCTAGTAAAGGTTATTAGGCAAGTCAAGTCAAGTATAAATAGAGTGCGGGAGGCCCTCTATTTGATCATTCACTTACTCACTCTTACACTCATTGGAGAGTGGCGCACTAGTGGAGGAGGAGAAGCTACTGATAGGAGTATATCTCTTATGCTTGGGTTGTATCATTGCTCTATCTATCTCTGAGGAAGTTGTGGGTTTTTTCACCTTTATGGTTTTCCCCAGTGAAACTCTTTGTGTCTATTGTCTCTTGTGTGCTTGCATTATTATGTCCATGATTGATATGCTATAGATATGTTGTACATGTTGTTTTATCAGTTAATATCCTAGATCAGATTGAAGTAAATTATGAAAAACTAACATGGTATCAGAGCTAGCTTAAAAGAAGGCATGGTATGGCATTTATGACATTTGTTGCACTTGCGAAGCTAGGGCTTGATATAGCAAAAGCCAGTCATCGTAGCACTTTCGCTATAAATTCATTTCGGTGAGGTTTCAGGATCTGAAAAAATTACAGGTCGAAGATAAGATCCCCATGTACCTTGTGTCCAAAGGAGAGCCTCTAATTCATTGTACTTTCATATTTATGATCTGTACAATACAGGGTTTCTGCCTCTTCCAGATCTGAGTCATAAACAAGTGACCTAGGAAAAAAGGTCACAACTCGGGCTAGGAAGCTCGAAATGAAATTTTGTAAAACGTGGCAGGTAGGGCACGATCTGTACTTTCACAGGTACGATTTTCAGAGGCCGAAATTGAACCAGTGACACGTGGCACTCCATGGAATTTGAGGTCAGACCTGTGGGGTTGGAAAGATAACAAGTCAGGATACCACGGGTAGAATTTTTTGACCTTGTAGAACTGAAATTTTGGAGTTACACCAGAAACAATCAGGTGCATATTTCTGTCATAACAGAATTGGATTTTGAGCACCTTCATTCATGGCTCTAGGAATTTAGGGTTTCGGAGAGTGTTGGAATTTTTGTATCAGAGACCACGGCTGGATGCTCCTCATCAAAATCAAAATTTAGAGACCAAGATAGATTTTTTTGGTTGTGCAGAAGGTCGGGCTTGATCAAACCCTAGTTCGGGACTTTGAATGGAAAAGTGAAAAATTAGGGCTTCTACAAAAATGGGAATTTTTGAAATCTGTGATCATAGCTGGAAGCTCCTTGGAAAAATCGAAGTTTAGAGCTTTGGATCAAACTATTTGATTGGGTGAAGCTCCGGGAAATGCAAACCCTAATTCAGTGTCCTCCCTAGTGAATCTAGAAGATTGAAAAGCAAATTTGAGGGGTGAAACTTTGTAGTTTTCAAATTCTGAGTATACTAGGTTGATCCGCTCATCAGGGCACATCTTTCGATCCTTTCAAAAGTTTGAATTTTTAAGGTTTCCCTCACAAACCCTAATCCAGCTCCAGATCCAGTTTCTGCAAATCAAGTGGATTGGGTTAATCCTAGAAGAGAATGGATTGGTCACCTGCATAAGTGAAGAAGTTCCAGTTTCAGAGGGAGATGAGGCTAAGGCCTTACATAAGAAGATTACAAGAAATCTCAACAGGTATGACTTATCCAGGTATGTTTTGAGATCTGTTCATGATTAAGTTTATGGTATGTTTGTCTTCATTAAGTTTAGTACAATCTTGATTAACTTTAGACTTGTCGTATCACCTTAATAAAATTATGAATGTAGATATTCATCGATTAGGCTTTTGACACTTATGATTGTACTAATGCATTATGGTGTTGTATGAGGTTGATGTTGTCCGCTAACATGAAAGGTACATCAAAAAAGACAAATCATGTTCTAGTTCAAGAACATATGACCATGTTGACATGAAGACAAAGATTCATCCATTGTCATGGATCACATAGAAGATCTACTTACAAGGTATGTATAAATTGGTTCTATAATGATTAACCTATGAGATATGCAGGTTACTAGCACAAGTCATTGAAGAGAACAAGAAGACATTGCTAGACATAACTAGCAAATATGATAACCATGTATGTTTTTTCCTATATCAAGTTAGAATCCTACCTTGATGAAGTTAGAAATGTAAGTAATCAAGGGTTTATGCATATTATGTCTCTTACCTTGATTGATGATATGACTAACAAGAAAAGTCCTTTGGTCAAATAAGAATATGCATGAGTAAAAGAAGTATTCCTTGAAACCTTGAATACTAATGTGTATTATATGTGCTTGAAATGATCATGACTATACATGTTTAAGATTATTGTGTTTTGATAGTATTGAGATTATACTAATGAATGTATGTATGAGACCTCGAGGATAACACAATGATGATACTAGTAAGTATGCATAAGTGATCAAGGATGGATATAAGTTCAAGGATAGGTAATCGAGGAAGCAAAGATCAAGAGGGAGCACACTCCAGTAGTTCCTGCAAGGAAGCAAATATTGAGAGGGAGTCCACCCTACAAACCAAACAAAGATAAGTATTTGAATTGTCGTTTCTTGCATATTTGTTTGTTTAAATAATAATGTTCAATGATGCATATGCTTATGTTCCTAGACTTAGGGTGTGTATTATGCATATTAGAATAATTGCATTAATGAACAGTATGCTACTAATATGCATGTGATGGGTAAGTGGCCTATGGCACTGTACAACATTCCATTGCTACTTATCTAGAATGAAACCTCTTTGATGACATGTTGGGAGTTGTGCACACTCTTAACAATGTTCTGGTAGAGATTGGAAGGAATCTAGAAAGTTAAGGGATATGGATAAATGTTGTATTGAAGCAATGGCTAAGATAATTGCATGACTGTATGACATATGTCTTTATGCATAAGAATTTGTTTTTGAAAACAATAAGATGTTTCTAATCATGCAATTGAATTTGACTTGTAGGAAATATAGTGTACAATCACCTACAAAAGAAGGACTACAACATTTGTTCAACAACAAATCTATGTATTGAAGAATATGAAGTTCCCAGGATCCAGGATGAAGTAATGATTCCATGATCCGTCGATCATGAAGAATGATGTTTGGGATGTGGTCCGAAGACCAGAAGGGAAGTTTGTTGTGACTTCCAAGTGGATTTATAAGATCAAGCATGCTGCAGATGGCAGCATAGAGAAATATAAGGCAAGGTTTGTAGCTCATGGCTTCTCCCAGAAAGAAGGGATTGATTACGAAGAGACCTTTGCTCCTGTGGCCAGATACACTTCCATTAGATCAGTACTTGCTCTGGTTGTAGTGATGAAATGGAAGTTACACCAGATGGATGTCAAGACAACTTTCTTGAATGGTGTAGTTGAAGAGGAAGTGTATGTGGAGCAGCCACTCAGGTTTGAGACTCATGTGTGCAAACTGAAGAAAGCCTTGTATGGTTTGAAAAAGGCACCCAGGACCTAGTATGGCAGGATAGATGGCTTCCTATCCAATTTGGGCTTTACCAAGAGTAAAGCAGATTCCAACCTTTACTACAAGTTTGAGGAAGGAAATCTAGTGATACTACTATTGTATGTGGATGACCTATTTGTAACAGGTGAGGATAGATTGATTGCCGACACGAAGAGGAAGCTTGCTACCGAGTTCGAGATGAAGGACTTGGGTATGATGCACTACTTTCTTGGTATGGAGGTGTGGCAGAGTGCAGATGGAATCTTCCTTGGACAAGGGAAGTATGCAGTAGAGATCCTGAAGAGGTCCGGGATGATGGACTGCAAGGCCATGGCCACACCTATGGCATCGAACCTGAAGCTTCTGTGTGATGCTTCATCTGAGCCGATTGATGCTACGATGTATCGTCAGATGATTGGGTCCTTGATGTACCTAACGAATACAAGACCAGATATCTGCTTTGCGGTGAACACCTTGAGCCAGTACTTGACAGATCCGAGACATGTTCACCTGATAGCTGCAAAGCATATTTTGAGGTACCTAAAGGGTACAGTTGACTATGGGCTCAAGTATGAGGCAAATAAAAAGTTTAACCTAGAGGGTTATGTTGATTCGGATTGGGCAAGCAGTTCGATTGATTGGAAGAGCACTTCAGGGTGCTGCTTCAGTATGGGATCCGGTATGATCTCTTGGTTTAGTAGGAAGCAGTCCTGTGTGAAACTGAGTACAGCCGAAGCAGAGTATGTCGCAGCTTGTTCTGCTAGTTGTGAGGCAGTGTGGCTTAGGAAGCTACTGTATGATTTGTTTGATCTCCAGCTGAATGCCACTTGTATATATTGTGACAACCAGAGTTGTGTGAAGTTGTTGGAGAACCCATTGTTCCATGACAAGTTGAAGCACATTGAGATCAAGTATCACTATATCAGAGATATGGTGTAGAGAGGAGCAGTGAAGCTCCTGTATGTTGCGACAGACGAGCAGATAGCCGATGTGTTGACCAAGCCACTGGCCAGAGTGAAGTTTGAATACTTCAGAGGGAGACTTGGTGTACTTCAGATCGAGATACCTTCTAAGGGGAAGTGATAAGTCTGGAGACATAGATGCACATGGGCCATTCTTACATGGTGGTAGGAAAGTCCTCCCATGGTAAGATGTAAGGGTTGGGGCCATTCCGACATGGTGGTAGGTTGGTCCTCCCATGGTCATTGATGTAAGTGCTGTGCCATTCCAACATGGTGGTAGGTTGGTCCTCCCATGTTCGTTGATGTAAGTGTTGTGCCATTATGACATGGTGGTAGGTTGGTCCTCCCATGGTCGTTGATGTAAGTGTTGTGCCATTTCGACATGGTGGTAGGTTTGTCCTCCCATGGTCATTGATGTAAGTGCTGTGAGCCTTTCCCAGATGGTCAGAGGAAAGTCCTTCCATGCTGGTGAGTGTAAGTGCTGTGTGTGTGAATTTGGGTTGTGCTCCATGGGACTATGAGGTGATCTGAAGATGATGATGTGACAGTAGGGTACACAAGTTTTGCAGAGGCATGCAATCAATCCTGAGATGCCCTTGTAGGTTTTGCAAAGGCAGTGTAATCAGTCTCGGGAGATATTGCAGGTTTTGCAGAGGCAGTGTAATCAGTCTCGGGAGATATTGCAGGTTTTGCAGAGGCAGTGTAATCAGTCCTGAGGTGTACCTAATTGATGGCTTGCTCGCTGAGATGACATGACTGGTATGATCATGAGTATCAGGATGATACTCTGTGGCCGTGGACAGGTTGTGAAGTGGCATGTAAAAGGTCCTAGGAGATCCGATAGGTTGAGCCATGTGCTCGTAATCAGTCCTAGGATGCTCTTTCGAGGTTTTGTTAACTCACGTAATAAATCTTGAGGATTCCACAGTATGGCCAGTATTGATGAAGACCTATAGGTGGTGGGCCTACATCCAACATGAAAAAGGACTAGCTCTATAGAAATTCCTATGACGAGTAGATTGGAGATTGATTGAGATAGCAGTAGAAGTGATGATGATTCGATGACGATGATCCAGTGACGATGATCCAGAGAAGAAGACTTGTGCTAGAAGACATGTGTTGAGAAATACCTTCCTAGTTAAGAGGGAGTGTTGATGTATTTGTAACTTCGGAATGTATTTCATATATGTATATTGTATTCCTATAGAGATGTTATTATTCCTCTATACGGAAGTGTTTGTATTCCTATAGAGATGTTATTATTCCTCTATATGGAAGTGTAGTCATTTATATTGTAAGCATTGTAACTTATACTTGATGGGTTATTAGACCACCTTTTTGGGGTCGGCCCTGTATAATTCATGTGGGTTAAAGGGTTATTAGACCACCCTATTGGGGGTCGGCCCTGTCAGCATTATGTTAAATGGTTAAGTTGAGTCCAACCTAGTAAAGGTTATTAGGCAAGTCAAGTCAAGTATAAATAGAGTGTGGGAGGCACTTTATTTGATCATTCACTTTCTCACTCATACACTCATTGGAGAGTGGCGCACTAGTGGAGGAGGAGAAGCTGCTGCTAGGAGACTATCTCTTATGCTTTGGTTTTGTATCATTGTTCTATCTATCTCTGAGGAAGTTATGGGGTTTTTCACCTTTATGGTTTTCGCCATGGAAACTCTATGTGTCTATTGGCTCTTGTGATTGCTTGTTGTGATTGATATGCTGTACATGTTATTCTCTCATTAAAGATCCTAGAGTATGTTGAATTAATGCTCAAAAAATTAAAAGGAATCAGCCACAATGGTAGTCAGACTTAGTAGAATGTAGTGGCGAACCTTTTGAACGGAGAAGACGACGGTGAGGGCCAACTTCTCCTCCTTGGGATAATGCAGTTGTGGGCTAGATAAGGTTTGACTCACATAGTAGATTACGTGCTTTTTTCGTGCACTATCCTCTTGAACAAGAACCCCTGCAATGACGTATTTGGATGCCGACACGTAAAGGATAGAATGCTTGGAGAAATACAAAGGGGAAATCAATACGCGAGGCTATAGAAATAGTAAAACACCCACACAACCTAAATAGAGATGATGGATGGAAATTGAACAAATCATGGACCCCTTTTATCAACCTTATTAAGAAAGAGGGATAGTTAATCTTGGTGCATTAATTCCTTCCTTTATCCTTTGATGTTTCCTCATCTCAACCCCTTGTGGATTTCATTATATAGCTTCCCATTAAGCCTCTAAAATGAGGACTACCTAACTAATACAACATCTTCAAAAAAACAAAAAAAAAACATAAATTAACTAATGAAAAGTAAATATACAATACTAATTAATTAATTTTATAGTACTAATTTTATATTACTAAGCCAATTAACTTTTCATAAGTAATTACATTATTTCTATATTGTAAAAAAATTAAAACAAGCATTAACTAATTAAAATTATATTTATAATAATAAAAATAACAATTAATTTAAAAAGAATTACATTATTGAACAATAATATTATTAACACACATAAATAATTTATTGATAAAAATTATAACAATAATATTATTGACACACATAAATATTTTATTAATAAAAATTATAACATAAATTAACTAATGAAAACTAATTCTATAGTAATATAAAGTAATTACATAAAGATTTAACGATTAATTATCTTTTAAAATAATTACATTATTTCAATAAGTTAAAAATTTAAAACAAGTGTTTACTAATTAAAAATAAAAATTATAGTAATCAGTAAAATAAATAAATTTAGATGTTATCACATTATTTTAAGGAATAATATTAGTAATACTTATATAAAAATAAATTATTAATAAAAATTGTTATTCAATTAGGATTAGGTTAAGAAAAACAAAATTAACATGAAAACAAAAATTAATATAATAACCTGGTTCTTTTTTTTTGGTAAGTTAGAGATAGAACCTTATATTGCTTTCATCAAAATGTACAGTTTGAAATCGGGCCCTCTCTTAAACGAGAAAACATACCCCAAAATATAGTTTGAAATAGAGTTTAGAGAAGTATTCCTACTGAGGAAACCAGAGTTACGCTGAAAAAAGGAGATATACAGAACTGCTGACAAGCAATAGGGCTCTTAGGCCGTATCAAAAAAATTCTAAACAGAGCAAGAAAAGTAGACATGGCTAATTACTGGTGTAATCCTGTTTTCCAACCTGGGTGGGATGGGTGGTCGGATCTTTAGCCAGGGTGATCCCGAAGCGCCGAGCGAACTACTGCTGGTTGAACAGGATTTGCTTCAGGTAGTCGAGCATTTCATCTTGTTGGAGGATAATTTCCGCTTGAGCCTCATTTCTGTTCATGAGAGCCTTTCCGAGCACCAGCTTCTGGGACCAATGAAAATCCAGCGTTTTCTGCACCTAGTGTCTTCTTCTGCATCCTTAATTTCAGCTTGATCCCCCATTGGAATCTCTTTTTTGAACCTGCGGGCTTTGTCAACCACACCTCACATGAGGTGAATTGGTGGGATTGAGGAAGAGCTACCTTGTTGCACAGAGCGAAGGGTGTAGACCCTTTTAGTGGGCGGCATGAATGCGTCTTTTTCCAGAGGATCAGAGAGCTAGGGAGAAAGAAAATTGTAGAGATGAGGGTAACGGGGGAGCCGAGAGCGTCGAGCCCCTGAAGGATGGGCATGCCGAGGAGCAAAGGGCTACGGGCACTGTGGAGCAGGGAGCTGAGGGCTCGACTTCGCGGGAGCCAAGAGGGTCAGGGAACTAGTGAGAGCCGAGGGAGCTAGAGAACCTACGAGAGACGGGAGCTGAATATCCAAGTGCAGCGATCCAACAAGGGCGGAGATAACCAGATAAACAACGGGAGCCGTAAGCCAAGCTTTCAAGAGCAGTGCAACCTCAAGAGCCAAGAGCCGAACTTACGAGGGTGAAGAACCAACGAGCAGGAAATTCAGGAACCTAACCCGTTTGAGTGAAGTGGGAGAGGAACCTTTTCCCGTTAAAGCTCGCTGCCGAGCATATGTCGTGCTTATACTATTCTGCTTGAAGTGTAGGTGAACCGAGAATTCATCACTACCAATTCCTGTAAAATCCATGAATGCGATAGGACAACCCCGATCATCAAGTTTTGTGGGATCCATTATAGTCTGAATGCAGAGTAGGGCGGGAGTAGCCTGTTGAGGCCTCGGGTGTGTAGGGTGCTAGAAAGGGTTCCAAAGCTCTCAATAGAGGAATAAAACCCAGCCAAAGGCTTCAAATAATCCTGCGCAAGTATTACCCTATCCTCGAGCTGTTTGCAATAGTGATCTCCCATAGATACAAAGGCCTCCGCTGACACTGTGGTTTTGATCCTGAAAGGATCTCTCTTCCAATGAAGGAAAACAAAGTGTGTTTAGCTTGAAACAAATCTACCTAGAAAGGGAAATCTAAGCTAAGTTAGACCTACTCTAAAAGGTGTCTTGTTTTGAATTCATATTAAATTGATGTGAAGATAGATAAATATGTTCATCCACTGGACATAAATTTAAAGAAGATTAATTCCTTATCTTCTTAATTTACAACCAATCAATCAAAATTAACTAAATGCGATATTAAGTATTTAAGCTCATTCAAGATTAACGTGTAACCGATATGTCAATTGAAAAATGAACATATATTAAATTTTACTGTGAATCATTTGCAAAAATAGATAAATATTTTAGTTGAAGAAATTCAATTAAAACATAATGCATACACATATCAAATGTATGGAGAAATCCAGATCATAGATCCCTGTATAAAATAATGATTGCAAAAGATTAACAGCATAGACAACAAGTTGAAGTAAAAATCAATATTTATCAAATAAACTTGATCAATGGACAAAAGATGATGCAAAAGAATAACATTACTGTATTAATGAAAGTATGTAAGAAATTACAAGCTCTGCATAAACAGAGTATCTCCAGTCTTCTTCTACTGATTTCTACCCCAAAATGATCATCCTTTTCCTAAGAGATATCTACCCCTTAAATAAAAATTTACAATATAATACAAAGGATAAACTTCCCTAAAACATGGATTACAAAATATGATTATTCAATTAAGTGAGAAAATCTTGCCACTTGGCCCAAATTTCCATCAATTCATCTATCTCTGGATAATTAGGAGATTCAAGCCCCGGCTGGGCATCACATGTGGATCCTTCGATCTTGTTTTTGGCTAATTTATGCCAAATATGGATAAAAATATAGATTTTTCCCTCCATGGAGACAAGTTGCCTGATCAACCAGCCCACGTCTTCAATTTGGATGTGCCCAATCCACATGATTTTCTCTCTAACTTCATCACGACGAGCTTCGACCTGCTCTATCATCAATTTTGGAAAATCTTCCTTCTCGATGAGCCCCATTACAGGGAATGCCAATAACTCCATCAGATTGTCGGGGGCATACCATCTTCTCCTGCAATTAGCTTGAGCCTGATTGATAGTATCCTCCACCACTTCAATGACATTCTCACAAGCCCGCACAACAATCCCGATCCTTCTGAATTTGAGACTGTTTAATTCAGGGATATCAGCTAGCTTATCTTCAATATACTTCTGCCAATCCATGATGTCTTCTACATCTTTAGGAGCTTGTTTTTGTTTTCTCTACTTGTTGGCTCAAGGTGCCAGACATCTTCTCAAAGGCAATGTAGGTCTCATGAATTTCACCTAAGGTGGAAAATAACTAAGCCAGTAGCTTATGATGCTCCAGGTTGACATGACTAGCTAGGTCCTTGAACTCTTGCAGTGAAAACCTAGAAAACACAAAGGAGGTTGCACTTGCAGTTGCATCCTCAAGTTGTTTTTTAAGTACAGCCATTCTTTCCTCGTTGACAGCATTTTCTGCTTCTGCATCATGTAGTTTATCCTGGAGAGAAGTATTCTGAAATTGCAGATCCTCCAACTTGTCTTCAAATATCTTCCTTAGATCCTAAACATGAAATTCATGCTCTTCCTTGGTTGTTTCCAATTTCTCTTGAAGATTTTTCAGTTCTTCCTTTTTCAAGTCAATCTCCCTGTTCAAGGTCTTGACTGAATCAAAATTTGCTCCTGCAAATGCACCTAAGGCTGCAGCTGCATCCACTGCATTTTCCTGGAAATCATCAAACTGCTTTGTCTAGATTATCTGATCAGGAATGGGTGCCTCCAATCCTCTATGATCTCTACTTCTATTTTTCCTTTCTTCATGACTGCCTTGATTGCCTTACTGTAAAAATAATCTCCCAGGGGAACAACTATATCATCTTCAAAAGTAGCCACCATATCAGTGAATGATGTGGTCATATTTGTTGTTGTAACCAAAGGGGGTGTCTGGGTGACAGTAGGACAAGGAATACACATAGTAACTTGAGATGATACTTAGGGAGAGAGGAGAAATTCAGTAGTTGATGGTATAGGGGTTGGTGAAGGAATGGAAGTGAAAAATTCATGCAATGGATCTTGAGTGTCAAACAACTGATGGTGAAGAAGGGGGAAAGGGATTTGGAATTTCAGTAACTGGTGGAAATGAAAGAGATGTGGGTGATTGCAGGGGGACAGTCGAAGACTGAATCTATGTAATGTTTGATGGAGGAGTAAGGAGTGGAACTGTCAAAGCTGGAGGTGTAGAAGTAATCAAATTGAATGCATCAAACAGTTGATACAAACTTGTTGGTGGTGTCACCTCAGAAGTTGTAACAAGAGGAACTTCTGCTGAGGGAAGTGATGAGGTTGAAGCTATTGCATCAAGAACAATAGAAACCTGAGACATGTTCTCACCTAAAGTGGGTTCATCCATAACTATGGTGTCCAACAAATCTGAGACTGCCTGTGAACCTTCAGTGATTTCTTCCAATACAGGTACAAGAGAAATTACTTCATCCTCCCTATCACTATCTTCAATATCGAAAGTGGGAATCTGAGAGGGAGCAGTTATGAGATTTTCTCTCTTTGCTAGATTGTTGACCACAATCACCTGCACATCACTCACTGAGCTATATGGATTGACCTCTTTGGTGTGCAACACTGAGTTCATCTGTGCTAGCTCTTTCATCATTTTCCAGGAAGTTTGTATTAACACTTTATATTGTTCAGAAGTATTTAGCAATGTAGAGTCCTCCATCATTCCTTTTCCTTTATCACCATCAGTATAAGTAAACAAAAGAGGATCTTTGGATTTTTTAGCCTCCTTCTCTTCTCTCTCCTTTCTTGCCTCTCAATCAAACTGAGCTCCATTTTCCTAAACCTGAAAAGATTATCTCTGAGCTCTTGCTGGTACTGCAAAATCTGATTTTGTCATCCTTTCTTTTAGCTCTTGCATGATTTTAGAAAGAGTATTGACTCCCTGGTAGATGGAGTCATCAAGGACATTTTCATGTTCATAGCCCATCTTCATGTGATTGTGCTTGAAATGAGCCTCAAGGAAACCTTTAGGATCATGTTTTCTTTTAGCAACAAACCCTAGCTTCAAGGAAGCAATCTTGTTACCCAATACTTGAGCCCAAGTAGAATTAGGAATAGCTAAAGGTCCAAGGTTCAAGGGGATTTTGGGACATCCTCTCCTCCTAGGACCTGTGAGTTTGAGATAAACCCCTTCTATTACAGTCTGATATGATACTTCTTCAATCAACAACCTATCTGGAACAATTCTATGCAACAGGTGAACAACATTACTTCCCCATATTCTGACATAGGAGAAAGATTCCCCTACATACCAATCCCCAATTGTGGCAATGAAAATCCTGGCATTAGCTGAGAAAGCTCGTGCATTTTCCTTAAATATCTAGATATAAATAGCACCCAAGAAATGATCGCAAATGTCATATAATAAAGGCACATAATTATCCTCCCACAGTGCAGAATTATATATGTGAATGGGAGGGGCAGTGGGGGTCCAATTCCATCCCATATTGGGATATTGAAACTCAGCATAGAAAACGTCCATCACATAGGCTGAAAGAAAGAAACAGGGTTTCTGTGTAGAAGGAGACTTCTCATACTTTTCAATTGTTGTTTCAAGCTCAAAAGACAAAATACATTCCCAAGGAAAACATTCACCTCTAGTCAAGACATGATGAGCCATAGGAGCCCATTCAGCTTTAAAAATTGAGGAATTATGAGGTCCATACAACCAAGAAAGCATAGCTTCCAATAAGGAGTAGGGTTCTCTAAACCATGACACTGGGTATAAGTTGTGAAGCCTGTGCATAAAGATGGCTGGTTTGTGCATCCAAGATTTGAGCATTTCATTGAAATTGAACGTGGTGTTAGTGGAGTCCAGGAATGCAGTATTAAGGACCTACACAGGTGGTCTAAGGGCAAATGCCGTGGAAAATACCTCATGGCAGAACATGGTTAAATGTGAACCCGTGCTATCATTGAACGAGCGATTTTTGGGATTGGAATGATGTACTATCCATTTAACTGCATCGGTATAAGGAAAGATGGAAGGTCTGGTAGCAATTGCGTGAAGCTGTGAGTCCCTAATTCTCTTGTAGGCTTGGCAGTCATTCTCAATGTCGGATAGGTCATCATTGTCAAATATTGAGTAGATTTTATACCAGTCCACCTGGTAGGTTTCAGTAATTTTCCCACTGGTGTTCGAGAAGACACCAAAATTTGGGTCCTTGCTTAATTGGTCTTTCAGGGTAGTCTTAGAATGGGTATTGTGCGACATGTTTGCAAACTGGAGAAATCTGACAAATGGATAAACAAAAATAAAAAACAGTTTGAGAAATAATCAAAACTATAAATAACTGAACAAAGGAACAGAGAAAACGAACCTGCTTCAGCTGAAAAATGATGGTCAAGGCACCCCTGGTAAAAATTCACAGTAAAAGTCAAGCAGCAAGGTAATTTTCCAAATTCGAAAAATGATAGTGAAAAATAAGAAAAATGACCTATTTAATAATTCGAACAAGTAAAATCTAAGCCAACAGATCAAATCAATCAATGGTTTAGATCAATTATTAAGATTTGCGGGAGACGAGTTGCGGGGGCCAATTTCACAGGTATGTACATCCTTCCTGCAATCTGCAATCTGCAATTGTAGTTTGCAGGACAAAATTGTGTTAATTGAATCAAAAGATAACTCCACAATCTGCAAATTGTGGGTTGCGGAATTGCAAAGTTTAAAAATTTTATTCAACAGCTTCCTGCAATCCACAATCCGCAAATTGCGGGTTGCGGGTTGTGGTAATGCAAACAACATTTTATATAAAATCACCTTTCCGCAATCCGCAATCCACAAATTGCTAGTTGTGGGTTGGGAAACACACAACGCATTTTATTGTTCGAACCACTTTCCGCAATCCGCAATTAGCAATTGCGGGTTGTAGGTTGCAGAACGAAAGGTTAAAAAAAAAACATATTTACACTGTCTTCCCGCAATCCACAATTGCAGGTTGTGGGTTGAAGGATGACAAAAACTCAAAAGAGGAAAAACAAGCTCCCGCAATCCGCAATTGCGGGATTGCGGTTTGCGGGATGAAAAATGACTTTTTGAGAGAAATCAAAGCTTCCCGCAACTTCAAAAAAATAGTGAAAAACTGAGAATTTTCAAAGGGAAAAACTCTAATTAAATGAAAACAATGCAAAGGCATAAAATCATAATAAGCATGATGAAAATCCCACAAGTACAAAGGAATATAAACCATTAACTTTGTAGTGATTAATCTTGGGGCTCCTGTGTTCCATTAGAACATGGGATCTGTTGTACCTACAACAAATGGCGACTGGCTGGGATGAACCAGTTATCACTGTGAATAAAATCTCAATCGAAGAAAAACATGTCAGTCTACTTATATTCCAACCTGAAATCTAGAAGATGTTCATAAAGAAATACAAACAACAAGTAGAGTTAAGCATATGATTGATATACTCCCATCCATAATCATTGAAGATGATGCAAATTTGATAAGATGTAAGGAATAACATGGATTCATTACCATTATGCAATCATAGGAAGCCAGCTTGAGTTGAACCTGGAGGCAAACTTAAAACCGCTCTGGATATCCAAATTATAGACCACCTTGATTTATTAATTTCTTTATTTATATACAGATGATTTCTTGGGCAATATATACAATTTTCTTATCCTTTTCCTCCTTTTTTTTCATATCTTCTTTTTTCCACATTTTTTTTTAAGAATAACAAACTGTAGATAAGACATTGCTGATATAAGACCACTGCACTGACTTGGTAATCAAATGTTAGCAATTCCATTCACAAACCTGATCTGGAAACTGAACAAGCTAGCTCGGTAAGGAGACTCCTTGTCTTCCAGTTATGACACTGAAAGCAACTATCATGGATTGGTGACCAAATAATGATAATTTCAGTCCAAAATCAAACCCATGATCATGGCAGGGATGGCTTGTGATAAGACCCCCTGTCCTTATACACAACAAGTGTCCTAGAAAAGGAAACAAAGATTTATTATGGTGTAAATTACAAGCCACTACCATGGCTTGGTAACCACATAACAATAGTGTTACTCACCGATGCTTTGCAGATCATGAATGGATCGACCTATAATAGGATCTTCCACCTTTCAGTAAAAACTAAAAGTCATCTCCCAAGTTTGGTGGCTTGATGTGAAGATGTCATTCCACTTAACACCTATGAACCTAATGGGTTGGCTTATGATAAGACCCCCGATCTTGTAATTTACAATTATTAAGAAAATTATTATCAAAGTGACTGTAATGGGATCCAAAGCAGATAAATCTGACCAAGTTATTAAGATATGCTGCTTCACCAATGAAACATAAGATAAGAAACACCAGTCATTCTCCATACCTCAATTAAACAAATAAAACATATGTAAGAGGGATCAAGGTGGGAAAGTATCAATCAAAGCTGTGCAATTATTGATTGTAACTTCTGTACAAAACAAGTTCTGTCATAGGCCGAGGAAAGCTGGAACTGACCATGCATTCTAATAACTTTCAGATTGTATCGATCTTGAGACAAATTGATCGATCAGTCATTGCCAAATGTGTGTAAATTATTCAAACAAAACTAAATATAAAAGAAAAAAAACCAGAAATCAAAAGAAAAAGGTAAAAAAACCAAATTTATGTACAAAGTGCATCAAATTGTTCAGACAAAATACTTCTTGAGTAGAGAAACATTCACTGGATAAGTGTCAATGACTCCCTCTAGTGTCTGCAACCGAACAGTACTAGGACCAATCTTTTCTGTAACAATGAAAGGTCCTAGCAAGAGGCGTTGAAATTTGGTATATTCATTTTTGTCCTTATGTTTTTTATCCCATCTCAATACCAAATCTCCTAATGAAAACTCTCTCTCAAAAGAGGATTTTTCATCGAACCATCTTTTAACCAACTGCTGATGTTGATGCAATTTGTTTTTAGCCTTTTCCCTGTCTTCCTCCAATTTAAGCAAGGTATCAATTCTCTACTGCAAGGGGGAGGAATCATCTTCTTGGATGGATTGGGATAGTTGTAATGAGGGAATGGTAAGTTTAGATGGTAGGATAGCTTCCTTGCCATAAAATAGACAATAAGGGGAGTTTCCAATAGATGCCTTTGGGGTAACCTGGTCTTCCCAAAGAGCATTGTAAAGTTGGGTGTGCCAATCTTTGTGATGTGAGGCTACTGTCTTCTTCAAAATTTTTATCAAGTTCTTGTTAGAAGATTCAAAAAGCCCATTACCCTATGGATAATAATTGGTATAAAATTTCATTTTGACCCCTTTTTCAAGGGCATACTGTGTGAGATCAATTGAGGAAAAGTAAGATGCATTATCAAAGATAAGATATTCAGGGGCCCCAAACCTTGTGACTATTTGATTGTCCAGGAAAGATATCACTTGGTTTGTGTTACATTTCCTGAGAGGGACTGCCTCTACCCATCTGGTAAAGTAGTTAGTTGTTGTCAGGATATACCTATGTTGCAGGGAGGAAACATGATTAATTGGTCCAACAAAATCTAGTCCCCATTGCTGAAATGGAAACTGAATTGTTACCGGCTGCAAAGGGAAGGAAGGTTTTTTGAATTTCCCTGCACACTTTTGGAAGGGTTCACACCTCGTGAAATGAGCATAGGCATCTTTAAATAGAGTAGGCCAGTAATATCCCGCTCTCAGAATCTTGTGGGCTGTCGTTTCACCTGAAAAATGGCCTCCGGCAGGTCCTACATGAAATTGTAGAAGAATGTCATCAATTTCATGTTTCTCCAAACATCTATGGAAAAATCCATCGTAATTTTTTCTAAACAAAAATCCATTAATAAATTGATATGGAGCAGACTTTAATCTTAGAGCTCTGCGTTTTTTGAAGTAAAGGGTTTTAGGAGAAAACCCTTGGTTTAGAAAAAACTTAATATGATCGTACCATTCAGATGTTGGAGTTTCTATGGCATTAACAGAACCTGTAGGAATGTTTTCCTCCTGCTCCAATTCAGTATACTGCTGTATAGGATCGTTTGATTGAGCGGTAAGCAAGCACAAACCTTGTCCTTTTACAATCTTCACTGGTCTGATTTCCAAGTCATATTCCTGCAAAGCTGTCATCGAATGGGCTCTTTTCTCACGTAGTTCTTTTTGGACTAGAACATTTTTGATGGTTGTATAAGGCACCATAACCTTAGTTCGAGATTTCAACAAATACGGTCTGTAATGTTTTACTGATTTATATACCGCATAAGCCTGCTTGTCAATTTGATAGTAGTTAAGTTCCACTCCCTTAAACGTTGAGCTCATGAACGAATTGGAATCTCAGCATCAGTATCATGTTTCTGCGTCAGGACAGCTGCGTAAGAAAAATCAGTAGCAAAGGTATATAGAATAAAATCCCTGTCGAAATCTGGAGACATCAGATTAGGGGCTTCTTCTATGGCTCTCCGAATTTTGACAAAGGAATCCCTTTGTTCCTCAGACCACCTAAACTGTGCATCTTTTTTAACTAACTGTTGTAATGGCTTAACAATTTGTGCAAAATTTGGAACAAATCTACGTTCAAAATTAATCTTACCGAGGACTGATTGCATGGCTTTGCGCGAACCAGGCAAGCCAATTTTTGAAATAGCTTTAGTGCGTTTCAGGATCAATAATCATACTTTCCTTAGAAACAATGAAACCAAGGATCTTACCTTATGTTACTGCAAATATGGACTTCTTAGGGTTCAGCAAAATCCTGTACTTCCTGCAGCATTCAAACACCTATTTCAGAGTAGACAAATGTTCATGTCGTTTCTTCGAATATATAGTAATATCATCTAATTATACTACGACATAATTATGCATCAAACCTCTGAAAGCTATATGCATAGCTCTCTGGAATGTGGCTCCTACATTTATTAGCCTGAAAGGCATTCGCCTATAGGTGAAGGTGCCCCGAGGGGTTCTAAAAGTTGTTTTCAGTTGGTCATTAGGGGCAACCATGACTTGGTTGTACCCTGAAAAACCATCCAGGAGAGAGAACATCTCAGACCCTGCTACTCTCTGTAAAATTTGTTCCATAGGAGGAACAGGGTAATTATTCTTCTCGGAAGCTTTGTTCAAATTTCTGAAATCGACACAAAGTCGTATTTACCCATTCTTCTTCCGAATAGGTACCAAATTAACTATCCATTGAGTATGTCTGAGAGGGAATATCATTCGAGCTGTCAGTAACTTTTCAAGCTTTTTCTTTATAGAAGATTCTAGGCTGGGATGCATCTTCCTTAACTTCTATTGGTAAGGTTTCACTTTTGGTTTCATCGGTATGTTTTGGTGCATGATGCTAGTGTCAAAGGTTTACAAAAACATCTTTGTATTCTTTACAAAATTTGATAAAAGATCTTCTTTATTCAATAGAACAATCAACCCTAAGATTAATGAAATGAGGATTTTGTTCAGTACCTAGGTTGACTGGATCATAGTTGAGAGATGAGCTCTGGGTCTTACAGTTGGTCTTTTGTTTGAACTTATCCTGCAAGTCATACAATTTCTCTAAGTTGATAACTGATTTTGGGATAATGTTGGAAGGATCAGACAAGGATTTCTCATGCTCAACCTCATCTATTTCCATGTCTTGAAAGGTATCCTGGGTTGTGAGAAAATCTAGTATTTGTTGGTCATCATCAAACACTTTCCAGTTTGTAACGTTATCAGGAATGGAAGGCCTATAGAGAAGTTCTATTGAAAACGTTTCAGCTGACAAGCCGTCTGGTGGTATCAACCTAGATGTTGTATTTGCCAAAAGGTCAGCATCAAAGTTCTATGACCTAGGGATTGATTTGATGTTGAATGCAGAGAAAGAGTTAGTGAGATCTCTTATCATTTTTTGATAATTAATTAAACGTGGAGACAAACAATGTATCTTGTTTATTACCTGTTTAACAATGATTTTGGAATCTCCAAAACATTCAATTACTTGTGCGCCCATGTCAATAGCCTTCTTGAGTCCTTGAACCAGGGCCTTATATTTAGCTACATTATTGGTACAGTCAAACTCAAGTCTGCAAGAAATCATGGTTTTAGTCCCTTTAGGATCAATGAGGACACAACCTGCACTAGATCCATCTTTAGATATGGAGCCATCAAAGAATAATGTCCATGCAATGGGATCAATCCTAAAATTTGTATTAACATTATAAAAATTATGTACAATAGTTCCAGAGAATGGTATAGTAGTAACATTGGCAATCTGTGATTCATTCTGTACATTCTCATCTAGTGAAGAATCAGCTGGAAAATCCCCAAAGAAAGTGTCAAATGTGAAATGTTCGATATGTGAATTGAAATAACAAGCAGGCTCACTTGAGTCATTAAGGTCAATTACTGTTTGTTTCATAAATGGTTCCCTGCTGATCTTAATCTTATTTGGTTTTCCATTGTAGGGTAGCCACAGGTGAGACCAATCAGTAGCAAAGTAACCTTTGAGTTTCTCTTACCAGTCTTTGATCAACCACATTCCATAGGCTTCAGGGATGTCAACTACAACGATATCTATGGTTTGGTGGATCCGGGGATCTGTAGATAATGTCAACAAAACATTTCTCAACCTCCCCACTACTCTCACTTTATATCTATCAAGTTGTACAATCTGAGTAGGACAGGGTTCCCAAGTTGCATTTAATTTTCTGTAGACATACAGGGGAATCACATTTGAGGAGGCACCTAAATCTATCATACAATTGTGTACATTTCTATTGAAGTTTTCAAAGGTAAGCAAGAAAGGAGGCGTCCTCTTGCTTCCAGGTTTCTGATCATCTAGCTTAGTGAAAGAGTCTAAGTTATTATTTTGTGATTCCATTGGCTTCTTGATTATCATACTTTTAGGTAGAGAATCCCTCATAGAAGGGATTTTGAGACTTTCAAACAGAGAAATATTTTCTTTTACTCTTTTCAGATCTTCAGCCAAACTATAATCCATTTCAGGAATGACTGTATCCTTTTGAGGGACATTTTTACCTTTGTTGGGAACTGCTATTGAAGATGAAGGTTCCTGAGAGGGTTGTCCTTTTGATCTAGTGTTGTAAGGGTGTTGAACATTGAAAATTGTCTCAGTTTCTTCTTCTTCTTCATTCAATGGGAGTTCAGAAAAATAGCTTCAGTATTAATTTGTGGATCTTCTTCTTCATCTCCTTCTTCTAGTAACTGTGGATATTGATTTGTTTGATCATCAGAGGGTTCAGGGACATTCTATGATTATGTGGCCAGAGCTTTGAAGATAGAATAGATTTCTTCAGAATTCAGTCCTTCATTAGGATTAGGAGGTGGTGTATTTTGGGGAGGCTGACAAGGTCTCCTGAAAGGTGGCCTTACAAAACCTCTGTTATTATTTTGATTTTGATTATTATTATTTTTTAAATAAACCATCTCATTTGATATTTTATGGAGAAACTTCTTGATATCAGTCATTTCAAAAGCATCTTTATTTTGGGTAGTGGGTTTGGGAGCATTATCAGTTTTCTTTCGGGATGTGGAAGGTTGTTCATCTAAAACATTAGGATTATCCTTTAGACAAAACATATCTTTTTCAACCTGAATTGCTTCAGCATAAGCCTCAAACAAGTTGTCTTTATGTGCTCTTTTGACCCACATTGCAAAGGGAATAGATAGGCCTTTTTCATAATAAGAAACCAACAGTTCTTCTGTAGGAAGAACAGTGGCAGGCATTCTATTTTTTAGATAAGAAAATATTTGATTATAGTCTTTGACCCTCTCTTTAGCTCTCATCTTCATGGAAGACAACTCTAAGACTAGATCTTGTCGGGTTTTATCATCCCCAAACTTTTGGATAAACAATTTTTCAAACTCATCCTAAGAAGTTATGGATCTGGCCTCCAAGGCAAAGTACCATGTGGATGCTTTTCCTTCAAATGTATAGGGGAAAAGTCTGCAAACTACATCTTCATGGACAACACTCCTAAGTCTAATGGCTTGCATAAAAGTTTTGATGTGATCTAGTGCAGGTGATTTATTATCTGGGTTGAACTTAGGAAGCCACTTTTCAGGGTTTTTAGGCAATCTATGTTGATCCCCAAGTATAAATACAGTATCTTGATCAAGCCAAGGTCTGTTCTGGCCTTCTCCAGCCATAGGTTGTTCTTCTTCTTCTTCAGATGAAGAGCTAGAGGAGTGTTCACTTTCAAAGGAGGAGGAGGATGATGAAGGAGGAGTGGGTGGTGGTCCACCAATTGCAACGCTAGGTTGATCTTGTAGAACTCCTTGAAAGAGAAAATCAAGGTTGTACTCAGGGGAACTTGGTTGATTAGTTGTATCTTGATTCTCAGTGTTTTGATCACCTGTCTGTTGACCTTCTTGGTTATTGATCTGTGGAATGGTGTTCAGTTGAATTGCTGCTAGTCCTCTATTTCGTTGTTCAATAATTCTTTGTTCTAATCTAGCAACACTATCATTAGATCTTTTCAGTATTTGTTCAAGTGAAAGGGGTCCTCTAGTAGGTGATATGATAAGGATAACCCTTCTATTTTCATGCTCCACTACAGGTGTAGTAGGAATTACAGTTGGTTGTGGCACTGTTTGCTATTCAGAGGTAGATGCATGTGATTTGCTACAAGTGAAAACCGTCGATGTTCTTATTGGAGGAGGTTTATGAGTATTCTATTTAGGCATATTTTACTACTGGCCCTCCTTCTAGCACCATTTGTTGAGGCCTCGGGTTTGTAGGGTGTTGGAAAAGGTTCCAAAGCTCTCAACAGAGGAAGAAAACCCATCCAAAGGCTTCAGATAATCCTGCGCAAGTATTACCCTATCCTCGAGCTGTTTAGAATAGTGATCTCCCTTGGATACAAAGGCCTCCACTAGAAATGTGGTTTTGATCCTGAAAGAATCTGTCTTCCAATGAAGGAAAACAAAGTGTGTTTAGTTTGAAACAAATCTACCTAGAAAGGGAAATCTAAGCTAAGTTAGGCCTACTCTAAAAGGTGCCTTGTTTTGAATGCAAATTAACTTGATGTGAAGATAGATAAGTATGTTCATCCACTAGACATAAATGTAAAGAATACTAATTCCTTATCTTCTTAAGTTACAACCAATCAATCAAAATTAACTAAATGCGATATTAAGTATTTAAGCTCATTCAAGATTAACCTATAACCGATATGTCAATTGAAAAATTAACATAGATTAAATTTTATTGTGAATCATTTGCAAAAATAGATAAATATTTTAGTTGAAGAAATTCAATTAAAACATAATGCATACACAGATCAAACGTAAGGAGAGATACAGATCATAGATCCATATATAAAATAATGATTGCAAAAGATTAAACAGCATAGACAACAAGTTGAAGTAAAAATCAATATTTATTAAATAAACTTGATCAATGGACAAAAGATGATGCAAGAGAATAACATTACTGTATTAATGAAAGTCTGTAAGAAATTACAAGCTCTGCATAAACAGAGTATCTCCAGTCTTCTTCTGTTGATTTCTACCCAAAAATGATCATCCTTTGCCTAAGAGAGATCTACCCCTTAAATAATAATTTACAAAATAATACAAAGGATAAACTTCCCTAAAACAGGGATTACAAAATCAGATTATTCAATTAAGTGAGGAAATCTTGCCACTTGGCCCAAATTTCCATCAGTTCATCTATATCTGGATAATTAGGAGATTCGAGCCCCAGTTGGGCATCACATGTGGATCCTTCGATCTCGTGTTTGGCCAATTTATGCCACATACGGATAAAAAGTAGATTTTTCCCTCCATGGAGACAGGTTACCTGATCAGCCAATCCACGTCTTCAATTTGGATGTGCTCAATCCACATTATTTTCTCTCGGACTTCATCACGACAGGCTTCAACCTTCTCTATCATCAATTTTGGTGGATCTTCCTTCTCGATGAGCCCCATTGCAGGGACTGCCAATAACTCCATGATATTGTTTGAGGCATACCATCTTCTCCTGCAATTAGCTTGAGCCTGATTGATAGTATCTTCCACCATTTCAACGACATTCTCCCAAGCCCGCACAGCAGTCCCGATCCTTCTGAATTTGAGACTTTCTAATTCGGGGATATCATTTGGCTTATCTTCAATATACTTCTGTCAATCCATGATGTCTTCTACAGCTTTAGAAGCTTGTTTTGTTTTCTCTACTTGCTGGCTCAAGGTGCCAGACATCTTGTCAAAGGCGATGTAGGTCTCATGAATTTCACCCAAGGTGGAAAATAGCTGAGCCAGTACCTTATGATGCTCCAGGTTAACATGATTAGCTAGGTCCTTGAACTCTTGCAGTGAAAACGTAGAAAATGCAAAGGAGGCTGCACTTGCAGTTGCATACTCAAGTTATTTTTTAAGTACAACCATTCTTTCCTTGTTGACAACATTTTCTGCTTCTGGATCATGTATTTTATCCTAGAGAGAAGTATTCTGCAACTACAGATCTTCCAACTTGTCTTCAAATATCTTCCTTAGATCCTGAACATAAACTTCATGCTTTTCCTTGGTTGTTGCCAATCCCTCTTGAATCTTTTTCAGTTATTCCTTTTTCAATTCAATCTCCCTATTCAAGGTCTTGACTGAATCAAAATTTTCTCCTGCAAATGCACCCAAGGATGTAGCTGCATCCACTGCTTCTTCCTGGATATCATCAGACTACTTCATCTAGATTATCTGATCAGGAATGGGTGCCTCCAATCCTCCATGATCTCTACTTCTCTTTTTTCCTTTCTTCATGACTGTTGTGGTTTCCTTACTGCAAAAATAATCTCTTAGGGGAACAACTATATCATCTTCAAAAGTAGCCACCATATCACTGAATGATGTGGTCATATTTGTTGTTGTAACCAAAGGGGGTGTCTGGGTGATAGTAGGACTAGGAACAGACATAGCAACCTGAGATGATACTTGCGGAGAGAGGAGAACTTCAGTAGTTGATGGTACAGGGATTGGTGAAGGAATGGATGTAAAAAATTCATGCAATGGATCCTGAGTGTCAAAAGCTAATGGTGAAGAAGGGGGAAAGGGATTTGGAATTTCAATAACTGGTTGTAATGAAAGAGATGGGGGTGATTGCAGGGGGACAGTTGAAGAATGAATCTTTGTAATGGTTAATGGAGTAAGGAGTGGAACTGTCAAAGCTGGAGGTGTAGAAGTAATAAAATTGAATGCATCAAACAACTGAGACAAGGTTGTTGGTGGTGTCACCTCAGAATTTGTAACAAGAGGAACTTCTGCTAAGGGAAGTGATGAGGATGAAGTTATTGCATCAAGAAAAACATAAACTTGAGACATATTCTCACTTGAAGTGGGTTCATCCATAACTATGGTGTCCAACAAATCTGAGACTGCCTATGAACCTTAATTGATTTCTTCCAATACAGGTACAAGAGAAATTACTTCATCCTCCCTATCACTATCTTCAATATCGAAAGTGGGAATCTGAGAGGGAGCAGTTATGAGCTTTTGTCTCTTTGCTGGTCTGCTGAACACAATCACCTGCACATCACTCACTAAGCTGGATGTATTGACCTCTTTGGTGTGTAGCACTGAGTTCATCTGTGCTAGTTCTTTCATCGTTTGCTGGGAAGTTTGTATTAACACTTTATATTGTTCAGAAGTCTTTAGCTCTGTAGACTCCTCCATAAGTCCTTTGCCTTTATCACCATCAGTATACGTCAATAGAAGAGGAGATTTAGCTTTTTTATCCTCCTTCTCTTCTCTCTCCTTTCTTGCTTGCTCAATCAAACTGAGCTCCATTTTCCTAAAGTTGAAAACCTTATCTCTAAGCTCTTGATGGTACTACAAAATCTGATTATGTTCATCCTTCCTTTTAGCTCTTGCTAGGACTTCAGAAAAAGTATTGACTCCCTGGTAGATAGAGTCATCAGGGACATTTTCATGTGCATAGCCCATCTTCATGTGATTGTGGTTGGAATGAGCCTCACGGAAACCTTTAGGATCATGTTTTCTTTTAGCGGCAAATCCTGGATTCAAGGAAGCAATCTTGTTACCCAATACTTGAGCCCAAGTGGAAGTAGGAATATCCAAAGGTCCAAGGTTCAAGGGGAATTTGGGCCATCCTCTCCTCCTGCGACCTGTGAGTTTGAGATAAACCACTTCTATTACAGTCTGATATGATACTTCTTCAATCAACAACCTATCTGGAACAATTCTAGGCAGCAGGTGAACAACACTGCTTCCCATATCCTGACATAGGAGAATGATTCCCCTACATACCAATCCCCAATTGTGGCAATGAAAAGCTTGGAATCAACTGAGAAAGTTGGTGCATCTTCCTTAAATATATTGAGATAAATAGCACCCAAGAAATGATCACAAATTTCATATAATAAAGGCACATAATTATCCTCCCATAGTGCTGAATTATATATGTGAATGGGAGGGGCAGTGGGGGTGCAATTCCATCCC
Organism: Larix kaempferi; assembly: GCA_027924585.1. Taxonomy (NCBI): domain Eukaryota; kingdom Viridiplantae; phylum Streptophyta; class Pinopsida; order Pinales; family Pinaceae; genus Larix; species Larix kaempferi. The sequence goes on along the minus strand of BSBM01000005.1, from coordinate 1,406,092 downwards.
ATATTGGGATATTGAAACTCAGCACAGAAAACGTCCATCACATAGGCTGAAGGAAAGAAACAGGGTTTCTATGTAGAAGGAGATTTCTGATACTTTTCAATTATTGTTTTATGCTCAAAAGACAAAATAGATGCCCAAGGAAAAGATTCACCTGTAGTCAAGACATGATGAGCCACAAAAGCCCATTCATATTTAAAAATTAGGAATTAGGAAGGCCATACAACCGAGAAAGCATAGCTACCAATAACGAGTAGGGTTCTCTAAACCATGACACTGGGTTCATTAGAGAGATTTTGAGGTCAAAAAAGGGCCTCCTAAGAGATGTACTACAAAAATATGAGATATATTAAAATATTATGAATTGGGGCTTTTATGGGGTAGGTATATATGACAAGTCACCTCTCACACTATTTTCTATGCACAATATAAATAACCATGGTTGAGTTACTTTTCAAAATTCACTAGAAATAAAATTAATAAAATAAGACTACATTGATGTGACTAAGATTCATTGTAAATTCCCAAAAATGTATTGTCCTTTAACATTTATTTGTCTTGAACTTGCAAATGAAATTAAATAATAAAAAACATTTTTAAGAGCTTTTTTTTTAATTTTATGTTGACTTTTTATATTTAGTACTTTTCTCATGAATTTAATAATGTAATTTAATTGAGAATTTATTTACATGTAAAATGTCAATAATATTATTATAATCCACATTTCATTATTATTATTATTATTATTATTATTATTTATTAAATCTATTATTATTCTTTATTAGTTTGACATTATGTTATTAAATAGAATGGAGTGAATATATAATTTAAAATTAAAAACATAAAAATGATAATATATTATTTTATAAAAAAAAGTGAAAGGACTTTCTTTATGAATTAAGAGTACTTCACTTGAAAATGACAATAATATTATTTTATGTGAAAGTGTGAAAAGACATTCATTATGAGTACTTTACTTGAAAATGACAATAATATTATTTTATGAAAAGACTATCATTATGAGTACTTTACTCTATGACTTAAAAGTACTTACACCACTACCTTGGTTAACTATGTGTTTTCATCTACCATAGAAAATTTGACAAATAAGCATTCTTAACTCATGCAATGCCACCTCACCAAGGGGGATGATGTCATCTACTAGAATGTGATTGGTTGTATTTTATAGTACATTTTCTTTGTTTTGAGGCCATTTTTTGACCTCAAAATTTCTCTAATGTAAGTTGTCAGGCCTGTGCATAAAGTTGGCTGGTTTGTGCATCCAGGATTTGAGCGTTTCATTGAAATTGAACCTGGTGTTAGCAGAGTCCAGGAATGCAGTATTAAGGACCTACACAGGTGGTCTAAGGGAAAATTCCCTGGAAGATACCTCAGGACGGAATGTGGTGAACTTTGAACCCACGCTATCATTGAATGAGCGGTCTTTCGGGTTGGCATGCTATACTATCCATTTAACTGCATCGGTATAAGGCAAGACGGAAGGTCTGGAAGCAATTGCGTGAAGCTATGAGTCCCTAATTCTCTCGTAGGCTTGGCGGTCATTCTCAATGTTGGATAGGTCATCATTGTCAAATATTGAGTAGATTTTAGACTAGTCCACCTGGTAGGTTTCAGTAATTTTCCCACTGGTGTCAGAGAAGATGCCAAAATTTGGGTCCTTTCTTAATTGGTCTTTTAGGGTAGTCTTAGAACGGGTATTGCGCGACCTGTTTGCAAACTAGAGAAATCTGACAAATGGATAAACAACAATAAAAAAAATCCTGGGAAATAATCAAAACTGTAAATAACTAAACAAAGAAATAGAGAAAACCGACCAGCTTCAGCTGAAAATGATGGGCAAGGCACCCCTAGTAAAAACTCATAGTAAAAGACAAGTAGCAAGGTAATTTTCCAAATTAAAAAATGATAGTGAAAAATAAGAAAAATGACCTATTTAATAATTCAAACGAGTAAAATCTGAGCCATTAGATCAAAATCGATCAACAGTTGAGATCAATTATTAAGATTTGCAGGAGACGAGTTGCGGGGGCCAATTTCATAGGTATGTACATCCTTCCCGTAATCCGCAATCCGCAATTGCGGGTTGCGGGTTGCGAGATCAAAATTGTGTTTATTGAATCAAAAGATAACTCTGCAATCCATAAATTGCGGGTTTTGGGTTGCGGGATTGCAAAGTTCAAAAAATTTAATCAACAGCTTCCCGCAATCTGCAAATTGCAGGTTGCGGGAACGCAAACAACATTTTATATAAAATCACCTTTCTGCAATCCGCAATCCGCAAATTGCGGGTTGCAGGTTGTGGAAACACACAGCGCATTTTATTGTTCGAACCACTTTTCATGATCCGCAATCCACAATTGCGGGTTGTAGAACGAAAGGTTAAAAAAAAACATATTTACACTGTCTTCCTGCAATCCGGAATTGCGGGTTGCGGGTTGCGGGATGATAAAAACTCAAAAGAGGAAAAACAAGCTCCCGCAATCCCCAATTGTGGGATTGTGGGTTGCGGGATGAAAACTAACTTTTTGAGAGAAATCAAAGCTTCCTACAACTTCAGAAAAATAGTGAAAAACTGGGAATTTTCAAAGGGAAAAACTCTAATTAAATGAAAACAATGCAAAGGCATAAAATCATAATAAACATGATGAAAATCCCACAAGGAAAAAGGAATATAAACCATTACCTTTGTAGTGATGAATCTTGGGGCTCCCGTGTTCCATTAGAACATGGGATCTGTTGTACCTACAACACAGCCGAAGGGATGTCGCGCACGCTGTAGTGGTGATGCAACAAGCAGGAGAGGGAGCTCCGGACCAAGAACCAACAAGGGGAGTTATGGAATAGCATGGGGTGCGTGGCGGGTTGTATCTAGCACTTGGGTGGCGTTGGGAGTAGAGAAGGCAGGCAGGTGGGAAGGCATGTGGGTCAGCGGGTGGCTTGTCCTAGTGGTAGGCGAATGGAAAATCATGTAGGCTGGCAAGCCGGTCGTGGTGGAAGGCATGTGGCATGACATACAGTCCAACGGCTAGTTGCTGCCACTGGAGGGCACGTGATTGGGCCTGGGGCCAATGACCTCCCTCTGCACCCGCTATGGGGATATAATAACCTAATTCTAATAAACAAATCGACCTACAGTTCAATATTACACATCACATCTCAAGACTATTTAAACTAGCCTTTGACCTACTATCAAAAATTGAGACTCTTTGGTATCTCTTGAAGATGGGTTGTGCTACTCAGCTTGAAACATCGAGATTAGATGTGTCTGTTCGGTTTAAGTGCTACAGTCCTTTAGACAATTTGTGACATGATGTGCATCATATGATTCATTCTTTTGGTTTAATGCACTTGCCTAAGATCATCCTCATCATGACGTGCATACAAGATTCTACTATTGTTTTGTCATCGCGACCCAAATGGACATCCTTTCTTCGCACACTCCACGTTAACCTTTGTGCATCAACCGAAATTCTACGCATCTTCTGATATGCCTCATTTTTGTCTCCGCACTTCTAACTTTAACACATCTATGACTGTCTGTGTGTTTCCAGCAATACTGTCATTTGGTCCTCACGCATTTGCGCATACTTCTATAATTTTTCCTTTCAGTATTTGCGCATATGTCACAGATCTACAACGCCATTCTATACACCATCAACTGCATCATTCTTCCACATGTGCGCACTCGGCTCCTCGCTAGATCATTCTGTTCTGTATCTAGAGTCCATGATGCCCCAAATAATGTCTAGTTTCTCCCTAAAAATGTTGAGTAGGGATCTGTATCTTCCAATATTTCTATGACTTCAAAATCCACGACTATCTTTACCCCATTGATATCTACCTACACCTTTTCCAATCTATCGATGGGATAAATTTTATACTGGTTCACCAACCTTAGTTGCACAGGGGGCTACACCAACTTTGGTTTACCTATCATCTCCAAAGACTTTTTGGGAAATATGTTGAAATCTGACCCAAGGTTGAGCATCACATCCTTCATTTCATACCTTCCCAACTCCAGTGTTAGCTTAAACTCCTTTCATGTGCATCTCTTATTACCCACCAATCGCATATTCCTCTAAGGTAGTAGTGCCAAAATGGGATCCTCCATTTTGCTTAGCATTACCAATTTTGTGAGCAAGCTAGTAAATTTACTAGTAGTCTAAGGATCATTCGGCACCTTTAAACAACATTGTAGAAATCTACTTACTTGATCCTCATAGTTATTATTATGCGTTGTTCTTCCTCCTAGAGCATATTTCTCGAGTGCTCTTCATCGTGCATATTGTGCAACATTTCCTCTTCACACAACATTCTCCATCAATCCTCTTCTTCACGTGGGATATGCAACTAGTCCTCCTTGTGCAATCATTCCTGGTGCAAGTTGTTAGCGCGATGCCAGTCGACAGGGGTTCCACTCATTGTCGAAACATACCATAGTCTTCTTGAGCACCAGCCCGGACAGGGTTTATCCCGCCCAACAACACCTGCAGAGCAGATGAGGTCTCACCTGAGGCGTCTAGGAAGAGCAAGTGGAACCATGTTTCTGTCGAATGAAGGAGGATGGTTGCGGCTATGATACTTAAACTTATTGCAAAACTGAGATAAAGATCTTTACGTATTGAACACATTATTAAAGCAATATTCAACCAAGCCATTCATCATTGCAACAACAGGAAGTGTAAAGCAAGTATCGCATCAAAGAAGCATGACATTATTCGCATAGTGCGACATCACATTACCATAACCGAACAAATTAAACACAGAAATTGTACCAAAATAGCTTCATCATATTATCATTGTCGACCCAGATACAATGTCTTTACAAAAACTAGATCTCTGCAATGACTCTTAACAAAAAAAAATACCCGGAAACATACAACCAATATTAGAGCTTTGCACAATATTTCTAGCATTCGATCCTGATCTTGATTATATTCGATCACGATCATTGTTGTTTCATCAGTTACAATTCTTATCTATATATAGGCTTCCACCTTACAATTCTTGTCCACTTTCTAACAACTTGTTAACCGACACTAGGGACAAAGGACTCAATATCTAACTGACTTATCCAAAAATGACCAAAAACCCGCATTCTACGGTATAACTGACCCAACAGTACATAATATGTGGTCCAAATGACCCAAAACCCATAATCTGCAGTACAATTAACCCAAAATGCATCGGAGATGCTGCGATAACACTCTACCAAACCGCCTGCCAACAGGCCCCCAACACAATCTTGTGGCTCGCCCTTGATCCACGTCAACTGGAGACGGTGTACTCCGTCATTTTGACCTTGAGGTCCTCATACGGTTGTTCAAATGTCTGCACTACCTCCTTGGCTTCCGTGGCCGCTGACTGACTCTCGACCACATCTTCTGCAGATGGGTGATCTGTAAGCTTTACCACTACCTCCTGTCGACACTTCTGCATTGCCTGCAGAGCTTCACTAGCTTGCATCATGAATTTTCCGCCGATGTCCTGGAACTCTTCTAACTGGGTCGCGCGTTTCTTTTGTCGCTCGTCCGCCTTGGCGACACGGTGTTGCAAGTCTTTTAGCTCCTGAGACTTAGCAACTTGCTCTAGTCGTGGCATTGTGCGCATTGTGGCTTTCAACGTGGCCAACTGTCCCTCCTCTTCCTGCCGATATTTAGTCAGCTGTTCAACCTGCTTGTCCTGAACAATACGTCCCAAAAATTTTACAGTTTCAGCCGTGAGCCTGGTTTCCTGCATCTCCAGCTCCTCCATCTAAGCAACAACTTCCTCAATTGCCCTTCTTTGTTCATCCACCTCAGCCTGAGGCGTACCCGATTTCATCTAGTCCTTCAACTCGTGATTCTCTTGTCGCAACTGAATAATGGCAGCCCCTAGTCGCTGCACCCAGTGGAGCACATCTACCTCTTCAGTGGGCTCTGGCACATATTGATAAGCTTTCATGATCACATGGTCAATCCGCACACTGTCGTCTCACATAGGATCCTTCTCCGCAATAAGGAAATCATTTTCCTTTTTCAAGCCTTCGATTTCGCGTGCCTTCTCAGCCCGTTCTTCCTTCATGTGTGCTTCGAGGTCATTCATGCCCTACCGTGCGGAAGCATCCCTGGCAGTTAATTATTCGATAGTGCACTTCGCATTGGCCTCACTCGCTTGTAGTCGGACACACATACCACTGATTTGTCGCAGTCGGTTTGTCATTTCCTTGCTGGTAGTAGCCTGCATAGTGGTCAATCCTTCCACGGGCAAGGCATTCACATTAATAGTCATTGTTAGGCATTCACATTAATAGTCACTGTTTTCAGTTGTTGCAGTACGGCATTGGCAGCTTCGTCTTCAGTCACAATCGCAATCGAGGGAATCTCCACATTCCTAACCGGTGGCTCAGTGCTGATTGTGTCAAAGGTTGATGTCGCTGCTTCCTCTGGTGCCTTGCTGGAAACCATGTCATACAGAGATTCTAACCGAGCGATGATTGCATGGAATCCTTCATCCGCTTTCCTTGCCATCTTGTCTGCTGCCGTAGATGATGCAGTATTGAGCCCTGTGAACAGGCGACCCAACTGTGCCTCTGCGGGCAAGGACAACCCGCTGATCATTGTATGCTCCTGATACCTTTTTGAGCGATTTTCTTCTAGGTCCCAGTCACTATCAGCTGATATTGATTTGGTCGATTCTTACCCTGATTCATGGTGACTCTACTGGTCCTGTGCCGATACCCGATCATCTGGGGCCAATGCCAAGCCACCGACTTCTATCTCCGCTAAACTCATGGGTTGTCGCCATGCCTCCAGCCACTCATTCATAGTAGCCTCCAAATAATTGGACGTCACCTTATACGAGGTCTACAACCATTTCCGATCAGGATCACGGAAGGCTTAGATATGTATGGTATGCGACTAAATTGCAAACACCATGACAGGTTTGAACCGTGCTGTAGTTTCTTCAGATATTCACGGGACCTGACTTGTCGTAGCACAAAGCATCTCCCAATACATCCAAAACTGCAATTGGAAATGCCGGAGTCTCTCTGGCTCCCGTACATACCATAGATTTTGATATCATGCCCCTCGTCGTTCTGCTATAGCCGGAGAGTCCATGCCTTGGTACGTGCTAGGCTCCTTCCATGCGACAAAGGCGATCAACAGCAACAACCAACTGTATGTGAAGGCACCCTTTCCCGATTGGACCGCGACAACATCCTCCATTAATTGATTCAAGAGATACAGGGACCAGTTCATTTGGACCCCTTCTGCACATTGCTCTGCGCATGCAACGATCCCCGAGTTGTATTGGTTAGGTCGACCACCCCTAACCACCTTGCAGGGTAGGATCTTAATGCCCGTGAGTACCACCTGATCATTGTAGCTGCTGGTGTGATACCCACTCCCATCCGTTTCTAAGCCATATTACAGTGCCCGCTTTTTGTCATTTTCCTTTCCTTGGATAAACTGCAATGGATCAACTCCATTTTTAGGCAAGCCGATGATGTACGAGAATAAGTCGATGGTGACTGGGACTTCTCTGTTCAGCCACAATGAACCACCATGAAAGCATGTGAGGAGTTTCTTTACACATGCATTAACTTCCACTAGTCACCCAAAATGTGGCATGTTAAGAAGCCCTAACAAGTCAGTCTGCTTCAATCCTCGTGCCTAGTCTTGTACCGTCGGTGTCGAGGAAAGTCATGTCTCAGGCACATAGGGGGCAGATCCAACGTTAGGGTAGGCCACCATATCATGGTCATCGTAACGCAGGTGTAGCAATGCCGGCCTAATATCCACAGAGCACTCCATTCCAGCTGGGAGTGCTGACATCTTCACACCATACTTCTGTTTTGGGTTTATCTTGTGTGGGGTGGCATCCGGCTGAACGGGAGGGATATACCCAAGGATGTCCCCAACTGACAGTCCCGCCCATGGGGCAGACTCACGAATGGGGCGACTGGACTGCCGCACCTATTTCTGAGCTTCACCGACCGTCGCAATGGATGACCGAAGTATCCTCTTACTCTGCGGGGACTCAGAGTGCTAACCTCCCTGTCACTTCTTAGCGATGACTGATGCTCCCACCGGCATATTTTCAACTTCAGCTCCAAGATCAACGGCTCCGGATGACACAACTTCTTGCTCGACAACCACCGAGATGAAGGGAGACTCCACTTCGCTGCTAATCTTGACTGTCTCTAGTTCGCCTGGCATACGTCACAGCACCTCGTTATATGCTTATCAGCACCTTGCTCAATTCATGACTGCACTCTGCAACAACAATTCTCAACTGATTTCTTGGTGTCTTCCGACCAACTCTGATCCATTTTATAGATCCCAGCTGAATCTGCCGTAATCATCATGAAATCATGCATTAATTCAACCAAAATCCTGTATTAATGACGCAAATCCGTCGACGATCCTATCCACTGATCGGTCGGATCCACCGTTAATGCCCATCATGTGGACAAGCACCATTAATTAACTGTTTTAACTTTTGTTATTTATTGTTGATTTGACCTGGTTGCAAGATTGCCACGTGTCGTCGACCGCTCCAAACTTGCGGTAGAAGCCTCCCTGCTTTCGCATTCCATCTGTGTTGGTGCGCCATCTTGACACCAATCCATCGACTTCTTCTTCTTCTATTTTCGATGCGACTCAGGCATCATGGTATTCCAAGCCTGACTTATAGGGCTTCAACCTATGACCATTCACCAGTTTGGGGAGCATCACCCCGTCCAGCTGCTACAGCTGAAGCACACCCCATGAAGTAATACTACTGATTCGATACGAACCAAGCCAATGCATTTGCAACTTTCCTGGATGTTTCATAAACTTGCTGTCATACAACAACACCAAGTCACCCTACTGAAACTATTTTTTTTTTATGTGTCGATCATGCCATGCCTTCTAGCAATCCTTCTCTACCCCCTGGTGGAACCCAGCGATGAAACGATCTTCCTCCAACTGCATCAGCTGCTCTAGATGTTCATCTAGTGTCGCTGCATCATCCAGGCATGTTGCGGCCACAATGCGCAGACTCAGGACAATACACTCCATGGGCATAATTGCTTCTTGTCCATACACCAGCTCAAATGGTGTCTTCCCTGTCAGCCATTTACATGTGGTGCGATAGGCCCACAATACTGCTGGGATTTTGAGATCCCAGTCGTTGCGGTTCACATTACACACCTTTGTCAGCGCATGCTCCAATATCTTATTGAAAGCCTCCACCGTGACATTCACCTACGGATGATAGGGTGTACTCTTCTTATCCTGTATCTGCAACTTCTCCATCAATGCGCTAATGGTGCGATTAAGAAAGTGGCTACGATCAATAATATCTTGGGGCAGCCGAAGCGAGTGACAAAGTGGTCAAAGAGAAACCGTGCGGTTGTGGCCGTGGAGCAATCAATGACTGGTGCAGCTTCTGCCCATCGAGTCAAATACTCTGTCGCTGTGATAATATAGTGTGCATCCGTGCGCTTCCCTAGTGGATTGATCGGTCCTACAAAATCCATTGCCCATTTGTCAAACGACTGCAATGTCAACTGGGGCATCAACGACATCTCATCACGTCGGGATGGTTTTCCAGTTCACTTATAGACATCACAGGACCGCGCATAGTCTGTCACATCATTATGTAGTGTGGACCACCATAGCCCAGTGCGCAGTACTTTCCTAGAAGTCGCCCTACCACCATAGTGTCCTCCCGCTACTCCTCCATGTGCTTCTGCTAATATCTGCGATTGTTCATGCGGCAAGACACATCTACGCAATACCTCATCGACACCCATTTTGTATAACTCTCCTGCAATTAGGTGGAAGTCTGCAGCTTTGACTACCAACTGCTTCTTTTGACTGGTGGTGAACTCATCTGGTGTAGTACCTGTTGTCAGAAATTGAATGATTTCTGTAAAGTAGCCATATGCAACCTCAATCCGAAATAGTTGAGCATCTGGTAAACCATCTTCAATGTTGGTCGGCTCCTCTCCTGTATCGATCCATGAGAGATGATTAGGACCGGCATTCAACTGGCTTGGCTTCACAATGACTTCAAAATCGAACTCCTGAAAAAGAAGTAGCCAGCGGCATATCTTCCCCCCCAACACAAGCTTATTGACTAGGTATTTCAACGCGGAATGGTCGGTGAACATTTCAAAGTGCCCACCCAACAAATAGTGCCTGAACTTCTACAGCGCATAAACTATTTCCAGACCTTCCCTCTCAGTGGTAGTGTAATTTATTTTTGCAGATGACAACTTCCGACTTGCAAAAGCAATAGGATGATCAAGGTCGCCTTCTCCTGGTTGAGCCAATACGATGCCCAACGCAATTGATGAGGCATCAACATGGACATGGAATTCTTTACTCCAGTCCTGAAATACCAATATCGGTGCCGACACCATATTCTCCTTCAGTGTTTCGAATCTGTCTTGACATTCCGGGGTCCACTGAAATAGCGCATCCTTCTTCAACAATTTCTCCATATGGGTAGTAATCGTTGCATATCCCTTGATGAATTTACGATAGTACCCAGTATGCCCCAGAGTCGCCGGCAACTGCTTAGCAGTGGGCGGTGGTTTCAAGCTCAAAATGAGTGCAATATTGGCCAGATCGACCAACAACCCTTGCTTACACACAATATGGCCGAGAAATATCCCAAACAGTGTACAAAAGATGCATTTCTTCACATTCAGCGATATCTGGTGCTGTCAGCATTGCTTGAGCATCAACCGCAGATTCGCCAAATGATCACGGACCAAACCATAAACCATCCAATCATCCATGTATACCTGTAAAAATTTCTAAATGAATTCTTTGAATGCAGCAATGACAACCCACGAAAATATCGCATGTGCGTTCTTCAAACCAAACGACATTACAGTGTATTGAAAGCAACCCCATTCAGTAACGAAAGTTGTCTTATGGCGATCTTCTTTGGCAATTCAGATTTGATAATAGCCAGAGAACCCTTCCGTGAAGGAGTACATCTCCTGGCCACCCACACCTTCAAGCACTTCATCAGTAAATGGAGTGGGGAACGGATCATGCAAACATGCATCATTTAGCTTCCTGAGGTCAACGCAAATGCGTACCTCACCAGTCTTCTTATCCTGCACCACCATAGGACTAATCCATTCAGACTCCTCAACTGGTTCAATAATACCAGCGTCTAACATGCGATCCAGTTTAGCCTTGACCCGCTCCTTATGTCGTGGACTCAATCGATAGGGTTGCTTTTGGATTGGCTTAGTATCTGGTTTTAATGGAATCTTCATTTCTCCTAAGTCGCCCAGAATCTCCTTCATGTCGGAAAACTTGGTAGGAAATATGTCCTGAAACTCATAGAGCAAATCAGTTACCTTGCTTATCAGCTCATCATCCTAGTAATCCCCGACATTTGAGAACTTCAGAGTGTCCTGTGTCCCAATATTAATCTTGCGGATCTTCAGCGGTTGACTGATCAGGTCGCTTGGCGCATCAGGTGGTACCACATCATGACTCCCTTCAAACTCCAGGATATTCACATTCCACGGATCATCACCATCTTCTAGCCCACCACTGATATTGAAGCACTCCATGAGAGACTGCATCTGGCATTGCGTGTGCGGATCTGCAGGATATGTTACCGGGACAACCTACAGAATTACATCAAGGATGAGATGTAATGCATTATTAACCTCTGGATCAGCATTGTTACAACGTAATCTTCTACCCTGTGAGCATCAACATTCTTTGGCCCGCAAGATCCATTTCACGGACTCAGATCCACTTTATATCCTTTAGATACTATTTTTCCCTATTTTTATTCCTACCTGCTTGTTGCATCACTATAGCAAGCGTACCTGCGAGTTGCATCTATATAGCCCGCGGGTAGCATGTAAAATGGTAACAATCACTAGTTAATTACTTTTTACTCCCACAAAGCGGTTATTGGGTGACCTTTGACCCTCCATCTTCCCAAATAACATCTCGATGCGTCCTTTCACCTACCTTTGGGAGGACTATATATTGAGCACATATGGCTTATGGACGGGAGGAGAAATAAAAACAAGAGAACTCTAGTGGATTTTTGCCCTATCTTGAGTCTACACTCATTGATCCTTGTAGTTGTGAACCCCTTATGTTCACCTTCCAAACTCCTATCATAGTTTGAGTTTGCCATTCATGGAGGATTGAAGTGGTGGAGACACAAGTGGATTGATCCAGATCTTGGTTCAGATTGGTTGTCGGCAAGAGGTCGTATCACATTGTACTTCTTCTTGTTTATTAATAGAAATACTCATATTCTCGTCAATTAATGTTGTAGATGTTGTTTATCTTACATTAGGTTGCATTTACTTGTTATATCATGGGCCATCGCTATTGATGATGTTAATGTCATTTATATATTATATGTACTTGTTGTATATTGGCTGTCAAGACTAATTTGCAGATTCAAGTGCACGGATTGGAAAAGCTCCAACAGGGATCTACATCAAACATTTGGATCGAGGTTGGTTACATTCTCCATTATCTTAGCATTGTCATTTATAATAGCATAGTTTTGAGAATTGAGTTAATTTATGGTAGTTAGCTGTCTGTTGTGGTCTCCCAAGCCATAGTGAGTTTTCTCCAACACAAAAATGGCGACTCCGTTGGGGAAAACATCCATGTTTGGGAATTGTTTTGAGTGTTAGTCCATAATTAGAGTTGTTGTTTGTTGAAGCTCTGTGTCACTGATTGGCTGTTAAGATACACTATAGAAAACTTGATTTTTTTGATCCATTGGACTCCTTCTTTTCCCATTTTCCTTTCCTCACCCACGGGCTAGCTTAGCTTTGCCCACGTATACCCGGCTCTGTTTACACTACTGCTCGCGGATACCCGCAGGTATTCCTTCGATAGTAGCGTACAAATCCGGCTTTTGTTGGTTTATGACTATGGGTTGTTGTTGGGTTGGCTTTGGATGATACTAAGTCTTTGTTGGCGTGTTTCTTGATTGTTCCATGCCTTGGTTGTGACCAGAACTCTTCGTTTCTCTTGGTTGATCCTTTGGTTTTTTACCCATCTTTGGATTTAGCCTTGTTGGTTTTTTCCTTTTGAGCTCATTCCTTTGGCTGAGTCTTACTATTTGGAATCTGTTGGGTTGTCTTAGTGATCTTCTCGGCACTTCAATGACTGAATAGTAGGATTTTGCTTGCATTTTTCATTTCTTTATATTGAAAAATACAAAAAAAATACATATAGTTTTGCATTTTTCTTTTGTTTATAAGAGAAAATACAAAAAAAATTACTTTCATGTACTGCATCTTGCATTGAGTGCCTGCTGCTTTCATTTAGGCTCTGATTGTGCATCGAAAATATAAAAGGATTGCATTTTTATTTCGAAATCGTTGGGTTGATTGTGCATGTTAGTGACATTGTTTTATTGGATAGATGAGTCTAGGATTGGACGATTTTGCGTACTATTGAGTCCTACACATCACTAGTTTCACGACCATATCCTTTGAGTAACCACAACCATTAAAATTAACCCTTAATCTTAAAATTGATTAGACTGATTTTATTTATAGGGTACACCAACTAGCATAGGTTTAGAGTCTTGGAATAGATCATTGTGAGTTAACAATCCAAGACTACTAGACGAAACATTAGGTGTCTGACCAAGGAGTGGAGGAATCCATGGTATACATCGGTGTTCTCAGGAAGCTCTACTCAAACCAGAGTTAAGCACAAGGTCATGGGAGGTTGGTTGAAGGGATATCCCTCTGATACCAGCTGAACATGGGAGATATTTCTAGGGTTTGTTCGTATCTGGGGATACCGAAGGTTTGTCCTCTTGTGCTTTGGGCTTAGCTACCTTGCCCATATGATGGATCCCATCTGCGACTGTCCCCTTGAGCAATGGTTATATTGCAGTGACCATAGTTTCCTTACCTAGGTATCGCATAGGGTACTTGCAGTGGTTATGTTGTTTGTGTCCTGACTCAGATAGGGATTGGACAGCACAGTTGTGCTTGTGCAGTGGACTTGAACCTGTACACGCAGTGAAGCCTGGGTGTCTCTATAACTGATTTTGTTACCTCTGGCTATAGTTTGGGAGTCTCAAGCCTCTCCTAGGCGAGACATACTGACTCTAGTGTTGGGAGCTCATTTAGCCACTCTGTTTGTCTGCTCTTGGTTGTAGTTTCTCTAGGCGTGTGCTTTTGATTTACTGTTTTTGATCAATAGTTGGCCATAGGATACATTGTGATTTGATTTTCTCTTTGGAGATATCGTGGTGCAGAGTCCTACTCTCCGTTGTTCCCATCGGTTAGATGGTTTAAAACCGGCCGAGTTTTCACGTCATGCCGCACGAGGACGCCGGCGGGCTCCCTCTGAGTCTTCAGATTCTTACGAGACATACATAACTGACGTTATGGCGGCTGCACATTTTGACACGAAGAACATCCCCACGATTCCATCGAATGGAGTCGAACATACTACAGACACCCCCACACCTCGTGAGGCCTGGGGGGTGATCCACCTGAAACTCAACCAGGTTCTATTTGGCCGAATCCACTTGAGAACGATCTGTTAGATCCTTCGAGCCTGGATAATTATCTTTATGGGATGCCAACGTTACCTGAATATAAAGACGAAGATCCTGCGATCAACATTAACCCATTCTCATATAGTATGCTCGGTTTCAATACAGTTGATCCTCCCACTGCTTTTGGTAGTCATGCTGGGACTAGTCATGGTGTTAGTAACACTGCACCCATTGGGGGAAATACCCTCACCGGGGGCACCACATTTTCCACTGACACAGATAATATGAGGACTGGTCATAATCCTCCTAACAAAGCTAATTTTGGAAGAAGACCACCTCCTAGGACTACCCCACCTAATAGGAACATTGTTCAAAACCTAGCTCACCATCCACCACCGAACACACATATTGCTACCCGTCAACCCAGGGCCACTTTCGCAAATGTTAATGCTCCTCCTAACTATGGGGGTGGACAAGTACCACACACTTTTGCATCCACCACCGCTACTAGTAATGCTAATATAGGAGGTGGGGATATATCTTATCCTTGTGATCATAACGCCACCATTCCTACTACTAGTAACACCAACGTTGGGGTTGGGAATACTTCTCATTCTTATGGTCACCACACGACTGCTCACGCTAATCCTAATGCTGGGGGTGGAAACATGCCTCACCATTATGGTCATTACAACTCGGTTCCTGCTACGAATAGTACGTATATGCCCCATATTTATGGTGGTAACCCTTTCTACAACACAGTCGGTGCTGTCCACCAGTTCAACCCACTTCAATACGGTACCCAAAACACACATATGCCCGCTTACTCTCATATGGGTCAGGTTGGAGGAGGTTATAAACCCTATGGCCATGGTTAAGCTTATGGTCCATTAGGTCCTCATTATCAGAATTTTAATGCTCATGGTCAAGCTTTTGGTCCACCTTATAATACGGTTCTGTTCAACCAACCTTTTATGGGAGCTTATAATCAAGATTTCCAGCCGCAGCTCCCATTCCTTGCATGTATGAATCTTTCGGATCTTTTGAAGCTCACGAATGATCCGGTGTGTCACAACCCTAGTTGGCCCCTTGTCCCTACCAAGATCCCTTTGGACATTCCTAAGTTTGAGGGGAAAGGTGGTGAGGATCCGGGTGATCATGTCACAACGTTTCACCTTTGGTGTTCCTCCATCTCATTGAATCATGATTCCGTTAGATTACAACTATTTCAATGCACCCTCACGGGGGCAACTGCAAAGTGGTATGTGGAGTTGCCCAGGAACACCTATAGGGGATTCAACGAGATTGTTTTGGTTTTCTTGGATCATTTCCAATTACCGGTTCGCTATGACACTGGTACTAAACTATTGTCTACTTTCCTTCAGAATAAGGCCACACATATTTCTGACCACGTTCAAGAGTGGCGTCTGTGAAAATCCTCACAGCAGATCTAAGAGATGATGTATACCTAACAAGAGTAATTATGATTAAGCAGGAAAATAGAATAAGAGTGAACAATACAGTATAATGAGCAACAGAATAATATGGTATAGTAGAACTCAGATAGAAGCAATAATACTTCACACACACTAATTAATTAATCACAGTATGGACAAATAAATAGTACAATGGTAGAGAGGATTCAAATGCCTAAGGTGGCAATTTGAATTAGCCTCTCAGAGTGATCATAAGATCAATAGAGTGTCATCGTAGCACAACTAGGTGTCCTCATGATCATCAGAGTGCAACTGGAAGTCTTCATCATCATCAATGGAGTCATCAATGCTCAGTAACTGTCAACCATTAATCAAACTAACTCTGGTAGGTGTAATTGAGTGTAACTCAATGTAACTGAGTGTAATTGAGTGCAACTGACTGTAACTGAGTGACAACTGGACTGGTAGGTGAAGAAGGGTGAGTTGCTCCCTAAAATCAAGGAAGAAGGGCGCATTAAGCAACTGGAGGGCTAAAACTGAATAGTGAGAAGCTCCTGGGGGATGGCTAACTGAGGGCTAGGTGCTGGACTGATGACTGGGATGCATGCAAACCCTAGAATGCATGCAAACCCTAAAGGTGCATGCATGACTGAAAATGTAAATGATCAAAATACTGGTGGGACTAGGATGGAGTATAGGAATATCCTAACAGCGTCGGCGGAAAAGATTAGTGAAAGCCAACATTCCTCCAGAATTTTTGTTGGAATGGTTCCTTAAGTCTCTACTCCCATACATTGCTAAGGATGTCTCGATGTCCAACATTGTGACTGAGGAACAAGCTATCTTGAAATTCTAGCAGTTAGACCTACTATACTCTCAGTCTGGCATTTTATATGACATTATTCCTGATGCACCGAGAACAAGACATGATCCCACGTCAGTTCCAGCACCATATGCCGATGGAATCATGGGATCCACAAGCACTCGCCCTATAGACTTGGTAGCTAATCAAATGCAAAATTTGTCGCTAAATCATTCTACTCCCGAATAGGTTCACACCTTGTCCACTTCCACTCCGTCGTCTGATGTACACAATGTGCAAACAACAAAGCCGTCAGGTAACCAGCAACCTGGTGGTAAGAAAAAGGGGAGAAACAATCATAGAGGTGGAAACAATGGAAGTAACAATAATAGAAATTGCAATACTCCTCGTAAAGAGAATGCCAACCCTCCTCGGGAAGTCAAAAATGCTGGTGAGGATCGTAGACCTAGGCGTAAGGTGAAATTCCCTTGCAATCTCTGTGGGGAAGATCATCTTACTCACTTATGTCCTCGAATTGAAGAAGCATCGAAGCATTTGGCACAGAGCCCAACTGTGTTGAAGGATCCCCTTCCTCATCATCAAAACATGGCTTCGCATGCTCCCACCACTGGTTATGGACCTAATGAAACAACAATGACTTCTTCCAATACTAGTGGTTATGGATGTGTGAACATGGTTCAATCAGAGGTTTGTGTTGCTACTCGTCAACGCGATTATGGTGCACCACAACCTAATATGGGGAGTGAGCCTCCCCCTCCTCCTGACAATTCCTTACATATCGAAAAGCCCTCTAATATGCCGTAGATACCAAAAGGTGTTCTCAAGTGCTCTACGCATAATCCTAATGCTCGAGCCTCCCAGAACTACTCCATTGTAGAAGATTTGGGCCAAACTCCGTGTGCCATGTCAGCTCTTGAAGTTTTGCAGGCCTGTCCTTCTCAGAAGCATGCCCTTTTGAGTGCATTAGGAGTTCAGGATGGGGGAAATCCTAGTGTTATCAAGTTTGATACTACTGATGTACAACCTCGCTTACCTTACCATGTGGCTTTTCAAATCCAGGTGGTGTGCCTTGAGAGTTTTTTCAAACGTATTATGGTTGACAAAGGTGCTTCCACGTCAGTAATGTCGTTAACTTGTTGGAAATCTCTTGGTTCTCCTCCTCTTCTCGCGTCTAGAACCATGCTCACTGCATTCGACGGTCAGTCTTTTAAGCCACATGGAATTATCCCTTCCCTTGTTGTCTGCTTGGGAGGGAATTCTATGCCTATTGAAGTCGAGATCATTGATGCGCCCATCGACTACAACCTTTTACTGGGTCGGAATTGGATGTATGCTATGAAGGCTGTCGCGTCCATTGTAGTCAGAGTTATCGGCTTTCCCCATGAAGGCAAGATTGTGACCATCGATCAGTTGAATTTCATTAACACTCCTTCCACAGCATCCATGGGATCCATAGTCCCACAAGTTACTGATTATCAGCCGGCAATTGGGAACATAGGTGTTGGTATGTACCCTTCATTGATGGGAACTTATACTCTCTATGCACCTGTGAATTTTATCGGAACCATTTCCGACGATGCATCTCCTCCTTTGCATAATATTCCATTCCGGACTTCCTATTGCACTAATCCTTGGACTTTACCGTCCATGAGTCTTACATCTAGAGACATTACGCACGTTGAGGTGTCTGTAGCCGAGCTTGCTTATGAGCATATCCAACAAGCCACTGCAGAACCGAATCTCTCTTCTTCCCAGACACTCGAAGAAGATCCCGTTACGCTGCCAGTTTGGGTAGCCAACTCATCTTGTTCACACGATTTCCTTGATGAGACTTTTCCATCTCATGAAGCCATTATGGAGGCCATGTGTGGTAGTGAGAGGCCTTGGGAAGGTATGCATCATCGCTCTTATTTCCTTCCCAACCTTGAGCTCGTTGAGCAAGAAGAGTTTAGGATGACTCTAGCAGAGATGGTTGGTTACCCTGTGGCTCTTTTAGAGTCTCATGATGTTTTTGCGAAGGGGAATATGGCCAATATTTCCCCAACCATGTCGATCAACATCTCTTTTACTCCCGGAAAAGTGGAGAATGTTTACATCGATGCCGATTGCACTCCTTAGGAGATTGCTATTTACACTGAATTGTTTACAGAACTCCGGGAAGCTTTCGCCTGTTCATATGAGGAGATGCCAGGAATAGACCCCTGCATTGTTGAACATGAGATTAGAACGTATTTGAATGCTAAACCCATTCGACAATGCTTACGTGCTGTAAACCCTAGGAAGGCAGCTGCTATCAAGGCAGAGGTGGAGAAACTGGTCAAAGCTAGTTTCATCTACCCCATTCCCCTTACCGAATGGGTGTCAAACCCCGTTCCTGTGGATAATAAGAAGGGAACGATCCGTGTATGTATCGACTTTAGAGATTTGAACCATGCATGTCCAAAATACAACTTCCCCCCGCCATTCATTGATCAAATATTGGATGCTTGTGCGGGAAGTGAGATTTTTTCGTTCATGGATGGCTTCTTAGGCTATAATCAGATTCAGATCAAACCCGTGGACTAGCATAAGACAACATTAATTTGTCCATAGGGAACATTTGCATATATGAAAATGCCCTTCGGCCTTAAAAAAACCAGAGCTACATTTCAGCGAGCCATGACCTACGCCTTTCACGATCTTAAGAAGATTATGGAGTTTTTCTTGGATGAGCTTGCTAGCCATTCTCGCAAGAGAACGGACCACCCCAAGCACCTCCGTATGATTCTCGAACGATGTATACACTACAAAATTCGATTGAATCCCAATAAATGCATCTTCGCTATAAGGACTGGTCGCCTTCTAGGATTCATAGTTTCCAAAGAGGGTATTAGAGTCTATCCTTTAAAAGTTGAGGCAATACTTCAGTTTCCTCCTCCGCATAATTTGTTACAACTTCAGAGCCTCTAAGGGAGAGCTACTTTTCTGCGTCGATTTGTAGTCAATTATGCTAATATTACCAAAGGTTTCGTGCACTTATTGAAGAAAGACACACCTTTTATCTGGGATGAGCGAGCCCAGCAGTCTTTCGACACCCCTAAGAAAGCTTTGGTATCAGCCCCTGTGCTTAGTCCACCAAACTTCGCACGAGATTTTATCCTTTATGTGGCCACGTCTCAAGAGACGATTGGCATGGTCTTGGTTCTGGTTGATGACGTGCTCATCGAGCATGTTATCTATTACCTCAGTCGAAATCTAGTAGACGCTGAGCTAAGATATACTCACATAGAAAAGATGGCGCTTGTGACTGTCCATGCAGTCTAGTGGTTACGACATTACATTTTGCTTAGAACAACCACAGTAGTATCTCACATCAATCCATTTCAGTTCGTTCTGTCATGATGCCTTATAGGGGGTAAGTATAATAAATGGATTGTGATCCTTCAGTAGTTTGATTTCGATTTTGCTTCAGCAAAATCGGTGAAATCGTTGGTGTTTGCTGAGCTTATGTTGGACCTTCCGAGACTTGATGAGGATGTCATTCATGAAAATTCATTTATGGATGAGCACTTATTTCTTATCTCGTCCGAAGACCCTTGGTATGGGGATTTCATTGTATATCTCCAAACTTTGAAGTTTCCTCCACATTATTCACGAGATGAGCGACGGCGTGTGAAACATCACGCTAAAGACTATACCATCGTTGGTGACACTTTGTATCGCCAAGGAAAGGATTCCATTCTCCATTGTTGCTTAACTCACGAAGAAGTGGAGCGGGTGTTTAATGATTGCCATGCTAGGGCGTGTGGCGGTCACTTATCCGGGCTTGCTACAGCCCAACGTATTATGCGAGCTGGTTATTTTTGGCCTTCCATCTTTAACGATTGTGTTAACGCTGTGAAGAGATGTCACCCTTGCTAGGTGTTTTCTCGGAACATACGCTCACATCCAGAGCCCCTTCATCTGGTCATCACCGTTGGTCCCTTCACTAAATCGGGGGTGGATTTCATGGATTGCAAACCAGCTTTGGCTGGGGGGCATCACCATATCATAGTGGCCGTGGATTATTTTTCCAAATGGGATGAGGCCATTCCTACTGTAAAAACCGATGGTGCTACTGCAGCCCATTTCATGTTCAATCAAATTATCACTCATTTCGGTATCCCGAAAGAGATTGTCACTGACCATGGAAGTCACTTTCAAAACAAGATGATGGAGGATTTGTCGCTCAAGCTTGGGTTTCATCAAGAGCACTCATCTTCCTACTATCCCCAAGCGAACGGTCAAGTTGAATCAGTTAATAAGTCTTTGAAGACCATTCTCCAACGTACCATCCAACAAAGTAAGAACAATTGGCATATCATGTTATACCCTGCTTTGTGGGCATATCAAACCGCAGTTAGGACTACCACCGGATTCTCACCATTCTAGTTAGCTCACGGTGTGGAGTCACTTTTACTGATTGAATGCGAAATCCCTTCGCTTAAACTGGCCATAGAGATCCTCCCTGATACGACAGATATTGAGCAATGTTTAATCCACCTTGAGCAACTTGACGAGCAACGTCGAGATGCCACTGTGGCCATAGATGCTAACAAACGTCGTGTCAAGGTTCAGTATGATAGGTATGTCTGTCCCCATCAGTATGCTGAAGGTGACTTGGTCCTCTTATATGACCAAGATAAAGAACCCCTGGGGGCAGGCAAGTTCAATCCCATGTGGCACGATCCTTACATCGTGAGGTGTGTCCTAGAAAAAAGGAGCCTATGAATTAGAAGAATATGAGGGGACTATCTTGAAAGAGCCTAGAAATGGACTCTACCTCAAGCGGTATTATGCTTGAACCTATGGTTCAGGCCGATACTTTTGTATACTATTGTATAGTTGCTTCTGTACATAGTTTAGCTTTCTTTTGGTTTTCCGGGTTTGCTAATTCGCTTCCATTTGATTGACAGATGTTAGCGGAATCTCCTACATTCTTAGGTTTTGCGGATGGTGCTAGCTGACATACGCAGCAGCTTGCTTTTGCTGCCTGGGTTATTTTCTCACCTGACCACCTAGTTGTGTCTTCAAGAGGTGCTTGTCTCGGTCCCACGTCTAACAACGTGGCTAAGTATAGTGCCGTCATTGAGTTACTTCGGGATGCCATTTCCCATGGTATCCATTCTTTAGAAGTCCTCTTGGATTCACAACTAGTTGTGTCTCAGTTGAAGGGACAGTACCATGTGCGAGATCCTACGTTACTTTGGAAATTCCTAAGGGTAAGACTCTTGGAACACCATTTTGTTTCAATTACATACATACATGTTCCGAGAAGTGTTAATCATATATCTGATGCATATGCTAACTATGTATTAGATTGGTATTTGTCACATTCACCATAAAGCACACAAATGAAAGAGACATTCATACATTTGTACATACACAAATATAGTAGAACCGGAGAACCAAAGTTTTTATATATAAATATGTCCAAAAATGGTAGTGTCATACAAAAATGGAGCCCGTAGCCCTCAGAAAATATACATATCGATACAAAAATGAGATCCTAGGATATCTACTCCCTCCGAGGAGACCTAGCTGCTGCCCCGATAGGATGTGTCTCATAGAAATATTGAATTGCATTGTCTACCCACTGCAGTAGCCGCACCCAGTCACCCGGAACCCCCATTACGTGGCGCTGCATGGCCTCAGGTAGTCGCGCTACCTCTATCTGTGGAACCCTGGCAACCATCCATGATAGGTTGCACTACAACATTTGTAGGGTGCACCCTACTGTAGCATAGCCTACCTCATCACCCCTACCCCGACGACCATGTCTCTAGAAGCCATTGGGTCTCACTGGGCCTTTGTATGCGAGCAAACAGCCAACTATTAGCATATGATACTACCACCAAAAAGCTTTTTGCATTTCATCTATAATAAAAAATCCATAAAAATTTAAAAACAAAAACCTAAAAAGAGTACTCACCAATGTCTCCAAACGCTGCGTCTAGTGGGAGTGGCATGTCCCTATCCTGGAGGAAATCTATCCCTGCATAGGGGTAGTCCTCTATGGCAATGACCTACCGGTTCCACCAACGGATGAACTCCTCAGTATATGGTGATGCCAGATGGCCACCACCCTGTCGTGTCAGGATCTCAGCCCACCTGGTCAGGGCTGGATCGCGGAGGCTATGAGGAGGGACATCCACCCTCAGACTAAGCCCCGTAACTCTCTCAAAGAAGAAGCTGCATAGGATACTACCATACTTGTTATACCTCCATATTCCATAGTGTTGCATCTCCACTACAAAAAGAGCTGACGACACTTCCCCTACTACTTTAAACCACTCAGAAGGAAAAAATGATGAGTGAACCTCGAAGGTAA
Source organism: Larix kaempferi (assembly GCA_027924585.1). Lineage (NCBI taxonomy): Eukaryota > Viridiplantae > Streptophyta > Pinopsida > Pinales > Pinaceae > Larix > Larix kaempferi. The sequence goes on along the minus strand of BSBM01000005.1, from coordinate 1,382,961 downwards.
ACTTACCCTGACAAGTTTTCACCCAGCTGAGACTTTATTTACCCACACTACATCGCCTTGCTCAGTTATACGTGCGCGGTAGTCCACACTACCGTGCTATGCTTTGTCCTAGACACGCAATACTACCGCGTTATGCTCAGACCATAGGGCGTGGTACTCTTTTTATAGTCTTTTTTCCATGGCTTTTGGGATTTTGGATTTTCAAGAGATATTGGAGGATTGGGATCCCTGATTTGATCTCAACTCATTTTCTGTGATTAGAAACCTTGATCCACTTACCTCTCCTTACATCCACCCATCTCTCTTGTTGGTTAGCCCTACCATACACTATAAAAGAGAGGCATTCCATGGGAAAGAGAGAGGACTCTTGGTAGTATCAAACTTATGATCTTGCAGCCTTGTGGAGATAGCTAGAGGAGGAAGTACTTGGAGCTAGAGGATTGGCCTGGGAATCAAGCAACCTTTGTAAGCATTCTTCAAGTTTGTAATAAGATAACTTGTCTTGTTTTTCCCATTTCATGTGTATAGCATAAGTTCTTAGCATGGAATGTATCTAATCTAGATTTGAATCTAATATTTACTTCAAGGTATTTTGAAGCTTGTATTTTGTTCTTTGTTTGATTTCAACAGGTTCTACATTGGAGCTTTTGGATCAAGAGCTAGAAGCGGGACAAACGTCAAATTGAAAGGTGAGTCATATCCCTCATTGTTTCTGAATGCATATAATCTTGTTGTGAAAGTTAGTTCAGGAATTTCAAGGTAGCATTTGTTTCGTTTTGTTCTCACCTTAGAGTCAGTTAGAAATCTGCTTTAAGTTGAGTGAATTTTGACTTATCTGTAGGGAAAAATTCTACCAAACAAGAATGGCGACTCCGCTGGTTTTGATTTCTGCTTGATTGATTCAGTTCACTGTCATCCATCTTTTGATTGTGATTTTTTATTGCACTTCAAACCAGTTTGAATCTTGGTCTTTTTTGACCTTTATTCACCCCTCCTCGCTATATTTTTTCTCCCTATATGATCACTGAGTCCCCTGGGTTAGCAACAACCCTGAAAACTCCATTTTCTTTTCTCAAGTTGCGCTTTTTTCTTACCTTGCCACAGTACCGCTCCCTCTGAATTGATTACAACGTGGTAGTACTGCGTTCCTAGAGTTAGTACCAGAGTGGTAGTTTAGCAGTGCCGCGCTTTAGCCCCATTCTGCCCCGCGGTAGTGTCTGCAATTTTTTAAATTTTTTATCCTTGCTTGGTTTCCTGAGTCTTTCTCTGCCTTAGGTAGTGTTTTGTTGTTTCCTGTTAGCATCCTGGTCATTTTACAGTCTGTGTGGTGTGTTTATCTCCTTGTTGTGAGCTTGATTATTGTTTGAATTAGTGGCATTTTTGGCATATTGGGTCACTTTTCCAGTTTGATTGCATTGACTTGATTTTTTCACCACAACCAACCCAACACCACTGTTCTCTTTTACTTAACTCTATAACTTTTACAGTCACATTGTGTTCATCATTTTCAGTAATTAAAAAATTATCATTTGAGAGCAATTCTGTTGTTTGAATTGAAAAAGTCTAGTAGCATTATTTTGCATTAGGAAATGAACCATTGAATTTGCCACAGAAATTCTTATATTTGAAGCATCTTAGTTGTAGGATCAGTGCATTAAAAAGAGTGTTTATTTCAGTTTGGCTCTGTTTACAAAAAGAAAAGAAAAAATCTTTTGCTTTGATTTTTGCTTGTGAAAAATTTCATGCATGTTTGATCGAAGAACTCTCTCTCTTCCTTAGCTAGATTTCATCGAAGACAAAGGCTTATTTTTTATTCATTCTCATTTGCATGGTTTGAGTCGTCATAACACCATCAAGTTTCATGTCCACTACCTGATTGAGTAAGACAGCCACTAAAATTAATCTCCCTAATTAAACCAACATTAACCTCACTTGAGGAAATCAAAAGAATTTGGTAGTTAGGTAGGACACCGGGGATAGGCATCAAAATAATTCCCCCTTGTCATTTTCATCTGAAACATAGTTGTTGTCTTCTAGGGGACTAAAATCCTCTAGTATTTATTGACACGGTCACAACCAGTTTGTGGAGGGGCCTCCTGACTATTTCTAACTTTCAGGGGTTAAACGACCGCGATATTGAGAACCGGACGGACTCTGTGGAATGCCGCACTCCACTTAGCCCTAAGGCAACATCGATCATTGTCTTCTTTGGAAGGCTGAAGTGCCCAAAACCTTTTCCAACATGTCATGAACGGGGTAGCTTAGTAACTATTCTACTAGGGCTCTTTTACCCAGGATCCCTTTCGGTAGAGGGATATCCTTCTTATATCGGTCTCTCATGTTGTATTGTTCGACTTGGATTTCATCACCTTGCGAAGGATACAACTTGTTGAGGTCTTCAGCTCTTAGTTAGGAGTTTGCTTGTTATCTCATCTTTGTAGAGGGTCATTTTTTCTTTTTAGGGACTGCTTGTTGGCATTCTGGCCATTCTTTTTATCAGCTCGCTTATTGAGACACCAGTCTCAGTATAGATTTTAGAGCTTTCTTTTTTGGCCTGCGAGCCTTGCTTTTTCTAGCTCCTCTTATGCACACTCGGCTGCATTAGAGTTTTTGAGTTCTTTGTTTACGATACTGCCCCCGATTTTCATTTTCCTGTCATCATGTCAGAACAACCATGAAGATCACGACGAGTACAGGGCAAGAGCCCTCCACCACCACCCCCGCCATGGACCTCCGGTCCACTTGCATCACGCATTCCTGCTCCTCCTGGCCGCGGTGCTGGTCGAGGGAACATTCCACCGCTGATACATACCACATCATCAGTTATGCCTGTAACTACTACTCACAGCACAGTCTCAGAATCTATTGCAGCTTCTGCAACCACTAGCATATCTGAGACTTCCACTGTCACTTCACCCACTGCTATCCCAGATTTATCTGTCACAGTGGACACCATTACAGCAGCTGAATCTAGTACAGCCCAAATTACTAGACCAGAGGTCATCCTCCTACCTGATGTCAACACCTCCCGTCCATTAGACATTTTTCACGATGACACAGACGGATCTGTTGGCACCACCGAAGGGTCCGACCAGGATATACCTCGCTTGATTTCAGTCCCAGGCGGGTACATCGAAATCGTTGAAGATACTCGACTTCCTGACACACCGTTTGAACCTGATTATGGCTTCATCACTTCCCAGGCGGAGCTTCCGCCTGTTATCACTACGTCACCCAGTGTTCATCCGTAGGAAACAAGTTCTTCTAGCAACGTACCTCGTACTATATCTCTCCCCAACCTTCCTCCGGGACATGAGATCATGGCTTCCATCCAGTCTAGTATGGTTAGTCTAGCAAATTCCCCATTGATATCGGCACGGTTTAAACGCAGCACAGAGCAAATGCTCTTGACAGCTTCTAGATATCCCCCTGTTACTCGTCCTTCTGACTTTCCGGATCTCGACGTCCCATCTAGCACAGAGTTCCATCACTCCTATGCAGACGATTCCGGACCTTCAAACGTTACTATACCTAGGTCCCCGCCGGATCCCGAAATCCCTTTCTAGGATATGAACTCGGACCCATTTTTCAATGGTCCTCCTATCATTGAACATGCTATGGACGACACCGATACCCCTGGGTTAAACTCCCCACATTTGCTGCCATCACCCATCTTTGGCGCACATTCTATGAGAGATAACCCAGTTTTTTCCCCATCCTCGCCTGTCAGATATGGAAGACCCCCTCCGCAAATCGGTACTTTTGGCGCCGTTGGCCAATCCACACTATCATATTTGGCTAGTGGTGGAAGAACACCTAGTCATACTGCTGGATCTTCCGGTTGGACCGGAGGATCACCTTCGGCCACTATTTATACTATCTCAGGAGGTGGACAACCGACTGCAGTGGTCCCCAACTCTAACAACCAAAATCCTCCCACAGGGCCATCAACCCAACGAGTTGGAGGACAACCTTTTGTTGGGAACCCCGTTCCTATTCAACAACCTCCTCTTATAGGGTCATCAACCCAACTAGTTGGAGGACAATCTTTTGTTGGGAACCCCGTTCCTAGTCAACAGCCTCCTCCTATAGGGCCATCCAACCCATCTACTGGCGGACAACCTTTTGGATCCATCGAACAACCCTCCCAACCAGCAGCATCTGCTCAGTATGGTATGTACAGCACACCTGGCAGTGGGCAACCTTATTCCGGTGTTCCAACCGGGCCTCACTCTCAACCTCCCCCATCATGTATGCTTCCTTCTTGGGTATCTCAAATCCCACAGAGTGGGGGGGTACTCACTTTTTGGAAACTGGAACCAAGCTGGGGGGCAATCTCAGATTCCCCCCAACTTGAATTCTGGCTTCCCGCACCCTTCAGCTACTACAACTCCATGGAACCCATCACTTCAGTTTCCACTCGCTCCCCAAGGAGGAACGAGCCTTCCATGGACACCACAGTCATATCCACCCCCCAACCCTGCTATGGGAAATCCTCCACTTACTCAATACAGTGGTAACATTCCTGGAACACAACAATTCCAAGGAACTTATTCCCAACCAGGCGCAGCAACCATTCCTGGGTTTCAGCAACCCCAGGGTACCATACCCACTCAGCAGAATATACACCAACCGGTTCCCTACACTCAATCGGTTAACTAGATGGCTTACCATCCTCAGAGTTTCCAGCAGTACCCCTCGAGAAACACATATGGGTATAACACGCAACAGTATGCTATGCAGGGCCCTCCAGGTTTCTCTGCACCACATGGTTATTACTCATACCCGCAGACTAACCGTCAACTTCCCTTTTTGGCCACACTTGACTTACCTGATTTGTCGAGGCTTATTAACGATCCTATATGGCATGAACCTCACTGGCCACCTATTCCAGCCAAACTACCATCGGACATTCCTAAGTTCGATGCCAAGCCCGGGGAAGACCCCAAGAACCACGTGATGACCTTCCATCTTTGGTGCTCATCCAACTCCTTGATGGATGATTCCATTCAACTTCGTCTCTTCCAACGTACGCTTACCGGCACGGCAGCAAAATGGTATATCGAGCTACCACAACACTCTTTTCGTGATTTCAACACCTTGGATATGCAGTTTCTGACTCATTTCCAGCTCCCCATCCGGTATGAGACTAGAACAGAACTGTTAACCTCACTACGTCAAACCACTTCTACACATATTTCGGATCACATCCATGAGTGGAAACGACGCCGTAGGCTAATTAAGGCACCCATTCTGGATCAGCTACTCGCTGATTGGTTCACAAAATCCTTTTTGCCTCCCATAGCCAGAGACATCGCTATGCACGGGCCAGTTACAGAAGAACAAGCCATCTCGGCAGCCCAGTACATGGATTTGGTATACACTCAATCCGGTACTTTACATGAACTTCTTCCACATGCCTCCCGCGTTAACACTGATCCCACGAAGCCTACCACTGAACCCCCCATTGATGGTATTGTCGGTTCAGTCAAGGCCCAGCCTACTACCAACTCGACGGGACAACAAGCTTCTGCTTCCCCTGCTTTACCTCAGGCTGCTTCAAAAACCACTACTTCTCCTGCTCTTTCCTCCGAAGTGAACGCAGTTCAATCTACGTCACAACCATCCGGGGGAAAGAAGAAAAACAATCGCGGTAAAACCAAGAAGAACCAGTAGGAGAACCCCAAGCCACAACCCACCCAAAATGACCATAAACCACCCCGAAAGGCTAAGTTTCCCTACCTAATTTGTCAAGATGATCACTACACACGTGACTGTCCCTACAAGGACGAAGTCAACAAATTTGTTAAAGGATCCTCTCACCTGGCAGTGTTAACTGACCCTTTCCCTCAACAGCAACAACAGATGGTTGCCCAAGAAACCCCACAAGGGGGCAACCCGACCAATCCAACCCGTGGAGAGGCGTCCACAAACCGCGAAATCCTGATGACGAGTAATGAAGAGGTTCATATAACCACTCGTTCAAAGACATATGACAACCCTCCAAGTTCAAACAAACAACCCGAGATAGCCAAAGGCAAATCTCCCGTTGAAGATCCGATTCCTATTCCCCCCCCTACCGGTCATCTCCATATCGAGAGAACGCTTACGGACACAGTGCTTCACCCACCCAAGGGCACCATATGAAAGGCGACATTTAATCCTAACGCGCGAGCTGCCCAAAACTACAACATTGTTGAAGATTTGGCTCAAGCACCTTGCGCCATGTCGACTCTCGAGGTTCTTCAACACTGCCCCACGCAGTGTAGAACCTTACTTTCAGCACTAGGGGCAATGGACCCAGATACTTCAAACTCTATCATGCTTAACTTGGAACACGCCAAACCTAGGATTTCTCACCAGTTAGCCTTCCAGGTTCACACAAAAATCCGTGGAAATATCATCCACCGCACTATGTTAGATGAAGGTGCTTCCACGTCGATTATGTCTTTGAATTGCTGGAGAGCTTTAGGCTCACCCGAAGTCACCACTTCTCCCACTACTCTCAGGGCGTTTGATGGACACGGCTTTCAACCGTATGGACTCATTCCCTCAATTGGTGTTGAACTGGGGGGAAAAACAGTATCCGTACACATCGAAGTCGTAGATGCACCATTGGATTACAATCTCCTACTTGGTCGGAACTGGTTTTATGCCATGACCGCCATAGCATCTACAGTCTTCCGGATTGTACAATTTCCTCATGAAGGAAAAATTGTCACCATTGACCAACTGGATTACTGTATCCCAGACTCCCATCCGAACTCCGCCAACACCGTCCCATTATTGGATCAACCTCGGTACCGGTTCCAAGACATAGGTGTTGGTCTCATGAAGGATTCTTCCCTCATTGGAGTTTTTCCAGAGCTGGGAACCCATCTTCAACCAATCAACATGATTTCATTGAATGTCACCCCTTCCAATGATTCATGGGTGATTCCGAGTCCCACTCAGATTGAAAGCTATGGCAACTCCATGCCCTTGAACAGAAACCTTGCAGCATATGAAGTGATCCAATCAGCCACCGATTGGGTCGACTATCCTACCCATCATTCTGTGGCGTGGCTCTCAGCTGAAACTCATCCACACCCACCACTTTTCGATCCTCTCAATTTTATTTTTCCCACTGACGAATCAATTATGGAGGTTATGTGCGGTGATGAGCCACCATGGGGATATTTTCATCATCGATCTTCATTCCCCACCATTCAGCCACTTGAGCCTGATACAAAACCCAGTACTTCACTTGGGATGGTTCAAACCAAGTTCCCCACTTCCCTCGACGAGGTATTTTTCGAAGGAAACTTGGCTAACCTGATGGCAACCACTCCCATTGATATTTTAGTGAAGCCTGGTATCGTGGAAAACATTCATATCGGCAAAACATGTACTCCCCTCGAAATAGAGTTCTATAGTGCCTACTTTAAAACCTTCCGCGATGTTTTTGCTTGGAGTTATGAAGAAATGCCAGGAATAGACCCCTCGATTGTGGTCCACGAAATTCCAACTTTCCTTGGCACCCGACCTGTTCGGCAAAAGCTTCGACCTGTCCATCCTCGTAAGGAAGCCGCCATTAAAGCAGAAGTTGAAAAACTTTTGCGTGCTGTTTTTATCTATCCTGTCCCATTGACAGAATGGGTATCCAACATCGTTCCCGTAGCCAAGAAACAGGGAACGATTAGAGTCTGTGTTGATTACCGTGATTTGAACAAAGCTTGTCCAAAGGATAACTACCCAACTCCGTTCATCGACCAGATCATCGATAACTGTGCCGAAAGTGTCATCTTTTCATTTATGGATGGCTTTTCTGGCTATAATCAGATCGATATCCTCCCAGCCGACAAGCACAAAACGGCCTTTATCTGCCCTTGGGGGATTTTTGCATATCGAAAGTTACCTTTTGGCCTTAAAAATGCCGGGGCAACTTTTCAACGGGCGATGTCATACGCATTTCACGACATCAAACATATTGTAGAACCATATCTTGATGACCTTCCCGCTCACTCTCGAACCCAGGAAGACCATCCAGACCACTTAAGTGCCATTTTCGAAAGGTGCCGTCGCTACAATATACGTTTGAACCCGCATAAGTGTGTATTTTGTGTAGAATCCGGAAAAATGTTGGGCTTCATAGTCTCCAAAAGCGGGATACGTTTAGATCCTGCAAAGGTAGCAGCTATCTTAGCCCTGCCTTCACCCACCAACATTCCAGAACTTCAATGTTTGCAAGGGCATGCAAACTTTCTACGCCGTTTCATCTGTAATCTGTCCGAGATAACAAAAGGCTACATGCGGCTTCTCAAGAAGAATGTTCCCTTTATCTGGGATGACGAAGCCCAACGCTCCTTTGACAATCTAAAGGCAGCCTTAACCAAAGATCCTATGATCCAACCCCCCGATTACACACGGGACTACATTCTTTATCTCGCAGCTTTGACTTCCACCATCGGTATGGTGCTAGTCCAGGAAGACCACAACGGCATAGAACATGTGGTATACTATCTTAGTAAGAGTCTTCTCGACTCCGAAACTCGCTATTCACATGTTGAAAAACTGGCTCTGGCAACAGTATTTGCTGTCCAGATATTCCGCCATTACATCTTACTCCGCCGGACCACTGTCATAGCCGATTTCAATCCAATGTATTATATCCTCACGCGCCAAGTGCTTGGGGGCAAATACTCTCGTTGGATTGTCATCCTTCAAGAGTTCAACTTGGAGTTTGTCAAGGCCAAATCCAAGAAGTCCTTGGTCTTCGCGGAGTTGATTTGTAACTTGCCCCGTGCTACTGAGAAATCCGAGCCCATCGATTCTCTTCCTGATGAATCGTTGTTCCTCATTAGCATGTCTGATCCGTGGTACGGGGATATTCTTTTATATCTCCAAACCCAACGCTTCCATCCCGACCTCACTCGTGATGAACGGCGACGCATCCGACATCACACAAAATACTACCTCATATTCAACGATACTCTTTATCGACATGGTGTCGACACCGTTCTTCGACATTGTTTGACCTTAGATGAGGCGGAACGCGTTCTTAATGACTTCCACGCTGGAGCATGTGGTGGTCATCTCTCTGGGATGGCTACGGCCCAGAAAATACTGCGAGCAGGATACTTCTGGCCCTCAATTTTCAAAGACTGCATTGAAACAGTCAAGAAGTGTCCGCCATGTCAATTCTTTCATAGTAAAGCACGCTCGCACCCTGCTCCACTCCATCCTGTTATTGTCGTTGGCCCTTTTTCCAAATGGGGCATAGATTTCATGCACTATAATCCCACTTCAGCCAGGGGGCATAGCTATGTCATAGTAGCTGTCGACTATTTCACAAAATGGGCTGAAGCGATGCCTACGTATGCTGAGGACGGTAAAACAGCAGCGCAATTCATATTCAATCATATTATAGCTAGATTTGGTGTCCCACAATCCATTGTGACCGATCATGGCTCCCATTTTAGGAACCATATGATCGAAGAACTAAGTGCCAAGATGGGTTTTCTCCATGAAAACTCAACCCCGTATTACCCACAAGCTAATGGCCAAGTTGAAGCCATTAACAAAGTCCTGAAACGAATGATTCAGCGTATTGTGGGTACCCAGAAATCTAACTGGCACTCAGCCCTATTCTCAGCACTATGGGAATACCGAACCTCAGTGAAAAGTGCTACTGGGTTTACACCATTCCAACTGGTGTATGGCCTAGAAGCCATTTTTCCGATTGAATGTGAAATTCCATCACTTAAGATAGCCATAGAGCTACTTCCACACAATACCTCCGAAGAGGAACGGTTTCTATACCTAGCCAAGCTAGATGAAACCCGCCGCGACGCTGCTTTAGCTAATGAAGCCCATAAAAAATGCATCAAAGCTCAATATGACAAATCCGTTCAACCTCGGATCTTCAATGAAGGTGACCTCGTACTTACATATGATCAAATGCACGATAAGCTTGGAAAAGGAAAATTAGAATCTATGTGGTACGACCCCTTTGTTGTAAAACGTGTCTTAGAAAAAGGAGCCTATGAACTAATCGATTGTGATGGTATGCCATTGGCATGGCCCCGCAATGGGCTATACCTCAAACGCTTCTACGCGTAAGGTTTCCCTACGTGGGTTACTTGTTGTACATAATGTACTTAGTTTGCTTTTACTCATTTTTTGGTGTGCGCGTGGACCTCATGTATCCACTCTTACTTTGACTCATGATTTTATGTGCAGATGTCTGCCTACTTCGGATTCGCCGACGGTGCAAGCTGACATACCCGGAATCTCGCTTCCGCAGCATGGGTAGTTTATTCTCCCACTAGCAAGTTGATATCTTCGGGAGCCAATTGCTTAGGTCCTGCAACCAACAACATCGCGGAGTACCATGCAGTCATTGGTCTCTTGACGGAGGTTGCTTCACTCGGAATTGACTCCCTAGTAGTCTTTTTAGACTCCCAACTCGTGGTTTCTCAGCTAAACCGTGTTTACACAGTTCGTGATCCTATACTACTTCATTTATTTCGGAGAGTACGCCTCTTGGAACAATCATTTAATTTCATTTCATATCAACACATACCAAGAGAATTCAATTGTATAGCTGATTCATTGGCTAATTACATTTTGGATTGGCATCTTGCCCATACATAAGAATACATCATAAAAATAAAATGCACAAGTCACTGTAAATAAATAGATCATGAAAATAGGTCCATATCACTGTATATAAGAGTGTTTTTTCCAAATACATAAGAGTTTGTGTCAAAGAAAAAATTTGGGACCAAATCCCATACAAAAATTTGGCTCTCAAAGCCTACATATCGTATACATGCCGCAAAAGACAAAAAAAGACCATCTATGGAGACCCGGGATATCTATCATGTCCCTCGTCAGATTCCTCACGCTGATGGTGATAACACACTACAGCTCGAGCCACCCTACGAAGAAGTCAGCCAATACCACTAGGCACACCTACAGTATGCCGCTGGAGATGCAAGGGGACGTCATCCATCCTCATAGCAGGGATACCATGAGTCAAGCCCTATAGGTTCCTCTCTATATCCCGGACTCCTCCTGCTTCATCTTCGTCCTCCTCCTCTTCTGGAGCGGCTTGGCTATCAACACCACCGCGACGTAATGGCGAGTACCCAGCTGGTCTCTGTGGTCCACGATCTGCGACATGCATACGAACATACATTAGAAGTCTTTTACACATTATAAAAAAGCAATAAAAATTATATATTCAAAAAAACAAAATATATATATATATATCCATGAAGGTCATACCTGAGTTGTCCCAATCATCATCCTCTAGCAGTGCCAAGTCGATGTCCTCGCGGAAGTCCACCCCAGCATAGGGGTAGTCATCGATCATCACTATATGCTCCTCGAGCCAGGAGAAGAAATCCTCACCAAAGGCTAAGTGCTGAGGTCCCCCGAGACGTCCTGCATAATCACTCCATCGAGCCATCCATGGCTCGGTCGGTGGACGAGGGGGCATATATATCTGTGGGAGCAATAATGGCACCCTCGCCAAAAAGAAGGTGACCAGGATACTCCCATAGCCAAATTGGGAATTCGCTCCAACCCTACACTTGTGCACTTGTTCTTTGAGATTGGCCAACACCGCCTCACACCAGTTAAATACTGTTCCCGCCATACACTCCACTACGAGATTCATTTGTGTACGGGACGCCTGATGGGGACTCGTACTCCCTGCTGCATGTGTAATGGTGAACAAAACAGTTTTTACAAGAAGTTCTATAACATCTTTTATGACCACCTTCCCGCTTTTCTTACTCGAATCCTGACGGCAATACCGTGCAATCAATTTATCTATGCTTGCTTCCGAGGCTGTGTACCCGGTAAAATTCACCCGGGCTCCTCTTTTTGAGAGGCCTGTGAGAAAGTAAATGTCCTCAAGTTGAATTTCGAGGACGTTCTCTCCCACTCGGAAAGCTTCAATGTCAGGGTCCCACAATTGAATAAGATGGGTGAGAAGCTTGGGTTGCTGACGAATCCCTTTGGTCTTAAAGAACTTCAACAAACCACATTCTCGCAATGCGGTCACAGTCGGTAAATGATTTTCGGTCGCCAAATCATCTACTTCATGCTCTCTTTCTTTCCAACTGACCATTTTGATCCAAACAAATTGCAAACTCCTGCAAAAGGTCAGGGAAACATTTAGTAATCATTTAACAACTTGGTTTCAGCAAAACATTTGAGAAAATTTGATTTTTTCATCTTAAAATTCGCCTTCATCGCGCCTGGGGAAAACATTGCCATGCGGTACTGCACAGTACCGCGTTTTGGTTTAAAGACACAGCGCGGTACTCTTCGACAGTACCGCGTTTCCCGATATGGACCCCACGTGGTACTGTGAGGGGCAATTTTTGCCCAGTAGGGCTTGCCCAAAAAACCAATTTTTCTTACTGAAAGCAAATGATTCCTACATAAAATGAAAGAGGAGCTTGAGAGCTCTTACCTGGTGCAGACGATTGTTGAAACGGTGCCCTGAAACTTCAGATATGGATCCTTGAAGTTTTGCTCCTCAAGTGGGTAAAATCTCCTCTTTTGGTAAAAAAACAAGTGAAATGGTAACTTTCTCCTTTTACCTATTCCTTTTATAACTTTTTCACCTATTTTTTATTATTATTTTATCTAGCTGGGATAAAACTCATTTCACATTGCTAATATCTGGTTTTATGAGCATTTATTGACAGGGCCTCCTGTAAAAAGCAATATATTCACACTGGCGTTTATTCATTATTTGACCTTCATTTTGAGCCTACTTTATCTTTTTCCTGCTCTAGATTAAAACTTGAAAAAGATTCCAAGCGCTTTTACACCTGTGTCATGCTTGTCAAACTCAAGTAAATGGTGTCGAGTACGGTCAACTTTACTCATGCTCGTTAAACGATGAGGAAAGTATTATCCTGGTTGTATTTTATTCTCTTTTCGGACCAGAATAATTAAAAATTACGAAAAAGACCATTGGAGTACATAGTTAAGCTCTTTTCAGACTCCTTAAAATTGAAAAGATTGCCAAGTGATCTTGACTCTTTCACACTTGTAAAAGTATTTGAAAGGTCGTCTATTCGGTGATAGGTTACCCCTTTTTTGGCCCGTCTAGACTATTTACGAGAAAGGTATACCTCAGTCAATTTCGGCTGGGAGAGTTCTCTCGGGAATTGTTTTACACTTTTTCAGGATCGAGGGAATAAATCTACGAAAAAGTACATTGCGGAGCTCCCTTTAAGTTTTTCAGGCTCTCTAAATGTGAAAAACTACCGAGCTTTCCTTCTTTGGGCTCGTTAAAATTTAACATCGAAGGACCCACTTTGGGACGAACCCCTCCTTTCTCAGGTTCGTAAAACATGTGAGATTGGACTCATTTATGAGATGAGCTACACCGAGCATCTGTTATCCTCTTCAAGCTCGAAAAACAACAAAGAGGTACTCGTCTATCATGTCGGGGGAATATGGGGAACAAGTCAAGTTTGTTATGGCAGCTTGTCAGTCGTTACCTTTGAACATGGCATGTGTCTGTCTCTTGTCTATATTGGGTATCCATTTTTCACTGAGTTATGGTCATCATCCTGAGTCGTCTCCCTGGCCATGAGCCTACTCATCCGGTGTCTATCCTCTGCTATCAATAACCCCTACTGCCAAGTCCTGTTACATGCCATTATATGTTCAAAGGGTTGCATTGTTCAGAGTCGTTCATTGTGTCAGGCCTCCGCTGTGTCAGTACATACTCCATTGTTTCATCATCTTATCGTTCGTTCAGATTTCATGTCGATGATGTGGGAATCATTATGGCCCACCTTCGACGAGTCTATTCCCGTCAACGCCAAATCACTATCCGGGAATTGGACTTAGAGATCAACTATTAGTACCTTGGTACCTGCATGCCTCAATGGTAGGTTTCCTCGTGTTCGATAGTAGGTTTACATCATTGACCTCTGATCGAACGATCGCTCGAATGCTCGACATCAACTCATCTATTCGTATTTCATTTAGATGTACTTCAGATACCTTGGGGATCATCGTCATCATAGGTGATTTCCCTTGCATCTGTTAACGATTCACATCGTTGACCGATAATCAAATGGTTTCTACCATGTTTGACTTCAACACCTTGTAATCACATGGCCATATTCGTATCTTTTGCGATCGGGTAGAAGACCCTGGGCGCACCTCTGTATCTTGATTGCATCCAGGTTGCGATGGAGATGTTCTTTGTATTGTCACACAGATCCACTTATTGTATTGGTCGTGGCTGTGTCAATGTTGTCTCATGGATCTACGCTTGTTCATAGTAGCCATGATCTGTCCACAGTCTATATCATCTTAGTACCCATGGATCTACAATGTATTGGTCGGCAGCCATGCTTTGAGTCATTTTTTTCTGAGCATGGGGATGCCCGCCTCGGTGGTATATCTAACACTTTGTTTCTGTTTCAGCTCCTTGTCGTTCTCCTCGATGCTATCTCTGCACAATATTAGTAAAGTCTTTCGGCCATCAGTCCCTTCTGACCTCACACTTTAGGGGGCATCTGTTATACCTCCATATTCCACAGTGTCACATCTCCACTACAAAAAGAGCTGACGACACTTCCCCTACTGCTTTAAACCACTCAGAAGGAAAAAATGATGAGTGAACCTCGAAGGTAAACTTACCCTGACAAGTTTTCACCCAGCTGAGACTTTATTTACCCACACTACCGCACCTTGCTCGGTTATAGGTGCGCGGTAGTCCACACTACCGCGCTATGCTTTGTCCTAGACACATGGTACTACCGTTTTATGCTCAGACCACAGGGCGCGGTGCTCTTTTTCTAGTCTTTTTTCCATGGATTTTGGGATTTTGGATTTTTGAGAGATATTGGAGGATTGGGATCCCTGATTCGATCTCAACTCATTTTCTATGATTAGAAACCTTGATCCACTTACCTCTCCTTAGATCCACCCATCTCTCTTGTTGGTTAGCCCTACCATACACTATAAAAGAGAGGCATTCCATGGGAAAGAGAGAGGACTCTTGGTAGTATCAAACTTATGATCTTGCAGCCTTGTGGAGATTGCTTGAGGAGGAAGTACTTGGATCTAGAGGATTGGCTTGGGCATCAAGCAACCTTTGTAAGCATTCTTCAAGTTTGTAGTAAGATAACTTGTCTTGTTTTTCCCATTTCATGTGTATAGCATAAGTTCTTAGCATGGAATGTATCTAATCTAGATTTGAATCTAGTAGTTACTTCAAGGTATTTGGAAGCTTGTATGTTTGTTTTTTGTTTGATTTCAACAGGTTCTACATTGGAGCTTTTGGATCAAGAGCTAGAAGCGGGACAAACGTCAAATTGAAAGGTGAGTCATATCCCTCATTGTTTCTGAATGCATATAATCTTGTTGTGAAAGTTAGTTCAGGAATTTCAAGGTAGCATTTGTTTCGTTTTGTTCTCACCTTAGAGTCAGTTAGAAATCTGCTTTAAGTTGAGTGAATTTTGACTTATCCGCAGGGAAAAATTATACCAAACAATACCCAAAGTTTTTGGCCTTTCCTTCTTTTCATTCTGTCAATTGGGTCTTCATAGACCCCAGTAGTGTGGAATACCAATCAAACACTATAGGATGCATGCATTGTGATGCATAGAACATCACCGGCCTGGATTCCTGGTGCAGGGCTTTGGATCCAGTGATCCGCACTAAAGTAGCCACAATGATCTTCATGCTCAGATCTACTATGGCATTGATGGGCACCTGGGTTCCCACCGATCATGTGTTTGCGGGACAATACCGCGCTATGTAGTCCTGGACTATGATCCCACCACGCACAGTACGAGACCGAAGACAAGCTGTCTCACCTCGACGGGACAAACTTGTTATGAAGTAGATATCTTCCACTTCCAGTGTGAGGATTTTCCCGTTGAGACTGAAGTTCTGTGCATCAACATCCCAGTAACCGATCAAGCGGTGGAGTAGTAGGTTTTGGGCCCTCAAACCCCCTATACTCCAGAATTTATATAATCCACATGCTTGCAATGCCTGCTATGCTTGCACATCATTGCGCACGGCCTCATCTACTTGGTCATGCTCCCTCTCCCTCCACTCTAGAACCATCCTGGACTGAGAAACAACAAATATTTTGGTCAAATTCTTTTAAAAAACCAACTACACGGCCGTACCCGTGGGTTAACTTGTATACAAGTGTCGGTACCCGCGGTCAACCTTTGAGTTGACTGCGCGTATCGTGCCCTACCCGCGACCTGCATAGCTATAGCCCATGGGTAGCACCGAAGCCATTTAGGGCTTGGCCAAACAAAAAATCCCACTGTTGAAAACTAAAATGAAAGCATTGAAATGAAAGGTATTGATGGGACTACCAACCTACTCCGGATGGTTCGATGAATGGTCGCTTGTAGCTCCCAGAATCGGCAACTGAACTTTCAGGTGAAAACTAACCAAAAGCTCCAAATGGGTGAATAGTAAAAATGAATTGTAGATTGTAATTTTTTATTACTATTTATAATTTTCAGAACCCACTTGTCTATAGTTTTTACCGTTTTATGCCATTATGGACTAATATAATGTCTTGGAGTAGTATTTTTTAATCAGATTTCTTCGGTGAAAGTTGTTTTGGACCATTTCACACCTACGGCAGGTATGTTTCATACTCAACATATAGGTTAGATGCCATTTCCATGTGCATTATGCATTTGACCTGTTGACCATTTTCATAAACCCTAGGTGAGACCCTGCTTCGTAACCGACACGAAACCTTCACACTGCTATAGAAGTGTCGTTATGTGGCGGTAGGGCATTTCCGAACATGGGTACCCTAGTTAGAACCCCTTTGTACATTCTGGTGCCCATGCCGTTGTTTGTCCTTTGTAGTTACGCCATGACGTTGCGATAAAGACTCATACTCTGCTTTTTCTTATGCTAGCCATCTCCCTTAAGGACTCCCCTCAGTTATATCATGTTGTGACTGCATTGCATCATCCTGCTTGCCGCTTGAGCCTTGTGTCAGCTCCCACTTACTCAGTTGTTAGCCTGGTGCCTGAGCACTTTACCTTGTCAAGCCCTACAGAGCTTAAATTTTCCCTTCACAATTTGATGTCCTTTTGACCCTGAGGGAACACACCCCCGAATGTCCACATCCTGCATGCACTTCCTTGCATTGATCATAGGTATGTTCCATTGCTTAGGACTAGTCTGCTCGTTATTCGACACTCGTTCCCTCACTTGTTGTACTATAAGCAATTTTATTCTTTTTCAAGCTTTCCCCAAATATGAAAAAGACCAAAAAAAATCAAATATTCCAAAAAGTTGAATGGGATTATGGTTACTACTTCTTGTTGGTAGTCGTTGTGTCACCTTTGAACAGAGCATTCATTCCACTCCATACACTATGAGTCGGGACTATAGTTGGACCTTAGGATCTATACTTGTATCTCAATTTCTCCACCGATTGGTTAAGCTTCCAGTCATTATGGAGCCGTTTGTAATTCCTCATGCATTGCACAGTTTATGTCAAGTCTATGCTACCTGAGTCTATCCATCTGCTCGTGCTCTTGTTCAAAGGAAGTCCTGAAACCAGTGTCGGCCACTCCTCAGATCTCTTGACTATTGCATGTCAGCCATCCTTATTGAGTCAGTCCGTTTCACCTGAGTTCTTCCAAATATTTCAGCATAGCTAGTACCTCGTGCTAGTTGATGGGGGATGCATTAATGCCCTCCTTCTAGCGAATCTCATTCCGTTGACTTCAACCCATTTATTCTAGGACTTGAGGTTTAGATTTCGGTTGAGTATCTTGAGGTTTGCAGTCATTAGTGGCAGGTTCTCTCACCATTGACAGTTTTGGGAATACATCAATGTCCCCTAATTGATGGATTCATCCTAGTGTTCGACTTCAACTCATTTATTCACACTCCGATGATTGTGCTCTGTGCCTTGATGCCCATTTTCATTATCGGTGGATCATCTCGCGTCTCTAAACAGTATACATCATTGACTGGTAATGAGACGATGTCACATCAGGTTCGACTTCAACTCCTTTATTCACTTGATGGGACTTGCACCGTCGAAGACTTGTGTAGAAGACCCCAGGCGATGGTGGCATTTAGTATGCTTCCCATGACTTTGACTTTACATCTGAGATATAACCTCTCGGATATCAGTAGTTTGTACCTCCAGTTTGCACCAGTTGTTTCCTTTTCAGCAGTAGACCATATCTTACTATAGAGGGATCATGGCTATGACCACTTATTACATATATCCATTATGTACTGCCTATTTATGGCCATTGTATCAAATTGTTGTACTATACCGACTTGTATTCAGAGATACTATTGTACTATGATGAGTGAGCTGCTCTTTCCACTTGTGTTTCCATCACTCCACTTCTGAGTTTATAATGTATTTCGGCCATCGTAGCATCATTCTTTGACCTCACACATTAGGGGGCATCTGTTACAATGTAATCTTCCACCCTGTGAGCATCAACATTCTTTGGCCTGCAGGATCCATTTCACTGACTCAGATCCACTTTATATCCTTAAGACACTATTTTGCCCTATTTTTATTCCTACCCACTGGTTGTATCACTATAGCAAGCGTACCCGCAAGTTGCATCTATATAGCCCATGGGTAGCATGTAAAATGGTAAAAATCACTAGTTAATAACTTTTTACTCCCACAAAGTGGTTATTGGCCGGTGACCTTTAACCCTCCATATGCCCAAATAACGTCTCAATGCATCCTTTCACCTACCTTTGGGAGGACTATATATTGAGCACATATGGCTTATGGACGGGAGGAGAAAGAAGAGCAAGAGAAATCTAGTGGATTTTTTCCCTATCTTGAGTCTACACTCATTGATCCTTGTAGTTGTGAACCCCTTATGTTCACCTTCCAAACTCCTATCATAGTTTGAGTTTGCCATTCATGGAGGATTGAAGTCGTGGAGACACAAGTGGATTGATCCAAATCTTGGTTCAGATTGGTTGCCGACAAGAGGTCGTATCACATTGTACTTCTTCTTGTTTATTAATAGAAATACTCATATTCTCGTCCAGTAATGTTGTAGATGTTGTTTATCTTACATTGGGTTGCATTTACTTGTTATATCATGGGCCATCGCTATTGATGATGTTAATGTCATTTACATATTATATGTACTTGTTGTATATTGGCTGTCAAGACTAATTTGCAGATTCAAGTGCACGGATTGGAAAAGCTCCAACAGGGATCTACATCAAACGTTTGGATTGAGGTTGGTTACATTCTCCATTATCTTAGCATTGTCATTTATAATAGCATAGTTCTGAGAATTGAGTTAATTTCTGGTAGTCAGCTGTCTGTTGTGGTCTCCCAAGCCATAGTGATTTTTCTCCAACACAGGCATTCGCAAAACTGAATGTATGGGTAAAACACACTGTGATTTTTAGCCAAGTAGAAATTTCCCCTCGCAACTCAACTGCAGTATACCATGAGTGTGGCATCTCATCCAAAGTATGGATCAAAGCATGGACCCACTCATCTTTTGGTCACAATACCCATAGCCATTGAAATTCCATCAAGTGACCACCCGGATCAGTCCAACCATCATACTTTCCAGTGTGGTAAACCTTAGTATCACCAAAATGTACCATCATCAATGTTCGACATTTCGACCATCCATCAATTGATGCCTTGTGTGTTTCCCACCAGCATGTTGGAGAAGCCTTCAATGCTTCATTCAATGCCAGCAAGTGCTGTGGTTCGGAAACTCTTTCTTCAAACTCCCTCAAAAAGCCAGATAATCCAAGTAGTCCTTCATATATTGGTAGTGTAACTGTTTCAGTCGCGACACAGCATAATGACTGTGTGACCAACCTGCACTTACGGAGTGACACTTCATGCAAGCGGTTCTGCCAATATTCCAGCGCATCATCAGAGTCAAAAGACGCAAAGCTGTCACTGCGCCATCCCATCTCACCGTTGGCAGTCGGATGTATAGAATCTTTAGAAATATTGAATACATGGTCCCATCCATTGGGATTGTTATCCTTCACTGGCTCTATGTAGCAGCATCCTTCAGCTAGATCCAACGGGGCGATAACTCTGAGATCACGATATTCAAAAGTCATCATCCGTCACTTGAAGTTGATTACAGCTCCACTATCATTAGCTAATCCAATCCCCAACAGCGCGAGATAAGAATTGCCGCCTTCGACAACTTCTATGACATCAAAGTCAGCATAGGCTTTCATACCCTCGATATCTACCACTAGCCACAAAACTTGCCCAATGGGTGTTACTTTCGCATGGTTAGCCAATGGGAGTTCTACAGGAGACCAACTCAATGGGGGGCTCCCAATATTATGCCAAGCCTACTTGGTCAAGATTTTGACATCTGAACCAAGATCCATAATAACTGAATCAACATCATAGTCACCAATTTGAATATTCATCCGCATCTCCTTACCCGTCTTCCGTCGTTGCAAAGAATTAACTGCGAGCTCTTGTCGATCTTGGGCCGGTCGTCGCAACAAGGCTTCAATCACAGCAAGAGCGTCGAGATATCTTGCCAGGGACAAACAATGTTCCAAAAATGCTCGAAGTGTGCTGGACCGCCGCGACGGGCTAACCTCTGAAGTAGCATCAAAAGTAGAGGGCATGTCATACATGACGGATTTACCTCAGTTTTTTCCTAATTCCTGTCGTGCCTGAAGAAACGTCTCTTGTTCCACATCAATGTCAAATGATACCTTCTTTTGTCCAGCTAACCGGATCATTGAGCTGTCTTCTCCAGTTGTCTTTCCTCCTCGAGTGACCACAGCAACGGAATCATCTTGCAGTCTTGGTTCTACAGAAATTGTCGTGATGTTTGCACCCTGCGGCTGATTCGGTGGTACATTCCCCGATTGATTTATATTTTGATTTATGTTCTGATTTGGCCGCGATTATGGTTCTGCACTGGTTTCTATACTTGGTTTTGGGCGGGATGTTGTGCCTAGGGCTGTGTCTGCAACTGTGGAGTGTTCCCTTCCTGCCATCGCGCAATCAACTGTGGACAATTCTCAACTGTATGATTGTTAACAAAACATAACGTACACTGGTTCTACAGTAGTGGGAAGTCCCGCTGTATTGTCTCCATACTGCACAATGATAGCATTGAACAGGTCCGTGACCACCTCATCCTCCTCCGCGACCAAATCCTTCGCCATGTCCTCCTCGGTATCCTCCTCGGAATCCTCCCTACTGCTGGTACTGTGGTTGGTTAAACTATTGCTGCATTGGTGCCGGTTGCATCCCTTGCCCTTGTTGTGCATACTGTGGTTGCTATACATATTGTGGCTGTTGTGGAGCCATTTGCATTGGAGCATATTGCGCCACATACTGCGGCCGTTGCTGCTGCTATGGTACAAACTGCATCTGCGGTTGAGGTAGCAGCTAGGCTACCTGTGGCTGTGGTTGTGATTGTTGTATGGCACAATGATCATCCTTGACATAGAATGCATCATACATTCTTTCTTGTAGAAACCCATATGCATGGCAATCTTTGTCATCATGACCCACCGATGTACAATAATGATTTTTTCGGGGTTGTGACCATTTTCTGCATATATGAGCAATTGTCATGGCTGTGTCCATATACATTGTAGATGTGACACCATGGCATGTTGCCGCCATTCAACGGGTTTGGCGCCCCTGACACCAAATAGTTGCAGAAATCCAAGCAATTGTCCTTCATATGCCCTTCTCCTCGGCATCGCGTACACCATACTTCATCGCTTTGTTCCTTGCCTTTCTTCAAATCTTGCAGCTATATAGTCAAGTTAGCAAGCTGTGTCTGTATCTGCGACATGCTGACTTCATTTTCTCCAATCGGCAATGCCTCCAATCGCATTGCAATCTCTAGAGCTTCACTGGGCGTCGATATGTTTTGTTGCATCAACGGAAGCCGAATATGTGGTAGCAATGCTATGATGAACCATTCTTTATGTCGGATGACGCTCATATCAAAACTAACCTTTTCCATTAGCGTCTTGAATCGCTGGTCGAAATCACATACCGTCTCATTGGGATACTACTTAATTTCCTTCAATTCTGTAATATATTGAGCCTCAGACTTAGGTCTTCTAAATTCGGCAATCAGCACATCTCGAATCTCATCCAGCGACTTCTATGGGGCTCCTGTAGGGACTAGAATGAACTTCATAAACCAATATAATGCATGACCTCGCAGAGTCATCGCTAACTGTCCTTTCTTAGCAATATCATCGGTGATCTGTTTTATGGTCCAAACCGCTTCACACAAAAACCAATACTGTTCTAGGTTGTCTGTCGCACTCCCGTGGAACAATGGTAACTTATCATCATCGCCTACCATTTTGGGCTTCCTTCCTCCTTTCGTTGTAATACTACCAATTAACTTCTATGGAATTGATGAACTTGGCGGTGTCAAAGTGGTATTTCTTGCTATCTGAGAGATAGTGAGCGGAGGTGTGGGCACGTTTGTGCTGGGGTTTGGTCCTGCCTCTATCTTGGGCGTAGCCTGGTTGTCCTTGTGAGGACTATGAGGTCACTCCATCCCGTGTGGTCTTCCTTCACAGTCTTGCGGTTCAACCGTAGTAGGACCTTCTCCCGTCCTCTGCGTCTTTTCCTGTCGGAACCTCGCTCCTCCCCTTGTAAGACCACTTTCTTCCTCGGCTTCACTCACAGTCTCATCATGACCTGCACCCATCTACCCCTTACCATTCCATGTATCGCCCCCCAACTGTCGCAGTACCCATGACCTCCGCCCACCAGGCTTTCTACTGATCAAGATGCATCTTCATTATACCCTTTTCACAAATAAACATTTTGATAGACAGTTGAAGCGACAGTAGAAACCTGCCCCGAGGTTCGCGGAAAAAATATCTTTCGGCTTCACTATAGGAATTTTGAGTATCAACCGTGAACTCTGTGATATATCCTTATAGGATGCTATCGAACCACACTTCGACATCCCGTGATGCTTTATTATCAACTTCCTACAATTCTTGAATCAATTCGGGGGTCCAGGTCATCAGTTCACCACCTTGGAAGTTCCTCTTTTGGAAGGTCAACTTTGCCAACCATTCGAAGAATAGGACCGGGAATTCACAGAATAACTATTCGTGCGGACCATCGTGAATGTATCTATATACCCACTATCCTACCGTCAGTCGAGTGTTCCTGCTTTCCTCTTCAGCAAATTCCTGCAACTTCTCATCAAACCATTCTTGGATCTCCAGTTTCATTGGGTGCCACAACATGTCCTCCTTTCACTCCGTACACGGTCCCGGCAACAGAACCATTTATTAGCGCGACGCCAGTCAACAGGGGTTCCACTCACTATCGACACATACCATAGTCTTCCTGAGCACCGGCCCAGACATGGTTTATCCCGCCCAGCAACACCTACAGAGCAGATGAGGTCTCACCCGAGGCGTCTAGGAAGAGAAGGCAGAACCATGTTTCTGCCGAACGAAGGAGGATGGTTGCAGCTATGATACTTAAACTTATTGCAAAACTGAGACAGAGATCTTTATGTATTGAACACAATATTAAAGCAATATTCAACCAATACATTCATCATTGCAACAATAGGAATTGTAAAGCAAGTATCGCATCAAAGAAGCATGACATTATTCGCATAGTGTGACATCACATTACCATAACTGAACAGATTAAACACAGAGATTGTACCAAAATAGATTCATCATATTATCATTTTTGACCCAGATACAATCTCTCTACAAAAACTAGATCTCCAGAATGACTCTTAACAGTAAAACATACACGGAAACATACAACCAATATCAGAGCTTCGCACAATATTTCCAGCATTCGATCCTGATCTTGATTATATTCGATCACCATCATTGTTGTTTCATCACTTACAATTCTTGTCTATATATAGGCTTCTGCCTTACAATTCTTGTCCACTTTCTAACAACTTGTTAACCGACACTATCAACAAATGACTCAATATCTAACTGACTTATCCAAAAACGACCAAAAACCCACATTCTACGGTATAACTAACTCAACAGTACATAATATGTGGTCCAAATGACCCAAAACCCGCAATCTGTGGTACAGTTGACCCAAAATGCATAAAATAATATTCCTCTCATCGCCATTCGCACCATCTTCTGCCTTGTCGCGGCATCGGAGACGCTGCGATAGCACTCTACCAAACCTCCTGCCAACACAAGTCCTCTTCCTACAAGGCTACTTTTTTTACTTCTTTTTGTGCATCGTGCAAGAGCTATCACTGATGCAAAACATCAAATTTGGAAAGAGCTTGCATATATTTATTTATCTTTAGATTAATTGGTTGGTATACACAATGTTCTCTAACGTGGTCTTCTCTCGTCTTTGCACTGTAATACCCCTAGTTTTGACTTGGAATGTATTTAACCAAAATTATGTAAATGATGTAAATATGCTAGTATGGATTCCTAGTGCAGATCTCAAATCCATGGCCCAACTAGTGAATTGATAGGCATGTATGACATATATATTTTCATTTGGACCATATGGTTGGCTTGTCATGCTAACTTGGAATATATGTAAATATTATGTTGTATAAATAATAAAATGGCTCAAGATGGTTGTGTAAAGAGCACTAGAGGGGTTATGATTCCACCAGAGGGGAAGAGGAAAGAGGGCCTATGGGAGACTAAATCCTTTGCTACCAAGTGTCAACCTTAGAAATCATCATATTTCTTCCATGTGAATTAAATGAGCCAATTACCTTCTTTTGACTATTTCCAATCATTGAATGCATGTCTGAGGTTGGTGGGAAAATTCAACTCATGCAATTATTGAAGCATGGGGTTGAATACACTTTTGTGACAGTTCTATCAGCTAACAAAACTCATTCTCCAACTATCGAGAGGCCTTTCTTCTATGTTTAGAAGCTATTTCAGTTGTCTTTTCACCATTATATCATATCCTAATTCAACCTTCATTCTATCATTCTTCATGTATATATACACTATGTAGAGCTCCCCATTTCTATTCATGACCATTACCAGACTGTGTATAACCCAGAAATTCCAATTTGGAGATAGAGATACATCTTTGAAGGGAAATTAAATAGATGTAGGTGAGCACATAAGTTGGGAAAGCTAGGAACCCTTAACCATTGAGTTTTTCTACTCACATATGCTTGAGAATACATTAAATAAGGCTATAGGCAGTTCTCCAACAATATATATCATGTTGGTCTCATTCTATGCACACACTGGAAGCACCTGACAAGATGGATCTCCCAAGAGAACTGTGGATTGGTGAAGGGGATGCTTGATCCCAGAAGGGTATTATGCGCTACAAGTATTGTTGGAGCCAAGGTTGTGATGGATGAATGCAATCCATAGATATCTATGTATGATAATTTGGCTAAGCATAGAGAGAACAATGGATTTTGGACTGAGAGAGAGAGGCATGTAGTTGTTTCCTTCACCCTGGTGGCCTCATAGCTCGTCTTGTGGGTGGCCTTTTAGGAGAAAGAGTATATGATGGACATAGTGTCTATGGTTGGGTGTAAAATCACTCATACACATCCAATTGCTTGGATCTACATTGTTTAAAGACAAGTATTCTCATTTATTTGAATCTAAAACGTTTTTATTTGATGCATGTGATGATTATGCTAGTATCTACATGTTAGATGTGTGTGGATAGAGTTTATTTCCATTGTGATATATTTATTTATATATCTTCACACCTATTTTAAATGTTATGAGTTTGTAATATGACTATGGGGGGGAATTTAGAAGCTCATAGTTAGTTAATGTCCCCTCTCGTTGTTCAAATTGGGTGAAGGGGATGTTACATGCACCCCCCTAATTCACTTTACTAACATGGATAGGGCCTTGTTTGTTACAATATTCTTGAGGTTTGGAAATCACCATATTGCAATGGCCCTTCTTTTCTTCCCACTTTGCTACCAGATTGGGACAATCCTATATCAAATGCTCTATACTATGGTAGTACCCACATAAAGCATGGGGTTTGGTACAAAATGTCTCCAAGTGGCTTAGCTTTCCATCATTTATATAGATGACCTATCATCCTACTCCATCATAACCTCGTCCTCACCCTCGATATCCACCACACATGACTCTTTGATTTCCTCCTTGGTCGGTGCCCTGATTCTCTTCTACAACTTGGAACCAGAATGTGTCTACTATATGGTCCTTCATTAGCTGTAGTGCATGGAAATTGTTGATGTCATGCCCAATTGATTTACACAATTCACAGAACGAGGCATGCGCAGAACTCTAATACTTCTACAGGGTGGGATATTTCTGAGGCAAGTGCCCCCATGCTCTGCAAATCTCACACGCTTTAGGTCCTACTGTGAATGGGCTCGGTGTGCCATTATCCATATAATAACTCAAGGTTGAGCACTCATTCTTATGGTGACCTTCTATCTTACAGAAGTAACACCACACATTCTCATGAACTGTGTTCCTTGTTGACGAATTTTGTAACTGTGTAGTTAGTGCAACAAGATGCAACTACACTTGCACCATTCTGAATGATGAATCGCCTCCTAGAGTAGCTTCTCAGTCCATTGTGATCTCCAGTGCTTCTAACTAGGTAACCACTTTCTTTTGCATAAGGGGGACTTTGATGTGTGAATGCCCACAATGAACTACTCTCGATGTTGCACATCTTGGATATTAAATCTCAAACGATCCAAAAGGATCTTGAATTATTGGTCAGTTCCCATATAGACTCACCAACTCTTTGCTTGATTTTATTTATCTTAGTGATAGATAGAGACTCTGATTTTGGCTTCTGAAATTCCTTCAGAATATCCTTCTTTATGTTCACTAGTGGTATTTTTTGACTCGGCTCTAGCATGGTCTTGTACTTCATATACCAGGTCAAATCCCAATCTCTGAATGTTGTTTCTAGCTGAACAATCTTTGTAGTTTATACAATGATCTACTTCACTAACCAGATAGACTCATAGGTGAACCAATGTTGCTTGACATCATATTTTCCCGTCCCATGAAAGGAAAACAATCTGAAGGCGGAATCTGATGTTGTCTCTATTCTTCTATGTACCGGTGAACTAGCTCTTATTGTCGAAATTGGAAGAGTGTGTACTATAGTATTTTATTCTAAGGTCTAAATTTTTGGGGTAGAACTTCCTTCTACTCCTATAGTTTCTTCTCTATATACTTTGGGGCTTACCTCTCGCTCAAACTGAGGTAACATATAAGCTTCTTGATGGGGCTAAAGGGAGCAAGGGGTTTGAGATGAAGAGTGGGTTTCTTTTAGGCATGTTCCTTCTCATAGCGTTGAATCCAGGAGATGATAGCTCTAACTGCGTTGTTTCTATAGAAATCATATCAGTGCCTCCATCTAGCTACACTTCCTCTTCTTCTACATCCTCTG
Source organism: Larix kaempferi (assembly GCA_027924585.1). Taxonomy (NCBI): domain Eukaryota; kingdom Viridiplantae; phylum Streptophyta; class Pinopsida; order Pinales; family Pinaceae; genus Larix; species Larix kaempferi. The sequence goes on along the minus strand of BSBM01000005.1, from coordinate 1,355,546 downwards.
GTTTTTATCTTCTACTCTAACTCTGTGATTTAATCTCATCATCCTCTTTCGATATTTAATTGTCTTCTATCCCACACCTATATAGGGGTATTTCTTCCACTTTGCACTCTTCCTGCACATGCACTGTGCAACTTTATGGTGTAGTTGAACCCCCTGTGCACCCTCTTAGGTAAATATCTTCTCTGGCATTCTTATTTCCTCACCAATCGAAATTATTCTCCCCCTTCGACTACTTTTCTCTTCTCTCACTTATAATTTGTTTCCTTATCTCAGCTCTTCTCTCATAGCTTTCCTCCCTTTGGATTTGTTACTCTTTTGAATCCATCATTGTGCTACCTATTTCCCCAACTTATTCATTCCCTACCCCCTCAGCACTCTAGTTCTATGGCCATCAACCCTTTCTCAATAAACGACATCTTGATCCACACCAATATTTCCACCAGAAACCTTTTTATGGGATTCACCTCAAACCTAGATACTGCGCACCTATAGGACTCACAACAATCTATGGAAAACTTGACAATGTACCCTTCCTTCACTCATTGAAATGAGAAATCCACTGCCATAAACCATTTACTGTCTATATTTTTCAACTCTTCTACCCTCTCCTAAATCCAAACTAATGGCCGAGGTCTTCTCTAGGTATTATTGATATGTTTGTGTTTTTACCTACTCATGTAACAAACAAGGAAATTCACCAAAGAATTTTTTCTATAGATCAGAATATATGTATCTTTGTTTCCATCATGTAGGGTCGATCGACAGGCCTCTAGTCTCCTTCTACATGAACTTGTCCTCATTGATCTATAACCAATACCATTCGTTGATCTCTCCTTTGGTAGGTTTCCACCTCATTCTGCCATCCTCCTTCTACACTCCCAATGCAGTTCCTTGTAAGGGAACCAATGTTGGTTGGTGTTAGTCAAACCTAAGGTCCGAATGGCTATGCCAACCAATACCCTACAAGAACCAACATTTTCAATACCTTGAAAATAGGATAAGGTCTCACTTGATATAAGTGCGGGAATCAAAAGAACCCTCATAAGGGGTGCGCAGAGGATGATGGGGGTTTACTCTCCATTTACCTAAGCATTCATCTACTTATGAATGCATTCTAGACAGTGAGAACCTGATCATTCATTCTGTATAAACAAAAGGCACATTCAACACCATACATGTAAAGAAAACACATTGTGCAAAAGATACATAACATAATTTTGTATTATTCATCAAGACAGTACTACATACACTCTATAGCCCTAAGATAGAACCATATTCAACTCAACAAGTTAGATGTGTCTCATGAATACATCAAAAACTCATTAACAACATCACATAGCAAAAATTGATAAAATCAGCATAGAGTCCCATTAGAAGCATACCCAACCCATTACAAAAGATTCCTACAAATAGGCACATGCTCCTCTGCTGGTCGCTAGTCCATGCGTGGTATTGGTAGCATGCAAAATTCCATGCATGGGAAATTGTTGATTCACATCATGAGATTCACGCACATTGTTCTCCTTGGCATGCCCGTTATTTCCAAATTTATTCTTTGGCACCTCACTTCTTTCCTCAAAGCTTGGGGCACCAACAATTTAATTCCATGTATTTATCCCCCAACCATGGTTAAGCACTCGATACCCATATATAATAAAAAAAACATCATAATGGTACCCAATCTCACTATAAGCACAATGATTCCTTATAAAGGACATGTTATGTGATTCATGGCCCTTGACCCAAGGATTCATCAAAGACCCAATGGACATATTTTCCTCCCTTGAACATGACCAATTCCTTAATACACCCATATGCCCTAATGCACAAGACTTCATCATGGTACCCATATTCCACCTAGAGATCAAATATCGCCTCTAAAGGGCCTATGTTGTGGTTTTAGGTCATGTTCATAGTCCCTTTTTTCATCTGATGACTTTATCTAGGCCTTAAGATCCATCCCACTCTTCAAAAATTATTAATTGTGCCCAGTCCCATCTTGTATGCCAAATATCCACTTTAAAGGGTGTATGTTATGGTTCATGGCCTTGATAATGACCCATTAACTCAATAATATTAGGTTAGGGAATAATTTCTTCAATTTATTCCCCAACCATGGTCCAAGACCCATCCCTAGTGCACAAAACTTTATATTTCCACCCACACCCCACTTTAAGGATATTGATCTCTTATGCAGTACATGTTTCATTGTTTGAGGCCTTATCCATGGTAATTGGTCCCTAGAAACTTCATATAGGCTCTAAGAGCGGCTTATTTTCCTCCCATGCGCATTCTTAAGGGATTGGGACCCATCCTACTATATGAGGCATTATAGGAAAATCCAAACTCTTCTTGGATGGAAAATGTACCCTTTAGAGGGCCCATATGATGGCCCATGAGCTCTAGATGCTTCATTTGGAACCTAATGTTAGGATATTTAGACACTTAGTAGTTAGTTAAGATAAATTTGGTTTATTGTGTCTCTAAGTAAAGTATGTTTGTTTAATATGTGTTTGTACTTCTGAAATTTGGCGTTCATTATATGTTCTAGACATAAAGTGTTACAATGGCTCATGCTCTCCTCAATCTTAATATTTATATTGATATGTGGCTTAAGAACTTATTGATCCATGAACTTTATTTAAAGAGCATGGAGGGTCATTAGTTGATGATCAATTGTGAGAAACTCACAATTAAATATTTTTCCTTTGAATTAATATATTGCCTTATGTGGTCATTTGGTTGGGTTTATGTAATATTTCCATCGCTAAGGGTTTAAACCACACAATACATTGGTGTGTTGATCTATGCTATGTTTGTATGATTTCTTAAGGTGTTCGACCTATGTGGAAATACCCTATTTTAGCCAAACACCTAATTACCTTACTTTCTACAATGGTCAAGTCCCCAAAACCTATCCATCATGTACATAACCTCTCAAATCATCATTGAATGCCAAACATCCTCGTTAGAGGGTCTATGTGGTGGTTTGATGTATCAGTCATGGCCTAAACATTCATTTTCGATTATTTTTCAAAATAGGAATTTTTTTATGTAGATAAATAAATGGACAATTAGGCCAACATTGTATATCTCTTCAATACCTTTCCAACAAGCTAAATAACACCAAAAACTAATATCGGGGTAGAAAGTTATGGAAAAATTACTTCATATATATATATTATTAAAAATAACACATGTGCGATCTTGTGCATGCATATTTGGAAAAAAATCACGGTAGTCTATGTGACGGTTTAGAAGGAACTTAGGATATTTTAAAAGGAACATGTGTGTGTAATAAAGAACACGCATGCATTCTTGAATGAGTGCTTTCCCAGATTCCCAGTTACCAATTTTTCAACCATCAAATTCGTGTGAGCACCTACATGCTCAATGTTTTGTTATGCAATTCTTATATTTCTCTTCCATCAATTATCCAATGCAATTCATTCATTTATTCCAACTTCAGTTGTATATCAACAAGTCTTATTTCATGGCATCGTCGCAAGTCAAGATCACCAAAAAAATAGTCATCCTTGTTACTCATTTCCTACCTACTCCAAAGAGTTTCTATACCTTCCCAATATTGACGGTCAAGGCAATTATTTCAATTTCAAATTCCTATTCATATCCATCAATTTATATTAGCAATTTCTCCAAAGGACAATATTATTTACTAAAACCCTAAATTAACCATTCATAACATGAATAAAATCAAAACAACAAAGCTTCTGCAACTAATATCCATAACACAAAAACAAATAATACACGATAAAGAGAGATAACTTCATATCGGTTTTATTCATAAACTGAAACCTTGATAACATCTTCGTCCCTTACCCATGGTAGGAAATGAAGTTGTGGAAACCACTCTCCCTTTTCCTTCTTATGGGCCACAACTCCTACAAAGAGAAATAGAAAATAATACCCAATACATATGATAAAGACCTCTGGAAGCCTCTCATTTATACTATGCTTATGGTCCATTGTTACAATACAATATTCATGTAATCCATCCTTTCATGCAACAAACCCTAACAATGCATTAATAAACTAATGACCCTTACATTGAGCGAACGGGCCCCGAAAGTCCCCCACCACTATCTGTTGACTCACCCCGAGTCAACCTGCTCTGGAACCACGCCCACATGCAGAAGGAGAACTAATCTAGTCTATATGCTACTCTTCAGGCTCATTCCTTTCATGGGCAAAACATTATCAAACCTTTCCACATCCTCTTTACTCTTCACTGGTCATCTCTTCAATTTCTCTCGAACCACTTCACTCTTATTCATCCTCTTCACTCTTGCACAACCTCCTCTCATGGCTGAAACCTCCTAGAATAGATATGGAACTCAATACCGACATCCAAACCAAAAATTGTACCGCACATCTCCGTATGGCCATTAATCCATCTTACCAGAATGCCTCTGAGACTATCTTGGGAAATTGCCAAGTGTACTAGGAACTGATGTTGTATAGAGGGTTGAACCTAACAAACTCCCTGCTGAAATGTGAACACCACATCCATCCTCATAGAAAAAATATTCCCCCCTCTTCTGGATTTGACTTCGGGGCTCAAAATTGTACGAGAACATATCTCATTTGGAAGATAATCATTGATCTCTTTTTGTCCTATAATCCTTATCGTCACATGATCTACCTGAGCTCATCTTATCACTATCTTCTTGGATGATATCCGATAGCATAGTAGCAAACCCTCATTCTCCTAGATCACCATGGGCAACGTCTGCAACCTAATCAACTATCTTCTATCTAATCTAATCTTCTAACTGCTAACTGAAGTACATGACGGTCAATTTCTTGATGCCTCCAATAACCATCACATAGTCCCTCTAACATCATCATGTTAAACATCCTTATTCTTGTCATCATCATTATCCGCAACATCCAACAAGCCATCCTGCTAGTAAGATAGTTTAATCATCAAGGTAGATAAGCCCAATTTCTACACGTCTGAAAAATCCATTTTCCAAAATAATAGCACAACCACCATGGTGATTAGGCCTGATAACCGCACTCATGAAAAACTGTCAAAACTTCCCGCAACCATGATTCCACAACTGGTCATAAAGTCTTTGCAAGAGGTCATCATCACCTTGTGAAATTTCTATAACATTATGCATTCTTCTATGGAATTTTTGTAACCAATTTGAATCCATCACTATTTGAAGTAGCCACAACCCTTCAAAATTCATCTTTAATATTTCCTCAATCATTTATGAGGTCTTTGCAACTCTTCACATTATCATGGCCCTCATACATGGCTAAAACAAATTAAATTTTCACAACTCAATATGATGCTTCCACAACCACATGAGATCCTCCCACAACTACCCAACTGTCATCTTCCCACAACTAATAGTTCCACATAACAAGTATTCTGCAACATAGTCTAGTGCATGCATAAGCCTTCAACAAACAAGGATATGCTTTCGCAAGTCTTGCATACCAGCAGTTGTCCTGCAACTCCTCATTATTATTTGTATACTAAGGTGCATAAATATAAATCAAAGGAGGGTTCTGCAACTCTCTCCAAGGTTTCTCCAAGACTCATCAAGGCCAATTTATCATTATGTATATTTTCAATGCCTTCTGCCACATTTCACCACAACTATATTCAGCTATCCCACAAATTCCTTTCGTGATTCTAAGTAATCATCCTGCAATAAGAATACATAGTCTAATACATGCCATGACTACTTTTGATATTTCCACAATTATATGATAAATCCAGGGAATCATTCCACAACCTGCCATGATTATATAGTGAAGGATACCCAGAACACTCTCTTAGGTTTGCAAGTCACATTTCTTCATCACAAAGGATCTATTCATCTAAAGGCTCTATAACTTCTTTGTTATCATATGAAGCATCATCTTTTCCATCTTTCTTCAGGTGTTCAATATGATGACTAGCGAGCTTTGAATAACAATGTATTGACATTTGTCTCTATCAAGAGCTAAATCTGAACATCTAACTCAATTGTATTACATACGTTTTCTTGTTGTAGGATAATCCCTTACCCAGAATTGTGTAATCACCATAGCTCCACAACCTTAGTTGATGATATTGACTCTTATGTGGTGCAACAAGCCTACGATGACAAAGTAGGGTTTTTGAGAATATGGCCTATGATGACAATTTAATCTTCCATGCATGACATCAATCTCTCTAAGACATGAAATGATAGCGATTTCCCACATTTTACAATTGAAATAGAACATATGCAACTTTCAATGCATAACAACATAAATTCATTAACGATCGATTCTCAGAAATACCCTGAGAAAATGCTTGATCATACCCGCTTATGTTTCTCAGCTATAGAGAATGGAATCCAAGAGTTTTTTGCAACTTAGGAACAACAATATCCTCCCTAAATATTTCTGTGACTGATCAAGGGAACACCACCCACTCCATGATGCATGCCATCAGGTTTGATCCTGACGAATCTATCTTTTAACAGAAGCTGCAATACCAAAGCAGATTTGATTTCATTGAAAATAAATATCAGATTCTTGCGGCATCTTCACCTAGCTGCTCACCTCCGACAATCCATAGATGTAATAAACCCTAGCAGCAGTATAGCATCTTAAACACTGAGGGAGAATGAGTGTAAGAGGAAGAGAATATGATGTAGCTATGATATAGACACAGGGCTATATCAAATTACTGAAGAAGGACGTCCCATTCATTTGGGACGATCAAGCACAACAATCCTTCAACAGTCTGAAGCATGCCATGACTCATGCCCCTGTGCTCCAACATCCCAATTAATACAAGGATTACATCCTTTATCTCGCTGCTTTTTCCACCATGATCGACATGGTCCTGGTCCAAGAAGACAACAATGCCCAGGAACATCTGATTTATTATGGTCTTATTGACTCTGAAACTCGTTTGTCACATGTCGAGAAACTCTCTCTCGCAGCAGTCATTGCAGTCCAATAGTTCTGTCATTATATATTGCTCCACACCACCACCAATATCGCCGACTCGAACCCCATGTACCATGTTCTGACACGCCAAGTACTCGAGGGCAAGTATTCACGATGGATTGTGATACTTCAGGAATTCGATCTCCTCTTCGAGAAGGCCAAGTATAAGAAGTCTTTTGTTTTTGCCGAGCTTATTTTTGATCTTCCCTGTGTTTATTTAGGATCTAAGCCCAAAGATTCTCTTCCAGATGAGTCATTGTTCCTCATCAGCACGTCCGACCCATGGTATGGAGATATTACCTTATATCTCCAAACCCAACGGTTCAACCCCCAACTGCCTCTTGACAATCGTCATTGTATACGCCACCACACCAAGTATTACTTGATCATGAGATATACCCTGTATCGCTGTGGTGTAGATTATGTTCTTTGACGTTGTCTGACACATGAGGAGGCTGAACATGTCTTGAATGACTGTCACGCTGGGGCTTGTGGCGTTCATCTCTCTGGGATGGCTACAGCCCAGAAGATACTACGAGCGGGATATTATTGGCCATCCATCTTTACAAATTGCATTGAGGCCATTAAAAAATGTCCCCCATGCCATCATTTTCAAATGAAAAAGTGCTCCCACCCAGCCCCTCTACACCCGGTTATTGCCGTGGGCCCCTTTGCAAAATGGGGCATAGATTTCATGCACTGTAATCCTACCTCGTCCGGGGGGCATGGTTACGTCATAGTAGCCATGGATTATTTTACTAAATGGGCCGAGGCTAAGCCTACATACAGCGAAGACGGCAAAACCGTCACACTCTTCATGTTCAACCATGTCATTGCATGGTTCAGATTTCCACAAGCCATAGTCATCGACCATGGATCTCACTTCTAGAACCATATGGTAGATGAATTGAGTGCCAGACTGGGTTTTCGTCATGAAAAATAAACCCCTTACTACCCACAGTCCAATGGACAAGTAGAGGCCATCAACAAGGTCTTGAAAACCATGATTCAATGCATGGTGGGTACACACAAGTCAAACTATCATAACATGCTCTTTTCTGCACTATGGGCATACTGGACATCCGTCAAGACTGCCATAGGATTTACACCATTCCAATTAGTTTATGGATTGGAGGTATTCCTACATGTAGAGTGCGAGATTCCATCTATGAAACTTGCAGTTGAACTTCTTCCAAACACCACTAATGAGGAAGAACGCTTCCTCTACCTAGCGAAACTCAACGAGAAACCCCGCAATGCTACTCTTGCCAACGAGGCACACAAGAAATGCATCAAAGCACAATATGATGGGTCAGTTAAACCTCACATATTTAACGAGGGTGATTTGGTCCTCACATATGACCAAAAACACGATAAGTTGGGGGCAGATAAGTTTGAGTCCATGTGGCATGGACCATACATAGTGGAGTGTGTTCTGGAGAAGGGAGTCTATGAGCTAGAAGATTATTATGGGATATCTTTGGGAGAGCCCCGCAATGGGCTCTGCCTGAAGAGGTACTATGCCTGTTTTTTTCACGCATAAGTATCTTGAATATACTGTACATGGAATGTGTTTTTGTGTGGTGTGACGCTTTGTTTTTGTGTGTCTAGACCTTGTTTTGCTACTTATACCATGTTTCGTCTGCATGTGCAGATGGAAACTGGCTATGGATTCACGGACGGTGCCAACTAGCATACTCGCAACCTTGCTTCGGCAGCCTGGGTACTTTATTCTCCCACCGGTGAGATTATCATCTCAAGAGGAAATTGTATGGGATACGCAACCAATAAGTCCACAGAATACCAAGCGGTGATTGGAACCCTTACTGACACTCTTTCCTTGGGTATGAGCCACGTTGTCATCCATCTGGATTCACAACTAGTGGTTTCTTGTCTTAACCGGATCTACGCTATCCGCAATCCTACTCTACTATGTCTCTTCCAACGAGTTCATCTTCTAGAAAGGTCCTTTGAATCTATTCAATACCTGTACATTCCACAAGACATGAATACAGTTGTTGACTCGATGGCCAACTTCATGTTAGATTGGTACATTGCACACACATAACATATTCATAAAATATAAAGATATACATAACATGTAAATCATCCATTGTATAAGAAAACATGTAAACAAGATCTCATTAATCACCAATAGAACACAAGATGTATAAAACCACCAGAAGTGTCTGTATATATATATAAATCGATACAAAATAGTAGTATTGATACAAAAGTATGAAGCCTGCTAGATTTCAGTAAGAGTCCTCTCTACAAAATATGAAGCTCATAATCTTTCAGTATATACATAAGTAAAACATGCACCTAAGCCCTAGGTTGCACATGGAAGCAGACTATGGCTCTCGCCACCTTCCGGAGTAGCATGCTGAAACGAACTGATACTCCAACCGTCAGCTTTTGATAGCGATGGGTAAGGTCATGGACACCTGGCTATGGAATGTCCAAGGTCATCCTCTGGAGGTTCTCCTCGACCTCCTCTAGCTCCTCTAGAGAATCATGAACCACAGGACCCACCTCCGGTACTGCTCCTCTCTGCACAAGGCGAGAGACTCCAAGTGGTCGCCCTGGACCCACGTCTGCAAGAAACATGTAAAATTCATCAACACTACAAAAAAATCATAAAATTAAAAAAACATAAGCAATTTTTCTTACCGATATCATCCCACTGCGCTCCCTCAGGAAGCACCAAGTCTGGGTCTCCTCAGAAGTCTATATCATGGTATGGGTAGTCCTCCACCATGAGGATCTATCCCTGCAACCACGTGAAGAACCCTATACCAAACCTGATGATGGGACCCATGCCACCATGGCGAGCCATCACCTATGCCCACTTGGTCATGTGAGGATTGCATGCATCCCAATCCTTGAGGTCTACTTGTGAGTGCAAGTGTGGCACCCACTCCAGCATGAAGGACACCACCACCGAACCATACCCAAACTGCTTCAGTGCCCCGCGCTAGCATTTGGTGAAATGATCTCGAAGACTAATGAGAAGCCCCTCGCACCAGTTGAACATGGTAGGAGCCACGCACTCCTCGACATACATCATCTGTGATTTGCTTGCCAGATGAGAAGATCGACTGCCAGCTACCCACACAATGGTAAAGAGTACCATTCGAAGGGCCCGGTCCCGGACATCCTTGATGGGAATCTTCCCACCAGTCATCGGCATACCTGGAGTACACCACTGCTCGATCATGTCCTCTACCGAGCGATCACCACCTCGTGATCTGGTGAAGGACACAAAGTTTCCTTGCCAGGATAACCCTGTCAAAAAATATATGTCCTCGACATCTATGGTCAGCATGTGCTCACCAATCTGGAAATGTTGTTGTATTGGGTCCCAACGTTGGACCAGGTATGTCAACAAATATACTTGGGACCTCATCCCCGATGCTCAAAAGTACTTGAGTAACCTGCAGTTTCTCAACGCAGCGATGCATTGCAGATCATTTTCTGCTTGCGCATCATCGAGATCATGCTCACATTCTCTCCACTCAAGAACCATCATGCTCACTCCAAACCTGTCAAGAAAGACATTTTAACACCTTTAGAACTTTGCCCAATCCTCAAAAGAGTTTCCATTTGGGTAAGTTTTTGGGTTGAGCTGGCGGTTTGTGCCAACGTAGAATGTCCTTTTGGACAGTGCGCTACCGACATAGAACTCCCTTTTGAGGTTCTACATCGGCACAGATCCCGAAAGGGTGACCTGCACCGACCCGTGAGCGCAAATCCTGCAACCCAACATGCCCAAAAACTACCTAAATGAAAGAAAATGAAAATTCTAATCCACTAGAAAGTTAAAGGGACAATTTTAGGTTTACCTGTCGCACTACCACACCTGAAATGATGGATCACAGCTCCCAGAATCAGCAAAGGAAGAACGGCTCCAAATGGTACTTTTCACCTCTCCAACTTGGTAAAAAACAAATAGTAATTATTTTTACTATTTACCCCTATTTGTATTGAAAAAGAGCATATTCCCTTTTTAATTTATTCGAATGTGGGTTATTTTTCTATAGTTGGATTCATTTATACCCGCTTAATCGTCTTTGACCTAGTTTCAAAGCTTACAGGTGAAGTTAAGTACCACTTTGATCTTGTTTTTCACGGTTGTGGTCTTTTCGCGCGTATTCTCAGGTATGAATGACTCATCGTGCATCTTTTTGTCATTATTTCATTCATTAAATTCAATTATTAATGATGCCGAGCTAACTCTTTGTTCTTTCTCGTGCTCATAAAACAATGAGAATAAGTCATCGAGTTATAGTTTATCACTTTTTTGGGCTCATTAAACTCCCACAGAAAAGGAACCCCCCTGAGTCTTCTCTTTAATCTCTTTTCAAGCTCTCTAAATACGAAAATATTACCAAGCAAACTTGATGCGTTCATGCTTGTAAAAGTATTTGAATGATCATCTTCCTGGTGATAGTTTACCCCTTTTTTGGACTAGGGGGCACTACTTACGAAAAAGGAATACTCCAGCCAATCATGACTGGAAGAGTCCTCTCTTGCGTTGTTTTACCCTTTTCCAAGGGAAGAGGCTAACTTTACGAAAAATGATGTTTGGATTCTTCTTTAGTTCTTTTTATACTCTCTAAACATGAAATGACGCTGAGTTTACCTTCTATGGTCTCATTAAAATTCAACATTGAAGGGCCCGTCATGGGACGAACCCCTCCTTTTCTAGGTTCGTAAAACATTTGGGATTGGACTCATCTATGAGATGAGCTATATTGAGAATCTTGTTACCCTCCTCAAGCTCATTAAAAAACACATGAGGCACTCATCAGTCATGATGGGGAAAAAGGAATTATTTTGTGTTACACATTTTTTCTAGAACTGCATCGTCGCTCTTGAACATGGCACTCATTTGCATTTGCATACAAAACTTGGGTTATCCATTTTTTCTTCGAGTTATACCAATTTCACGAGTCTTGTCACTCCTTTGGGTCATCCAAAGAATGCTTGCACTATCAGTCGCATTGGGGGTTGGCATCGTTTTCGTCATGTCAATACCGCCGAGTCATGTCATGCCCATGTTCAAGAGATGTGCATTGCTCATCATCTATAGTTAGTACACCTTCCATCATGTCAGTATACGTTGACTTAGTCTTTCACATTACTCTATCCTCCGATCTACTCCAAACATATGTTATCCATTTTCATGTCATTGATGGGGGATTCATCATGGCCCTCATTCGACAGATTCATACTTGTCTACTTCAACACATCATCCGGGGATTGAATCTAGAAACCAACTGAGTACCTTGGGCCTGCATGCCTCAATGGCAGGTTACCTCGCTTTCAACATGAGTTTACATCATTGACTCCTGATTGAAATATTTCATCAGGCGTTCGACCTCAACTCATTTATTCATGCTTGGTGATATGTACTGTAATACCTTGGGGATCATCGACATTAATGGTGATTTCACTCACACTTGTTAACGGTACACATTAATGACCAGTAATCAAGTGGTTTCTACCATGTTCGACTCCAAAACATTGTAATCACATGGATACATTCATATCATTGTGGGTTCATTTTGAAGACCTGTTGTGGCCACAACAGATCCCATGCTTAGCCAAGCATGGGAGCCCCACAATTTTAATAAATGCAAAGGTAGTTGGGTGAGTCATCTTGAAAATTTTAGATTTTGATTTTACCTCTAAAAGTTCTTCACCCATGCTTTTGGTCTGCTTGTTTGTAAGGGTTTGATTATTTCTTCCAAAGTGTTTCAAGCTAAAAAGAGCCAAAATTTTGAGTATTTTGCTGACTACTATCATCATCCCGAAACCCAACATTTGGAGAACCCGAACCCCGCAACCCGATAGCGCGGGTTGCGGGACTATTTTTTTTTTAGTTTTGGTTTTGCTGATTTCGAAACCTGCAATCCGACAACTGTGGGTTGTGGAATCATTTTTAATAAGATTGAAGAATAATTACTCCGAAACCCGAATCCCGCAATGGCAGCATCTGGCTTTCGGGATTATGATTTTTAGTTTATCTGGTGTGTGTTCCCGAAACCCGCAACCTGTGATGTTTTTTTTAGTTTTGGTTTTGCTGATTCCGAAACCTACAATCCGACGGCTGCGGGTTGCGGAATCATTTTTAGTAAGATTGAAGAATAATTACTCTGAAACCCGAATCCCGCAATGGCGGCATCCGGCTTTCGGGATTATGATTTTTGTTTATCTGGTGTGTGTTCCCGAAACCCGCCACCCACACAGTCAGTTTTTGGCTTTCGGAAATCCTTTTTTACTTCTATTTTACATACTCGCAGCCCGCAAATCCATACTTTCGGGTTTCGGCTTGCGGGATCTTTGAATAAGAACTTCATGCAATTTTTTTTGAAATCAATTTCGCTTTCCACTCCGGTTAATCTCCGTCATCCGTCTGTTATAATCTCACGGTCACGTTGATTTTGGGTAATCAGTTAAGTCAAGCTTTGCCATCCTGTCTTTTGAAACCTGGTTCTGCCAAATTATCAGTTTTCTATGAAATTCGTCACAGCGCACACCATTACAAGTCTATCAGTCACCTCATGTTGGATGGATGCCATCTCTCCGCATTAAGTTCGCCATGCCTGAACTTGAGCTTTGACATCTCGTCATTTTTGTTCCACCTCTTGATGATCGGATTTGTTACATGCGAAGAATTGATGGCCCGTGTACTGGAATTCTGAGTCGAGACCTTTTCACATCAACTTTATCACCATAACCTTCATCTATGTTATTAATCACCAGTCATAATTATTGATGAGAGATTTCTTATAACGATGTGATCGGAAAGACAATTCAAAATCATGCAAGCAGTAATTGAACTCGTACTTCGCACAGTCTTTGATCCGACTGGCACATACCTTGGCTCTTTTCATTTCAATTGAAGTAATTTCAATGAATTGATTCGATAACTTTAATCATTGCAGATTGCCCCGCTCGATTATCATAGACCTGCTTACTAGCCTTTAAATAAACAATTAACATGAAAGTTCCTGTTCACCCATTTCCTTCTGAAACAGGAAACACTCTGTTCGGCATTCTTCTTATATCTTTTATCCAAGACTCATTCAGAATGAGCAATATTCATGCAGATGGTAAATTTTTTGATGTTCAGGTTGAAAATGAAGAGCTCTATCCCTTGTTATATCAAGAAATGTTGTCACCACCATTAAATGCAGGTGTTCCTGATCTTAGCAGCGGTAGCAGTGAAGAAGACTTCGAAACTCTGTCTACCTACATTCACAACCCCTAAAAGTGAAGAAAGGAAATTCTGGAGGGATCAACTGATCTTTATACTGATGTTATACAAGACTTTATAATCAATGAAGAACCTGACGTGCCGGCTACCGTCCCTGAAGTAAATCCTCTAATGGATTTCTCTGTTTTCGACAGTAGGTTCCCCGACCCCGAATTTCCTATAGCGGATGCTCTGCAAGCCACACCACCTGTCGATGATAATGAACGATATGTGATTGAATTTTTATGGTGCCACGAGACCTTATCTAATTAAAGAACAAGTCTTTCTTTTGTGAAAGGTGGCGGAAAATCTTTTAAGCTTAAAAATAGCAAGATTTTCTGGATCCATGGTTAGATCCGATTTTGTAATCGCTATTTTGTAGAATTTCCCCTTTTGGAACTCTCATGTAAATTTAGTATATAAGGGGGAATGTTTCTCTTAGTAAGGGTTGGGAATTTTGGAATTGCAATTCAGCGGGAGTTCAGACTGAAGATACTCTGTTTATCAGAGTCATTGTAATTTTTGTACAAGACTTCTCTAGTCAGGAAAGTTATCTTTTAATTCACCTCCTATTGTTCTTCAAATTTATTTGGGAATTGTTGAGTTAATGTTTCAAATTTGTCATCGATCATGTGTTTAATCCTTTGCAGGACATTCCTTAATGCATAAAATCTCTCATATTGATTTCTCTGTATGTTTGGATTATGCTCAAAACTGTTCTATTAAATTTCTTTAATTGAATGTTTTTCCCTTTTTATATTTCTGCAAATGATTCGATGCAAACAAATATGTTTAATCAAATGTTAATTTTTCAATTGACACAATGATTACAGATCAGGTATTTGAATGGGCCTAAACACTTTGAAGAATTGTCACTTAATTTCTTAATTGATAAAACTTTAATTAACAAGTGAAGAACCCGAAGACATTTCTGTTTAAGGTTTAACTACTTGTTCATCACACTTCAACTCTGATCTGCACAACATCAACTTCTCCTTTTAGGTTAGATCTGACTTAGAATAGATCCGTTCCTTAGGTAGTTTAAGTTAGATTTTGGTAACAAGCTTTCACACTTAGTTTTCCTTGATGGGAAAACTGATCTTTTGAGATCAAATCTTTTACTCATAGAGTGCCAGCGGAGGCCAAATATCCGTGGGTGATTACCATCCCAAATAGCTCGAGGATAGGGTAACTCTTGTGTAGGGTTAACTGAAGCCTTTGGCTGGGTTTTCATCCCCTGTTGTGTGCCTTGGAACCCAGTCCAACACTTTGCACTCACCCTGCACCCCCGAGGCATCAACAAGACCCTGGGGAAGTCATATTCCACCCAGGATGCGATGGAGATTGTTTGAGTCGTATTACACGGATCCACTTTTGTATTGGTCATGGTTGTGTTATAATCTCATCATGGATCTATGATTGTGTCCAGTAGCCATGATTGTGTTCAGATAGTCTTTAATACCATGGATCTGCAATGTATTGGTCGGTAGCCATGTTGTGATTCATGTGAGACTTGTATCTCAGATTTAGTTGTACTGCAGCAGCATCCTCTAGCCAGCAAGTCCGTGCCATTTATCTTTCAAAGCACTTCACCTGTCTTGTTTTTCCAGCTTCATGCTTTGGGGGGCATTCTGTTACAGCTAAATCTCGTCATCATGAGTCCCATGTTAACTCAATGCCTCCATCCCTAAAGTTCCCATGATCAAGCAATTCAGTTAGAGAAAGTTGATTCCCTTTGTCCACATTTCTAGTTGGTCCGGTGAATATTTTCTTTGAGCAATAAGTGGCCAACTAGGCTGGTGCAGAGTATATTCTACCAAACTGTGCCACCAATGCAGATTGTCTTGGTTAGTCCTGCGCTTTCATTCTCAGGCGTTGGTTGTCTTCATGAAACTTGCACCGGAGTTGGTTAATTGAGATAAAGGTAGCTTTCAATCAATTTCTAGAAGTTGGATGAGGTGGATCCCTATCCCTAAATCCTATATGAGTTGTCCTATAGTTCCCTAACCTCAAGGGAGGATCCCCTAGCCCTCTCCGCATGATCCTCAACCTACTCTATCCACTTGGTCCTATAAATACAAGGCTCCTCTCCATTCCAAAAAGAGGAAGTCTATAACACTTACATGCTGGTGAAATTATATTAGGAGATCCCTATCCATCTTTCGGGAGAGTCACACTTCCTTTGGAGGCATTGGCTTGGCTTGTTGGAGGAGGATTGCATCGTTAAGGCTTGGGTTGTAATAATCTCTCTACCTTGTATTTCCCTCTTTTATACAGTAATATAAACTCTTTCCACAAATGTTATTGTGTTGGTAATATTTGTAGTTTACTTCCTTAACCGTTTACTTAGATCATTATTGTTTAGACATATTTTACTGCTTGTATTGTTTCCATATGTTTTGACAGGTCTTGCAGCTAAAGATATGATGACCGCGGAGCTTGGAGCAACAACAAGGAGAAGATCTATGATCTGAAAGGTAAGACATCTATCACTCAATCTCTAACTAGATCTAGGGAAGAATCTTTGTATTATGTCGTTATTTGTTCTAGATTCACATTGAACTAGGGAGATCTAGCTCGCGTCCGCTCGATTAGATTGTCCAATAACAACGTGGCACTCAGAGATTGGTTCTCCATCCGAGGGGCAGTTGGTTCTTTAAGTGAAGGAGAATGTTTACCTCCTAAACGGTGGCAGGAATGGCCATTAGGGATGGCTTAAGGAAAATGTTGAGGAAAGTAAGCCGAGGGAAAAGGAGGAGAACCACAAACCATAAGTGGTTTCAGGGCTCCGATTAGGAAGTTTAGGAAGACTTATTTTTGGGACCTGAATGAATGCGAAATGGCCACGTGGAGATGGTGGTTTTCATTCAAGGGTGCATCAATATTGTTAAACTCCGAGCTCTTTAAACATCATGAATATCGGTTAGCCATTGATCTCCCTTCCTTGTCTTCTCGATATTTGCACCAAGTCGGCGCAACATTATGGGGTGGGCCCCCTTTTCTGATGGCCCACTAACTGGCAACTCATGGCTATAAACCACGGTGGTGGATTCTTGATGGTTTTAGGGCCCAAGAAAAGTGGTTCATTAATACCTCTTATGGGGCCCCGAAAATATCTGGAGATGACATGTGTCCATGGCGGGTTTTAGTCAGGGGTCCTCTGAGCTCAATAAACATCGTGCACCTTGAGCCCCTGAATGAAATATCAGCCATTGATTTGGATCAATCAGCCATCTCGATTGGAGTTTCCTTTAACATCTTCAATCGGTCCTTCTCTTCTTTAGGAGTTGACCTCTCTTTCTTCCTTCCTGCGTTGTAGCCGTTCTGAATTCTGGTTAGAGATCTACAACGGGTTTTTGGACTGTAATGTTTCCTTTGGCCGACCAGATCGCAAATATTGATACTAACAGGGTCAAAGTATTAATAAAAGTTAAGGACAACACCCAAAATTATATTTTGATGCCAAATAATTGCAAAAGGGCCTGATAATTTGAATTTTTCATGTTGCTTTCTTACCCAAAATTGTTGATTCAACATGTATATGCTCCTTCCAATCCCATAACTCACAAATTGGGGTTTTATACAGGTGGTTAGATGCTCAGAAGTCCTCTTTCATGGAAAATCCTTCCCATATTTGAGTATTAGGCCATTTTGATGTTGGAATTAAGGTCAGATTCCGCAATGAAGACCATTTACCTCATAAATTATACCAGGAATTGAGAAACATGTTGCTTGTTGTCAATGTTCATAATTTTTTAGGGCTACAACGTTCCCAGAATGGCTCCTCTTACCTTGCATATGGATGGAAGGTGTAATGTCCCCATTTTGACCCCCCTTTGTATTAAATCGTAAATGATGTAAATATTGTAATTTAATCATGGTGAGGAGCTCAAGGTCAAGGCCCCACCATTGATTTAGCATTTCATGTATCGGCAATTAAAAATAGATGCCTATGGTTCTTGTGCTAGATAGGCACAATGTAAATAAGACATCATGTAAATACGAATTTTAATGAAAATACCCACAACTAGCTATGCAATGCAACAAAGAGATGGGGCATGATTCTACAAGGAATAGGGAGGGAAATTAATCAAACCCTTGAGCCAATGGTGTTAATCCATGTGTCAATGAGAAAACCCATAAACCCTCAACTACCCATTTTGGGTTATGGACCCAATCATTTAATTCTTCCAAGAGTTGGTTGAGGCAGTTAATGCCTTGGGAATGAAGAGGTATGGCAGCCAATTTCGTGCATGGGCAAGCCATAAACTTGGGAATTCGTATTTTTTGCTTCTTGGGCAATAAAACACCCACGAAATGGTGCCCAAATCCATTCTGAACCTATAGTCTTGGCCCTCTTACGCAGTCTGAGCTACTGGGCCTTTTCCCATCACGTTTTTCACCATTTTTACTGCATTTTCCATGTCGGAGAGCTCGTTTTTGCATTGGACAACAGCTAGGAGAGAAGGGCCACGATTTGGGACTGTTATGGAGGCCGTTTTTGCCCCATAATGTCCATGGACGTTTTTTTCTAAAAATGGATTTGGCTTCCCAAGGTTGTTCCCCATCTTCTAGTTTCGTTTTGGGGTTTCCCACATTTTTTTGAAGCTAATGAAAACCCCATCTTTGAGCATCTCACTGTAAAAATGTTTCTTCATGCCTAGCACTTAGACTTCTATGGTTATGTGCATCCCTATTTTGATTTGAACCTGTGAGCAAGAAACTTGGAGCGGTAGTGGACAGGATTGGCTTGATAAACCTAGTGAAGGGAGTAACCTCTCAAGAAGATCAAGAGGGCTGGCTACTCTTCTATGCACACCTGGGACACTCTAGAATTGGAAGGTATGGCCTGAGGGACTGTGAATTGGTGAAGGGAATACTTCCTTGAGTAGGGGTGTGTAGGCATTGTGGGTGCCAAGCTAAATAGATCTTGTAGAGGTATCCATAACTCTGTGGTTGAGCTCACTAGCTTAGCAATTCTTCCTTTCCATTTCCTAGCACCCTGATAAACCCAATTGTAGATTGGCTTGGTTCATCTTGGTGTATGCTTAGCTATGTGTGAGTCTGATATTCCCTGGTTCCTTGTAGAAATCATGCCCAACTAGGGGGTGGCAGTTGCATCAAGAGGTTGATAAGCACAACTGGCCTATGGTTGGGTGGAACATTGCAGTTGCATAGCCAGTTGCTTGGGACTACTGTTATAAGATAAGTATTATCTTGTGTTAACTCCCCAATTATTATTTGATGAATATCTTAAATGTATGATGGATGTGTTATTGATATTATTTCCGCTATGTTTTTCTTATAATTACACACTCCATATGTCTTTTATATTATGTGAATGCTTGGTTAAAAATTTATGGGGATAGATGCCCAGTTTTAGTATCACGATCCTCTCTATCATGCTGGTATGATGGGAGGGGACGTTACATTTTGGTATCAGAGCTGCAGGTTGCAGCATTGGACCTCTATGGGAAAAACCCAATCACAGCCACATGGGAAGGTCCCTTCCTGATCACCACAGGTCTCAGCATTGGGCCTAAACAGGCTAAGTTGGATAGATTACAGAGGTAAGATCACCTCCTGCTGAGCATCAGTCATCACTGAAAGAAGGGAAGATTTCAAAAATTTCCTTAAGAGTTTTTGGAAATTTTTGTTTAAGTCTGTTTCGGGAAGAGTTCGGGAAATCGTTTCAAAATTTGCGGAAGAGTTCCGCAAACCGCCCTGAAACTGTGGAAGGAATTCTCTTCCAAAATTGCGGAAGAGTTCAGCGAATCGTTCCGCAATTGCAGAAGAGTTCGGCGAATCATTCCTAAAATGCGGAAGGATTCCACGAGTTGTTCCGCAACGCGGAAGAGTTCGGCGAGTGGGCCCGAAACTGCGGAAGCATTCGGCGAACTGCTCCGAAACAGCAAAAATTTTTTTCTAAGTGTTCAGTGTCGAAAGGAAATTTTCGGAAGGAATTCTCTTCCGAAATTGCGGAAGGAATTCTCTTCCGAAATTGCGGAAGGAATTCTCACCCGAAATTGCGGAAGGATTCCGCGAACCATTCCGTAATTGCGGAAGAGTTCTGCGAATTGTTCCGCAACTGCGGAAGACTTTGGCGAATCGTTCCACAACTGCGGAAGACTTTGGTGAATCGTTCTACAACTGTGGAAGACTTCGGAAAATCGTTCCACAACTGAGGAAGACTTCGGCGAATCGTTCTGCAATTGCGGAAGCATTCCGCAAATCGCCCCACCATTGCGGAAGCATTCGACAAACCGCCCCGCAATTGTGAAAGCATTCCGTAAATCGCCCCGCAATTGTGGAAGCATTCCGCAAATCGCCCTTCCATTGCAGAAGCGTTCGACAAACCGCCCCGAAACTGCGGAAAGAATTTCCTAGTGTCTTTCGAAATTACGGAAGAACTCCAGAATTGCGGAAGAACTCCAGAATTGTGAAAGGCTTCAGCAAACCGCCCTGAAATTGCAGAAATATTTACAAAAAAAAAACAAATGAGGGCGCTGCCCTCGACCCGCCCTGCAGTGGCGCAGGGAAGCCACAAGGGGGGAATCCCCCTTGACCCCCTTTGTCCCCCTCATATGTCGTTGATTGTGAGAAAATTCTATGATTTGGAAAATTGTCAATATAACCTTTTCCCACGTGCATGAAAGTAAGTTATGAATTCTGAGAATATAATGCAGCTAACAATTGGTGGATGAACACATTTTGCAGAATCACAGTTACATCAGGGTAGCACTCTAGATAGTACAATTGAAAAGTTTTGGATCTTGGTTGGGCCAAGAAAATCAACATTATGGATGATGCACAGGATCCCTATGAGCCTGAGACAGATGCCATGGGGGAGAACATACATGTTGAAAATGCCGAAACAGAATCTAATGGGAGAAGGAATCAAGAGACTCCTCCAGGTATTGCAACCACCTTGAGAAGCCTAAGGGTGGAGTTGCAAAGTTGCAGAGAAGATAATGAAAGGATGATTAAAGCTCAGGAAGAACAAAATCAGCTGAATGCAGCCATGCTATAGAGTTTAATAGACATCCAAAGGCAAATAAACTCTGGGCATCAGACATCAAATCTAGAAAGGGGTGGGAGTAGTTCTAGAAGGAATTCTTGTAAGAGGGCCAGTAGCTCAAGAAGAGTTTCTACAGACAGAACATATACTCCAGAAATCTCTTCTAATGAATCATCTGACTCTGAAGAATCCATTGAGGGTTCAAGCTCTTCATCTCGCGGAAGTAAGAGGAAGAAGCACTACCATAACAATTCACATGGGGAATTTAAGAAGGCGAAACCTCCTACATTTGATGGAGAAATAAAGTCTGGTCAAGAAGCTGAAGCTTGGATTCTTGGGATGAAAAAATATTTCCAAGTTCAAGACTACTCGGGAAATATGAAGGCAAGGGTATCCATCTTCAACTTGAATGGAAGAGCATCTATCTGGTGGGAACACGTCAGGCAAGTGAGGAAGATCAATGAAAGGAAGATTGTGTAGAAGCAGTTCAAGAAATACTTCAAGCAGAAATACCTCTCTAACAGGTACTATGATGATAAGATCAAAGAGTTCCATGAGCTGATATTGGGACAATTGACCATGGAAGAATATGCAAACAAATTCTTGGAGCTGCTAAGATATGTCAGGTACATTCGAGATGATAAGGTGAAAATTCAATGTTTCCTAAGTGGACTGCCCTAGTCATATAAAGATAGAATTGAGTTTGATGAATCTCGAACTCTAGAGGAGGCCATAAGAAAGGCCAAGTATTGCTTTGATCAAAACAGAAGCAAACCAAAATTCCATAAGGCATGGAAGGATGGGAAAAGTGAAAAGTTTGATCAAAGGAAGAAGGGGTTCAAGCCTCCTCAATTTCGGAATCAGCAAAGGCAACCATCACAGGTTGTGACTAAGCCAACTAGGATGATGGGAGACAAGCCAAGAGATCCAAAGGAACCAAGAGAACCACTTCAATGTTGGGGTTGTGGAGGAGACCACATGCTTAGGAACTGTCCACATCAGAATGGGAATGCAAATCAAGTCCACAACATCCAAGGAGTTGAAACTGTGGGTCAAGTGGCGAGGACAATCCCTAGAATCTATGCAGCACTAGAAAACCGCCAGGCAGATCATCAATCAACTGTGGTTGAAGTTGAAGGTAAGATTTCTAAGCAATCTGTTTCTATTTTGATTGATCCTGGATCTACTCACAGTTATGTCACTCCTAGAATTGTTGAGATTTGTGCTTTCAAGAAATTAAGGCATAGTAAATCATGGTTAGTTCAACTAGCCACTGGAACCAAGAGAAAAGTTAGTGAAATAGTAGAGAAATGTCCATTAGAGATGGATGGGCTATTCACTTATGTAGATCTGAATATTTTACCACTGGGTTCCTAGGATATTCTCATTGGAATGGATTGGTTAGAAGCGCACAGGGTTAAACTTGACTACTACAATAAGACATTTGAGTGCATGGACGAAGAAGGAAACCCGAGGGTTGTAAAAGGCATTCCAAAGGTGACTTCTGTTAGACAGGTTTCGGCCATGTAGCTGAAGAAGTTCTGTAGGAAAGGATGTCAATTGTATGCAACCCACATTTTAGAGGCAGCAGAGAATGAAACTCTTAAATTGGAGGACTATCAGGTATTGCAAGAATTCAGGGATGTTTTTCCTCATGAAATTCCAGGAATCCCTCCAAAGAGAGACATTGACTTTACAATTGAACTTGTGCCAGGAGCGGCACCAGTGTCTAAGACACCCTATAGGATGAGTACACCGGAATTGCTAGAATTGAAAATGCAATTACAAGAGTTGCTAGAAAAGAGATATATTAGGCCAAGTGTGTCCCCATGGGGAGCACCTGTTCTATTTGTGAAAAAGAAAGATGGAACACTGAGGTTATGTATCGACTACAGGCAGTTGAACAAAGTCACTGTGAAGAACAAATACCCATTGCCCCAAATTGATGACCTTTTTGACCAAATGAGAGGAGCAAAGGTATTTTCAAAGATTAACTTGAGGTCTGGTTACCATCAGGTAAGAATCAAAGAAGAAGATATTCATAAGACAGCCTTTAGAACAAGGTATGGACACTATGAGTTTGTAGTGGTACCATTCGGTCTCACAAATGCACCAGCTACATTCATGTGTCTCATGAATAATGTTTTTAGCAAATATTTGGACAAGTTTGTTCTTGTATTCCTAGATGACATTCTCATCTATTCTAAGAATGAAGAAGAGCATGAAGAACATTTGAGAATGACAATGCAATTACTAAGAGAGCATAAGCTGTATGCAAAGTTGAGTAAATGTGACTTTTATAAAGATAGAATTTATTATTTGGGTCACATCATCTCCGACGAAGGGATATCTGTAGACCCTGAGAAGATTGAAACCATTATGAATTGGCCAAATCCAAGGAATGTGACTGATGTGAGATCTTTTATGGGCCTTGCTTGTTACTACAAGAGGTTTATCGAAGGATTCTCCAAGGTTGCAAACCCGATCACTTCTTTACAAAAGAAGGGGATAAAGTTTGAATGGTCACCAAGATGTGGGGAAAGTTTTCAACGGTTGAAGAATCTTCTTACAAGTGCACCAATTTTGAAAATTGTAGACCCAGAAAAAGACTTTGTGGTGTGTACCGATGCATGCAATCGAGGACTTGGAGGAGTTATTATGCAAGACAACCACGTGATATGCTATGAGTCAAGAAAGTTGAAAGAGCATGAGAAGAACTATGCCACTCATGATATAGAGCTTGTAGCCATAGTACATGCTTTAAAGATGTGGAGGCAGTACATAATGGGAAGAAAATTTGAGTTAAGGATAGACCATTGTGGTCTGAAATACTTGTTTGATCAACCAACTTTAAATGCTAGGAAAGCTAGATGGTTGGAATTTTTATGTGAATTTGATTTTAAGATCAAACACATAAAAGGGAAGGAAAACAAGGTGGCTGATGCACTCAGCAGGAAGGTACATGAAATGCATGTGGCGGCGCTTATTACTTGCCAACCAGATTTGAGACAGCAGATTGTTAAGCACATTGTTGAGGATGAAGTGTATGAGCAGATAAAGGACAAATTGCAGCAGCAAAACCTTGAAAAGAAGTATGAAGGCTATCATTTGGAAGAAGGCGGACTTCTTACTTATAAGAATAGAGTCTATATTCCAAATGCGACAGATTTGAGGAGAATTGTTATGGATGAAATCCATAAAGCTCCATACTCTGGTCACCCAAGATATCAGAAAACAATTGCTACAGCAAGAAAATATTATTTTTGGCCAGACATGAAGAAGGATGTCGCTAAATACATTTCTAAGTGTATGAAATGTCAGCAGGTGAAGGTTGAACACCAACATCCAGCGGGTTTATTGCTTCCAGTGCCAATTCCAGAATGGAAATGGGAAGTAATATCCATGGACTTTATTACAGGATTGCCAATGACTATTAGACAACATGATTCCATCATGGTTGTGGTGGACAAGTTAACAAAGGCAGCACATTTTATACCGGTTAAGTCCACGCATAAAGCCGATGCCATTGCAAATATTTTCATGAAGGAAATTTTCAGATTACATGGGTTTCCTAGGGCAATCATTTCTGACAGGGATACCAAGTTCACTTCCAATTTTTGGAAAGGTCTCTTTGCAAATTTGGGTACACAGCTAAGCTTTAGTACTGCATACCATCCTCAAACAGATGGGCAAACAGAAAGAGTAAATCGGGTGCTTGAAGACATGCTCTGCATGTATGTAATGGACAAACCATCCTAGTGGGAGGATTATCTACACTTGGTAGAATTTGCATATAACAATGGGCAACAAGCATCGTTGGGAATGAGTCCTTATGAGGCTTTGTACGACAGAAAGTGTAGGACACCAATGACTTGGGACAATCCAGTGAACAGAATTGTACTTGGGCCAGAATTGCTTAAGGAAATGGAGCAAGAAGTTTCCAAGATCAGACAGAATTTAAAAGTAGCCCAGGATAGACAGAAAAGCTATGCAGATAAACATAGAGTGCATAGGGAATTCAATGTTGGGGATCATGTGTATCTTAGAGTGAAATCTAGGAAGAGTTCCTTGAAACTAGGGAGTTTTACCAAGCTATCACCTAGATATTGTGGGCCATTTGAAGTGCTTGAAAGAATAGGGCCATTTGCATATAGACTTGCATTGCCTGCTAGCACTAAAGTTCATAATGTTTTTCATGTCTCTTTGCTTAAGAAATATGTACATGATCCTAACCATGTGATTAATTGGGATGTGATTCAGGTGGAACCCGAGGGAGAATTCGAAACCAATCCATTGCGCATCCTAAACAAGAAGGTAACATTGCTCCGGAACTGAGCCATCGGACAGGTAAAGGTGCAATGGAAGCACTACGGTCCCGAAGAGGCTACATGGGAGCTAGAGGATTCCATGAGGGTGGCATATCCATTTTTGTTCAATTTTGATGAGCATTGAGGACAATGCTAATGTAAGGGGAGGGGAATGTAATGTCCCCATTTTGACCCCCCTTTGTATTAAATCATAAATGATGTAAATATTGTAATTTAATCATGGTCAGGAGCTCAAGGCCAAGGCCCCACCATTGATTTAGCGTTTCATGTATCGACAATTAAAAATAGATGCCTATGGTTCTTGTGCTAGATAGGAACAATGTAAATAAGACATCATGTAAATATGAATTTTAATGAAAATACCCACAACTAGCTATGCAATGCAACAAAGAGATGGGGCATGATTCTACAAGGAATAAGGAGGGAAATTATTCAAACCCTTAAGCCAATGGTGTTAATCCATGTGTCCATGAGAAAACCCATAAACCCTCAACTACCCATTTTGGGTTATGGACCCAATCATTTAATTCTTCCAAGAGTTGGTTGAGGCAGTTAATGCCTTGGGAATGAAGAGGTATGGCAGCCAATTTCGTGCATGGGCAAGCCATCAACCTGGGAATTCGTATTTTTTGCTTCTTGGGCAAGAAATCACCCACGAAATGGTGCCCAAAGCCATTTTGAACTGATAGTCTTGGCCCTCTCACGCAGTCTGAACTACTGGGCCTTTTCCCATCACGCTTTTCACCATTTTTCCTGCATTTTCCATGCCGGGGAGCTCGTTTTTGCATTGGACAGCAGCTGGGAGAGAAGGGCCACAATTTGGGACTGTTATGGAGGCCGTTTTTTCCCCAGAATGTCCATGGACGTTTTTTTCTAAAAACGGATTTGGCTTCCCAGGGTTGTTCCCCATCTTCTAGTTTCGTTTTGGGGTTTCCCATGTTTTTCTGAAGCTAATGAAAACCCCATCTTTGAGCATCTCAATGTAAAAATGTTTCTTCATGCCCAGCACTTAGACTTCTGTGGTTATGTGCATCCCTGTTTTGATTTGAACCCGTGAGCAAGAAACTTGGAGTGGTAGTGGACAGGATTGGGTTGATAAACCTAGTGAAGGGAGTAACCTCTCAAGAAGATCAAGAGGGCTGGCTACTCTTCTATGCACACCTAGGACACTCTAGAATTGGAAGGTATGGCCTGAGGGACTGTGAATTGGTGAAGGGAATACTTCCTTGAGTAGGGGTGTGTAGGCATTGTGGGTGCCAAGCTAAATAGATCTTGTAGACGTATCCATAGCTCTGTGGTTGAGCTCACTAGCTTAGCAATTCTCCCTTTCCATTTCCTAGCAGCCTAATAAACCCAATTGTAGATTGGATTGGCTCATCTTGGTGTATGCTTAGCTATGTGTGAGCCTGTTGTTCCCTGGTTCCTTGTAGAAATCATGCCCAGCTCGGGGGGTGGCAATTGCATCAAGAGGTTGATAAGCACAACTGGCCTATGGTTGGGTGGAACGTTGCAGTTGCATAGCCAGTTGCTTGGGACTACTGTTATAAGATAAGTATTCTCTTTTGTTAACTCCCCAATTATTATTTGATGAATATCTTAAATGTATGATGAATGTGTTATTGATATTATTTCTGCTGTGTTTTTCTTATAATTACACACTCCATATGTCTTTTATATTATGTGAATGCTTGGTTAAAACTTTATGGGGCTAGATGCCCAGTTTTAGTATCACGATCCTCTCTACCATGCTGGTATGATGGGAGGGGATGTTACAGAAGGACTCATTAGTCCACCAATAGTAGCTAGGGAAACATCAAATTGTTATCAAAATGATGTAACCCACCTTTCCAAGAGTGTGAAGAGTCATTGTGAAGTCCAAAAAACCTTTTGGAGGATGAAATTAAAAGTCATATCTAATTGTATTTATATGTGATTCTAATTAATTAAATACAGTCAAGTATTTTTGGAGTTATTTATAGGCCTGTCAAAAACCTTATCGGGATACATAAACTATGAGTTTTAAAATACACAAAATTAAATTTCAGAGACAAAACACACAAAAATTTTGTATCTTCAGTTGTAGGAATAAACATTTTCTCCCTTATGAGACCATAAGAGTTCTAGTCACCTTATAATGATTTTTGCATGAACATAGGAGTTCTTCCTCATCTACCTCACTGCCAATTGCTAAGAACTCACCAAAAATGTCTTTAGTTTCAACAAGTGGTTTGAAATTGAATCACCTTCTTTTATCTCCCATTGAGAACAATTTTACAGTTAGAATTCATGCATCACCTTCCACCTCATCCACATTATAAATGCATTCTCTTTTTCTTTTCCTTTAGGCATTATTTCATTGTTGAAATTATAAGTGAGACATGGGGATCAAAAAGAGATTCCACACAAAGATTCTAAGAATAAAGGTAGTGGGTGATTGTCCCCACCCACAATCCAACCTCATGCCCATTTAGAAGTTGTTCCAATGCCACATACTATAACCCTACACTACTATCAGAGGGAAATAGTATGGGCTAATGTTTATAATCCCCAATAAGAGGGTTGGGAACTCATTGAAAAAAATAGAGAGGATGATTAACTTATCCTTCCTAATTAATGATTATAATAATGGAATGTGAAGTAAATGACAATGTAATACTTCTAAATTATTTGTAAAGGTTTGTATGTTTCTTTAGTAGTCAGATTGAAAGGTAGATATCCAAAACCAAGATTGTGAATAAACTTACAAACAATTATAAAATAAATCCTAAACAAGCAATCCTAAACACTATCCTTGTATTGAAAAACATTAACTTCCTACAATACCAACTGAACTCTAGAAGGTGATTGAAAAAGATAGAGTATTACTCTGCATCAGCCTTCACAATGGTGAAGAATATTTCCCCCTCATACAACCCACGATGTTGTGCATAAGGAACATCCATTGAAACCCACAAAGCAGATGTTTCTATGCAGACAGTAAGACCATCCTAAGTCGGTCACATAGTTATTGCACAATCTTCACATGTAGTCAACATCAAGCTTCATCTGGAAACACCATGAAAAAAGTCAATATTATAGTGTCACCACAAACTCAAAACATAGAATTGCTAAGAATGTTTTGTAGAAGACAACTTAGAGGGGCATATAAAATCCTTGTTTCACTACATTTTCTCCCATTTTATCACTCATTTCACTCATCTTTGTCATGGTTGTTGGATAAATCAAGAGGCAAGCTCCAAGATTGTTCTCACATAGTTTTTGATTCCTAACTTTGTCTATTCTCAATGTTTACTTTAGTATTTCCATTTTTTATTTATCTCAATTGAAAACATTTTTGGTTTAACGCTGTAACGATTCCACTTCATCACCGAGGAAAATATGTTTAGGCAGTTGTCTAGTTGGTCAGTTTGTTCTTTAAGCATGATACATGGAAAAATTCTTCAAGTCTTCCTTGGTTAATAAGTCCATTGAATAAGCCACATCACCCAAAGTCTGTAGTAGGCTATACGAACCATAAATCTTGGGTTGAATCTTGCTCTTACCTTTTTTCCCAAGAGTTGTTTGATTGTATTTTGGAGACACATAACTAGATCTCCTAATTTTAAAATGGCATTTTGAATGGTGTTGGTAGATCTATTACTTGATCCTATTCATTGCCATGATATGTTGTCCTTTATGATGTTGAATCTATACATGTTTCTTGAAGAGTGTTAGCTACTACAATACTTTAACATTTTGGATAACCAAGTCCTTTGGACTTGGGGGTCCATAGATATATAATGTAATAAATTGTAAAGGGGGTCATTTGGGCTGCAGAGTGATAAGTAACTTTGTGCCAATATTAAGAAAAATGAAACCATCATATCCATTTAGTTTGTTTGCCTTGTGTACATTCAAAAATCCCCCTCAAGGAACTTATTACTTACATTTGATTGTCCATTTGAGGGTAGTAGTCAGTGCTCATATTTAAAGTGATTTTTGTTATTTAGAAAAACTCTTGCTAGAAGTGACTTAAAAACTTGGTATCCCTATTGCTAATGATGTGGTTCTGGAGTCCATGAAGCTTAAAATTCATGCTTGATGAATACATCAACAATTTTAGATCTTGTAAGCTTGGTAGTCATAGGGATGAAATGGGCATACTTAAATGATAAACTACCACATAATAACATCCTTACCTTATGAATTTAGCAAACCCGTGATGAAGTACACAGATACTCCTTCTCACATCTAATTTGGGATGAAAATAGCTTGGACAAGAGCAGTATAAGGGATCATTTCCACCTTGTTCAGTTGACAAGTTTCACATTTTTCTACAAACTTCTTAGTTTTGTAGTTCATTATGTTCCAATAAAATTTGGAAGTGGTATTCTTATATATTTTTTGGAATTCCACATGACATGTAGAGGGTGTTTCATGCCCATGATCAAATGCATTCTAAATTAGAGCAGATCCATGTCATAGATACATAAGGTTTTGGAAGAGGATGATGCCATTTTTGACCATCCAAAGCCATCCCTTATTTCCATCTATAACATATTCAATAGATACCAAGTCAAGGGAGCATTCAATAGATACCCTAAATATTCAACTATGTTTTTTATTTAAAATTTGATATTTAGAGGCCCTCAATGAGACATTTTCATCCACTTTAATTAAATTTATATACCCTAGCTTAGGCATGATTACGAAACCAAGTCAAATGGATGATGATTGTGAAATGCATTAATTACCAGCTAGAGAAATAAGCAGTAGCAATCATGGCATAGATGTCTGTGTTTCACGACATTCATACATTTTCAAAAGCATTCTATAACAACAGGTCCTCAGATATGGTTAGTTTCCTAGGCATATTTTTTAGTTAGGGTTCCCATGTTACATCTTATGCTGGAGGGACCTACCATTTTATTTTTTAATGATAGATTTTCCTATTGCAGAGAATTTTAACCTTTGTCCCAACTCCCAAGGATACCCTCTTTTTCTAGTATCAATTTCCCTTCATCACCGAGGAAAATCTATTTGGGTAGCTGTCCAGTTGGAAAATTTGTTCTTTAAGCATGAGACATGGAAAAATTCATCAAGTCCTCCTTGGTTAAGAAGTCCATTGAATAAGCCACATCACCAACATTTTGTAGTAGGCTATAGGGACCATAAAACTTGGGTTGAATCTTGCTCTTAAATTTTTTCCCAAGAGTTGTTTGATTGTATTTTCGAGACACATAACTAGATCTCCTAATTTGAAAATGGAATTTTGAATGGTGTTGGTAGATATATTACTTGATATATAAGGTTTTTGAAGAGGATGATGCCATTTCTTACGATCCAAAGCCATCCCTTATTTCCATCTATAACATATTGTAGAAATTGGATTGTGGGAGGATTGACTATGTAATCATCAATGAGGTTTTGTAGCTAAGCATATTGATTGATTGAAATGGTGTTCGACAATTGTATTCTCTTCTCCCTTGTCATATATGATCTCATAGTTGTAGGTGTAAAAAATCAGACCATGGTGAGAAGATTCTGCACTTAGGTATTCAACCTAAAATTCTAGATAGTTCAAAATTGAAAACACCATTCAAAATAACAACTATAGAGTACATTAACCTACAAATACATAATGATGATAAAATGAATAGAAAACATGCAAATCTGGAATTCCAAATCATCATCAATGTTTCTTTATGTTAAAATTTGAAAACAATAAGCTAAATGATATAGCTCAAAAACTCAAATTCTTGAACCACTACAGTGGTGTGGCTTCCTTCTCCTCTTTAGACTAGGAAGAAGAATAGGTACAATGAATTTTGACACATGCACAACAACACCTCAACTGAAAGTATTAAAATCTAACACTAATGTTCCTTCCTTGCATGGATATATGAGCCAAGTTAAGTGCAAATCTATTGATGATGAACTAGGGCTTGCAAGCATGCATCCTCCTAAACATTTGTTCTCTAACTCAAAATGGGAATCCAAATGCATGAGTTCCTGGTTCTAACTAGGAACTACACCTTCTAATTAATTGTGCATGTAATTACTAATTAAAGGAAAACCCATAATTATAACTAAATTACTAAATATGGAAATCATCTAAATTGGAATTGAGTTGAGGATGGTGTATGCATTCTACCTGTCTCTCTTTCCTCCATAGATGCCCCTATTCCCTCATTAACTACTACATGGAACTGTTGAAGGCTGTTGTACTACTATTGTTGTCTAATTTGTTGGAAGAGAAAGTTTCCATAGATGGAACATAGTCCAAGCCACACACAGGAAAAACTAACACTCCCTCTAAGAGAGGAAAGTGTTATTTGCCAATCCAGTCATCTCCTTGAACATTTCATTCTTCCCCTTTGCTAGGGGCTTGGTCAAGATATCTATAACCTACTGGTTTGTAGGAATGCATTGAAGAACTAATGCTCCCTTATGGACCTTATTTCTAATGAAGAATTAATTGATCTCAATATGATTGGATAGATCATGAAATGCTTGATTCCCAGATATTTTGATACAACCTTGATTATCATAGTAAATCATGGTAGTGCTCAAAGAAGTTGTAGTAGCACCTGAACACCGATAAGTCTTTTTCCTTGTAGAATGTGTAGCACTACTCTCCTCAACATCCAAGTCACCTTAATCCCATTGGATTTCCTCAAAATATTCAATACCAATAGGATGAGTTTTAAGAAGATCAATAAAATTCCCACCCAATCCAGAAAAGTCAATGCAATGTGAATTTTCGTTTAGAAATAAGCCTACAGGGAAACTTTTCTTTCTCCACGGTGAAGAAATCCTACTCCATTGTATACTTTCTATATTTCATCTTCATTAATTCATATGCATCATCCATACCAAAACCCTCAAACAAAAAACACAGTAGTATTGTGTATGCAAAAACAAGAACATAGTTATTTGAGAGACTAGTTGCAGGCATGTTACGGTTTACTCCTCTATTCTTCCAAACAAGACACTGTAAAAAGTTTGTGAACACTGAATCTGCCGAACCTGTAAAAAAAACAACCAAGTGGAAGTCTACATCCTTTGGCAGGGTTGCAAGCAATCTAGGAAAGTGGGAATCTCCTCCCTATAAATTGTTGGAGTCTTTGATGTAATAATCAGATACTTCACACCAAGCAAGCAAGAGATATGATTATCTAAAGACAAGTAGAAAAAATTAAAAACAAACTCCAGCATTTCAATTGGGTCCAATAGTGGCACATAATAAGGGAGTTGAATAATGTTGTAGACTCATAGAACAATCTAGTAGTTAGACTAACATTTAGTCATGGTAACTTGGGATCATACATAAGCAGCACTAAGGAAGCCTTTTTGGAGGAATTTTTGCTGCACTATACACCGTTTGCAAGGAACCGTCTGTCCTAGTCATGGAAAAAATATAATTTCAAACTCATTATGGACATATACTGAAATAAGGGACCATAGGTGGCTATCATATGGGAATGCTCTAAAACAATGCTCATATTGCTTGTATTTCATTGGCATTATGGGGATGTAAAACCCTGGACATTACTCAGCTTAATGACAAGACAATATGCTGGGATTTATGATTTGTCCTTGGCATTCCACTAAATATTCCAGAGACATCCATTTGATATCAGTGATAAGGATGGGGATAGACTACAAAGAGGTCTGAAGCAAGATGAAATTGTGAAGTTTGGGGGCAGTTGTTATCTTGTAGACATAGAGGCCCTCCAATTTGAGTTAAGAACTCATTCTAGTACCAAAACATTGTTATTGTTCGGTTGCCATTTGAAATGAAGAAATCTGCATCTATACTATACCCGGCAATATCTATTCACATTAAAAGTTGTAAAATGAATGGTTAATTCCTTTCTTCAGGAGTAACTTTAAATGCTGCCAATAGCACTGTTAACTCTTCATACCCTTACCTGTAGTAGAGATCCATTGAAAGACAAAATTGGAGAACATTTGTTGTAACACATTAGAAACTTTGATTCCTGGAATGATTCTTGTAGCAAATTTTATTCCAAGAAAATCCCTTTTGAACCATGATCTCAATAGTCTAATGCTTGGAACAACATGTAACACCCCTCATCACTAAGGATTTATATTAGTTGAGGATAAATTCCTAGCATGTGAGGTGATAGTATGATCGTTCACATATTACAAGGATTGATATACATATTTGGAGGCAAGTTATGATGTGTTGGCATTCTTTACATGACATCGAAAAGGAATGTCCTTCATAGGATGAGGACACATGTCTTGCTAAATACTCTTCAAGGTAAAATACACATTTCTTCGTGAAGGAATCCATCATTTAGACATTTATAACTTTGGAAGTTACTAGTTGTCCCACGCCCCAAACCCCATGTGGCACACAAGCTCATAAAAGGAATTATTAAATGGAATTTTTTAAGCTCTCTCAGAAGCCACTTTTATAGAGGAGGATGGAATTAAATTTAAAATGGTTTTTCATGATACATAACCCAAAGTCAAAGGCCGCCCTATGGAGAAACATCTAGAGTGACACAATCTGCAAGAAAAAATGGTATTCTAATGAAATTCTCAAACTAGGAGAATGATACTTTATTGTTTGACCCCTTCAAATCCCTAATATCAGTTGTTTGTTCTGCACAAGTTTTCGGTGAGAAGCAATCAATTTTGAAATCATACTTTTCACATGATCACTCCTCCTTGAGGAATCATATCACTTTGTCCAATGGCATAACCAAGTTGGTTGTGCACAATGGTATGCCCAACTGGATTTCACTGCAATACCTGGATAGGCTAATCCACTCCCTAGTGGAAAACAATATTGTAAGTTTCTTCCAAAACTTCGGGGATCTAATGTTATTTCAGCCAAGGAACATCTTGTTATTTATTGTAAGTTTGTTGGTGACTTTGCTGCTACTCACGAATATGTCTTGATGAATTTGTTTGAGCAAACATTAAGAAGTTATGCCAAGTGGTGGTATCAAAGTTTTATTGCAGGATATTGCAACAAGGAATTGCTTTCCAACAATATTTTAAATACAAAATGGGTGAGACAATCACATATATGTTTGAAGAGATTTTTGAACAAGAAGGTGATCAAAATTTGCATCCTGAGCTAGTGATAGACAAATTGTTCGTAAATTGTCCACTCAGAATCCCTTGATAAATTTATAGCTGAATTCTCAAGGGAAAAATTTGGCATTGTTGTTGAGGAGAAGGACCAATCCCCCATGATCAAAATCAGCAAATAGAAAAATAAAAAAAATACACCTAATTTACATAAAAGTAAATACATTTTGCATTGAAATTAGATATAAAAGATTGTAGTAAACATAATGCAAACATAACAAATTCGGATGACCCATCAATATCATCCATAATTTTTTCTTCCTATTTCACCCTCCCTTGTAGCTTATATGGCCAAGGTTGTCTGAGGTTTTATAGATTGAGAGACACTTAGAAAACAATGCTACTTCACCTTCAGGGACAAGGCCAATACTATATTTGAACCTATTGATATCCCCATTGTATTCTTTACTTCAAAAAGTGCATTTCACCAAACCTATTCTAATTATTGTGCAAAAAATCTAGGCAAAATCCCTTTCCCCTGGCATTTTGTAGCTACAATAATGATAATGAAGGGTAAAATGCAGGTTTGAAAATGAGTTTTTTTGGCTAAAAAATGAATTTCGTGAACAAGAAAATGTGTAATAATCACTACCAAAAGTTATTCCCTAGCTGTGAAAAATGCATCTTTGAAAATTCTTCCTGGCTATGAGAAACGAATCTGAAAATTTTTCTCCAACTATGAGAGAAAACAAGGCAGAAAATTCTATCTTTTCTGGTAAATTTCTCAACTATAAAAATGAGCATTGAGTGCACCCTAGATTCCCCTGCTTGTGATTTAACTGTTTGGAAATGAGA
Organism: Larix kaempferi; assembly: GCA_027924585.1. Classification (NCBI taxonomy): domain Eukaryota; kingdom Viridiplantae; phylum Streptophyta; class Pinopsida; order Pinales; family Pinaceae; genus Larix; species Larix kaempferi. The sequence continues at coordinate 1,320,067 of BSBM01000005.1, read as the reverse complement.
ACTGAGTTAAATAAAAGTTTTCTCTAATGAAAATTTTCCCTAGCAGTGAGGACTAAAGAAGATTGAATATGGAGGGTAATCCTGACTATGGAACAACTGTGCCATCCACTAAAAATCAGGTTGAAAAATTGTACCATAGCTCTACTTGGGGCTCAACTCTGCATTGAATATCCACAGAAGTTATGCCCAGCCAGAAAGTTGATGATGCTATCACCTAACTTGTTACAATGTCCTAGGTCACCTTGAGCAAAATTCCATAAAGACTAATACAAAACCATGCTCTAAACAAAGCATACTCAGAGAAACTTAAAAAAGCAAGTGCAAAATTTCATTTTTGGCCTTTTATAACATATGCTCATTGTTTGACCTGGGTTTCCTAGTGAGACTCTGTCAAGTCTGGAAAATTCTTATTAGACACTACCAGCATGTGGAGCTATAAGAAGAGATGGGTAAGACAGGAGACTGCCATGTGATGAAAAAATGAGACCTTCAAACTCGAGAGATGGTACAAAGTTACAAACTTGTTTGAAGAAAGCAATGAAAGTAACAGGGACTACACTCAATAAGATAGTTTTGACTTATCTAGTTTGTACCTTTTATTGGCATTCAAATAATGAATAATAGGACGCCACTAAAAACAATTTTTTTTTTCAGTTTAATATTGTTTATATTCTGATAAGTTTCTTATATTGTTCCAATTATCAATACATATTATGTATTAAATGTATATTTGAATAGTATGTGTAAATGGGACAAAAAACCAGGTGTAGACAATAATGCAACCAAGTTTATACAAGAATCTATATCATAACAAATGAAATTTCACTCATGACCTATGGATTTTCATGTTAACCTCGGTCTATTGAAAATAAAGGTTCCACATTCTATATATATTATAGGTATAGGAATTGCAAAAAAAAATAAAAAAATATGAAATTACAAATTATCACATACTACATAATATCCAGGATATCAAACAAAATATCACATACTCCATATGATTCAGAATACCAAGCAGGCCTAGCATACACACTAGCCCTACAATAATAAAACTAGGATGGATATCGTGCAACATATCAATAACATGGGCTCAAGGATGACTAGGCCAGAGCTACTAATACAATTCTGGTATGTGGGACTTGTATATTTGATATTTCACCCTTGTATTGGATGATAACGAGTTATTTTCACATCTTGAAACTATAGCATTCGTTCTTGAGCATATGAATAACATGGGCTCGAGGAAGTCTAGGCCTGAGTTTCCGGTACAATTTCAATATGTGGGACTTGTATCTTTTATATTTTATACTTGTCTTGGATTATAACGAGTTATTTCATATCTCAAACTTATAGCATTCGCTCTTGAAAACATATTCATGGAAGTTGTTTATCAAATTGAAATATATTTCAAGCACTGCACATAGAACCTTTTGGCTCCAAATTCATCTTAGATGATAGAAAACTTACTGCTCTAGACGATGAAATCCAACGAATAAGCTGATAAATGTCACATCTCATAGTCGGAGCACAATTTTCCGGACAAGCATCTTTAGAAGCTTCTAGAGTTTAATCTCCATCATCGTTTCCCTCAATGTCACTTTGCTCATAACCCCTCTAGACTTCCTACACCTCCTTAACTAAAATTAGTGTAGTAGTTCCTCTAATCCTGGCATCTATAGAGGAGAGGTTTCTAAACACATCCATGTGTAACTTCGTTTGAATAGGGCCATGGTCTTTCCCGTGTGGAGGGTTACTACGATCAAACCCTGGTTCACTAGGGTCTGTAAAATAAAAAATTGATTCATTAGAGTTTCTAATGAAACACTCTGATCCTTCAGGGTTTGCGTAGTACAACTCTGATTCATTAGGGTTTCTATAATGAAATCCTCCCTCAATAGAGTCTCCATAGCCATTTTCCTCAAAGATTTGATCGTTTTTAATAGTACTCAACGGATTTTCATCCAAATAAAGACTTTTCTTGTCTCTTTCCTTCTTCCTCTTAAAGTGGAAACTTAAGCTTCCATGGCATCTTCCATTTCTTTTTTCTTATTTTTCTTCAATTTCTCCTCAATAACCCTCTCCCTGCCATTTTCTTTGTCGTTCAAGTCCATTTTCTTGGTTTTCTTCTCCTTCATCTTCCTCTCCGACTGCAACTCGCATTTTTTGGTTTCATTTCTTCGTTTCTTCGACGATTTCCAATGGACATCCACCCCTTTCTCGTCCTGATCGATTAAGACCTGTAACTCTGATATTCTCCTCTTATCGCCACCCATGGTCCAAATTTCCACCAAATGAACTGATTGTAATGTTGAATAAAATCTCTTGAAATCTCGGGTTCAAGAGGAGATAGAGTCATTTGGCTATCCACTTCTAATGTATTATGTTCTTTAATTTTTTAGGCTTGATCCTAGCAGCTTACATGTTAACAATCTAAATGCATTCCTCACAAACATTGTCTAGCCATCATTTAAACTCGAGGAAAAAACCCTATGTCTTGAAATCCACTTCGTTAACCACATGGATTAATATTTTACAACTTTATTGCCTTGATTTTAAATACAAATTCATGGTGCACACATATATTCCTTTAATCCATATATATGCATACAAAACCAAGTTATGCATTCTATAAAATCCTAGAGAGTTGAATCTAGTAGAGAAAAATGTTCCATTAATGAATATATGAAATTAAACTTGAAGGTGAAATGAATGGCCTAAATGGGTGGGAGGTTGTGTTGATCATATTTCATAATCCTACAGGATAGTAAGTAATATAAGAGTTGATATATAATGTTTTTGACTTATAGCATTGGAAGAAAGTTTCTTTAAACTCGGTAACAGTCCAAAATCAAGAGATAACTACAACAATTTCCTTCTCTTATGGAACTTACAAAACTAACCCAAGCTAGGCCATATGTAAATACCAACCCTAATAAGATGTAGGACCTTAACCAAACGAGAATCCTAAAAACTAGATTAGTTTCTTAAATTTATTCCCTTAAAAACAAATTCAAAGTACAACATTCCATATCAAAGGCTTGGGCCCATTCCAAGATAATTTATCATGGTAATATCAAAACATTGTGACATTATAAGCCATAGTATCAATATTTGGCCACATTGACCTTTGTTGTATGGGAATTTGGAAGTAGTACTAAATTTAGTGAATTTTTTGTACATTACAAAACAACTTAAATTTTGATTTTCTTTTATAATATTACCTCAAGTATTTGATATTGAATTATGGGTCCATGCCAAGGTAATATAAAACATTATGAAACTATTAAACAATTAGTTTCAAGATTCAGGCATATTGACCTTTGATGTAAATAAATTCTGCCATCGTACTAAATTTTGTAAATTGTACAAATTCATTGTCAAAATTGTAATTTTCCATTGTCGGAGTGACACAAATAAAAATGACCAATTGTTATGTGGTCATTTTTAGCTTAGTTTTTATCCAGTGACCAAGTTGGTAATTTAATCTTTTCAGTTTTAGTTTAGTTCTTATCCCATGACCAAATTGGTCATTTATCTTGGTCATTTTTAGTTAGCTGACTTAAAATTTCTCAATTTTTGTCATTTATCCCTTGAAAAAACTGTGGTGACCAAATGTTTTTGTCATCTAGTCACTTATCTCTCATTTTGTACTAGTGTCATTATCTCAAATCATCCAATGGTTGGAAAACAACCCATCTATTGTACCACATTGATCTTGGGATGGTGCTTCCCTCAGATACAAGGGTCATTTGGTGCTTCCCCAGGGCACAAATCTTCAACAAGTTGTCTTCTATGAACTCCATGATTCTCCATCGGCAGGGCACTCTGGGTTCCTCAAAACGTATGAGCGGGCACGGCGTAACTTCTTTTGGAAGGGAATGAAAAGTACAATTCAAAATATTGTGTTGGAATGTGATACCTGCCAGTGCAACAAGGGTGAAATGACACTCCTTCCAGGATTTCTCGAACCCTTTCCCATACCTACATGGATTTGGACATATATTTCTATGGATTTCATTGAAGGGCTCCCTAAATCTGGAGGGAAGACAATGATATTGGTTGTGGTCGATCGCCTCTCCAAATATAGTAATTTTTGTGCCCTCGGCCATCCATATACCACCTCCTCAGTCACACATATTTTCCTGGACCAAATCTTCTATATTCATGGAATCCCTTCTTCCGTTGTCTCAAATTGCGATGCAACTTTCACCAGTCATTTTTGGATAGAACTATTTTTCCAAACTAGCATGAAGCTGAAGATGAGTTAAGGGTATCACCCACAAACATATGGTCAAACTGAAGTTATCAACAAATGTTTGGAAACTTATCTTCGTTGCTTCACCTCTGAACAACAACATCAGTGGAAAAATTGGCTCCCTCTCGCTGAATGGTGGTACAATACCTCCTACCACACTCCCTCTAAAATGACTCCATATGAAGCAGTCTATGGTTAGGAAATGCCAGTGCTTCTTCCATCACACCCAACAGTTCACCAGTTCAGGAATTTGACACGGTTCTTCGAACACGAGATCCGATTCTTCACATTTTGCAGGACAATCTTCACATGGCAAGAAATCAAATGAAACAACAAGCCGATTAACACCATTCTGAGCACACTTTTCAAGTAGGCGATATGGTTTTTATTCGTCTACAACCTTACAGGAAATCGTCCCTGAAACTTAAAGGGTGTCATAAGCTAGCTCCAAATTTCTATGGGCCATATAAGGTTCTTCAGAATATTGGGTCTTTTGGTTATAAATAGGAATTTCCTCCTTCTTCCCACATTCATCCATTATTTCATTTCACTTGTCTAAAGAAATTTCTTGGCACCAACATCGGAGCACAAATTGTTTTACCAAAACTAGATAATGAAGGATCCATCATTTTGGAGCTGGAGGCCATCCTCAATAGGAACACTTGTCAGCTTCATTCTTGATCCATCACAGAGGAATTAATTCAGTGGCACATAATACAACAAGAGGATGCCACATGGGAATCACTCCTTCAGATTTAGCAACAATTTCCACATCTACAACTTTGAGGACAATGCTTTTTCTAAGGGGGAGGGGATTTTAGAACCTATGTCAACCCTTCTCTTTACTTTGTTATTATATTATTGTTGGACACATATGCTTTGTAAGTCATTCTATGAGTATATTGTATTATCCCACATTCATGGGGAGTAATAGTTGTTTATCTTAGACTTAGTAGATAAGTATGTGTTGAGGCCAATGAAGGCATCCATGAGTTATTTGTATTGATCTTGTTCAAAGGATTTCCCCCCCTCGAAGTGGCCTGTGATCAATCAATCCCTTCCATGTTCTATTATTTGTGATAAATCATGCTTTTTCATCATTTAATTGCTATAGGTCCCCCATAGGTGGTTAGTTGTCTAGGGAGAGATAGACATATTGGGTTTTAGGGTTTTTGAGACAGAGAGAAATATTAGGGGTTAGAGGGAGAGAGAGAGAGGAATCTAAGGGTTAAGGGTTTAGAGAGGGAGAGTGAGAGACAAACAGAGAGTGGAGGTTAGGGGTTTAGAGAGAGAGAGAGAGAGAGAGAGAGAGAGAGAGAGATATTGGAGTTTAGGGGTTTAGATAAAGAGTGAAAGATTAGTGGTTTAGAGAGAGAGATGTTGGGGCTTAAGGGTTTAGAGAGACAGAGAGATTAGGGGATAGGGGTTTAGAGAGAGAGAGAGAGATTGGGGGTTAATGGTTTAGAGAAAGAGAAAGAGATTGGGTTTTAAGGGATTATGTAATATTACAGCCAAGAATAGGCCATAATATCAATTCCAAACTCTCAAATTTAACAAAATTTTAACTAGTAAATTTTAACAATTTTTATAGTGTGCAATTTGATAATGTTGATTGCTAATTCACTGGTCAAGGATGGTGGGAGTGACTTTTGATTCTGGTTTTTATATGAGGGAATGTGCAGCATCAAGGTATAGGAGGGCCAAGCACTAAGTCCGATGCACCAAGAAGTGGATCCATTTACTTTTCAACAATAGACAAGTATGTTGCCTACTTCGAATCTTTCTGGGCCTTCCATCATATGCATACTAGAATGGGAGTTTATTATGAATGGAAGTAGGGCTTATATCAGTCATTAAATTCAGTAAAATATATTGGATTAGATTTCCTATGATTTTTGTATGTTACAGATGGATTTGGAGGCCATTAGTCAAGGGTGATATTGGGGATTGCTCAACTAGGATATTTGTAGATCCCTCCAAACAGTATCAAAATCTCTCAAAATATCAGGAGAAGGGTTGGAATGTCTTTCATACTGTCTTAAGAGACTCACATAACTTACAGATATTAAAACTGATGCACAGATAGTGATTTGTAGAAAATATGGCAAAACTAGTTAATTAAAATTGCTCAATGAGCTAGTCTTGCATTTCTTGTTCCCAAAATTATTTAAAGGCTTACTAAAAGCTATTCTGAAGCATTAAATGGTTCTGATAAATGTTCATTAACAACAACAGGTATAAATTTGAATTCCATAATACATATTTGATATTTCATTACATTCAGAATTATAGAGAGCCTCCAAGGCTAGGAAAATCTTAAACACTGAGGGAGAATGAGTGTAAGAGGAAGAGAAGAGGATGTAGCTATGATATAAATCTGATTTCTGATTGATAGCAGGTATGATATATGAATTTTAAGGGCGCACTGGTCTTCCTGAGTTTTCCTAGGCACATTCAATAAACTGGATTTCTTCTACTGGGTGAGCTCCTCCAACACTAGCTCCAATGATACTCTGACTGATGCACACTCAAAGAAGGATTATGAATCTTCAATTATGGACTAATAGGGATCTATTGAGAAGCTATTAGTGTATAGATGAGCGCACTGAGTCTTCTGAGCTGAACTGGATTCCTCCACTTAAATGGAGCACCTCCTCCTGATGGGGTCTTCCAAGACTCTCTCCAATGTACCATGTATGATGATAACTCCCTGAAAGCTTGGATTCTTCTTAGTATTGGAGTATATGTACCTGAAAATCAACTCTCCATGGATGAAAATGATGAGAGAATATTATAGAAAGCGAAGTAGAATAGAAGGAATGGGGCTCATCTCCCATTGATTGGCTAGGGCGCATAACCTTGCCTTTAGAAGCATAGAAAGCTCACACATAAAATTAATTTGAAAAAATATGTGAATAGGAGTTTCTAGGATTCCCTTATAGAAGTCATGGCGACCTGCTAATCAAGTTGACATGCTTGGTGACCTATGAGATCCCTTCCAAATGGACCTTCCATGAGTGGATATACTTGCTTGATGTTTCCTTACAATGTTTCTCACCCTTAGAAATTGTGCCCCCCTTTGTCTCAACTTGTTTCCTGCTTTGTAGATTGAGCTCATTTTTGGAAACTACGCCCTCCTTAGCTTTTTCTGGTTGTTTCCATTTTTCTGCTTTTGGAATCTTCTTACACCTTCTCTGTTTTTCCTCTTTTGCTATTTTCTTGTCTCCAGATCCATTTTGGAAACCTTATCCTCATGAGGGTACCCTCTTGGCCCACTTTCTCCATTATTTAGGAATTTAATTAATTAAAATTAATAAAAATAATTCCTTCACTTGACTTAGGATAAATTTAATCCTATGCATACATGATGAAGTAAAATTATTTTCCTAATGGTTATTTTGTCCACTTTTACCCATGGTCACTGAATTAGCCAAAATTGGGGACATGACAGTCCTCCCTCCCAAAAGTTTGCTTGTCCTCAAGAAAAATATCCCAAGATTCCATCGTACTTTTGCTGCACTACTCTGATCATAATCATCTCTCCCAAAAGCAAGCAATGCCAGGATCCAATTGCTTATATGATACTCCCATGGATATGAATACCATCCAAAAAAATCTATTAGGCATTAGAATGCCTAGATCCCATTGCTTCAACTGCAAGCTTCTAGGTAGTAGTGTCATGTGTGGAAAACTATCCTCCCATGGAATACCAGGATCCCACTAATCATATTGCATCTCACCAAACATTAGTAATAAGAAAAAATCATCATCATATGAAATGCTAGGAAGGATGAAAACATCATACCACTACATTGGAAAATCATCCTTTCCAATGCAACTTTGAAACTTTGAGGGACCATCAATCAAGATATGAAACTCTCCATGGTAGGAACCTATCAAGGAAGACTATGCACCACCAAATATGCCTCCAAAGAGTGAGGCCAAACCTCATCAATTATTTCCACTCCAACAAGAAATTTCTCATGTGCCCCATGCACACAAGAATAAAACATGTCATCATTGTAGCTCAAATGATGAGGTTGGGAGTCCCCTATCCAATCATGAGAAAGATAGGTATCATACAAACACCAAAAATGCCTCATCAACTGCTCACATGTAAAATATGATGAATACAATGATAAACCACAAGTGCAAGTAGAACCAATACCCTTATGGGTATATATCTCTGATGAAGTAATCTCATGGCTTAACTCTTTGCCACTGGTTCCACTCAAGTGGAAAGAACATGTGCTTCATACCTACATTAAGTATTTACTCATCCAATCAGTGGATGAACAAACACTCACCAAATCATGTCCAAGTGAGGATCTTGTGGCTTCTCCAAGTGCATATCTCCAATAGCTCACCAACTTCCTTTGGCAGCTCGTTTGTTTAGTTGTCTTCCACCTATCATGTGCATAAATTTTTCTGTGAGGATACTCCATGTGGAACATGTAATACTCCACCCAATCATGTGTGGATGAATGGTATCTAATGGAATTAATATGTACCTATGCTGCTGATCACAAAACATATCAATGTCAGAGGCATTAAAATTTTGACATAGAAAAAATTTACCTCATGGAGTCGTCAACTTTGTGTTGCATCTATCCATAGATGGATAGAACTCTCTTCTACTTGATTCCAAGTATATGCAATCAAGATCATGGATGATGGGAGGAATATGAGCCTTTTCCAAACCCCATGGATTGACCATCAAGTCATCCAGAATGACTGTAGGAGCCTCTTGCTCCTCTTGGGGTACTATCAATAAAAATTATTTCACCCAATTCTCATATTCAAGTGATGTGACTGAAACAGAGGGGTGGGGTGAAAGAGAGTGAATCAACTATTTGCAACAATTATCCACCAAGCATGTGGATCTGTGTACCTCATCATCATGGTTTGATCCATCAAATGTGAAACCATGTGTCTCCTCCAAAATTATGCATCTCTTGTCATGAGTTAACTCATAATATCTTTGAAACAAGGCAAGCTCTTGGTTACCTTCTTTCTTGTATTCATCCCTATCAAGCATATTCAAATCAGCATGCTCCTCATGTTCTACTATCACATGATATTCCTCTATAGAAATCTGAAAATCATCAGACAAATGAAAATGGATGAATGGTGTGTAGGAGGGAACGTGGGATCTTTGAAACTTTTCATGAAGCTGCACTATCTCCATATTAGATTCTTGTAGTCCACCAAGAGCACTCTTCATGAAGCTGCACTATCTCCAATGAAGCACTATGATACATATCCACAAGCTCTAGTAAATGATCTCTATCCAAAATCAAATGCAGAAAATTACCTCTGATGTTTGTCATTGCTTTTCAAATGGTATCCAATTCTTCAATGGCAGATGGCTCCTCCATTGATGCAGCTCTCCAATAGGACTTTGACACCCATGCAGTAGTGTCATGCAAAATGTTCAAGGCCTCATAGATATTCACTTCAGTCATCTTCAAAGACCTTGTAACAAAATGTGGTTCTTGAGGAAAAATATCCTCTTCTTCCTGCTTTTGATCAAATTCATGATGAAGCTCAGGGGGTGAATGAGAGGTTGACCCTTGTTCATCTTTCCCAACTAAAAGATATCCATATTCATGGGAACTATCTCTTGCAGTAACCTCTACTACACATCTTCCTCCCCCATTGATATCACCTTCAAGTGACTCATTCTCCTCCAATGATTAATCTCCATTACTGCCTTCATAGTTAAGACCAAAAATTTGAGCCTCCATACCGAAGGACTCAACCATGCCAACCTTATCACTGTAAGTGGCTTACATCTCAAAATGAAACAAAGGGATACAAAAATCAGAAATATGGAAATACCTTTGTATCATGTCTTTCTCTTCATGTGGTAGAGCTATGGTGGCTTGTCCTCCCACCAAATCTTCTGGTTCACATCCAACCGATGTGTGCTTGCCTTCTACTTCCTTATGAAGCTCAAGGGGTGATTGTAAATCTGATTCATGTTCATCCTTTGGATCCGATCCAAAATATGTCTTAACACTACTGACAACATCATCATACCTTGTAATGATTTCGAGATCACCAACAAGAAACTAGGAGTGATTTCACCTTCCACATTGCCAACAACCAGATGTTGGATTGTTGGAGCTTCAGTTGTGCATGGACCTTCTTCATCTTCTTCTAACAAACAATTTTGTAACCCATCAACCATATGGCTGCTAAAAATAGGCTGATTTATATTTGCAGTTTCTTTGTCATGGTGTGATGGCTGTGATGAAAAATCGGATTTCTTATCATACCTATGACTAGTATTTTCTCCTTTATGAACTAATATCTTAGGACATAGATTGGAAGAGCTATTTGATACTTCTCTTTGCTGCAACATATGATTCATTTCTTGGAACACATTATAAACAGTAATGGAACCCACCCTCGTTTCTCTAATCATCCTATCTATCTCAAGTTCACAGTAATCTCAAAAAGATAAGAGATCCCATATCTCTTCCTTTAAGGCATAGTATTCCATGAGATACTGGAATGATCCCTTCATCTTCTTTCCACATGAAAATTTTCCATTTTCCCATTTAAACATAGGTAGATCAGATCCTATGTCCTCTTGAAACATATGATCACCAAGGTAATCATCTTCAAACCTCTGCAAACCATAATCTCCCACACAGGACATCTCCTTTTCTTCATCTAGCTCAAAATCAAATTCTTCAAAATTGGTAGGAGCCTCATACTGTAACTTTTGAAGAATTAGATATGCAATATTATTCAATCAAGGGGCTTCTTTCTTTCAACAGGGGTGGAGGAAAGTGATCTTATACCAACGTAATATTCCAGCCAAGAATAGTCCAGAATATCAACTCCAAACTCTCAAATTTAATAGAATTTTAACTAGTAAATTTTAACAATTTTTATAGTGTGCAAGGTGATAATGTTGATTGTTGGTTCACAGGTCAAGGATGGTGGGAGTGACTTTTGATTCTAGTTTTTATGAGTTAATTTTCAGCAGCAATATATAATAGGTCCAATCACTAATTCCTATGCACCAAGCATTGGAGCCATTTACTTTTCAACAACAGACAAGTCTGTTTCCTACTTCGAAGCTTCTTGGTCCTTCTAGCATGTGCATACTAGAATGGGTGTTTATTCTAAATGAAAGAAGGAGTTATATCAGTCATTAAACTCAGTAAAATATATTGGAGCATATTTCCTATGATTTTTGGGGGTTACAGATGGATTTGGAGGCCAACTAGTCAAGGGTGCTATTGGGGATTGCTCAACTAGGAGATTTGCAGATCCTTCCAAACAGTATAAAAATATCTTGAAATCTCAGGAGAAGGGTTGGAATGGATTTTATACTATCTTAAGAGACTCATGTAACTTACAGATAGTAAAATTGATGCACAGATAGTGATTTGTAGCAAATTTGGAAAAACTAGTTAATTAAAATTACTCAATGAGCTAGTCTTGCAGTTCTTGTTCCCAAACTTCCTTAAAGGATTACTAAAATCTGTTGTGAAGCATTAAATGGCTCTGATAAATTTTCATTAACAGAAACAGGTAAAAATTTTATGTCCATAATACATATTTGATATTTCCTTACATTCAGAATTATAGAGAGCCTCCAAGGCTAGGAAAATCTTACACACTTAGGGAGAATGAGTGTAAGAGGAAGAGAAGAGGATGTAGCTATGATCTGAATCTGATTTCTGATTGGTGGCAGGTATGATATCTGAATATGCAGGGTGTGTTAAATTTTGAGCATTAATTCAAGATACTCTAGGATCTCTACTGAGAGAATAACATGTACAGTATATCAATGCATATCAATCATAGCAAGCATGTCAATCATCACAAGAAACAAAAGCATGAGAGATAATAGACACACAGAGTTTTCATGGGGAAAACCCTAAGGTAAAAAACCCCACAACTTCCTCAGAGATAGATATAGCAATGATACAACCAAAGTACAACCCAAGTACACAAAGATAGACTCCTCCTAGCAGCTGATCCTCCTCCTCACATGTGCGCCACTTTCCAAGTGAAGGAAGAGTGAGTTCTGAAGTGATCCAAATAGAGATCGGGAGATCTCTATTTATACTTGTCCTAAATTCCCAATAATCTTATGGGGCCGACTTGTCTAGCTTAGCACAATAACCTCTTATTACATTAATCCGGGCCGACCCCTTACAAGGTGGTCTAATAACCCATCGGCAAGTTAACACACTTGTGACACTTGTCAATACAAATGACGACACTTCCGTATAGAGTAATAATACATCTCTATAGGAGTACAATAAATATATAAATGAAATACATTCCGAAGTTACATATACATCAACACTCCCTCTTAACTAGGAAGGTATTTCTCGACACAGATCTGCTAGCACAAGTCTTCTTCTCTGGATCATCGTCATCGATGCAACGTCCTCAAATCATCATCATCTTCACTGTTGCTACTATCTCAACCAATCTCTGAATCTACTCATCATAGGAAGTTCTACAGAGCCAATCCTTTTTCATACTAGATGTAGGCCCACCACCTATAGGTCTTCATCATTACTGGCCATACTGTGGATTTCTCAGGACTTATTACATGCGTCACAAAACCTTAAAAGAGTCTCTTGACTAGCAAGAACCCTAAAGAGCATTTGAGGCATTTTTCATCCTGTCTAGATCTCCAGGACTTATTACATGTGACTGTCACAAAAACTTAAAAGAGTGTCCCAGGAACGTTTATGTGCATAGCATAATCGAAAAGAACTCCAAAGAGCATTCCGAGAACATTTATGTGCCTAAGCACGATCGACAAGATCTCCAGGACTAATTACATGTGACCTCTGCTACAAACCCTCGAAAGAGCATCCCAGGACTTATTACAGGAGCACAACCCAACATATCGGATCTCCCAGGTCTTACATGTAGCAGCCCAACACAAACCCTCGAAAGAGCATCCCAAGACTTATTACGGGAACACAACCAAACCTATCGGATCTCCTAGGTCTTACATGTGGCCCACTATCACAAACCCTCGAAAGAGCATCCTAGGACTTATTACGGACACACAACCCAACCTATCGGATCTCCCAAGTCTTACATGTGATACACAGTGCCAGTCCTTTTTCATACCGGATGTGACCTAGAACAAATCTAGGATTCCTTTGCACAACCTATCCATGGCCACAGAGTATCAACCTAATACTCACCATACATCACCCTAATGTACACATGATCATCCTGATCATCATCACTGCATCGTCCTGATGCAAGTCATCTGGAGCAACATCCTAAAGCTCGTCATCCATGATCATCCTAATCATACAATGCATCTACCTGATGCATACCAAGTATCTACTTGATACATATCACCATACATCATCCACCTGATCATACAATATATCCACTTGATACATACATAGATACATGATCCACACAATGTATCCACCTGATATATATCAACATACATGATCTGCCTGATCATACACAGTATCCACCTGATACATATACAAATACATGGTCCAAGCATCCAACATGATGCATATACAAATACATATAAATGATCCAACTAATCATATCCAGCATCCAACATGATGCATATACAAATACATATAAATGATCCAACTGATCATATCCAGCATCCAACATGATGCGTACATACATATACATATAAATGATCCAACTGATCATATCCAGCATCCAACATGATGCATATACATATAAGTGATCCAACTGATCATATCCAGCATCATCCTGATGCATATAGAGAGCAGTAACTGGAGCATCGTCCTAATGCTCATCATCCAACACTTACATCCACAGCCATGTGACGGATCCTCCTTACAACATGCTTGGAATGGCTTCAGCAAATGTGTCCATCACTTCTTCCTCGAAGTGTCGTCAATCTAAAGAAATCCAAGCCTCTCTCTGAAGTACTCAAACTTCACTCTGGCTAGTGGCTTCGTTAGTACATCTGCAATATGCTCATCCGTCGCAACATACAGGAGCTTCACTGCTCATCTCTATACCATATTCCTTACATAGTGGTATTTGATCTCTATGTGTTTCGACCTATCGTGGAACACTAGGTTCTCAGATATCTTCACACAACTCTGGTTGTCACAAAAGATACCAGTAGCCTCCAGCGGGAGATCAAATAACTCTGACAGTAGCTTCCGTAGCCATACTTCCTAACAACTAGCCGCACAGGCTGCAACATACTCTGCCTTGACTGTACTCAGTGCTACGCAGGATTTCTTCCTACTAAACCAAGAGATCACACCTGATCCCATACTGAAGCAGCACCCAGAAGTTCTCTTCCTATATGCAGCACTACCTGCCCAATCTGAATCAACATAACCCTGTAGGTTAAACTTTTGATTTGCATCATACTTGAGCCCATAATCAACTGTACCCTTCAAGTACCTCAGAATATGCTTTACAGCAACCAGGTAAACACTCCTCGGATCCGTTAGGAATTGTCTCAATGTGTTCACTACAAAGCAAATATCTGGTCTCGTGTTCTTCAAGTACATCAAGGACCCAATCATCTGACGATACATAGAGACATCAACCGGCTCAGATGAAGAACACAGAAGCTTCAGGTTCGATGCCATAGGTGTGGCCATGGCCTTACAGTCCATCATCCCGAACCTCTTCAGTATATCTACTACATACTTCCCTTGTCCAAGGAAGATCCCATATGCACTCTGCCACACCTCCATACCTAGAAAATAGTGCATCATCCCCAAGTCCTTCATATCGAACTCGGCAACAAGCTTCCTCTTTGTATCGGCAATCAGTCAATCATCTCCTGTTACAAATAGGTCATCCACATACAGGAGTAGTATCACAGGATTTCCTTCCTCAACCTTGTAGTAAAGGTTGGAATCCGCTTTACTCTTGGTAAAGCCCAAACTAGATAGGAAATTGTCCATCCTACCATACCAAGTTCTGGGAGCTTGCTTCAAGCCATACAAGGCTTTCTTCAATCTGCACACATATGAATCCCTGTTATGTGTTTCAAAACTGAGTGGGTGCTCCACATACACTTCCTCTTCAACTACACCATTCAGGAAAGAAGTCTTGACATCCATCTGGTGTATCTTCCATTTCATCGCTGCAGCCATGGCAAGTACTGATCTAATGGAAGTGTACCTAGCTACAAGAGCAAAAGTTTCTTCATAATATATTCCCTCTTTCTGAGAGAAGCCACGAGCTACGAATCTTTCCTTGTATTTCTCTATGCTTCCATCTGCAGCATGCTTGATCTTGTAGATCCGCTTGGAAGTCACAACAGACTTCCCTTCAGGTCTTGGGACAACATCCCAAACATCATTCTTCATTATTGATTGGTATTCTTAGACCATGGCATCCTTCCATTCTTTCTTTTCTACTGCTTCTTCATAACTGGAAGGTTCTTTGTTCATGATATCACAGAGTAAAGCAACATAGATGGTATGAGATCTAGTTCTCTTCTTTGCTATGTGTTCTTCTTCTGGAATGCCATATCTTTCTGCATCTTGAATGAGCTCTCTAGCCCATGCAGGTTTTCTCTTGTGAGAGTTATTCTCATAGGGCGGATCTACAAGTTATTGCAGATCTTCAATTTCACGATCAACATCTGGAATTGCTTCAGTCATGGTAGTGTCTTGAAATCTAGTTTCCTTAGGTTCTTCATAAACTTCAACAGGTGTCTTCCTTGATTTGATGAATGCTGAATTTTCATCAAATGTTACATCCCTGCTGACATCAATTTTCTTGAACCCTGGAAAGTATATTCTGTAAGCCTTCGAGCTTTCACTGTAACCCACAAAGATACCCTTCTTTCCTGAAGGATCTAGCTTAGTTCTCTTTTCCTTTTGCACATGAGTATATATTGGACAACCAAATATTCTAAGATGGTTGACTTCAGGTTTCTTACCAGAGAAGACCTCTTCTGGTGTCTTGTTGTCAAATATTTTGTGGGGTGTTCTATTCTGCACATATACAGCCGTCTTAGCTGCTTCTTCCCATAGATGCATAGGTAAATCCTGGTCATGCAGCATTGCCCTTGCTGCTTCCATGATTGTTCTGTTCTTTGTTTCTGCAACTCCATTCTGTTGTGGATTGTAAGGAGCAGTCAACTCCCTCTTAATCCATGAATCACTGCATAGCTTCTTCAAGTCACCTAAGGTGAATTCTCCACCATTGTCAGATCTGAATGTTTTGATCTTCTTATTAGTTGGGTTCTCCCTCAAGGTTTTGAATTCCTTGAACTTATCAAATACTTCATCTTTGTTCTTCAAGAAGTAAACCCAAGTTTTCCTGGAGAAGTCATCAATGAAAGAGACATAGTAAATATACCCACTCAGAGAACTGGATGACATCAGACCGCATACATCAGAGTGGATGATTTCCAAGATTCCTTTAGCCTTGCTTTCACTACTTGGAAATGATTTCTTTATGTTCTTTCCTTTTGCACATCCTTTGCAAACACCTTCATGCTTGGTCTTGATTTTAGGAAGACCTTCTGTAGCTTTACTTGCAATTGGTAATGCTCTGTAGTGCATATGTGCAAGTCTTCTATGCCAAAGTTCACTTGGATCCATGGAATCATGCACCATGGCATGTTTAGGTTTTCCTTTGAATTTATACAAGCCTCCCTCTTTCTCTCCAAACACTACTACATCATCAATAGTTTTACCTTTTGGACACATTAGAACTTGGCCATCTACAAATGCAACCCTCATACCTTTTTCATCCAATGCAGATATGGAGAGTAGGTTCTTCTTGAGCCCAGTTACATAGAGAACTTCTTTCATCTTCAAGGAATTTCAAGAATCTAGGTTGTAGGAGGCTTCACCACTTCCTTTGATGGGGTATTGATAGTCATCTCCAAGTTTCACTTTATGGGGTGATTCATGTTCAAATAGATTTACAAAAGATTATTTAAACCCAGTCATGTGTTTGGAAGCACCACTGTCAATAAGCCAATCATTACGACCATGAGCAATAGTACCTGTGAGAGCAGAGATTAGAACATACTCTTCTTTGCTTGATGAATCATCATCATCACTTTCTTCTCTAGCCTTCTTCTTTGAAGGTTCATCATCTTCAACAGCATGAGCATGATACCTTCTTTTGATGCCCTTCTTCTTCTTGTTGAAGTTGTTGTTTTTGTTTTTATCCCTTTTGTTCTTGGGAAATTCTGAAGCAAATTGTCCCTTCTCATTGCATGCGAAGCATATAATATTTTTATTATCCTTATGATAATGGTGATGTGAATATCCCCTAGAGTGGGATGGCTCTCTTTTAGATTTTCCTTTCTTGGTAAGTGTTGTGAGAGCTTGATCTTCATTCCCCATCTTTTCTTCTCGAGCCACAAGTCTTGCTTCTTCTTGTGAACATTCCTCCCATAGTCTACTAAAGGAGATCAATTTATTTCTTGCACAGATCCCTTGAATAAAGGAATCCCATGACATAGGTAGGCCATTTAGAGTGGTCATCACAATTTCTCCATTCTCCACCATTTCATCTACAGCTTCAAGTTTTTCCTTGATTTGAGAGACTTTGGAGAAATAAGATTGAATGGTCTCTCCATTCAACATCTTGACCCCTTTCAATTGATTCTACAGAGTCATCTTCTGATTTATGTTCTTCCCTTCAAATAGCTTGGTCAGGGAATCAAACATAGCCTTGGGTGTCTTTAGGGATGACACATGTGGAATAAGATGGTCCTTAATAGAATCAACAATGATTCTCTTTGCCTTGACCAAGTTCTTCTTATGCAATATCTTACCTCTTCATCCTCTGGGGTAGGGACCTCTTCTTTTATGTATGAGTCCAACTCATTCTCTTCCAGGATTAACCCAATCCTATACTTCCAGGCTCGGAATTTATCAGCCCCTTCAATCTTGTCTTCAAGCTTAGTGTGGTGAGACATCTTTAAAAAAGTACTTCAAATGGAAATAGAAAAGATTTAGGTCTTACCACTTGATTTGCTGAAAACTAGATCTGGTCCCAGATTAGGGTTTGTCAAAGAAACCCTAAAAATTCAAAATGTGAATTTCAACTTTCTGAAAGGATAGAAAGATGTGCCTTGATGAGCTGATCAGCCTAGTAAACTCAGAATTTGAGTTCTACAAAGTTCACCCTTCAGAAATGTCTTTGAGTCTTTCTGGTTTCACTCAGGAGGACCCTGAATTAGGGTTTGAGTTTCCCGGAGATTTATCTAGCCAAAAATCTTGATCCAAAGCTCTAAACTTTGATTTTTCCAAGGAGATTCTAGCTATGTCTTCAGATTTTAGAAATTCCTATTTTTATGGAAACCCTAATGTTTAGGGTCAAAACTGAGAGTGCTCATAACTGAATTCTGATTGGACAGATAGATTCTCCTTGATGAGTAGACTCAATCTACTATAATGCTTTTCCAAAATCTATGGAGAGAAACCCAATAAATAAGAAACCTTGGTTTCCGTCACTTCACAATGTCTTCTTCTCAGGTTAGCTCTGATACTATGTTTAATTTTAAGCATTAATTCAAGATACTCTAGGATCTCTATTGATAGAATAACATGTACAGTATATCAATGCATATAAATCATAGAAAGCATGTCAATCATCATAAGAAACAAAAGCATGAGAGACAATAGACACACAGAGTTTCCGTGGGGAAAACCCTAAGGTGAAAAACCCCACAACTTCCTCAGAGATAGATAGAGCAATGATAAAACCAAAGAACAACCCAAGTACACAGAGATAGACTCCTCCTAGCAGCTGATCCTCTTCCTCACATGTGCGCCACTCTCCGAGTGAAGGAACAGTGAGTTCTGAAGTGATCCAAATAGAGATCGGGAGATCTCTATTTATACTTGTCCTGACTGCCCAATAATCTTATGGGGCCGACTTGTCTAGCTTAGCACAATAACCTCTTATTACATTAATCCGGGCCGACTCCTTACAAGGTGGTCTAATAACCCATTAGCAAGTTAACACACTTGCGACACTTGTCAATACAAATGAAAACACTTCGGTATAGAGGAATAATACATCTCTATAGGAGTACAATAAATATATAAATGAAATACATTTCGAAGTTACATATACATCAACAGGGCACACTAGTATTCCTAAACTATCTTGGGTGCATTCAGTGAACTGGATTTCTTCTATTGGATGAGCTCCTCCAATACTAGTTCCAATGATACTCTAACTGATGCACACTCAAAGAAGGCTTATGAATCTTCAATGATGGAATGATAGGGATGTGTAGAACAAATATTAATGTATATCTGAGTGCACTAAGTCTTTTGAGATGAACTAGATTCCTCCATTGAAATGGATCACCTCCTCTTGATGGGGTCTTCCAAGACTCTCTCCAATGTACCCTATATGATGATGACTTCTTAAAAGCTTAGATCCTTCTTAGTATTGGAGTATATGGACCTACAAATCAACTCTCCATGGCTGAAAATGCTAAGAGAATATTAGATAAAGAGAAGTAGAATAGAATGAATGGGGCTCATCTCCCATTGATTGGCTAGGGCACATCACCTTGCCTTGAGAAGCATAGAATGCTCACACATAAAATCAATTTGACAAAAGATGTGAACAGGAGTTGCTTGGCTTCTTTTATAGAAGTCATGATGACCTGTTGATTAAGTTGACATGCTTTGTGACCTATGAGAGCCCTTCCAAATGGACCTTGGATGAGTGGATAGACTTGCTTACTTTTTCCTTACATCTTTTCTCGCCTTTATAAACTGTGACCCTTTTTGTCTCAAGTTGTTTCCTGCTTTGTAAACTGAGCTCTTTTTTGGAAAATGCGCCCTCCTTAGCTTTTTCTAGTGCTACAACGTAATTTTTCAGCTTGTGAGCATCAAAACTCATTGACTTTCAGTATGTATTTTAGAGACTCAAATCCACATTTTATCCTACAGGAACCCATTGTTCCCTATTTTTGTTCCGGTATGCTAGTTGTTCCACTATACCTAGTGTATACGCAAGTTGCACGAATATAGCCCGCGTACATCGAGTTAAATGGTAAAAAACAATAGAAATTCACTTTTCACTCCAAAAAGCGGTCTTAGGGTGACCTTTGGCCCTCCCTATACCCCCGAAACAACTTGATTCAACCTTTCACCTACCTTTGAGGGGTTATTCATTGAGCTCTTATGGTGCATGGAAGGAGGAGGAAAGAAAGAGCATATAAACTCTATTGGATTTTTGCCGCGACTTGAGTCTACATCCATTAATCCTTGTTGTTGTGAACTTCTTATGTTCACTTACCAAAATCCTTTCATAGTTTGAGTTTTCCATTGCATGGCGGATTGAAGTGGTGGAGGCACAAGTGGATGGACCTAGTTCTTGGTTCAGATGGGTTGTCGACAAGAGGTCGTATCATGTACTTCTTGTTTTCAATCATATAAATACTCATTTTCTCGTCCAATTGATATTGTAAATGTTTGTTTAATTACATTGGGTTACATTTGCTTATTATATCATGGACCATGCTATTGTTTATGCTAATATCTTTCACATATTATATATGCACTTGCTTGTATTTGTTGTTGAGACTAAGCTGTAGGTTCAAGTGTAGATTTGGAAAGCTCAACGGGGATATACTTCGAACATCCAGTTGAAGGTTGGTTATTTACTCCACATCTTAGCATTTACATTTATAATAGCATTGCATTGGAAATTGAGTTGATTTCTGGTAGTCATATGTTGTCGTATACCCCGAGCCATAGGAATTTTTTCTCCATAACATCCAGTTGTTTCCATTTTTCTGCTTTTGGCATCTTCTTACACCTTCTCTTCTTTTCCTCTTTTGCTATTTTCTTGTCTACAATTCCATTTTGGAAACCTTATCCTGATGAGGGCACCCTCTTGGCCCACTTGCTCCATTATTTAGGAATTTTATTAATTAAAATTAGTAAAAATAATTCTTTCACTTGACTTAGGCTAAATTTAATCCTATGCATACATGATGAAGTAAAATTAATTACCTAGGGGTTATTTTGTTCCCTTTTACCCATGGTCACTGAGTTAGCCAAAATTGTGGACATGTTAGACTAGAGGGAGAGATATGGATGGAGATTGGTTGGTTTCTAGGGGTACATAGATAGACAGAGAGAGATTGTAGCTTAGGGGTTTAGAGAGAGAGAGAAATAGACAGATAGATTGGAGAGTATGGGCTTAGAGAGAGAGAGACTAGTGGTAAGGGGTTTAGAGAGATAGTTAGAGAGAGAGACAGGGATTGGAGGTTAGAGGTTGAGAGAGAGAGAGAGAGAGGGTTGGTAGTTAAGGTTTTTGAGAGAGAGAGGGAGAGAGAGAGAGAGAGAGATTGGGGGTTGGGGATTTAGAGAGAGAGAGAGAGATGTGTTGGATATTAGGGGTTTAGAGAGGGACATTGGGAGAGAAAGAGAAAGAGATAGGAGCTTATGTTAGGATATTTAGACACTTAGGAGTTAGTTAAGATCAACTTATGTAATAGATCCGTTAGGGATAGTGTGTTTCTTTAGTATGCATTAGTATGCATTTGTAAATACTTAATCCGACGGTCACGATATGTTCCCGACATAGAGTGATCCGACGACTCAACTTCTCTTAGATCAAACCTAACCTTGATTGGTGGCTTAACACCCGATTGGTCCATGATCTCTATTTAAAGAGCATGGAGGGTCATTGTTTAGTTGATCGATTATGAGAAGCTCATTTGTAACTTTCTTTCTTTGCATAATAAATTATCCCGTAGAAGCTATTTGGCCGGGGCCGTGGAGTGTTTCCCTTAAGAGGGTTTAAACCACGTCAAAACATCGGTGTGTTGATCTGTGATCTGTTTGTGTGAAGTGGTTTCTCTTGGTGTTCGGTCCTTTGGTAGTACCCTGTGTACCCGAACATGGTATCAGAGCTTTTATGAAGTGTCGCTTCCGGTTATGATCTAGATCTTGAACTACTATTGCCAAAACTCTAAAGGGTTTCTAGTTCTGGTATTTCTGTGCATTTCTGGGCTGTGGGAGGTGGTCCATTGCGTCCGGAGCATCGTTTCCATTGGGAAATAATTTTCGTTTGATCGAAAATGGTTCCCGGTTGCTCCAGAAACCGTATTTCATCAGATCTGAAGGTATTAAAAAAAAAAAAAAAACCTTCCTCATTCCCATATTTTACATACCTTTTAATCTAGCTCACTTGGTTTAAAGTTGCTTTATTCCTTAATAGGTCTTGAGTTCAAATCTTAGGAAGTTACTTTTAAAAGAAAAAGTGCATGCAATTTCTATTTTCAAGTTATTTTATTGTAAAAGTGCATCTCACTTAAATAATAAAAAATAAAAATACGAGTCACTTAAGTTTTTTTATTGTTGCACTATTTAAAAGTAATATCATTATAAAAGTGAAATCACTAATTTTACAAAAGTGGTTCTCTTAAAGCAACTTTCTTGTAAAGTGATTTTCAAAAGGTTCATCTTGGGAAGAGGGTTTTTTTTTTTTTTTGCTGGACATTCTCTAGCTGCCACGTCACTATTGGGGACATCTTCAACAGTTTCTTTGTTCAAGCATAACTTCATCATACAGAGTCAGTTTTCAGTGCCGTTTTTTTTTTAAACCGCCTATTTTTTCAAGATTTTCACATCCAAACTATTGGTTTGTGATTTTACAGCCATTAACTTACATATATGGCCACCCCTTGTGATATTCTACTTAACAGTTCCAACTATTTCTCATGGAAATCTCGTATGGAGGATGTTCTACGAAGTAGGGGACTTTTCAGAATTACCTCAGGGAAAGAAAAAAAACCCACTGATGATGATAAGAAAATAAAATGGGCTAATAGATGTGATGAAGCTTGTGGATTGATTGGGATGTCAATCTCTACTGATTTGCGATTCCACATATCTGGAATTGATGAACCTAATGCTGCTTGGGACAAGTTGGAATCTGTGTTTGGTAAACACAATGAAATTCGAGGTCACCAACTCGAAAATGAGTTGATTTCTTTAAATCCAAGTGACTTTTCATGCATTCAATATTATTTATCTAAGTACAAAACTCTTAAACTCTTATGTGCAGAATGTAAGATTGAGAGGGAAGACAAACCATGCATTTATCATATTCTTTCCAAACTTGGACCTGCATATTCTATTTTTGTATCTACATTTTACTCCATGAAAGCATCCTTGAATGGAGCTAGCTATCAAGAGCCTAGTTTTGAATCCTTTTGTGATTTCTTGATTAGAGAACAAGATAAACTGATTCATCTTGGAATAATCAACAATGCAGATACATCTGGGAAAGCCTTATTGTCCCAACAGAAAGAAAAGTCCAAGCCTCCCAAGAAACAAAATTTTCGCAATAATAAGTCAAACAAGGGTCCAAAACCCTCTTAGTCAGCTCATTCTTTAAAAAATGACAAAGGATCCAAGCCAAAAGGCAAGAAGAATGAGCGTCATTGCAACTATTGCAGAAAAGATAATCATGATGAATCTAAGTGTTTCAAGAAGATGGCAGCCTTGGAAGCAGCAATGAAGAAGCACCACATCAGCCTAGATTCGTCTTCAGAATCTACCTCTCATGGACATGCACTTTGTGCTTCTGGTTATTCTTATAATGCATCTTCTTCTTCTACTTCAAATGAATGGCTCATTGATTCTGGAGCATCTTATCATATGGCTAAGGATCAAGCCATATTTTCTACTATGCATGAATGTAACACCAAACAAATATTTGTTGGTGATGATAGATCTCTAAGTGTTGTAGAACCTGGAACAGTTCCGGTAGATAATGGTCATTTTAGTGATGTACTATGTGTTCCAAGAATTTCCTGCAATTTGTTATCAGTCTATCAAATCACTCATTCTGGTGAAGGTAAAACTGTGACCTTTACACCTCACTAAGTTGTAATCAAGGATTTTAAAGATCCTCAACAGGTCCTAGCTACCGGAATTGTTAATGATATTACCAGGTTGTAAAAGTTTATCAACTTTGGGTCATCACCTTTCCCTTCAATTTTTGTTGCTCATAGTGATAACTTGAGCAAACTTTGGCATGAGCGATTTGGCCACTTAAATTATCGCTCATTGCAACAACTATGTAAAGAAAATATGGTGACAGGTCTTCCGATGGTATCCTGCAGGGATGGTGTTTGCTCTAGTTGTGTACTCGGAAAACATCATCGGGACAGTTTTGACAAACGTGCCTCTTGGCACGCCTCGGTTCCCTTGGAGCTTGTGCATAGTGACTTGTGTGGTCCTCTTCCATCTGCTTCATTTTCTGGTTTCAAATATTTCTTAAGTTTCATTGATGATTACACCAAACGCACTTGGATTTATTTCCTAAAACTTAAGAGCGAAGTATTTAACATGTTCTTGGCCTACAAGGCCCTTGTGGAAAAACAATCTGGTCATCAAATTATTAAGTTAAGATTTGACAATGGAGGAGAATATGTTAACAATAAGTTCACTACTTTCTGCACTGAACAAGGCATCCAACAACAACACACTGTTCCATATACAGCACAACAAAATGGTGTAGCCGAGCGGAAGAACCGCACTTTAAAAGAAATGGCTAATTGTATGATCCAATCTAAGGGACTAAGTCTTCAATTTTGGGCTGAAGCCATTAATTGTGCAAATTACATAGTTAATCACACCCCCACTAAAGCATTACAAGGTATAACACTGGAAGAAGCATGGAGTAAAACTAAACCTGATGTAAGTCACTTTTGTGTGTTTGGTAGTGAAGTATGGGCTCACATTCTGGATGAAAAACGGAAAGCATTGCAACCTAAAAGTGAAAAGTGCATATTTGTTGGATATTCTGAAGATGTAAAAGGTTATAGACTTGTTCCACTACATTCTCATGATATAATCATTAGAAGAGATGTTAAATTTGATGAAAATCTCTTGGCCTGCGAGCCTAACTCGGTGATTGTGTCATCTTTGGCCTGTGAGCCTGATTCGGCGTTTGTGCCTTCTTCTTCTTCTTCCAACTTCCTTGACAGGTTTCCAACTCCATTTTCTGATGATGACAGTGAGGATGAAAATCCACCTCCGCCTACTCATGTTCCTCCAGTTGCACCAGCACAAGTGCTTCCTCGATGGGTCCGTTCAACATGTGAAGCAGCTGGTGATCTTGCCGGTGATCCTAGAGATCAACGTCGAACATGTTCTCAGTTTCAGCGAGCCTCTTCTCTTTTGGCTCAAGTTTCCGAGAATCATGATCCAGAAACTTTTGCAGAAGCTTCAGGGAATCCAGATTGGGATGCAGCCATGGATGAAGAATATCGTTCCTTAATGGCGAACGATACTTGGGATCTTGTACCTCTTCCAAAAGGAAGAAAACTTGTCAGATGTAAATGGGTCTACAGAACTAAGTATGCATCAGATGGAAGTGTTGAAAGACTTAAGGTAAGGTTAGTTTCCAAAGGTTTTTCCCAAGTTGAAGGGATTGACTACAATGAATCCTTTGCTCCCGTCGCAAAAATGAACTCCATCCACCTTGTTCTTTCCCTTGTAGCCTTACACAACTGGGAAGTCCATCAAATGGATGTCAAGTCTGCCTTCTTACATGGTGATTTACAGGAGGAAATTTACATGGAACAACCTCCTGGCTATGTTCAGAATAAATCTAGCCTTGTCTGCCACGTTAAGAAATCCTTATATGGCCTTAAGCAAGCTCCTAGAGCTTGGTATGCCAAAATGGATAACTTTCTCCTTGACACTGGTTTTTCTAGATGCCATTCTGACCCCAATGTCTATACCAAGAAAGTAGGAAACCATCTCATCATACTTGTTATATATGTTGATGACCTTATTCTTACTGGTAGTGACCCTAAGCTTATAACCCATGTGAAATCTAGTCTTAAACAAAATTTTGAAATGTCAGACTTAGGACGTTTGCATTATTTTCTTGGACTCCAAGTCCTGCAAACCAAAGAAGCAATCTTTCTTTCTCAATCTAAGTATGCTTGTGACCTTCTTCGTCGCTTTCACATGGAAGATTGTACACCAGCCCCTTCTCCCTTCCAGTCTGGAGTCAAACTTTCTGCCACTTGTACTTCACCTAAAGTCGATGCCACCTTGTATCATCAGCTTGTTGGTAGTCTCTTATACTTGACTCATTCCCGTCCTGACCTTTCCTTTGCCGTTGGTCGTGTTGCCCGTTATATGCAGACACCTCATGAAAGTCACTGGAAAGATGATAAAAGAATACTTCGATATATTCGAGGTACAGTTCAGTTTGGGATTCATTACAGTACAGGGGGGAAACCTTTGTTGGTTGGTTTCACTGATTCAGATTGGGCCGGCGATCCTGATGATCGAAAGTCTACTGCAGGTTATGTTTTTAGTCTGGGATCTGGACCTATTACTTGGGCTTGTAAGAAACAACAAGCTCTTGCTCTTTCTTTAGCAGAGGCAGAATATCGAGCAGCAGTTAATTCCAGTTAGGAATCTTTATGGCTTTGACAGATCCTTTCAGAGTTTGGATTCGAGCAGCAGCAGCCTACTCCTCTTTGGTGCGACAATCAAAGTGCCATCAAGATTTCCAAAGATCCAGTTCTACATCAACGCAACAAACACATTGAGCTACATATGCACTTCATCAGAAATCTTGTTCATGATCGTGTTCTTGAAGTGCTCTTTTTCCCTACAGATGATCAAGTTGCAGACATCTTCACCAAGTCTCTTATAGAAGCGAAGTTTTCTAAACTTCGATCTATGTTAGGAGTTCAGGAACTTGTCATTAAGGGGGGATAGGCTCTAATGCCTCCTTCCTTCTCCTAATAGTGTCACTTTTGTAAATCCTTCAATCCTATCCCAAGTTGTTCTTAAGGGGGGATGTTAGGATATTTAGACACTTAGGAGTTAGTTAAGATCAACTTGTGTAATAGATCCGTTAGGGATAGTGTGTTTCTTTAGTATGCATTAGTATGCATTTGTAAATACTTAATCCGACGGTCATGATATGTTCCCGACATAGAGTGATCCGATGGCTCAACTTCTCTTAGATCAAACCTAACCTTGATCCGTGGCTTAACACCCGATTGGTCCATGATCTCTATTTAAAGAGCATGAAGGGTCATTGTTTAGTTGATCGATTATGAGAAGCTCATTTGTAACTTTCTTTATTTGCATAATAAATTGTCCTGTAGAAGCTATTTGGCCGGGGCCGTGGAGTGTTTCCCTCAAGAGGGTTTAAACCACGTCAAAACATCGGTGTGTTGATCTGTGATCTGTTTGTGTGAAGTGGTTGCTCTTGGTATTCGGTCCTTTGGTAGTACCCTATGTACCCGAACAACTTAGGGGTTTAGAGAGAGGGAAAGAAAGAGACTAGTGGTTAGTATTTTAGAGAGAGAGAGAGATTGGGTATTAGGAGCTCAGAGAGTGAGAGATGGGTAGAGATTGGGGGATATGGGTTCAGAGAGAGAGCGATTGGAGCTTAGGGGTATAGTGAGAGAAATATAGTGAAATAAATAGACTGATGGTTAGGGGCTTAGAGAGATAGAGAGATTGGAGCTTCATGGTTGAGAGAGAGGGAGAGAACAATTGGTGGTTAGTTGTTTAGAGAAATAGAGAGAGAGAGAGAGAGAGAGAGAGAGATTGTAGGTTATGGGTTTAGTGAGATAGAGATTTGGGATTAGTGTTTTAGAGAGAGAGCGAGAGAATGGGGTTTAGGTGCTTAGAGAGGGAGAGAAAGAAATTCGTGGTTACATGTTTAGGGAGAAACATGAAGAGATTGTTGGTTAAGCATATAGAGAGAGAAAGTGTGGGTTAGGAATTTAGAGAGACAAAGAGATATTGGATGTTAGAGGTTTAGAGAGAGAGAAAGAGAATTAAAGGAATTGAGGGTTATAGATTTATACACAAAGAGAGAACAGAGGTACATCGAGAGAAAGAGAGAGATTGGTGGTCCATGGTTTAATGACAGAGAGAGGGATATTGGAGCTTAGTGGCTTAGAGAGGGAGCTAGAAATTGGTGGCTAAGTGTTTAGAGAGAGAGAGAGAGAGAGAGAGAGAGAGAGAGAGACTAGAGGTCAGGGTTCTAGAGAGAGAGAAAGTGAGAGATTGGTGGTTAGCGATCTAGAGAGAGAGATATATTGGGGGTAGAAGTTTAGAGAGAGAGAGAGAGATTGGTGGTTAGGTGTGTATATATATATATATATATATATATATATATATATATATATTGGGTGTTAGGTGTATAGAGAGAGAGAGAGAGAGATTTAAACTTAGGGGTTTAGAGAGATATATAGAAAGAGACATATTAGTTTTTAAGTGTTTAGAGAGAGAGAGAGAGATTGGGGGTTACAATTTTATAGAGAGAGAGAGAGAGAGAGAGAGATCGAGGAATATGTGTTTATAGAGAGAGATATTGGGGGCTAGGGGATTAGACTGAGAGAGATTGGGGGCTAGGGGATTAGAGAGAGAGACATATTGGGATTTAGGGTTTAGAGAGAGAGATTGGTGGTGAGTGGTATAGAAAGAGAGAGAGATAGTGTGGTTTAATGGTTTAGGGAGATAGATAAAGGGAGAGAAAATGGTGGTTAGGGTCTTACGGACGAAGATATAGATATTGGGGGATAATAGTTTAGAGAGAGAGGGGGTTATGGGTTTAGAGGTCGAGAAAGTGAGAGATTGATGGTTAAGTGTCAAGAGAGAGATAGGGGTTTGGAGATAGAGGTTTAAAGAGGGATATATTGGTGGTTAGGGGTAGAGAGAGAGAGAGGGGTGAATTGGTATTTAGGGGTTTAGAGGGACATATAGAAATAGATAGATCAAGTGTTAAAGGTTTAGAGAGAGAGATATATTGGAGTTTAGGGGATGAGAGAGAGAGAGAGAGAGAGATTAGAGCATATGGGTTTAGAGAGAAAGAGATTAATGGTAAGTGGTTCAGAGAGACAGATTGGTGGTAAGGGGTTTAGAGAGAGAGAGATATTGGGGATCAGGGGTTTAGATAGAGAGAGAGATTGGGGATTATGGTTTTAGAGGGAAATAAATAGATCAAGGAGGTTTGAAAAGAGAGAGAAATTAGGGTTAAGTGTTTATAGAGAGATGGATAAAAATTGGATGTTAAGGGGTTCAGAGAGATAGATTGGTGGTAAGGGGTTCAGAGAGATAGATTGGTGGTAAGGGGTTTAGAGAGAGAGAGATATTGGGGATCAGGGGTTTAGATAGAGAGAGAGATTGGGGATTATGGTTTTAGAGGGAAATAAATAGATCAAGGAGGTTTGAAAAGAGAGAGAAATTAGGGTTAGGTGTTTATAGAGAGATGGATAAAAATTGGATGTTAGGAGTTTAAAGGGAGAAAGACAGAGATTTGGGGTTAGGGGTTTAGAGGGAGAAATAATTACCCCTATAACCCTTAAATGCTATCAATTTTGAACACTAAAATATATAACCTTTAACCCCATAACCTTAACAAATCTTAACCTACAATCCTTATAACCCTAACACCAAAACCCCTAAACACCTAAGCACATATGCACTTGGGGATTATGGTTCAAAAGAGGGCCTAAAGGCCTTTATGGGGGAGGGGCTCTCGGAATAAACAAAAAAATAGAGATTTATTGGGAAATAAATGCACTAAACGTTACCCAACGAACAAAGAAATGTTATGTAGAGGCACGCACGCGCTGCTAGCGGGTGTGCGCTCCTAGCACGTGCTCACCTCTGCTGGACATAAAATTTTGCCAATAACCCGCGCTCTTATCCCACATTTTTTTTCACTCATATCGCATATTTTTCTCTCTTATCACACACATGATCTCGACAATCACTTGCATTTTGGATTGAATTCACACACCTTTTGGAGTTGGATTGACAATTTTGATTCAATACACATCAATTGGACTTTATTTGTCTCTTTGGATTGAAAACACACTAGTTGGACTCTATTTGGCTCTTTGGATTGAATACACATCAGTTGGACTCTATTTGGTTCTTTGGATTGAATTCTCATGCTGCTTGAACACACTTGAATTCTTCTTACATATAGTGGGTACATAAAAATACCATTTTACATTTCAAGCAAAGAGAAATCCTTGAGGTATGGTGACAATATTTAGTCTTCTTAATATTCAACATAGACAATACTTCATTAATATATTTTGAGAACCATTTATGGATAGTATGGCCTTGTACATGGTTGGGAGGAGGACTACAAAACGTAATAAAAATAAAGCTTCTAAGCGAGGAAAACTTGAGGCTTTGACCTTCCAGGTGTATTAATTACATAGCTTCACAGCCATGAAAGAGGCCTCAAATGACAAGGATATGTTTAGCCTCCAATAAATGATATGGGTGCAACTAGGAGTATTTTAGTACTCAATATGATTTTTATGGCACTAAACATGATCAAACAATGAAACCTTGACCTTAGACTCTAAAGGAAGTTTCAAAGGATAGGAAAAATGTGAAGCCTTAACCAACCACATAAGATTGTTCTAGTATAACTTAGATATTTGAGTGCTAGTATGGACACCATTAGTAGGTTTTGAGCTTTATGGGTGGACCTCAAATCCATAAACCTGATTCTAGGAGGGATACCAACATCTCAAGGCTATAAATATATATTTATGGCTTAGGACCAATGAACAATTTTATGGGTCATTTGTAATTCTTTAGGGCATCATTCATGAACCTTCGTCCCTAGAAGGTTCATTTATATCCTAATGCATAATTCAAAATTCAAAGTATTTGAATGTGATACTTATGTGTGTAATTATGTTTAAAAATATGACGTTGTTTGTTATTTTATACTAATATTTGTATGGTTTTCTTTATGCATTTTTTGTAAATTTTTGTATGTGTGCATAGATATTTTCCTATGCGCATGTATTTTTTGTATGTTTAAGTATAAATCTCTTTATGTGTGTAGGTTTTTGTAGTGTAAATATATATGTATCTGTACATCTTTAATATGTGTGCAAATATAATTATGTGCATCTAATATATGTGTGTTTGTGTGTAAATAGCTAGGGGTGGTAGGTACACAAGGTGGATGTCTAGGGGTGGTAGGTACACAAGGGGGATCCTTCATTGATCCAGAGAGAAGTCAATAAATCAAAATATCATGGGGTATATGGAATGCTTCAAACAACAAAGTATAGACTTAAATGCTCTCTGTCAAGAGATCGAGATCACATTTTCAGAAAACATACGGAACCTTTTGGTATTTTGGAAGATCACCATTATCATTCATCAATTACACAAAAATTTCATATAAAATGACAACACTTTATCAAAACTTGTCAAAATAATAAGGTATAGAAAAAGGTCAAGTATATCCTTAGTCATCATATCAAGGGCCCCATAAAATTTCTCCAATAACTACTCAATGTGTTGAATTTTACCATCAAACTTTCATCCTTGCATTGTGATATATACAAACTAGTTGGATCTTATAAGAATGACATTTTACGATCAAAATAAATTTCATAATATAAACCAATTGAAATAATATTCATTATGTCAATTCTAAATCTAAAGTCACACTTAAACCTAACAAAGCATCCATGCTAAGAAAAACACCATGGCAAAGGGATGATGGTCCCTTCACAAGGAAACATTCCAAGTGAAGGGGATGGGGATATATTTTTCATATCTTTGACCAC
This sequence comes from Larix kaempferi, assembly GCA_027924585.1. NCBI lineage: Eukaryota > Viridiplantae > Streptophyta > Pinopsida > Pinales > Pinaceae > Larix > Larix kaempferi. The sequence continues at coordinate 1,288,232 of BSBM01000005.1, read as the reverse complement.
AATGATGATAGCATAGGGTTTGCACACATAAGTACGATCAAAAAGTCCTTATTGATTGGTATATCATCAAATATTAAACATCGGTGGAAATAATTATTTTTACAGTTATTACATTGGTTCCAAATACTATGAACATGGTCAAGTGAGTATGTTTTGTTAGAGTTCAAACACAATATTTTTTTCAATCCACCATCAAACAATGACTATATGAGGCCACTAGAGATCAAAATTTATCTATTTCATCATAAACGAAGAAAATCATATCAAAATCCATTCAAACTCAACCATTTGTTTTAAAAGCATGATGTTGTTTATTAGGAAACTACACACAACAAGATACAAATATAGACAACATGGATATAAATCATATAACTGAAAATCCATTTACATAAAAGCTACAAAAATTGTCCAAACATATAAATTTTATAGCAAATAGGGGAACATGGTTCCCAATGTATACATGATGGAAACTCGTGCCCTATACAAAGTTCAGCAACTCGTGTCGTAGATCCAAAATACATGGAAGCTCGTGCCATAGATACCAAGTACGTGGAAACGGGTGCCCAAAAATGCCACATCGTGGCTAATGTGCATAACATGGTATGTCAAGCATTGTGCCCACTCCCGTCACTCCCAGGCGCATCTCTGAAATTGATCTTCCTCTTCTCGGAGCTAGTGGAATCTCGATCCTTCTTCCATTTAGGAGTAGACCATCTCTCCAAGATCTGAAACAAATGATATAAGATACCATTATTTTCAAGCATTTGTAACATTTACCACATTTATAAAATGAATGTAGAATTCAAATCTTAAATAACTCACTGCTGATGGGAGTGGGAGACATGAGGAAGATGTCCTCGATCTACTGAGTCTCTCAGCAATTCCACCCTACAACATTTACGATAATCATTTAATTGAAAAACAATAATTGATTAAATTAATTGTCGTTAATTACTCACAATATTTTCATAAATTAACTTGATTCTCACCGTGAAGACCTCCGACAATGGGCATGACTAGGCTTTATGGATAACAAGTGGAGTAGTTGGCTGGACAACCTGCTCCGATGCAGTCATGGGGGGGGATATGTACTTGTAGAAACTACGAGTGAAACCACTGTAGATATACCGACATATACTAGAATAGTAGTTGCCACCATAGTGGTGGGAACTTAAGAAGATATGGCGGAAGAGGGAATGGTGGTATGGGGTGGAGGAGGATGTCATGGATGATGAACCACTGCCGACTATACGATAGGGGGTATCAACCTAAAAGGGATAGGGGGGATGTTGAAGGATGGTGGATGGGAGGGAAGTCCTGGATAGAGGGAGGAGGATGGATACAAGGGGGTTTGTGGAGGAATGGGGGAAGCTGGATGGAAGGGGGGCATGGAAGAATGGGGGAGGATGGATAGATGGGGGGTGTGGAAAAATGGGGGAGGATTGATAAACGGGGGGGAGTGGACGAATAGGGGAGGCTAGATGGATGGGGGAGGATGGAAAGAGGGTTGAGTATGGAAAGATAGGGGAGGCTGGATGGAAGGGAGGCGGTGGACAGAGGGATGGGTCTGGATGGAAGTGGGGAGGGGGAAACTCATGAGAGAGGGTGGAAAAATGGGACTGAAATGTGGAGGTGGAACAGTGTCACCTGCAGCTCATGGTGGCACCTGCATATACATTTTTAATATCATAGTTTAGTATACAAAAATGAAATTAAACCATAGTAAGTCATAACAATTCAAATTAAAAGCATGATTTTAACTACACATTGTACGTGTGCGTATGGTGACATGTCAATCTGTGGCGGAGATGGTTGGTTATCATAGTCTGTGCATACCTATGGAAACCAAAATGCATAGACATTATGAACATATTAAGTAAGTAATTATTTAGGCAATCAAAATTTTCAAAAATATTGTACGAATTATCATCGTGTATGTCATAAATATAAATAAATAAATAATAGAAATGACATAAGTAATAACAATACTGTGTGAGGTACTGAAAACACCTTCATGTGAGGTGTTGTAATTCTAGCTGCAACTGCCATTGCTACGTCCAGGTTGGGAGATCCTACGTTCTCCCATGTCGGTATCTCCACTCTAAATAACTATACATTGAAATAATAGTTTAAGTCATACATAAATGCTTTAAAATTACTTTACAATTTCTCAAGTGATGATTGAAAACTAATTAAAAAAAGTGTTAACCTCCTCCACATAGCATCCCTCGCTTGGGCCAGGGAAAGTGTGGCGGCAATGGGGAAAAATATGTGGCATTTTCCTCGTAGAACTAGAATTCCCAACATGGCTACCACCAGTCACGAGTCTATCCTGACTCTATCATGAAGGTCCTGCACTCGAGTCTCTATCAAGGCCAACCTGTCTCTCCATTGTAGTCTCTGCTACAAAGGCAATGTGTCTAAGGAGTCGATATACAACACTCCTAATCACCCCCTCAATCTGATTAAGTTGTGGGGTAACTAAGGTGGTTGGGGAGAGGTGTTGGGCTCACTCCTAGGAGATGGTGGCCCTCTTAGTGGGTTCCACCTGGTGTTACAATGTAATTTTCCACCTTGTGAGCATCAGCATTCTTTGGCCTGCAGGATCCATTTTACTGACTCAGATCCACTTTATATCCTTCAGACACTATTTTTCCCCATTTTTTCCCTTGTACGTTTGCTGCATCATTACAGTGGGAGTACTCGCAAGTTGCATCACTATAGCCCATAGGTAGCATGTAAAATGGTAAAACCCACTAGTTAATTACTTTTTACTCCCAAAAAGAGGTCATAGGGCGACCTTTGGCCCCCCAAGTCATAGTCATAAGTAGCATACAGTGTGAAGGTTCTGTGTTGGTTAAGAAGTGGGGTCGCACCTAGGGTTTACAAAAGTGGTCAAAAGGTCAAATTCAAAATGCATGTGAAAATGACATCTAACCTATATGCCAGATGTGAAATTTACCTGTCGTAAGCGCGAAATGGTCCAAAACAAATCCCACCTGTCAAAATTGAAATAAAAGAATTAAAATGGAAGGGATGGGTGAGATTACCAACCTGCTCCTGATGGTTCGATGATCGGACACCTGTAGCTCCCGGAATCAGCAATTGAATTTTGAGGTGAAAACTAATCATAAAACTCCAAATGGGTGAATAGTAAAACTGAATTGTAAGTTGTAAATTTTTGTTACTATTTATAATTTTCAAGACCCACTTGTCTATATTTTTCGCCATTATATGTTGTTTTGGACTAGTATAATTTCTTGGAGTAGCATTTTTTTATCATATTTCTTCGACGAGACTTGTTTGGACCATTTCGTGCCTACGGCAGGTATATTTCACACCTGGCATATAGGTTAGACGTCATTTTCACATGCATTTTGCATTTAACCTTTTGACCACTTTCGTAAACACTAGGTGCGACCCTGCTTCTTAACCGACACAGAACCTTCACACTGTTATAGAAGTGTCGTCATGTGGCGGTAGGGCCTTTCCAAACATGGGTACCCTAGTTAGAACCCCCATTGTATTATGGTGCCCATGTCATTGTGTGTCCTTGGGATTGGGAGTCCTTTGTAGTTACGCCATGACTTTGCGATAAATACTCATACTCTACTTTGTCTTATGGTGGCCATCTCCCATAAGGACTCCCCCCAGTTATATCATGTTGTGATTGCATTGCATCGTCCTGCTTGCTGCTTGAGCCTTGTGCCGGCTCCCGCTCACTCAGTTGATTAGCTTGGTGCCTGAGCACTTTTACCTGTCGAGCCTTGCAGAGCTTCCATTTGTCCTTCACAATTTGATGACCTTTTGACCCTAAGGGAACACACCCCCCGAGTGTCCACATCCTGCATGCACTTCCTTACATTGATCACAGGTATGTTCCACTGCTTGGGACTAGTTTGCTCTCTATTTGACACTCGTTTCCTCACTTGTTGTACTATAAGCAATTTTATTCTTTTTCAAGCTTTCCCAAATATGAAAAAGACTAAAAAAAAAACAAATATTCCAAAAAGCCAGACGGTATTATGGTTACTACTTCTTGTTGGCAGCTGTTGTGTCGCCTTTGAACAGAGCATTCATTCCACTCCATAAATTATGAGTCGGGACTATAGTTGGACCTTAGGAGTTGTACTACTTTCTCAGTTTACTCCATTGATTGGTTAATCTTCCAATCATTACGGAGCCCCTTGTGATGCCTCCTGCATCACACAGTTTATATATTGAGTCTATGCTTCCTGATTCTATCCATCTGCTCATGCTCTTGTTCAAAAGAAGTCCTGAAACCAGTGTCGGCCGCTCCTCAGATCTCTTGACTATTGCATGTCTACCATCCTTATTGAGTCAGTCTGTTTCACGTGAGTTCTTCCAAATATTTCAGCATAGCTGGTACCTCGTGCTAGTTGATGGGGGATGCCTTAACTCCCTCCTTCCAGCGAGTCTCGTTCCGTCGACTTCAACCCATTTATTCCATAACTTGAGGCTTAGAGTTCGGTTGAGTACCTTGAGGCTTGCAGTCATTAGTGGCAGGTTCTCTCGCTATCGACAGTTTTGGGAATACATCAATGTCCCCTGATCGATGGATTCATCCTAGTGTTCGACTTCAACACATCTATTCACACTCCGATGATTGTACTCTGTGCCTTGATGCCCATTTTGATTATTGGTGGGTCATCTCGCGTCTGTTAATGGTATGCATCATTGACCAGTAATCAGATGATGTCACATCAGGTTCGACCTCAACTCCTTTATTCACTTGATGGGACTTGCACCATCGAAGACTTGTGTAGAAGACCTCGAGCGATAGTGGCATTCAGTATGCTACTTATGACTATGAATTTACATCTGAGATATCACCTCTCAGATATCAGTAGTTTGTACCTACAATTTGCACCAATTGTTTCCTTTTCAGCAGGAGACCATATCTTACTGCATAGGGATCATGGCTATGATCACTTACGACATGTGCAACAACCGTATCCAGTTGGACTGTTATTAGTCGAATCCGACTCTCATATTGAATGATAAATAAGAATAATATATTAGATGATGATGATAAGATTACAATGAGATTGCCTTTATAGGGCTTGAGAAGGCATAGTGAAGGGTTACACCCTTTCACTAGTAACCTAATAATCTATTAATTTATAAATAACAATATTAATTAAATATTCACAGCATTGCTTTCCCCTTAGAAAAGCTTTGTCCTCAAAGATGATTTTACTGATATCAACTTTATCCTGGATTTGCGTTGAAGCCCTAACTTGAGATGTGTATTCTGGATTTGTTCTTTTCTCTGGATGTGAGCCTAGAATTTTGTGTTTTAATCTTCTCTGCTTTGAGTGGTGAGTTTTTGAAACAATACAACTTGTAATTTTTTTTCTTCCATATCATCTTTTGGATTCCATTTATGAGTAATTGTTGATCTTCATTACCAACACATTTTTGTTGTATCAATTCTTTCGTGACAATTGTTTTTAAGGCTAAAAGTATATGTTCACGATCTCCTTTTCCAAAAGTGAACTCAGTTATATTAATTCCGCTTTTTGTACTGCTGGTGGACTCAACATTGGGTGTCATAATAATGGAGGTATTTTTAAGAGACATTATTCGATCTTGGAAATCAAAGTGATGGCCATTCTTGCATGCTTGGAGTTTGAAAATATGAGGGAAATATTTCTCAATTTCATCACCCAATATCACTATAAATGGCCTCCATTTTACAACCTTAGTGAGTGTGCACTTAAATTCTAACAATTTCAAAGATATGTGGTGGTTTTCACCTAAAAGGTGCACATCTAAACTGACATCAAATTGATTAGAAGTCTTTAGGCCTTTTATCAGTTTCCTCTAAACCGTAGCCTTCATGGCTTCTTTATTGGAAGGAACTTTAAGGACCTTCAGTTTTGATTTCCATATGACTATGTCCAAAGCTTCAATTCTGGAGCAACATAAATGTTGTTCATCTATAGTAACTTGCTCAATAAGATTTCCTAATGACATGGATGTAATAGCTTTTATGTCATATGGATTACCAACATTAGGCCCATTATCATATTCACCATCATCTAGAATGTAAGCGACAATGAGAAAAGACACAACTTCTGGATAACTATCTACACTAGTGTTTGTAGAACCATCATGAGTTCTTCCAACCTGTTTAAGTATACATTGACTACTTCCGTGGCTTCCAACTTCATCAATCGGATCTATAGATTTATCCAACAAAACTAATTGAGAATAATGTGCATGTGTCTTTTCATGCTCCTTATTCTCTCCAAGCATGGTATTATCATTTTTTTCAACATGATGCTCAATAAGAACAATTTCATCTGACATGTCACTCGCTACTGTAGACCCATAATCAACAACTACATGATCCACAATTGGTGGATGTTGATCTAATGCACACACATGCTTTGTTGCTTTGTTGTCATTTTTTTCTTCAATTTCTGCAATATGTTTCCTCATTTTGTCTTCCTCATCTACTGTGTATATGTATTCTTTTGGACATTTATCAAAAATGGCTTGACTCTCATCAATGCCATCTCTACACATGCCAATTCCATGGGAGACATAGGATTTAAATCGTTTTTCCTCAAAACTGTTACCGTCGTCACTGAGAGCGAACCAATCTTTTTGATACTTATCAACAACACCGGTTCGACTCTCCTCGGTATTGTGAACAATGTCATTATTACTTGTTCCAATTCCATGGGAGATGATGGTTTTAAGTCTCTTCTCCTCATAGCTTTCATCTTCATTATTGAACGAATTCATGGTTAAAAGTTTGAGACTTAATTAATAATAGGAATTAATAGTTTCCAAATTTAAATTTTATAATAATAATTATTATTTTAGAATAATAATATTATTATAATTTTTGTTAAATATTAAACTAATGTAATAATATTATTACAAAGTTTAAATATTTAACTTTTTTAAATTTAGGGTTTCACTGGCGTGGAGAGGAGGACAAGAGGTGGAGTGGCAGCTTGCAGATGCAGTAGAGAACTACTGGGTAAGCAGTGAAGGATGCGTGGAGTGGAGACTTGGAGCGCGTGGTTTACTGGAAGTGCGTAGTGTGAAGGAGAGGGAAGAGAGAGCGCAAGACTGCGTGGGGGAAGAAGAGAGGAGAGTGGAGGCGACGGAGCTAGTGGAGTCAGAGCAGAAGAAAGGAAGCGATCATGCGAGAGGAGGGGATGAGCGATGGGAGAGTGTAGAAGGAAGGAGTGGGTGGAAGGAGGGGAGCGTGGAAAGACGTGGCATGGAGACTGGGTATGGAGTGCAGTGGTGATATGGCGCAGTAGGCGAGAGAGTGAGCAGGGATGAGTGTGGGAGTGAACAAGTGGAGTGGAGCACGGGTGTGGATGGAGCTCGATGGAATGGTGAGTGCGGTGGTATACGGGTGTGTGAAACGGTGTGGGGAGGAAGGTGGCGGTGGGGGAAACGATAAATGGAGTAGGGACACAAGGAGTGAGTGCAGGCGAAGAGGAGGCTGGGTGAATGGGAGAGCATGGGATGAGAAGTGGAAGGAGGGAGTGGCAACGTAGAAGGGGAAGTACGGCTGAAACAGCCACTTGGAGATGAGAGAGGGAGGATGCATCGAATCCGAGCTCAGGCCAAAGGAGCGAATCCACTCTGATACCAAATACAGCAACCGTATCCGGTTGGACTGTTATTAGTCGAATCCGACTCTCATATTGAATGATAAATAAGAATAATATATTAGATGATGATGATAAGATTACAATGAGATCGCCTTTATAGGGCTTGAGAAAGCATAGTGAAGGGTTACGCCCTTTCACTAGTAACCTAATAATCTATTAATTTATAAATAATAATATTAATTAAATATTCACAACAACATGTATTCACTATGTACTGCCTATTCATGGCCATTGTATCATATTGTTGTACTACCGACATGTATTCAGGGATACTATTGTATTATGATGAGTGAGCTGCTCCTTCCACTTGTGTCTCCATCACTCCATTTCTGAGATTTATAATGTATTTTGGCCATCGTAGCATCAGTCTCTAACCTCACACATTAGGGGGCATCTATTACAATGAATTTTCCACCTTGTGAGCATCAGCATTCTTTGGCCTACATGATCCATTTTACTGACTCAGATCCACTTTATATCCTTCAGCCACTATTTTTCCCCATTTTTTCCCTTATACGCTTGCTGCATCATTATAGTGGGAGTACCCGCGAGTTGCATCACTATAGCTTGCGGGTAGCATGTAAAATGGTAAAAATCACTAGTTTATTACTTTTTACTCCCAAAAAGCGGTCATAGGGTGACCTTTGGCCCTCCATTTTCCCCGAAATGGCTCGATGTGTCCTTTCACTTACCTTTGGGAGGACTATATATTGAGCACATATGGCTTATGGACGGGAGGAAAAAGAAGAGCAAGAGAACTCTAGTGGATTTTTTCCCTATCTTGAGTCTACACTCATTGTTAACACCCAAAAAGTGCTCACTAGCTCATTCCCTTATTCACATGACCCATTTGTCCACTTTTCCACCATTTGAGCCTCTAAAGCCATCAAAAGGTCACAAAAAAAACCACAATACACCTTTTTCCCCTCAAAATATGTATTTTTCCTCAAAAAACCCTCAAAAAGGGTCCAGAATTCCCAAAAAATATTCAAAATATTCAAAAAAGGAAAAAAGGGGGAAAAGAGACCTAAACCATGTTGGTCAATACCATTGGTTTCCGTAAAACCACAATGGTATTCCCCATCACCAAAAACTATAAAAAGGTGATAGGGGCTCCTCACTTTCCATCCACATTTCATCATATCCTTATGCTGCCAAATTCCTTTTGAGAGCCATTGCCTCCCATTGTGAGTTTGAAGAATCCCCATTTCAACATCTTGGAGAAGAGACTATTGGAGCTTGGAGTACCTCAACCTTGGAGCTGCTCAACACCAAACACCCTCACCATTGGAGGTATTATAATACAAAATCATTCTTTGTTATATCTCTTGTTCTTTCTGTTAATATTTTTAGATTTATTTTTATATGCACATGTTAATGTTAGATTCAGTTCATTGTTATTTGCTTTTATTTGAAACTACTATTACATTGTTAATAGGTGCACCATTGCACATGCTTGGCTGAAAAACCAAGCAACAGTTTTTGGCGACTCCGCTGGATTTATAGCTTTAAAATTTTTGGTAATTTTTGCTTTAGATCTTTTTTTTTACTTGTTTTTACCATTCCAATTACTAGATCTGTCATACTAGACAACATACTCATTGCTTCCCTAGCTATTGGCCCTTTCTGTAGCCTTTAACAGACCGAAATTTCACTTTTCGGTTTCATTTCCGGCGACTCGTTTTTCCGTTTTCGCATCGTGACTTTTTGCCCGACAGTCGTGTGGCTCATCGCGGCTTCGCGGCCTTTTTACACGCTGCACATCACGGCTTCGCAGCCCTTTTCCGCGTTGCACGCCGTGACTTTGCGTCCTTTTTCTGCGCTTCCCATCGTGGCTTCGTGGTCATTTTCCGCGCTGCACATCGCGGCTTCGCGGCCCAAACCCACAATGCCCATCGCGGCTTTTGCCCTAAAACCCGCGATGCTGTTATTTTTCATTTGGCCCAATTTTTAGAAATTTTTTTGCCCATTTAGCCTATTTTCCAACATTCTTTTTTCTGCATTATTACAGCAATAGTGAATCATTTTCTATTACATATGCTCCATTAAAATCTTTATAAAAAATTTCAGTAAGTGAAAGAAAGGTTTTTAGCACTTTGTTTAGATCATAGATTTCATTTCTTAGCAAATTTCGAACCATCTTTCAGATTTTCTCTATAGTTTTTCCCAAGCAAGCACTTAGAAATCCATTTATTTCTTACAATATTTGCTTTCCATTAAAAATTTATTTCGAAAATCCATAGTTTTTGAATTACTTTTGTTAAAGCATTTACATTTCAGAAAAAGCTTTTATTATTTGCAAATTGGAATCGTCTTGTTTTTCATTTGTAATCAATCGCTCAAGCGAGGCAAATTCATTTTCAGATCTCGCCGGACACAGGCCAAAAACATCTGACCCCAGGCAAAGTAGGTCCCTCTCAACACAGAATCTACCATCATCGTTTTCCCCCCAGAAAAACGATGTGGCGCCGCAGCACCCAACACACATAGAACACAAGCTCCAACCGCTCGCATCTCCCACTCCCGCAGAGATGTCAGACTCAATGCGCTGTTCTGCGCAATAGTCCCCGGAACACAAAATCTCTCTAAGAGATCCTCAATGTCCAACCCAGCGGGGATCCTAGGATGGAGAGGCCCTACCTCCCCCAAGCGAGGCAACCCGGTAAGAAAATAAAAGTCAGAAAGGGTGATCTCTAAGCACTCACCCCCCACCATGAATGCAGCCTCTACTAGAACCCAAAAACCCACCAATTTGTTCAGTAGATCTCTCACTGAACGCATTGGTGGAATCTGAGTGAACTTTAGGAGCCCGCCCGCAACCAAGGCATCTCGGACACCCTGGTCGGTCTGAATCCACTCCATCAAGTCCACATCCATCTCTCGCTCTCGCCATGATACTAGCGGCCTCCTCAACATCCTGCCAAAAAACAAAGAATTTTTTTTTAGAAACAAAAAAAAAAATTCAAATAATTCCATCACAGCGTTTAGGCCTTTAGCCGCGTTGATCATCGCGGATTTTCCATCAAAAGCCACGATGATCATCGCAGGTATCAGCCGTGCACCCGTGATGATCATCGCGGGTATAGGCCCCACAATCACGATGAACATCGTGACTGTAGGCCCCAAACCTGCGATGAACATCGCGATTGTCGGCCCCAAAGCTACGATAAAAATCGCGGGTTTCGAGCAGAAACCCGTGATGTTCATCGTGAAAAGGGACACGAAACCCACGATATTCCATGTTGGAATGCCAAAGTGGAATTTCACAGTTTTCATGGTCCCGCCGCCAACCAGAAAGCAAATAAATTGAAAGGCTAAGGCGAATAGGATTACCTGAAACTCACAGAACGAAAATCCAACAGTTGAATCTCTCACAAATCAAGAAAGAGCTCTGACCTCACTCAATTGCTCTGTGAAACTCGCACGTAACAATGACACATGTCACATTGGGCCCACACCCTATTTATAGAGATTTGACCATTTTTCCAACCGCGATTTCGTTATCATACGACATCTGTTTTTCAAACCGTTGGCACCATTGGAATCAACACAGCGAGAACTTCATGATAGTCCTCTCCTTTTCTCGATTCCACCAAGTCCATTTTTAGAGCATTTTTCCCATGCCCCTCATCGCCTCGATTTACATGCCACATCGGTCATCATCCATTTTTGACAAGTTTTATATCGCCGGATTCAATTTTCTATGCTCATGATGATGCTTGAGATCATTTCTCGCTCTCACCTCTAGATTTCCTGGGCATTTTTTTCCATGCCCCTCATCACCTCGATTTGCGTGCCGCATCAATCGTCGTCCATTTTTTACCAGTTTTATATCGCCAGATTCAGTTTTCCGTGCTCGTGATGATGCTTGAGATCATTTCTCTCTTTCATGCCCAAATTTTTTCATCATTTTTTACCTGCCACCTCATCGCCTCGGTTTGCGTGCCACATCGATCGTTGCCCATTTTTAATGATCTTTATGTCGTCGGATTCAGTTTTTCGTGCTCATGACGATGCTTGAGATAATTTATCGCTCTATCTGATACCTTCTTGTTCGGTATAATTTTATCCCTTTTTCGGGTCGAGCAATTCTTTTACGAAAAAGGCACTTAGGGAGTTTCTGTTAAGCTCTTTCTGACTCCTAAAACAATGAAAAGATCGCCGAGCAACCTTGCTTCCTTTCATGCTCGCTAAAAGTATTTGAAAGGGCATCTACCTGGTATAAGTTTACCCCTTTTCCATCCCTTGTAGACTAATTATGAAAAAGGAATACTCTAGCCACATCGGCTAGAAGAGTTCTCCATCTCCATCATTTTATCCTTTTTTCAGGATTTGGAGACTAATGCATGAAAAAGAACACCAATGAAGTCTACTTATCACTTTCAGACTCTCAAAAAATAAAGCAACCACGAGCATGAACAGTCCTGGGCTCGAAAAAATCCACAGGATAGTACCATTTCAGAGCAAACTTTTATCCCGTCTTGGAGATCATTAAAACTACGAAGAAGAACCCAACGGTGCTTTTTTAGCGCCATAACAGATCATGTCTACTCATATGGAAGCTCCCCCATTTTGGTTTCCTTTATTCAGAGTATTCTGCAGTATGTCACCTTGAGAGTCTCCCAAAAGCATCCACCAGCTTGTCCCCCTAAATTCACTCCAGTCTACAATAATATACCCTTGATCCCTTAAAGCTATGATCCTCGCACCTACAAGTCAGTTTCCTATGCTGCCAGGTCAACCATGTCATCATGCTCTTAACAAAGGAAGTTTGAGTCCACCCACTCTATGACCCCAGTCATTCCCCATTCCCATAGTATGTCAGTCCTACCATCAATACTACCACATATCAGTTGTGCACCTCGCGCTCCTATCAAAAAAGCATCATTGCCTTGATAGTTGTTGGTCTCCCTCTATCGACACCAACCAAATCTATTCCAGAGGATAGACCCAGAGGTCCCTGTGCCTTGGACTCCTCACCATTTGTGATGAGTTCCTACGGCTCATTTCGAAAGGAGTCCTCAGTGCCTCTCCAAATGATTGTTTGTCACATACTCAACTTCAACACCTTGATCACATCGTTGAGACTCATATAGGGTATCGGTCCTTTCAGTTATTTGTTGAAGACCCCGGATATCACCTGACTCTTCCACAATTAAGAGTTTAATTAAGCAAACAACCAGTTACATTTTCCTATGAATATCCGGGCTGCGCTTGGCAACAATATTCAGATGTAACCCAGTATACAGTTACATGTACTTCTCAGAGATGAATCACAGTCATTGAGTCCCTACAGATGTTGGACACCTTCAGTTTTAGCAGTTCATCAACCCTTCTGATACCTTATTCAGAACGGTTGTTTCTTTATTCCAGTGTATCATTTATTGAGATCAGTCATGTCATGATCATGACTATGTCCCAGCATTGTGTCCCCTCTAGACCATTATGATGTACCAGCAAATTTTTATGTATTTCGTCAGGCCCCCCTTCGTGGGACAAATTGTTATGTATATGTCTTGATACGAGCATGGGTATGCCCGCCTCATCCACAGTCAGAGATTATTCACCATTCATTTTGAGGCCATGTAATATTTTTCCATTTTTGTAGCTTCCAAGGGGCCGTTGCTCTAGTCTCCAACCGGTCTCTTCTCTTCTCCAAACCCCAGGAAAAAGAAAAAATAACTATGATGTCTATCGGCCATATGATGAGCTCCTGCCCTCACACATCAGGGGGAGATCTGTTAACACCCAAAAAGTGTTCACTAGCTCATTCCCTTATTCACATGACCCATTTGTCCACTTTTCCACCATTTGAGCCTCTAAAGCCATCAAAAGGTCACCAAAAAGACCATAATACACCTTTTTTCCCCTCAAAATATATATTTTTCCTCAAAAAACACAAAAAACCCTAAAAAAGGGTCCAGAATTCCCAAAAAATATTAAAAGGAAATAAAAATATTCAAAATATTCAAAAAAGGAAAAAAGGGGGAAAAGAGACCTAAACCATGTTGGTCAATACCATTGGTTTCCCTAAAGCCACAATGGTATTCCCCATCACCAAAAACTATAAAAAGGTGATAGGGGCTCCTCACTTTCCATCCACATTTCATCTTATCCTTATGCTGCCAAATTCCTTTTGAGAGCCATTGCCTCCCATTGTGAGTTTGAAGAATCCCCATTTCAGCATCTTGGAGAAGAGACCATTGGAGCTTGGAGTACCTCAACCTTAGAGCTGCTCAACACCAAACACCCTCACCATTGGAGGTATTATAATACAAAATCATTCTTTGTTATATCTCTTGTTCTTTCTGTTAATCTTTTAGATTTATTTTTATATGCACATGTTAATGTTAGATTCAGTTCATTGTTATTTGCTTTTTATTTGAAACTGCTATTACATTGTTAATAGGTGCACAATTGCACATGCTTGGTTGAAAAACCAAGCAACACTCATTGATCCTTGTAGTTGTGAACCCCTTATGTTCACCTTCCAAACTCCTACCATAGTTTGAGTTTGCCATTCATGGAGGATTGAAATGGTGGAGGCACAAGTGGATTGACCCAGATCTTGGTTCAGATTGGTTGCCGACAAGAGGTCGTATCACATTGTACTTCTTGTTGTTTATTAATAGAAATACTCATATTCTCTCCCATTAATGTTGTAAATGTTGTTTATACTACATTGGTTTGCATTTACTTGTAATATCATGGACCATTGCTATTGATGACGTTAATGCCGTTTATATATTATATATACTTGTTGTATATTGGCTTTCAAGACTAATTTGCAAATTCAAGTGCACGGATTGCAAGCTCCAACGAGGATCTACATCAAACGTTTGGATTGAGGTTGGTTATATTCTTCATTATCTTAGCATTGTCATTTATATAGCATATCATTGAGAATTGAGTTGATTTCTAGTAGTCAACTTTCTATTGTGGTCTACCCCAAGCCATAGTGAGTTTTCTCCAACACACCTGGAAGAAGGTCGATCTTGGGAAGATCGAAGCCCATCACCCTGGAACTTGGTTATGTCAAAATAGTTGACATGTAAACCAAGCACAAAATCATCCCATAGTTTTCAAAGGCAATACTATGGAACCTCCCTATTATTGTAGGGAGGTTTATCGTAAACCATGAAGCACCTACGCATCCAATTGTCCCTTCATGGTTGGAAATGACACCTATCGATGCAGACACATGGATTTCTAATGTCTGGTGGTTGTTGTGTTCTTGGATCAGTGAACATACTGTATAATTGGGCCTTTGTAATATTCAATGATTTTATTTCCTCCTTGGAAATGCTTGTGGAATAATACTCCCACATCCTAGCTCTATATTCGATCGTGTTATTCAATTGGTGATGTGCATGGATGAGGGAATCAATTGAGCTCTCAATTAAGGTGGAAAGGGACACTCGAGATGGTTCCCATGTGTTTCTTAATTCTCGAGTGTGCACTCTCATTTCATTTACATAATGGTTCAAGTCATCTTGGTCGAAATTTTGTTGGGGGTTTTCATTGGTTCAAAGATTTGTGGTTTCTTGTGTTCCACCAGACTCCATGTTAACATTTTTTTCATTCATTGTATAGGTTTAGACTTTGCAATTAAAAAAAAAATCTATTATTTTACTAATTTGGGAATTATTAAAAATTTAATAAACAATAAAAAAATCAATAAAATGACAAAAAAAAATGATCTTACCTATCCAATGCAATTGATGATCACTCGGTAGATGGATTGATGGATTTCTTGAGTGCAATGGGTGAGTGAGGTGGTCTCTTACTCCGCGTACGTGTCGAGTGAGTGAAGCTTGGCCGATTGGAAATGAAATAGAACAAGTTTTATCCCTCTTTTTTTATTTGGTTTAACAGGAGCACTTGCATGCCTTTGGGCTAGTACGTGCTAAACACATGAATGCACAACAATGCGCACATGCCTCGGTTTGAAAATGAACATAAATGTGCGTGCACAATTCCTTAGGTGCGTGCGCGTCTTTGTTTTTTCTACGCTAGCGCGGCCCCATTGCAATTGTTTTGGGGAGCAAATATGTGTGCCCACCCATCAATATGCTCACTGTTGTTCCCTCATTTATTATCTTGTAATATTTAACATGGTATCAAAGCTGCATGGCATGATCTATACCTGATATATTTGTGTAGTCCTTTTCACAAAGTGTAAAGCACACACGTATATCAAGACGGGAACACATCGGCATGGAGGCGTGACGTTTCTTCACAACATATTCACATCTTTGGGGCCAGATTTATATTTTTTTATTTTTTCCTTTGGAATCATCGACACACTTGTCCCTATCGAGAACTACGTCACCCTTCAACTGACGCACCTTTTTCTAAGGAAAAGCATGTCACTGACACACTCTCTACACAGACTAAGTGCATCGCTGACGCACATGTTGTTAAGAGAAAGTGCAGCGATCAATGTTCACTTAGACGCATTTTTCCCGACGAACCCTATGACACATTGTGCCCATTATACCAGTTGCGGCACTATGTTTAAAAGACAATCATAAAATATGGCTAGTACCAATATGAGGGAGATCTCCAAACCAATGTTGACCGGCACCAACTGTGATTTTTTGTCAATCAAGATGCAGACATTTCTCCAACTAAACAAATGTTGGGAAATGGTTGAAAACGAGTTCAAAGAACCAGATGCAACCGCTCTGGATGTTATGTCTAATGCTCAAAGGAAATCCCTTGAAGAAAGCCGAGATCAAAATATCACTACAAAATGGTTGATCCAAAGCTGCATTGAGGAGTCCATTTTCCCGTCGATCTTAGGAACCACCACTACGTATCAAGCCTAGAATCTCCTTGCATCTACATACAAAGGTACAGACAACGTCAAAATGGTAAGACTCCAAACCCTTCAAATTTAGTTTGAAAGTATTAAAATGAAGGAATATGAAACTGTACATCAGTTCATGACTCGCGTTCGGGTATTGTGACCAAATTCCAAATCTATGGTGAGGCTTTGGAACAAAAGGTTGTTGTCCAAAATATTCTTAGATGTCTCACTAAAAAAAATTCTATGGTTGTTACGGCTATAGAAGAATCTAAAGATCTGTCCAAATTTACCCTAAAAGAGTTAACAAGGTCCCTTCTGTCCCACAAATCTTGACTCAGTCAAGAAGAAGAGTCTATATCAAATGAATTTAGCACTCAAGATTCCCTTAGTAGAGGTTGAGGCAGAGGAGGTAGAGGATGAGGAAGAAGAGGAAGAGGTTCTCATTCTATATAGGATAGAACTACTCATGAGCACTCAAATCACTCAGAGCACTCTCACAAATCTCAAAACTATAGGGGGAGAAGCAAGATATGGACTAATAGGTCAAACATTCAGTGCAACTACTTAAAAAATTATGGTCACTATGAACGAGACTCGAGAAAGAAGCAAGCAAACCAGAACACTAGCAGATCCCATGTCTCCAATGTTGAATACACCTCATCAGAACTCATTTTTCTCTGATGTCAAGTAAGTGAAGAAGAATATCATTCAGATGTATGGTTGTTGGATAGTGGCTGCAACAATCATATGACAGGTGAAAAATTGCTATTTTCTGATCTAGATCTTTCTATAAATACAAAAACCAAGCTTAATGATCATTATCTTGTTCCTGCTCAAGGAAAAGGCATTGTTTTTGTTCTTACTAAACATAATGAAAATAAGTTTATACATGATGTATTCTATGTTCCTAATATGAAAGTCAATCTGATCAGTGTGGGTCAACTGATTCAGGACAAGTATCATGTCAGCTTTATTGATACCTATTGTGTTGTCTATGATAAAGACCCTAGTAGAAGACTCTTAGACAAAATAGAAATGACCAAGAATAGAATATCCCCACTCAATATGAGAAGTGCTATCCTATCACAGTCATATGCACATACTATCTCCAGTCAAGATGAAACATATTTGTCGCACTGTAGGTATGGTCATCTACCCTTTTAGAGTCTCAGTCTTATGCAAAAAAAATCAATGCTTAAAGGGTTTCCAGTTATGAATGAACAGTCCAGTTCTTGTGAAGATTGTATCTTAGGGAAACATCAAAGGGACAATTTCCCCACTTCCACATATCGATCCAAAGAACACCTTGAGCTAGTTCACACAGATCTATGTGAACCCATGCAAACCCAATCCATAGGAGGTAGTCTTTTTTTATGAATTTTATTGATGATTATTGCAAGAAATTCTGGGTCTATTTTATCAGACACAAATCAGATACCTTCTCCAAGTTTAAAGAATTCAAGGCATTGACTGAAAAGTAGTCTGGTAAATCGATCAAAGTTCTCAGGTCAGATAGTGGAGGTGAATATGATTCACGTGATTTTATAGAGTTCTTTAAACAACATGGAAACCAACACCAGTTCACTACCAGATACACTTCACAGTAGAATGGAGTTTCTAAATGAAAGAACCAAACCATCATGAACATGTCCCGAAGTATGTTGTCATAAAATAAGTTGTCAGATGATTATTGGGCTGAAGTTGTTGCATGTTCATTTTACTTACTGAACATATCTCCTATTGTATGTGTTAAACATAAGATTTCTTAATAAGCATGGATTGACACTAATATTAGTGTCTCACATCTCAGAGTTTTTGGATGTGTAGCATTTGCACATGTACCTGACAAATTAGGAAAAAATATGGAAACAAAGAGTGATAAATGTATCTTCATTGGTTAGAATGAACATCACAAGGCTTACAAGATGTTTAATCCTATCACCAAAAAGGTTGTGGTGAGAAGATATGTAAAGTTCCTTGAAGATAAATGCTGGAGTGATCCTCATAATGATTCAACAGATATTCAACAGAAAGAAAGTCTAATACCACCATATCTACCACTCAGAATGCCCAGACTGGAGGTACAACAACAGCAGCAGCAAGAAGCAACATCAATAGACATTCCACCACAAAGAACCAAAATTTTGAGGGATTTATATGAGTAGACTCCTGTTATTGATGAGAAACTATAGTATGCTCTATTTTCTTATTAGCCAACATGTTTTGATGAAGCAGAAATGATGCACAATGGGTACAATAAATGAATGAAGAAATTGATTTTATAGAAAGGAATCAAACTTGGGAACTTGTTGATCTCCCACAAGACAAAAATATTATTGGATTCAAATGGACCTACAGACCAAACTCGATGAAAAATCAGAGATAAAGAATCATAAATCCAAGTTGGTTTAAAAATGATTTGCTCAACAATATGGTGTGGACTATGTTGAAACCTTTGCTCGACTAGCAAGGATGGACACCATCAAAGGTGTACTAGCAATAACCGCTTAGAATCAATGGCATGTTTATCAAATGGATGTGAAATATGACTTACTCAATGGCATACTTAAAGAAGAAGTCTATGTAGACCAGTCACCTAGATATGTTGTCAAAGGTCAAGAACACAAAGTGTGCAAGCTGGAAACAAGACTTGTATGGTCTAAAACAAGATCCACGTGCTTGGTACAACATAATTAATTCCTATCTCATCAAAAATGGGTTCAACATGAGCAGTAATGATCCCACTCTGTATGTCAAAACATATAAACAAGCTAACATTTTGATTGTATGTCAAAACATATCAGCAAGGTAACATTCTGATTGTATGTCTTTATGTTGATTATTTGATTTATACTAGAAATTTGATGCTAGAAGAATTTAAGACAACCATGAAAAAAGAGTTTGAAATGAATGATATAGGCCTTATGAGGTACTCTCTTGGTCTGGAAGTTGACGAAAGTGAACATGGCATCTTCATCTATGAGTATAAGTATGCTATAGAAATTCTCTAGAGATTCAGAATGAATAAATGCAAACGAGCAGAAACCCCCATTGCTACAAGCACTAAGTTAAGCAATAATGATGATGAACCAACGGTGAACTCTACAATTTACAAAAGATCGGTAGACAGTTTAATGTATTTGATTGCATGTAAACCTGATTTGATGTATGTTGTCAGTTTGATCTCTAGATTTATGGATTAAGGGTTGTGTGTTAAGAATTGTAATCTCAGTGGTCATAAGTGCATTAATTAATTGAATGATTAGTTGGTTAGTTGACAAGGACACTTTGATGTCCCAAAGTATTTTTTTGTTCCATGGTATTTACGAGTAGTATTGCTGTGATGTAATCTTATATAATATTATGCTTAATAATGAGAAGGAAATCAATATGGCCACTGTTGTTCCCTCCTTTACTGTCTTGTAAACTTTAACAAAATTTAGGGCTATGATTAACCCTAATTGTTTGGCATAGAATGGGGCATAACCTATGATCATTTATATTCCTTACTATTGTGTATCAAAACACATCCTTGAACCTCCCCAGCTACACAAGCAACCGAAACCCGCTGCCTTTCCATAGATCGAACTTGAGAAATATCAAAGTGAGGCATCTTAAAGAAAAGCCCAAGCAATGAAATATCGAGGGACATCATATTTAACATTTTTTGAATGACCATCATCAAGAATCGAGATTATCATAATTTTTTTCCTAAAGTTCTGATAGAAAATATAGATATAATTAAAAAAAATACATTAAAATCACCATGAGAAAATACAAATATGGAAGAATCTCTATACTTTGCAATTAAAAAATAATACATTTTCATTTTAAGATCACTTCTCATAACCTAATAGTAATGCAATAAGATGAAAAAAACATAAATATGGAAGAACCTTTATGTTTTGCAAATAAAGCATGCTATGATACTTTGTCAAAATTATAAAAAAAATAACAAAACACAACCACTTAATTTACTATTAATATTTTTAAGTATCCCAAAATCTATATAAGTTTTAGAACACCAAAAACAAGAGAATATAGTAGCTTGAGTATGATGCAAAGACATCAAAACTATAAATATATAGTATCGTAATATATATATAAGTTTTAGAAAAGCAAAAACAAGAGAATATAGTAGATTGAGTATGCTTTATAGTTGTCCAAACTATAAAGACATTGTGAATTTCCAGAATTTTAGAGTCCATAAATCTTATACATTGGCTTCTTAAATTACCTAAAGATATTCTATTTTATCTTTAGAATAAAATGCTATTATTTTATCTTTAGAATAAAATGCTATGGAAAATGTTGTAGAACACTTGAAAAAGGAAAATGTTTTAGAAGAGCAAAAAGAAAGGTACATAGTAGGTTGAGTATGCTGGAAATAAAAGACATCAAAACTATAATTGTAAATTTTCATTATTCTAGAATTCATAAATCCTAGAGAGTTTTCTCTCAAAGATATTATATTTTATACTTTCCTCTTAACCTACTTAAAGATGCATTATTTTATTCTCATTATGAATAACTTTAAAACTGAGATGAAGGATAATTAACTATATTTTTACTTTTAGAAACCAAATTCGAAAGATAAAAAAAAGTAACCTATCAATAAAAAAAATCCAAAAAAAATCCATTCAAATACAAATAAATCATCAATATTCTATTTTATTCTTATTATGAAAACCTTAAAACCCATATAAATAACTATACTTTTACTTTCAAAAGCTCAATTTAAAAGATAAACTAAATAACTCCTCAATATAAAATATCCATCCCAATACACAAAAACCAACAAATTCATTTAGGTACAAAGAATCTAACAAACAAAAGTAATAATAAAGTAATGTACTAAGATATAATAACAAACAAAGATTGCACTTGGCAAATACCACATAATACATAAATTTGAAATAAATTAAAATACTCAATATTAAAATAACTAAAATAAAACAAAAAAGTTTGCAGTACATCAATTTGAAATACCCAAAATTCCTATAATCTAATACAACACAGTACCTAAATTTGAAATGATTGAAAGTTGGTGCCCAATACCACAGTACCTAAAATTCTTATGCACATAAATTTGAGATGATTGAAAGTTCTTGTCCAATACCCAGAAATATAAAAAATTCATATAATCCAAAAATACTAAAGATGACTAATTTATTTCTACTTTATCTCTGACCAGTAATTCTCCAAAATTGCATACGGTTCACGACCTGCAAAATAAATAAAAATAAAAATAGGAAAAAATTCATACGTCACAAACTGAATTTTAATCTACTAAACCCTATATATTCACAGGCAGTTAAAGAAACTGAGTATGATTCGAGCAATCTAGTTATTAATTTTCAGGCATATTGGCTTACCTTTTGGGAGCTTTGTCGGTGACAAACTTATTAACAGTACCCGCATACTTCTGCTCTTCCTTTGATGATGATCCTCTGTGTCTTTCATACGTTCCTCCCATTTGAGTCCCACCCTGGTTCTGGTAAAGATTCCAGTCAGCAACCTCAAATTTAATATGTGCCGGAATCCGATGGTGGATGTCTTGATTCATTGGAACGTCAGCAAGAGGTTGGATCCAATAATTCTGCTTCTGCTTCTGCTTCATTGGGATGCCAGCCAGCTATTTTGAAATCCTCGATCGGCATTCAACTCTTGCAGAGGATGCTGAGCGACACTGTGGTGGCTCTAGATTCGTTATGAAACACTGTTGTTGCGAAAAACAGCTCGACTC
The DNA here is from genome assembly GCA_027924585.1 of Larix kaempferi. Classification (NCBI taxonomy): domain Eukaryota; kingdom Viridiplantae; phylum Streptophyta; class Pinopsida; order Pinales; family Pinaceae; genus Larix; species Larix kaempferi. The sequence goes on along the minus strand of BSBM01000005.1, from coordinate 1,266,007 downwards.
TGGGGCTCCTCCTACACGTCGGAAAGTGGGTGTCTCAAATTGCACCGGTGGAAACTCGGCAGGGGTGTTCATGTCTGATGATAAGGTGGGCGGTGTGTTCTTTACTGCGGCAATTCTCTTCAGCTGCTCTAACATAGGCCTTGTAACGTTGGATAAAAGGCAATTCAGGGTCTCCGCGCCATTTCGAAACCCTAGTTCTTGAGTAAGCTCCACCAAACGCTTAGTGTCATTTGGTACGCACCAATTTAGTGTTTCAGCGACATTCTGGAAGCCCCGTTCTCTGGTGAGACTTAATAGTAGATTGTTGGTGCCCACTTGTAATAACGAATCGATGGTTTCTCCACCCTTCTCATAGCCCAGCTCTTCGGTCAGATCTACCAAATCTTTTAATTTTGTCTCAGATGGCAGTAACCAATGAACTGCAGCTCCCATAGTTGTCAAGGTCAACTTTTAAGTAAGATCATCTAGCGCCGGTTTACATTCGGAAGGCACGTCCAGTCTCCAACGTTTCTGCTTTCGAGAGTGATGTTCAGAGTTTACAGAGAGATGTTCAGAGCTGCTTTCAGACACTTCTTTACGTTTCTGCTTTCCAGAGAGATGTTCAGAGTTTACAGAGAGATGTTCAGAGATGTTCAGAGTTTACAGAGAGATGTTCAGAGCTGCTTTCAGACACTTCTTTTTCCTAGTTGTCCATAACTATGTAGAAGAGATTGCAACTATGTAGAAGAGATTGCAAGGTAACTTTACAACACCAATGGCTAGAGGATATCCTCAAACTGAAAACGCCTGAACACAAAGTATAAAAAGTCTACCCCCGAGAACGCCTGATCACAAAGGTAACTATATAGAGAATTCTTCCAACACAAAGACTACCCCCGAGAACGCCTGAAAACAAAGTATAAAAAGTCTAGATCAAATAAAATATGAGATGGACATAGTTTCACCTTAACCAGCAATAGCGAGCGATTAAAAAAGAGATCATTGCATATTTCCAGCCGTGAAGCATGCAAAAAAAATATTATTATTGCATTCCATCTTTTATTAATCCTATTTTATGGGTAGGATGCTCCATACAAGGATAATTATATCATATATGATGAGTGATTTAATGGAATTTTATTTAAATAAACCATGTTATAATATTATTAAAATGAAGTTTGGTGTTACATCTTAAGATTATTTTATTTTATATAATAAATTTTAATTTGATTGTTTTTTCTTTTAAGTGATTTGTTTATTAAAATGATGTTTAGTGATCCATCTTAAAATTGTTTCATTTTATATAATAAATTTTAATTTGTTTTTTTTCTTTTCAGTGATTATTTTATTTGTGTAATGTACACCAACCTAGATTTAAATCCTAGGCTCTATCAAGCGCCGAGAGGGATCAAACCTCTCCTCGAATAGCTCCTTTTCACCTCGGGAGATTTGATCCCTCTCGGCGCTTGATAGAGCCTAGGATTTGGATCTAGGCTGGTTCCAGTCGTGGGCGGTGACACAAAACTGGAGTTTGATTAACATTGTAAGGAACAGGTTAAGTTGAAAACACAGATACAATTATGAGGATTATCATAATGTAAGTAATAAGTATTAAGGATTGAGAAAATTGTTAAACTCGAAAATAGAGACAATAATTTTGTAAGGATTACATAAATGAAAATATGGTTCACATCGTGATCATTCTCAATCTATCTTCTTCATCTTTTCTTATCTTCACACATGGTAGTTTTGACATCTTCTCATATCTCTCATATGAGAATGAAGGTTGAAATCGTAGACCTGCCAAATCTTTAACTCGAGATATTGTTGTAAATGTCATACCCTCCCTCGCTTGCTTTCCAATATTAATAGTATATTTCTCCAATGTCAAGCTTTGTGACGTATGGATTGTTAAACCCCAAGCGAGTTTCAATGGAAGTTGTTTTTTATTACCTCTTAATACCATTCCAAATCTCATTAATATTTCTCCCAATCTTGAATCTGGAAGATTTCGTGAATGTTGTCGTAACTCTTCCATTGTCGTGGGTAGTTCACTAATATTTTTTTTGACAAAAATTGTTGAGAAAGCTTGAGCATGATATCTCATTATGATATTTAGTAAAAAATATATGAAACGAGGGTGCCTTCCAAATCTGTTATCATGATATCTGAGAAGATGTTTTGTGTACTCATGTAGATGGACATTTTGCATCTGCGGTTGTAAGCAATCTACCTCTACTTTAGGGAATGATGTTGGAAATTCCATATCAAATAGTGCAACAGTGTTATACTCGTTAATCGAAGATGAGCCAATGCCAGGCCAGTTAAACACATCAGTCGATTCATCATTTGCATTATTTTCATCCGGATTAGGATTATTTTCCCATGCTCTAATAATTTCTATCTCTTGTGGTGCACTTGGAAGCCTTAATGCAAAAGAAGTTGTTTGTAAACCATATAACATGTCATCAACTCCTGGTGCCCCTTCCAACATTGCAAATTCTGTGTCATCGTCAATATCAGGAAGAGTAACATAATTAAGCATATGTGTCATGTCCCCTCCCATCATACCAGCATGATGGAGAGGACGTGGTGCTAAAACCGGACATCTAGTCCCATACATAGTAGACAAACATTCAAATTAAAATAAACTTATACATATGAAAGTGCATAACGGACGTGGTACTAAACTGGGCATCTAGCCCCATGAAACTTTTAACCATAAGCATTCACATAATATAATAGAGACATATGGAAATGTATGATTTTTAAGAAAATCACAGCGGAATATTAAGAATTGCACCTCCATCATACATTTAAGATGTTCATCAAATAAGTAATTGCAAGTTAATACAGGAGAATACTTATCTTATACGAAAGTAGTCCCACGCAACTGGCTATGCAACTGCAACGTTCCACCCAACCGTAGGCCAGTGTGCTCCTCAATCTCTCAGCACCACTGCCACCCCCGAGCTGGGCATGATCTCTACAAGGAACCAGGGAACAACAGACTCACACATAGCCAAGCATACACCAAGATGAGCCAAGCCAATCTACAATTGGGTTTATCAGGCTGCTAGGAGATGGAAAGGAAGAGTTGCTAAGCTAGTGAGCTCCAGCACAGAGCCAGGGATAACCTTGCAAGATCTATCTAACTTGGCACCCACAATACCTACACACCCAGCACAAGGAAGTATTCTTTTCACTGCTGTATAGTCCCTCAAGCCATACCTTCCCTATCTAGTGCTCTTAGGGTATGCATAGAAGAGTAACCAAAGCCCTCTTGATCTTCTTGAGAGGTTGTCTCCCCCACTAGGTTTATCAAGCCACTTCTGTCCACTACCACTCCAAAACTTCAGCTCACAGGTTCAACCCAAAAATGAGGATGCACATAACAGCAGAACACAATTATGGGGCAGGATAAAACGTTTTTACAGTGAGATGCATGAGATGGGGTTTCAACTAACTCAGAAAAATGGGGGAAAGCCCAAAAACTAAACGAGAAGATGGGGGACAACCCTGGGAAGCCAAATCCATTTTCAAAAAAACGTCAATGGACAATTTGGGGCAAAAGCGACCTCCCTCACAATCCCCATTCGTGGCCTTCCTCTTCCAACTGTTGTACTATCAAATCCCCAAATTTTCCGAAAAATTTAAAATTTTTAAGATAGCAATTAATGTTATTAAATGCAATCATTTAATTGTTTTGATTAGATTAAATGGACATAACTTTGTCTGAAGTATCTGTTTTGTACTTAAATTTAAATATGGTTTTTATTTAGAGTTACTGATTGTTTTTCTGTTTTTCAACTGCAAGGGGGAGTTGTCATAGCAGACTGGGCTTACTTAGCTTTCGAGCTAATGCATCCAAATGTCTTTCTCTTACAGATATACAGGTAATGTACGGGTCGCTGCAAATAATTTTTAAAGCATAAAAATCATTTAGCTGTACCAAGTCATTCAGTAAAAGTTTAAGCATGCTAGACAGATCATCAGGTGTTTAAAGGTAGCATTCATCCTATAATCTCTGCCAGATCTTACTGTTACAGAATTAGAAATTACTTAGAGGTTATGACTGATATGTTTCTTGTGAACAGAAGAATTAAATAACTCTATGAAGTAGTTGTGCTCTGATAATATTACTGAATTACAAAGAGTATTTCATTGCTAGCATTGTACATTACAACTGGTTACCCAACACCAAATAACAATCATTACTCATCCGTTGTTACTGTTTTATTTACAACTACCCATATAAAGGATCTGGAAATGTTCACCGTATAAGTTGCTTATTTCTAGCATTGTGTGATATTCTGTCAGTTACTTGTCTTCTCATGATATCCTTAGGGGTTTGATTTGATTGCATCGATAACACGGTTAATAAATATAAGGATCATACTAATAGCTATCTCCAAGATGCTAATGCAGTAGGATTGTAAATCATCATTCTTATTCCATTATCTTGTAAATTCAAGGATTGGTGTTCCCTTTGTCTTTTCTCATGAGACTAGGGTTAAGGCAGAAATGGTGATATGTTGTTCTAAACCTTCTTTAACTTGCATTACATCCCTACCAATATAACCTTTGTAATGCCAATCACTTCCTCTATGTCTAGAATAATATATGACTGCGTTTCGATTAATGTTCATATTACGTGAATTAATGAGTCAAGGTTTACTCTATACAATGAGTGATTCTTAAGATATTTATCCAAATGTTTCGATGGTTTAAGGAATGTCATAAAAAACTATGCTATTTCAACTTTTATGGTTAACCATGCAAATAACCCTAATTCTCATGCTATAATATTTAATTAGCAAAAATGTTGGATAATTCATTGGAGTCTTGAACCCTAATGACTATTGCATGATTCTAATGTTTGCATGGCAGGTATTACTATTCACTATATAAGTTTGATAACTTTGTTTTCGTTACGAGTATTGCAAGTTTCATAATATAGTATCACGACCATGGAAGAATATCCATGCTATGATTTTGAGTGACCTTCGTAATGATTTTAATTGTCCCACAAAATAATTGGGAATCATGTTGTAAAACTATTGAACCTTGACCCACTTTGCATGAAATATTTGGATGTTACGTGGTGGCTTTTGGACCAAGTATGGGTGATATATAAAGTTGACTGAACCCTAGATGGGCACTTGTCCCTCGCCTTCGGGCTCGGTCCTGTGAACCCTCCTGTCCAAATTTCACTGAGGTTCTAGAGTAACAGCTTCAATGCTGCTACAGTCTTCTTGTATTTCTCTATTTGTATCGCTCGGGAGTCTGTATACCCTGCTATTTGGCATTCTATAAGTTTATTAAACATTTCTGGTTACCTTTGATGCTGTTACTGTTTTCTAACAGTTTCCATGTTACTTCCCTCCTTCGTAATTATCCACTGTATCGTTGGGAGTCGTTGTATTCCTTGTTGTTGGAAGCTTATGAAATGGTTGTGACCTATGGTTTTATCTTCGTGCTTCCAATACAAGTCTGGCCATGGTGTAAGGGTATCGTCTGACTAGTTTTCTGTCATGGCTTCCTTCATGGAAGGTAACCCTGGAGTTTCCCAGCCCATTCCTTCTGGTGACCAAGTTGGGGTTTACTTGGCTCGTGGTTATCAAACTATCTCCTGTATTTGCATCTGCGTTCGTCACTCCGGTAAGCTACAGGGTTTAATTTTGTTTTTTTAAAGTTACATAAATTTGTTTAAAGTCCAAACAAACATGAATAAGGTTTACAAATCTTGCTCCTTCGTTGCAGATCCCAGCTCCAATTACTGCATGGATGACACCAGCTGCGACAACAGGCGGTTCCGGGTAAGCCTGGTTCTTACCATGGCAATTTCCTCCTTGTGGGTTGTTTTGGCGGTTAGGGTTTTGTTTTGACTTACAAGTCACGGCAGCCTTGTAAAAATTCTTCTAACTGTTATATTTAAATGAAGAAAAAGTGGGTTTAATCCTGTGCTGGATTTGAATGTATGGCTTCAGTCGGTATTGTAGCTGTTGGTACTCCTTTTGACACTTAGGTTTTTATACCGAAGAATTTTATTGTAACTTTTGAAAGGAACAAGGGTTTGTGAACCTGTTTTGCAAGTGAGGTTACGACCTCGGTTTTTATGTTTCAATGTAACACTTTTAAAAAGGGTTTTTGGAAAACACTCAGGTTTTTGAAAGTTAACTTAATATAGTTCTGCCTGTACACAGGCTTGTATAATGCATGTTTTGTCTTTGTTCTAAGCTGTGTATAGTGGTATTATTTCTTTAGTTCTCCAAAACACTGTTATGGTGGATTGTGACTCGGTTGTAGGTAGAATATTATATTAACTAAGGAGCAATGGTTTTGCTTATACGTTTCTTTCCTGTGTAATGTAAGCTTTTACAATACGACTTGTTACAATCATTCTATATAAATGAGCTGGGTGTGGCGTGCGTTGTAAATTTCTGTGTTTACGTACTGCTTCTATTAAGAAAAATAGGCTGCGGCCATAGATGATAACCTGGTCATAAATCTTAGTGTTTAAAGTAATAGTGAAACTGAAGTGATAGGGTTTAGTCAGTTCAAAAGTTTACAGTTTTGATTCTGTTCCGTTGCTTGGTCTATCGGTTTTAATTAAGATTCTGTTGGCAATGCAAGAACCTAATGAAAGGTTCTATTTTGATGATGGAGCTTGACAACGAGCTAGAATATTGTTAGGTTTGTTTTTCCTTTTTATAAACTAAAACTCTAGGTTGGTTTCCTGTTGATCAATGCTTATAGTAATAATACTGTAGGGTTTACGTAACCTAAAATGGTAGTCGAGCTCCACAGTCGTGATTTGGTTTAGTTGCTTACTCTGTGGTTACGAATTCAACTCTGCTGCTATTTGAGAATTAAAGGAAAGGAAAAGATAAATACTAAGTTATATATCGAACTAGCTTTGGTTCTGTTATCTAACCTGTGTATAAAACCATACAGTTTTGTTTAACTGTGGATAAGTGCTTGTGACGATCTTCTGTTAGGTTTTCTACACCATTGTTTGGTTTGATAGTTAATATCTGGAGAAATGGTTTCTAGCGATAGTTACAACTCTCCTGAAAGACTACGATAATTTGGGTATCAAAACTGTGATTTAAGTGGCTATGTCTCTTACTGTTTCTATGGTTGTTTAACGAGTTGTAAATTCAGAGAAAAATATACTATACCCTTAAACCTTACTTATCTACTTTTACTATTATAAATAAACTAGGTTAAAAATTAAAATAATTAACTATTGCTTACAATATCACTCTTGTATAGCATGCATTGAAATTACCTTATCCGTAAGATAATAATACTATGAAAGAATGTTGAAACACAGTAACTCTTAATAAATCTACTACTGATATTCAGGGATTGCTAACTTTCACTGAATTAATTACTACTCAGACATAATGAAGATAAACATAACATACATTCATTTATACTAAATAAACAAACAGGAATAGGTGGCAGAACCTGTTTCAAACTGTGGGCAACAACAGCAATGGGAGGTTGTTCCTCCCTACCAACTCCTGGAGAGTGCCCAGACAGCACTTCTCAGGACCCCCGAGCTTGCTCTGGTCTCCCTGGATGGAACTAGGTGCAGCAAAATAATTCACTCAGCCCAAACAGCTATAATGGAACCAAGTTCCTGCAACATTCCTCTCAAACAACTTCCTTCCAGTAAATCCCTCTTCCTCAATGGGACTCCTGAATAACATTCACCTGAATCTATTCTCCCTCCAGAACAATTTAACCCCCAGCTCAGTTCATTGAGTAATATTTAAAAGATTGCCTAGGTATTTGTTGGGTTAACTGTCATTAATGAGCCACCTGCTCAGATTCCACTTTCTTGGGGAATCATGACCCCAAATATAGGGAAGTTGCCACCTGCAACTTAGGAAGTGTTTGAGGATGCTGCCACTTGTCATTTGCCTCTCCACCTAGTTCCATCCACCAGTTTGACCAGTAACCTCTTTTTAACAGCTCTCCCATGCTGTTGTCTCCATAATTTATTTATTAATAATAAAATATTCAGAATTACATTCCATTTCTAGTGACTCTGTTGAGTCATCCATTCCTACTTAGCATTAAATTTAACATAATGTCTCAGGAATATAATTAAACAATTACATTATTTTACAAAATTGGGGTATGTGACATGTACAATGGAAAAACGACTCCCAGGCATGGAAAGATGCAGGATTTGGATGAAAAACGTGTAGGGAAAGACCCAGCTAACTCCAACTGCGTGAGTGAGGAAAGACTGCCTATTCAGAATGGGTTTGGGCACCATTTCGTGGGTGTTTTCTTGCCCAACAAGCAAAAACACAATTTTCCAGGTTGATGGCTTGCCCATGCACGAAATTGGTTGCCATACTTCTTCATTCCCAAGGCATTAACTACCTCAACCAATTTCTGGAAGAATTAAATGATTGGGTCCATAACCCAAAATGGGTAGTTGAGAGTTCATAGGTTTCCCCATTGACACATGGATTAACACCATTGGCTCAAGGGTTTCAATAATTTCCCTCCCTATTCCTTGTAGAACCATGCCCCATCTCTTTGTTGCATTGCATAGCTAGTTGTGGGTATTTTTATTAAAATTTGTATTTACATGATATCTTATTTACATTGTGCCTATCTAGCACAAGAACCATAGGCATCTATTTCTTCACTTGCCGATACATAAAACGCTAAATCAATGGTGGGGCCTTGGCCTAGAGCTCCTCACCATGATTGAATTACAATATTTACATCATTTATGATTTAATGTGAAGGGGGTCAAAATGGGGACATGACAATATGTGAGATATCTGTTGCATTTTTCAGGGAACTCTTCTACTGCGTCAATACACAGTAATGACGTTTGGTCTTAAAAATGCCCTGGCAATCTTTTCAAGATTAGTTGTTGTTGCATTCAAAGACTTCATCCATAAGTTCCTCGTAGTATATATGGATGACTGGACCTTGTATGGACTATTTAAGTACCATGTTGTGAATCTAAGGCTGAAGCTAGAGAGATGTCGACAACATCAAATCTCGTTGAACTTGAAGAAGTGCATATTTTGCGCTCCATTTGGGATTCTGTTAGGACACATAGTATGCAAGGAAGGGATGCTGGTTGATCCAACGAAGATTGCAATCATTGTCGACTTACCACCACCAATGATAGTGAAGCAACTAAGGGCGACCTTGGGACATACTGGGTATTACAGGAAGTTTACCAGGGGATATGCAGTGATCACAACGCCGATGGAAAAATAGTTTAAAAAGGATGCAAATTTTGAGTGGAATGACGAGTGCGAGAAGAGCCTCGATATACTGAAAGCAAACATGGTCACAACACCCATATTAGTCTTTCTCGATTGGACAAAAGAATTCCATGTTCACGTGGATGCGGCATTAGTACCACTAGGAGTGATATTGGCCCAGCCAGGAGAAGGATCAATTGATCATCCAATTGCATTCGCAAGTAGGAAATTGTATACGACAAATAAGAATTATACGACAATAGAAAGGGAAGGCCTAGCAATGGTATATGCAGTACAGAAATTCTGGCACTACCTACTCGGAGGACATTTCAAGATGTTTACTGATCACTTCGGACTAAAATACTTGGTCAATAAGCCTGTTTTGGGGGGGAAGATTTGTTGTTGGATACTGTTATTTCAAGAATTCGACTTTGAGATCATTATCAAACTAGGGCGATTGAATGTGGGACCTGGCCACCTATCCCAGATTGAGTTAGGTGAAGAACCAAGAAGCATCGAGGAGGGCTTACCGGATGTGCAATTATTTTGAATTGGGATGGTCGGCAACCATTACGAACAAATCATTCAGTTCTTGACTACACGACATGCACCAATTGTTAGGGATGTCGAATTTCAACTAATCGCAGGTCAAATCTATAAAATGGGACCAGAGGAAATCCTTCGTCGATACATCCTTCTACATGAACAAGAAAGAATATTAGCGGAAACTCACGATGGGATCATAAGAGGACACTATGGAATGCATGCAACTGCTAGAAAGATACTAAGGGATGGACTATGGTGGCCAACAGTGCATGGAGACCCTGCATATTACGTAAATAGATGTGATGTATGCCACAGAATAGGGGAACCATCGCGAAGGGATGAAATACCGCTAGTACCTCAACTAACATGACAAGATTTCGATAAATGGGTAGTTGACTTCGTGGGACCCATCAACCCACTAAAACAAAGAATAGGGTCATGGTACATAATTACTCTGAATGGCTATTTGACGCGATGGGCGGAAGCTGCACCAGTAAAGGATTGCACAGTTGCGATAACAACCATATTTCTCTTTGATAACGTGGTCACCAGGTTTGGGTGCCCAAAGTTACTAATGAGCGATCAAGGAACTCACTTCGTCAACCAAACTATCAGGGCCATGACGGAAGAATTTTAGATTCAACATCGAAGGAGTACCCCATATCATCCGCAGGCGAATGGCGCAGTGGAGGCACTAAACAAAGTATTGGAACATGCGCTAACCAAGGTGTGTAACACAAACCGCGATGACTGGGATTTGAATATTCCAGCGATACTATGGGCCTATAGAATGACTTGCAAACGATTAACAGGCCATAATCCATTCAAGTTAGTCTATGGACAAGAAGCGTTGATGCCAATGGAGTATATTGTCCCAAGTCTGCGCATCGCAGCAACAACATAAATGAGTGATGACAGAGCCATCGAATAACGGTTGGCGCAGTTGGTACATCTTGATGAGGACAGGTTTATCGCAGGATTCCATCAGTAGGTTGAAAAGGATCTACAGAAGGCTTGGCACAATCCCCATGTTAAGGTGAAGCACTTCCAGCATGGAGATATGGTCCTACTATACGATAGTAAGTTTGCGAAGCACCCACGTAAGTTGCAGATACATTGGTTGGGTCCCTATATTATAAATGTTATTACTGACAAAGGTGAAGTGCAGTTACAAAAGCTAGATGGGACACTGTTGACCAATGTAGTGAATGGAAGCCGGTTGAAGCCTTATCATGATAGCCAGGAGCATAGCGACTGAAACAGAGATTGCAAAAAAAAATGATGATTAAAAGTTGGAAATATGTCGACAACAGTGGGTCTGTTGACAAAGCAATAGAGAAGAAAGGAGTAAGCGGCGAGGTTTAAAGACTATCGATGGCCGGCACACAATGCGAATTGGTCAAATCTAATCATAAATGCAATAGTTAAGCTGCGGTGGACGACGATGCAAGTGGGTAACGATACATTTAATGACCAATGCATGTGCAGGATTCGGTAAATCGAAGCAGGATTCGGTAATAATTGTTCAAAATCGGCAAGATGGACACGACGCAGGAAATTGAAACTATAAATATAGAGAAAGGGAGCAGTTTGACTCACTGGGCTTTGAGCGGGTTAGCCAAGAAGTTACAAAACAGATCTGAACAAAGAGTGGGTATAGACTCTTGCAATGGCGCATTTCATTTCTATCACAAGTACCCAAGAACAAACACACCCAACGTCGATTATGCATGAGAAACCATATATCGCATCAGGACAGTCATTTAGAAAGAAGAGAAGTGCCAGTCGGCCCACAGATACCGGTTGAAATCAGAACAGAGAGACCCATAGTTCAGCACGAGTTACAAGAGGAGGAGTAGGCACATCGGGCACTGCTGAGAGAGAAAGGACATTGCAAGTGGGGTACCTTGGCCCAAAAATAGCGGACATACCGGGGTATGTGCCATCACATAGGGAAGGGACACCAACAATCTGGCTGGGCAAGAATGCAAAATTGTGAAGAACCTGCAATAATTAATTAATGCAAATACACAAGATATCAGAAATAACAGAACTCAGAATCACTTTTATATTGATCACGGGCCACTTCGAGGGGGCAACCTCCTTTGAGCAAGCTCAATACAATTAACTTCACTGTGCCTTCAATGACCTCAACACACACTTATATACTAAGTCTATGCCCAATACTATGAGTCAAAACCATGGGACATATAATACTACGGGACGACTTACAAAGCATATGCATCCAATACTATGCGTCAATACTATGGGCTAATATAAACTACAGATCAACAAATACTACGGGACGACTTACAAAGCATATGCGTCCAACAACAATATACTAACATAGTAAAGAGAAGGGTTGACATAGGTTCCTAACATCCCCTCTCCCTTAGAAAAAGCTTTGTCCTCAAAGCTTTGGTTGGAGAAATTGCTGTAGAATCTGAAGGAGTGGTTCCCTGGTAGCATCCTCAAGTTGCATTTTGGTCCATTGACGCCTTTGGAGTGTTAAGGAGGATTGCTTGGAAGACTGTAGATGAAGAAGAACCCTGCTAGCTGCGTGGAAAATGCGCTTAGAACGGTGCTGATCGACGTGTTGTTTCAGTCGAATTTTGGCCATGTGAAGATTATCTTGCAGAATGAGAAGAATCTGATCGCAGTTTTGAAGAACCGAGTCAATTTCCTAAACTGTGGAGCTACTAAGGGTGTATGGAAGAAGAACTCGCAGTGTTTTTCCATAGAATGCTTCATATGGTGTCCTTTTAGATGTGGTATTGTACCACCAGAGCGCTGCTAGGAAATCCATAGAAATAGTTGTCCAAAGCTGTGTAGGGATGGGCAAGGGTTTGAGAAATACCGAAAGGAGTGTCGTTTCAACCTTGTTGACTAGGAAAGTATCATCGTCGGCCACCATCTGTTGAATTTTCATTTTTAGTCCCTGCCAAAAGAAGTTACATTGTTCCCGGTCATACATTTTGCAGAACCCAGAGTGCCCTGTTGATGAAGAAGCATGGAGTTCATAGAAGAGATAGCCCTGTTGAACATATTGCAACCAATTTGGAACAAGCAGAGAAAGAGATGTAAGAGGAACTGGGTCATCAATTGTGTGAGAAGGAGCATCTTCCACCATATTGTCCTTACCCTTCTTGTAAGTGATCACATAGGGATAACCCATGAGTTGGATAACCCATTTCAGGTGTGTTGGGGAGGAGAACCATTGGTCCAGAAAATTTTCCAGACTCTGGAGATCAGTCTTGATGCAGAAATAATTCCCTAATAGGTATGGCTAGCACTTCTGTACTACATGCAAAATAGCCATCATTGCCTACTGAGAGGTAGATGTGGCTAAATTCTTACCGGAAAGGTCTCTTGAAGGCAGCAAGCGCATTGGTTCAGCAAAGATACCTGCATATCTATCCAAGGAAGTAGTGGAGACTGTTGATGGGTGCATCTGAATGGAATTGAGCTGAGCGATGACACCATGTGAATTCTTCTTAAGGATTTTTTCTAGGCGATGTGAACTGATGATGCAGAGAGACCCTGGTTGTAAGCCCATAAATTTGTGCTGTGCCCCATTGACTTTAAACTGCATCCAAAGTTCAGCAAAATCCCATAAGATGGGGCCAAGTGTGCGTAACCATCGAACACCCAAAACCACATCACATCCACCTAAGGACAAGGAAAACATGTTAGAGCGTAGGGTATAATCTTCCATAGAGATACGCACATTGTGACACTTCCCCTTGCAAGGTAAGGTGCCCCCATTGGCAACCATGACTTCAAAGTTGGAGCAAGGATGGACCAAACAATCAGCTTGTTTGGCAATCCGAGGGTCAATGAAGTTATGAGTGCTACCAGAATCAATGAGTATGGTAAGAGGGAGCTTCTTGAAGTATCCCTTGACCCGCATTGTTTGTGGGGTGGTGACGCTAGTTACAGCATGGAGAGAGATCTCGGGTGGGTCGTCCTAAGATGGGGTGTCAACAGGCGGGTGTTGAATGTCGACCTGATCATCTACTGTATCTGTAGCTTCTTCACCAAGTTCTAAGGCAGGTGGAGAATCCACATCCAAGAGATAGATCTTTTGTTGAACACGTCTATGTCCCCGAGTGAATTTTTCATCACAATTATAGTAAAGCCCTTTTTCTCGGCGTGCCTGCATTTCTATTTCAGACAAATGCTTGATAGGAGTTGGTTGAGGAGAAGGCATGATGGGAGGTCGTTGGGAACCCATATTTCTGAAGGGAATAAAGGTGGGTTTGGAGCGTTGTTGAGCTGCGATCTTGTCCTCGGCCAGCTTAGCCAACCCTAGGAATTCCATCATTGTGTTGGGACAAAACATTTTGACCTCTGAGTAGATTTCATCCTTGAGACCACTGATAAAACAACTCCTGTAGAATGCATCAGACAATCCTTCTGTGTGATTGGCCAATTTCTCAAATTTTGTCTGATACTCTCTCACTGTGCCAATTTGGTGAAGTTTAGTGAGTGCTCCTGTGAAATCATCATAGGCACTAGGACCAAATCGTGGCAAAATGAGTTGGCAAAAATCTGTCCAGTTTGGCTCGGGATGAGCTTTGATGTACCAACGGTACCATTGAAGGGATTCCTGTTCCAAATGAAAGGATGCAAGTGGAACTTTCTGGGCATCAGAAGTATTATGCAGACTGAAATATTGTTCTGCTCTATATATCCATCCAGTCGAATCAGTACCATTGAAGCAAGGAAAATCAAGCTTCGGCCCACGAAAATTGCTGGAAGAAGAGAACCCGGTGGCTGCAAAAGATTCTGGCTGTCTGGTATTGTTGATGGCTGAATGCTGAAGATGGAGGCTGAGAAATTTTTCATCCAGATCTTGGAGTTTGGTTTGGATGGCTGCAAGTGCTTCCTCCATGGTGTGTGCTCCTGCACGGGTGACAACCATAACCGGGTTTTTTTTTTTTTTTTGGTGGAATGGCTAGAAAAACACAAACAGAAGCTGATTTAGTAAAGGGAAATTTGGATTGGGGAAACAATCTAATGGGTAATTGGGGTTTGACTAGATTTTGGACACTGTCGAAAGGACAAGAAGGAAAAAAGGGGGATTTCAGAAGCGGGGTGATAGAATGAGAAAATTTGGCAGAGAGGGACAAAGAAGTATAATTCAAAAAGGAACTCTGTGGTAAAATTTGAAGGTGATTGGGTGAAATCTGAGGAAGTTATGGAAAACCCTAAAAATAAACAAATGTGGGATTTCGAGCTTTGGGAAGGGGAATTGGGGATAGGGTCCTCATGAATGAAAGATGCAGAATGGGATGACAGGGGTTCCCCGAAGATTTCAAGGGAAACAGAGTGAAAACAAGGGAGATATGGAGAAAAAACTGAAATAACAGAACTTTGAATTAATTAATTAATGCAAATACACAAGATATCAGAAATGACAGAACTCAGAATCACTTTTATATTGATCACGGGCCACTTCGAGGGGGCAACCTCCTTTGAGCAAGCTCAATACAATTAACTTCACTGTGCCTTCAATGACCTCAACACACACTTATATACTAAGTTTATGCCCAATACTATGAGTCAAAACCATGGGACATATAATACTACGGGACGACTTACAAAGCATATGCGTCCAATACTATGGGTCAATACTAAGGGCTAATATAAACTACGGATCAACAAATACTACGGGACGACTTACAAAGCATATGCGTCCAACAACAATATACTAACATAGTAAAGAGAAGGGTTGACATAGGTTCCTAACAAAAATACACAATCGAGATGTCGACGATACAAAAAGAAGTTCATAGCATTGGTAATATTGTAGAAGCACCTGCAAAAGATGGAGTACAACAACAACGAAATCATGGCATACCCAGAATGCACAAAAGATACCCATATCGAGGTCGCGTAGCCATAAGGAGGCCCGGTCATGAGAGAACCAACAAAGTGGGCATTGGGATTGGAGCAATCAGGACTGTTGGGCATCATCCACATGCAACACTTTGGGATATCAGCACAAGTAAATGCATGTGTAAAGCTATTACTAGCTTGTTTCCATGGTGGGTATTTATTGTTGCATATTAAAATACCAGTCACAGTCAACTTTATTTCAAGGATAACTGGACTACCCAAGGTCAGGGTAGATCCTTCCCAATTCTTTCAAGGGAAGGATAAGGACAAAAAACTTGTTGTGAAGCTGAAAACGAAGTATGGAGTGGAGAAACATACAAGAGGGTACCTAATCGACACTATTAATGACCAAGCAGTTAGGGTTGTAGTGAAAATATTGGAAATCAAGTTAGTGCGGAAGAACAAACCGAACCAATGCACATCTGGCATCATTGCATCTGCGAAACAGTGCACAGCAGGAGTGCAAATGAACTGGTCGCTCTTCTTGCTAAATGAATTGATGGAGGATGCCGTCGCAACACAGGAAAAAGGGAATCCATTTATGTATTCATGGATTTTTATACTGATCGCACTAGCCGGATGGAGGGAACTGTCACACTACAAAGGAATGGAAACATAATTTCCAAGTTTCGCCAAGGAGCGCGATACTAGAACTTGTGGGAGATAAATGACAAAGAACTTCAAGAAAATAACAATATTCAATTCTATCTTTTCCTAGATATGATGCAAATAGATGCACAATCGATACCATGGATAACCAAGCAGGAATCGAAGAAGTATCGGCAGATTACAAGGCTATCGGTAGAGTCTCAAACAATATACATCCAAGCACGTGTAGATCCGCAGAAGCAATGGATTCCGACACAATATAAGCTCAGTGAGGCGGAACTAGATGCCATCATTGAGGGGTGGCTAGAGGAATGGAAAGTCCCAGCAGTAGAAGATCAACTGTTTGATCCGGAAAATGGAAAATTGACAACTGGACCAAAGGTACCAAATGAGGTGAAAGACTCAGAAAGTGCAAAAGAGGATGCAGGGGAGTGCGACCCAATGAAAGGACAATTTCATACGTTAAGTCACGATGGGGCGTCATCAGCAACCCCCATAGATTCAGAATTAGAAGCACAATGAGAGGAAACAAGAATCAAGCACAGGATAGAGTGGGGTGAAGGAAGCACAATTGTTGGCCTTCCCAATGAACAAATTAATAAACTCATGGAGAAAATAACTACAATAGTGGAAGAAAATCGGGGAAAAGTCACTCAACATGTGACTGATTTTTTCCATCAGGTATCACAGCTACTACAAACATTGACTAATGCAGTGACCGAGACAAGAATTCCGCAAGGAGAAGTGCAACCAAGTGCATCAATACACAGAATCAAGATAGAAATTGGTGTGAGACTAAACATCGTGCAGATATTACCCAATGCCATCACTACCGGTGATGAAGACCTGAATGCCACACTATGAGGGCATGACCTGATCAGTGTCGATTTCAACATGTTCCCAATGGTGATGTTGCATAGATCTCATCACGCAGCTAGTGAGTAAATTCTTGAATGAGAAGCCACATCGCATGATCGAATGGTTGAGTTTAAACGATAAGTGCAGATCACCAAGGCGAAGATTCAGTTCCTCCAAGAGGAAAAGTAAATGAGTATGAAGGACGCAATAGAGGCCATTGAAGATAGAAATCAATTGGAGCATGCCATCTCCATTGCATGTGAATAAGCACCATAAGTTGACAAGGACATAAATGCTGAGGCGAAAGCACTAGGGTTAGGCACGGTCATTGCAGACCTATGAAAATAAAATGAAGATTTACAAGCCAGGACAATGCTAGGAACACCGCCAGAACAAATTGAGGAAAGGAAGAATGTGATTGAAGAAGTTGCGACAAAAATCCCAACACTGGAAAAATTGGCGCAGACAATCACAAAATATGTCACACAATTTTGGGGAAGCTTGGTACAGGACGAGCAGCTGCATCAGTTAAACGTGCAGCTCGGAGAAGCAAAAGTGAAACTTGAGGAATTAAGGGGATCGCTTCAAGTAATTCCCTTACTTTCCCAGCTGTCAAAAGCAACCGAGTTGAAAGAGCTACAACATTGGGTCAACAAAGACCGCACAAGACATCAAATAAGAACCGCGTAATTAGCTGATCTACAGACAAAAGCTGAGCAGTTGGAAGTTGAAGCAGTGGATGGAACGCACAAGAGCAAAGAAGAGTTGCAGAAAGCACAACACATGAATCATGAACACCCAAAAGACTAGGAAGTAGCAGATTATACGGCTCTCAAGGCATCAACAAAGGAATTTGTTTATCAAGTCACGATAGCTTACGACGAGTTCAAAAAGAAAGTTGATGCACCAACAGTATCAAGTTGAAGTGGCTTGAGGGTGAGCCAAATTTTTTTGTTGGGGGCCTATTGGCATGGGGTCAGAGGGCACAAGTGCAGAACCTCAAGCGGTGAAAGGGTCAAAGACAAGAACAAAGGATCGGTCGCAATGCTGAGATATGTGGAAGTAATTAGTTAAATTAGTTAGTGATGGGTCACTAGGACCATTCGTAATGGCCAAGTGTGCCTATAAGTAGAAGTAAGATTGTAAGATTTAGAGATAATCGGTCTGGAAGTAGAAGAGAAGAATATTTTGTGCTATTGTAAGCCTGAGGGAATATTCTTGAGTAGCGTAGTATGAGATGATATCTTGGCATATGACTATGATTTTGTCTTTTGGATCTATCTATGGGAGTAGTTATCTGGTTTCAGTTCTGTAATGTTGGAGTGATTAATATGCATATCTGTCTTCTGATTATCACAATATCTGATGTTTTCTTGATATCTCAATAGATGTCTTCGCGAATATGTTATGTACCACAAAATCCTTAGACATGCTTTGTTAATTTTTTTAATTCATTAAGTATGAGATGGTAATGCAGTTAAGGATTACTAGGGTGGTAATATGATGTTGTAATGTGAATATAAATCTCTGGCTTGCGTTGAAAGAGAGGGAAATAGTGCATGTCTTCTCCCAACTGCAGAAACTTGGTTCCTGTAGCCCTGCTTAGACATCTCGGGTGAAACCTCACTCGCTCTACGGGTGTTTCCAGAAAGGGTAAAACCTTTCTGGGCCGATGCTTAAGGGTGTATGGTCGATCTTTGTTGACAGTAGTGCGAAGTGAACCTCTGTCGATAAGACTGTGCAATAGCTCGGTAAAACACTCGAAAGAGGACTTTGGCAAACTTTTGAAAATAAACTGAAGGCGATTAAGCATCTCAAAATTGGTGTGCAACTTGTCTACGATCATTTTTCCCTTAATCCCCTGAAGAGTATCTTCCATGTGAACGTCAGAGTTCCTTGAATCTAAAATCATGGCATTATAATTCTCTTTCAGATATAAATCCCCATTTCTGGGAGGCCAAGGGGAAAAATTGTTTTAAATAGCTCTTTGAATGACTAAATATCATGCTTCAGTTGAGCTACCACATCAACAATGTTTTGAGCCATCACTCCCTTGGTAATCACTTTATTGACTTCCATGACTATTTTAGTTCTGTCTCGGATGGCATACGTCTGAAGCTCTTCAAAGGTTTTCTCATTTAAAATGTCAATCGCCGCTTTGGCTACGAAGCCTTGAGGGATCTTCCTTTGTATCAGTCAACTCCATGATGAATTCTTTGGTAATCGGGAAAAAAACAGTTCCCAACCTGGAGATGACGGCTCCTCTCTCAGGTGCATACTTCTCAGCGCACCAATGTACCATCTCAGGAAAAATCCTGGCCTGTGGTAAAACCATTTTGGCTAATCCAGACATCAATAAACTGAATGGGTCACTGCCACTTTTTTCCTGTTCCTTGGCTTCCCTGGATAATTTATGCAGGTTTGGGAAAGAGGATAAAGGATCATGAACATCAAAAAATGCGTCTCCAAGGTGAAAATATTGGATGAGAACTGTTGATGCAGAGTGAGCTTCGAGGGTAGAAGCAAATGCCATGGTGATGCTGGTATGGTGAGGAGAATGATGGTAAATGCTCAGCTCTGGGAAACAGGAAGGTGTCATGTCCCCATTTTTACCCTATTGCATTAAAATTGTAAATGATGTAAATATCGTTATTAAATCATGGTGAGGAGCTCAAGGCCAAGGCCCTGCCACCAATTTACTGTTTTATGTATCGGCAATTAAAAATCGATGCGTATGGTTCTTGTGCTATCCACGCACAATAGAAATTGTGACATCATGTAAATATGAATTTTTAATGAAATACCCACAACTAGCTATGCAATGCAACAAGAGATGGGGGCATGTTTTTACAAGGAATAGGGAGGGGAATTATTCAAACCCTTGAGCCAATGGTGTTAATCCAAATGTCATTGAGAGAACCCATAAACCCTCAACTACCCATTTTGAATTATGCACCCAATCATTTAATTCTTCCAAGAGTTGGTTGAGGTAGTTAATGCCTTGGGAATGAAGAGGTATGGCAACCAATTTCATGCATGGACAAGCCATCAACCTGGGAAATCGTATTCCTGCTTCTTGGGAAAGAAAACACCCACGAAATGGTCCCCAAATCCATCTTTCACCCATGGCCTTGGCTCTCTCATGCAGTCTGAGCTAGCTGGGGGCTTTCTCCCTCACGTTTTCCATCTTTTTCTTGCATTTTCCATAGCTGGGAACTCATTTTTGTATTGCACAGTGGCTAGGAGGAAGGGAGTCATGATTTTGGGGTTTATGGAAGCCGTTTATGTCCCTTGAATGCCCATAAATGTTTTCTAAAAACAAATTTTCTCTCCCAGGTTTGTTTCCCCATTTCGCCATTTCGTTTTTCATTGCCCACGTTTTTACTGAAACCAATGGAAACCCATTCTGGGCATCCCACTGTCAAAACATTTCTCTCCATGCCCAGCATTTGTGATTTTTCTATTATTCGAATCCCTGTTTTGGTTTGAAATTGTGAGCAAGAAATTAGGAGTGGAATTCGACCAGAATTGGCTTGATAAACCTAGTGAGGAAGGTAACCTCTCAAGAAGATCAAAAGGGTTGGCTACGCTTCTATGCACACCTTGAACAACACTGAATTGGAAGGTATGGCCTGAGGAACTATGTAGTAGTGAAGGGAATACTTCCTTGCGTAGGGTGTGTAGGCATTGTGGGGAGCCAAGCTGGATAGATCTTGTAGAGGCATCCTTAGCTCTGTGGTTGAGCTCACTAACTTAGCAATTCTTCCTTTCCATTCCCTTAGTATCCTGATAAACCCAATTGTGGATTGGCTTGGCTGATTCTGGTGTATTTTGGCTATATGTGAGTCTGTTGTTCCCTTTTTCCTTGTAAAAATCATGTCCAACTCGGGGGTGGTCATTGTGTTGCGGAATTGATGAGTAAAGCTAGCCTATGGTTGGGTGGAACGTTGCAGTTGCATAGCCAGTTGCTTAGTACTACTTCGTTTCAAGATAAGTACTCTCTTGTATAAATTCTGCAATGTCTTTATTTAATATCTGTCATGAAAATGTTGAATGTATGTTAGATATGTAGATGATTTTAATTCCACTGTGTTTCTTACAATATGCATATGTATATGTATTTTCTTTATTATCAACAAATTTACTTAATTCACATGGGGCTAGATGCCCAATTTTAGCATCACGTTCTCTCCTTATCGCTAGTATGATGGGAGGGGACGTGATAGAATGGTATCAGAGCCATAGGCTACAGCATTGGGCCTCTATGGGCCAAATCTAATCACAGTTACAAGGGAAGACCCCTTCCTGATCACCACAGGTTGCAACATAGAGCCTAAATAGGCTAAGATTGAATATTTTACAGAGTTAAGGTCACCTTTTGTTGAGCAGTGATAGCAGTGATCATCACAGAAAGAAAGAAGAAGGAAAATTTTCAAAAAATTTCTAAGTGTTTTTGAAATTTTTCCTAAGGCTGTGTCAGCAAAAATTATGCTATTTTTTCTGCGACATGGTCGAAAAAATTTATGCTATTTTTCTACGACACGGTCAGCAGAAAAATATACTAATTTTTTGTGACACGAGTGGCGATTTTTAGTCTAAATTTCCGCGACACAGGCGACGATTT
Source organism: Larix kaempferi (assembly GCA_027924585.1). Taxonomy (NCBI): domain Eukaryota; kingdom Viridiplantae; phylum Streptophyta; class Pinopsida; order Pinales; family Pinaceae; genus Larix; species Larix kaempferi. Next base: position 1,244,236 of record BSBM01000005.1, on the reverse strand, counting down.
TTAGCCTAAATTTCCGCGACACGGGTGGCGATTTTTTGTCTAAATTTTCGCGACACGGGTGGCGATTTTTTGTCTAAATTTTCGCGACATGGGTGGCGATTTTTTGTCTAAATTTTCGCGACACGGGCGGCTATTTTTAGCCTAAACTTTTGCAACACGGGAGGCATTTTTTAGCCTAAATTTCCGCGACATGGGCAGGATTTTTAGTCTAAATTTTTCTGACACGGGCGCAGTGGAAAAGTTGTGTCTATTGGTTATGGAGCTTGATCTCCAGATCCAGAGATATTATTATTCAGCCGTGTCCGTATCCCGGCTGGGGGGCGTGGGGGCCAGCGCTCCTGAGAAAGGGGGTTTGGGGGCAGAGCCCCCGAGGAAAATTTTTGGGGTTGTTTTCACCACCAATTTTCGGCCCCATGGTTTTGGGTAACCCATGGTATTTTCCCATTTTATTTCCCTTATAAAAGAAAGACATTGTAACACGGCTAGGGCTAATATATTAGGTTTTATGCATTGTAAAGATCTTAGAGATCAGAAGAGAGACTGTGAGACAGTGAAGAGGAAGTGCTGCGGTTGTGCTGCAGGTTGTATCCCTTCACCTTGATAGACGGTATAATAATAAGGACTGGCAACTTCAGTGTGGATGTATCCCATGTTGGGTGAACCACGATATATCTGTGTCTCTCTTGTAAAGTGTGTGTGATTATATTTGCATTTCTATTTATTATTACTGCTCTGCGATCTTTTTTTTCTAACAGGGTCGCCAATCGGAGAGCGACGGTCAGTGATTTTTAGTCCAGAATGTCGTGACACGGTCAGAGCAAAAATCGATAAGTCCACCGAAATGGATAAATTTCAGCATCTTTTCAGTGAGATTTTCAGGTGCCGAAAATGGAAAAATTTCCATGAACTTATGTGCCAGATTGCGTGAAATCAAAGGAATTACAAAAAAAAAAATGAGGGCACTGCCCTTGACTCGCCCTGTGGTGGCATAGGGAAGCCACAAGGGGGAAAGCCCCCTTGACCTTCGTCATCCCCCCCCAAGACAGTCATTGATTGTGAGAAAAGTATATGATTTGACAAATTGTCAATTTAATATTTTCCCATGTGCATGAAATAATTTATGAATTTCTGAGAACATAATGCAGCTAATAGTTGTGTTATAAACACGTTTTGCAGAATCATAGTCACATCAAAGACAACATTCCAGATAGTGCATTTGGAAAGTTTTGTTCTTGGTTGGGCCAAGAATATCAACATAATGGATGATGCACATGATCCCTATGAGCCTGAGACAGATGCCATGGGAGAAAACATACATGTTGAGAATGTCGAAACAGAATCTAATGGGAGAAGAAATCAAGAGACTTCCCCAGGTATTGCAGCCACCATGAAAAGCCTAAGGGTGGAGTTGCAAAGTTGTATATAATGTAATGAAATGATGATTAAAGCTCAGGAAGAACAGAATCAGTTGAATGCCACCATGCTGCAGAGTTTGATAGACATCCAAAGGCAAATAAACTCTGGGCATCAGACATCAAATCCAAAAAGGAGTAGGAGTAGTTCAAGGAGGAATTCCCACAAGAGGGCCAATAGCTCAAGAAGGGTTTCTAGAGATAGAACATATACTCCAGATATCCCTTCTAGTGGATCATATGACTCTAAGGAATCCATTGAAGGTCCAATCTCTTCATCTCGCAAGAATAAGAGAAAGAGGCATTACAAGAACAATTCACATGGGGAATTTAAGAAGGAAAAACCTCCTACATTTGATGGAGAGGTAAAGTCTGGTCAAGAAGCTGAAGCTTGGCTTCTTGGGATGAGAAAGTACTTCCAAGTCTAAGACTACTCTGGAAATATGAAGGAAAGGCTATCCATATTCAACTTGAATGGAAGACCATCTATACGGTGGGATCACATCAGACAAGTGAGGAAGGTCAATGAAAGAAATATTGTGTGGAAGCAGTTCAAGAAATACTTCAAGCAGAAGTACCTCTCTGATAGGTACTATGATGATAAGATCAAAGAGTTCGATGAGTTAAGATTGGGACAATTGACCATGGAAGAATATGTGAATAAGTTCTTGGAGCTGCTGAGGTATGTCAGGTATATTCGAGATGATAAGGTGAAAATTCAGTGTTTTCTAAGTGGGCTACCTCAGTCATATAAAGATACGATTGAATTTGATCAGCTTCGAACTCTAGAGGAGGAAATAAGGAAGGCCAAGTATTGCTATGATAAAAACAAAAGCAAACCTGAGTTTCACAAGGCATGGAAGGACAAGCAAAATGAGAAGTTTGACCAAAGGAAGAAAGGTTTCAAACCTCATCATATCAGAAATCAACAAAGGAAGCCATCACAGGTTGTGACCAAGCCAACTAGGATGATGGGAGACAAGCCAAGAGCTCCAAAGGATCCAAGAGAACCACTTCAATGTTGGGGTTATGGAGGAGACCACATGCTTAGGAACTGTCCACATCAAAATGGGAATGCAAATCAAGTTCACAACATCCAAGGAGCTGAAACTGTGGGTCAAGTGGTGAGGACAATCCCTAGAATCTATGCAGCACTAGACGATCGCCAGGAAAATCATCAATCAAGTGTTGTTGAAATTGAAGGTAAGATTGCTAAGCAATCTGTTTCTATTTTAATTGATTATGGATCTACTCAAAGTTATATCACTCCTAAAATTGTTGAGATTTGTGCTTTTAAGAAATCAAAGCATAGTAAATCATGGTTAGTTCAACTAGCCATTGCAACCAAGAGAAAAGTTAGTGAAATTGTAGAGAAATGTCCCTTAGAGATGGATGGGCTATTCACTTATGCAAATCTGAATGTTTTGCCACTTGGTTCCTATGATATTCTCATTGGAATGGATTGGTTAGAAGCACGCAAGGTTAAACTTGGTTGTTACAATAAAACTTTTGAATGCATGGACGAAGAAGGAAACCCAAGGGTTGTAAAAGGCATTCCAAAGGTGATTTCTATTAGATAGGTTTTAGCCATGCAGCTGAAGAATTTTTGTAGAAAGGGTTGTCAATTGTATGCGGCCCATGTTTTGGAGTCAACAGAGAATGAAACTCTTAGGTTGGAGGACTATCATGTATTGCAAGAATTCAGGGATGTTTTTCCTGATGAGATTCTGGGACTTCTTCCAGAGAGAGACATTGATTTTACAATTGAACTTGTGCCAGGAGATGCACCAGTGTCTAAGACACCCTATAGGATGAGTACACCGGAATTGCTAGAATTGAAAATGCAATTACAAGAGTTGTTGGAAAAGAAATATATCAGGCCAAGTGTGTCCCTGTGGGGAGCACCTGTTCTATTTGTGAAAAAGAAAGATGGAACACTCAGGCTATGTATTGACTACAAGCAGCTAAACAAAGTTACAGTGAATAACAAATACCCATTGCCCCGAATTGATGACCTTTTTTATCAAATGAGAGGAGCAAAGGTATTTTCAAAGATTGACTTAATGTCCCAGGTTACCATCAGGTAAGAATCAAAGAGGAAGATATTCATAAGACAGCCTTTAAAACAAGGTATGGGCACTACGAGTTTGTGGTGGTACCATTTGGTCTCACAAATGCACCAGCTACATTCGTGTGCATCATGAATAGTGTTTTTAGCAAATATTTGGACAAGTTTGTTCTTGTTTTTCTAGACGACCTTCTTATCTATTCTAAGAATGAAGAAGAGCATGAAGAACATTTGAGAATGACATTGCAATTGCTAAGGGAGCATAAGTTGTATGCAAAGCTAAGAAAATGTGACTTTTATAAAGATAGAATTCATTACTTGGGTCACATTATCTCAAACGAAGGAATATCTGTGGACCCTGAGAAGATTGAAGCCATTATGAATTGGCCAACTCCAAGAAATGTGACAGATGTGAGATCTTTTATGGGCCTTGTTGGGTACTACAGGAGGTTTATTGAAGGATTCTCCAAGGTTGCAAACCCGATCACTTCTTTGCAAAAGAAGGGGATAAAGTTTGAATGGACACCAAGATGTGAAGCAAGCTTCCAACGGTTGAAGGATCTTCTTACAAGTGCACCAATTGTGAAAATTGCAGACCCATAAAATGACTTTGTGGTGTGTACTGATGCATGCAATCAAGGACTTGGAGGATTTATTATGCAAGACAACCACGTAGTATGCTATGAGTCAAGAAAGTTGAAGGAGCATGAGAAAAACTATGCTACTCATGATTTAGAACTTGCAGCCATAGTACATGCTTTAAATATGTGGAGGCATTACTTAATGGGAAGGAAATTTGAGCTAAGGACAGACCATTGTGATCTTAAATAATTATTTGACCAGCCAAATTTGAATGCTAGGCAAGCTAGATGGTTGGAATTTTTGTGTGAATTTGATTTTGAAATGCATGTGGCAGCACTCAGCCAAAAAGCACATGAAATGCATGTGGCAACACTTAGTACTTGCTATCCGTATTTGAGACAATAGATTGTTAACCATATTGTTGAGGATGGGGTGTATGTGAAGATAAAGGACAAATTGCAGCAGCAAGACCTTAAAAATAAGTATGAAGGCTATCATTTGGAAGAAGACGAACTTCTTACTTATAAGAATAGAGCCTATATTCCAAATGTGGCAGATTTGAGGAGGATTGTTATGGATGAAATCCATAAATCTCCATACTATAGTCACCCAGGATATCAGAAAACAATTGCTACAACAAGAAAATATTATTTATGGCCAGGGATGAAGAAGGACGTCACTGAATACATTTCTAAGTGCATGAAATGTCAGCAGGTGAAGGTTGAACACCAACACCCAGCAGGTTTATTGCACCCAGTGCCAATTCCAGAATGGAAATGGGAAGTAATTTCCATGGATTTTATTACAGGATTTCTAATGACTGTGAGACAACATGATTCCATCATGGTTGTGGTGGACAAGTTAACAAAGGCAACACATTTTATACCGGTTAAGTCCACACATAAAGCCGATGCCATTGCAAATATTTTCATGAAGGAAATTTTCAGATTACATGGGTTGCCTAAGGAAATAATTTATGACAGGGATACCAAGTTCACTTCAAATTTTTGGAAAGGTATTTTCACATATTTGGGTACGCAGTTGAACTTTAGAACCACGTACCATCCTCAAACAGATGGGAAAATGTAAATAGTAAATCAGGTGCTTGAAGACATGCTCCGCATGTATGTAATGGACAAACCATCCAGGTGGGAGGATTATCTACACTTGGTAGAGTTTGCATTTAACAATGGACAACAAGAATCATTGGGAATGATTCCATATGAGGCTTTGTACGGCAGAAGGTGTAGGACACCAATGACTTGGGACAATCCAGTAAACAGAATTGTACTTGGGCCAAAATTGCTTAAGGAAATGGAACAAGAGGTTGCAAAGATCAGGCAGAATTTGAAATCAGCCCAGCATAGACACAAAAGCTATGCAGATAAGCATAGGGTGCATAGGGAATTCAGTGTTGGGGATCATGTGTATCTTAGAGTGAGGCCAAGGAAGGGTTCCTTCAAGCTTGGGATTTGTGCCAAGCTATCACCTAGATATTGTGTGTTAAATTTTTGAGCATTAATTCACAATACTCTAGGATCTTTGCTAAGAGAATAACATATATAGTATATCAATGCATGACAATCACAATAAGCATCACAAGCATCACAAGAATCAAAAGCATGAGAGACAAGAGACACAGAGTTTCCGTGGGGAAAACCCTAAGGTAAAAAACCCCACAACTTCCTCAGAGATAGAGAGAGCAATGGCTCAACCAAAGTACAACCAAAATACACTGAGATAGTCTCCTAGTAGCAGATGATCCTCCTCCTCACTAGTGCGCCACTGTTAGGAACCCATGTCTTTACTTTGTTAGTATGTTGTTGTTGGACGCATATGCTTTGTAATTCGTCCCGTAGTATTTGTTGATCAATAGTTTATGTTATTGTTGTTGGCGCATATGCTTTGTAAGTCACCTGTAGTATTGTTGATCCATAGTTTGTAACGGCCCATGGTTTTGACCCATAGTATTGGCGCCTAGAATTAGTATATAAGTGTGTGTTGAGACCTATGAAGGCACTGTGAAGTTAATTGTATTGAGCTTGCTCAAAGGAGGTTGCCCCTCGAAGTGGCCTGTGATCAATATAAAAGTGATTCTGAGTTCTGTCATTTCTGCTATTTCGCATATTCTTGTTAATTAATTGTTGCAGGTGCCTCACATCTGGTATAAGAGCACTTTCTTGGGCTCGCTAGGTGAAATTTCTGCCAAATTTTTTTTCGCATCTGTTGCAGGTTCGGATTTGGGAATAATCCCTATCCACTTAACTGTGGGAAGTACTTGGGCATAAGCCCTAAAACTCATTGTGAGGAGTACCACAGGAACCCCGAAGTAGCTGGCCCATTGAGAGGACCTGCCAGCGAAAAGGGAAACGACCCCTACCTGATTGACTAGTTCCCACCCGTGAGGTAAACCAAGAGCTGTCGTTTGTGGCAAACCGGTTATCAGTTTTACCTGAGCCGTGGAGTGAGGGGTACTGCCCCAATACGCAAGCCGTCAGACAGCATTGGTGGCCGAGTGAAACCCCTGAACTGTTAGGAAGCCGCACATACCTGGGGTCCATATCTACTTTCAGTTGAGCTATTGTCGATCACTGCTGCGCCGTTTCAAATCCATTTTGCAAGCTGTTCCAGATTCAGTTGTTTTCAATCCATTCGGCGCTGTTCCAGATCCCTTTCGAGCCGTAGCTGCTCCAGTCTAAAAAAAAAATAAAAAAAAAATCAGTTTTTTCTCCATACCTCCCTTATTTTCACTATGTTTCCCTTGAAATTTTCGGGGAACCCCTGTCATCCCATTCTGCATATTTCAGTCCTGAGGACCCTATCCCCAATTCCCCTTCCCAAAGCCCGAAATCCCACATTTGTCTATTTTTAGGGTTTACCATAACTTCCTCAGATTTCACCCAATCAACTTCAAATTTTACCACAGAGTTCCTTTCTGAATTCTGCTTCTTTGTTCCCCTTTGCCAAATTTTCCCATTCTTTCACCCCGCTTCTGAAATCCTCATTTTTGCTTCCCTATCTATCCAACAGTGTCCAAAACCTAGTCAAACCCCAATTACCCTTCTGATTTTTTCCCAAGTCCAGATTTTCCTTTACTGAAGTAGTTTCTGTTTTTGTTTTCCTACCCAGTCAACCGAAAAAAAAAAAAAAATCCTGGTTATGGTAGTCACCCGTGCAGGAGCAAAAACCATGGACGACGCACTTGCAGCCATCCAAGCCAAACTCCAGGATCTGGATAAAAAATTTCTCGGTCTCCATCTTGAACATTCAGCTATGAACAACAAACGGCAATCCAAGTCTTCAATAGACAATGGGTTCTCTTCTTCCAACAATTTCTGTGGTCTGAAGCTTGATTTTCCTCGCTTCAATGGTACCGATCCAACTGGATGGATCTATCGTGCAGAACAGTATTTCAGTCTGCATAATACTTTTGATTTCAACAAAGTTCCGTTGGCATCCTTTCATTTGGAACAGGAAGCTCTCCAATGGTACCGTTGGTACATCAAGGCTCATCCAGAGCCCAAATGGCCAAACTTTTTCCAGCTCCTTTTGCAACGATTTGGTCCTAGTGCTTTTGATGACTTCACAGGAGCCCTCAGTAAACTTCTCCAAACTGGCACTGTGAGAGAGTATCAAACCGAATTTGAGAATCTAGCCAACCACACCGAAGGATTGTCTTATGACTTTTACCAGAGTTGTTTTATCAGTGGTCTAAAGGATGCCATCCGCTCTGACGTCAAAATGTTCTGTCCCAACAAAATGATGGAAGAACTAGGGTTGGATAAGTTGGCAGAAGACAAGATTGCAGCCCAACACCGCTCCAAGCCCACTTTTGTTCCCTTCCGAAATATGGGTTCTCAGCGACCACCTATACCGCAGGCTCCTCGACCGACTCCTATCAAGCGTTTGTCTGAAACAGAGATGCAAGCACACAGAGAAAAGGGGCTTTGCTATAATTGTGATGAGAAATTCACTCGGGGACATAGATGTGTCCAGCAAAATCTCTATCTCTTGGATGTGGAGTCTCCACCTGCCTCTGAAATCGGTGACGAAGATCCAGAAACACTGGATGCTCCAGTCGACATTCAGGAACCGCCTATTGACCCTCCGTCTCAGGATTACCAGCCAAAGATATCTCTCCATGCTTTAGCTGGAATCACCACCCCCCAAACAATGTGGGTCAGGGGTTACTTCAAGAAGCTTCCTCTTACAATACTCATTGATTTTGGTAGCACTCATAATTTCATTGACCCTCGGATCGCCAAACAAGCTGATTGTTTTATCCATCCTTGCTCCAACTTTGAATTCATGGTTGCCAATGGGGGCACCTTACCTTGCAAAGGGAAGTGTCGAAATGTGCGTATCTCTATGGGAGATTATACCTTGCGCTCTGACATGTTTGCCTTGCCCTTAGGCAGATGTGATGTGGTTTTGGGCGCTCAATGGCTACGTACACTTGGCCCTATCTTATGGGATTTTGCTGAACTTTGGATGTAGTTTTCCCTCAATGGACACAAACACACATTGAAAGGATTACAACCATGTTCTTTCAGCATCATCAGTTCACATCGCATGGAAAAACTCCTCAAGAAGAATTCACATGGTGTCATCGCTCAGATCCATTCCATCCAGATGCAACCCTCAGTGGTCTCCACTACTCCTTTGGATCTACAACAAATTCTGGATCGATATACAGGTGTCTTTGCTGAACCAGTGGGATTGCCACCTTCCAGGCCAGATGACCATCGTATTTAGCTCATTCCTGGCAGCGTTCCTCCCAACATCAGGCCCTATCGCTACCCATTTCACCAAAAAAATGGAGATTGAAATGCTCGTTCGGGACTTATTGAAGCAAGGTATTATTCGCCCAAGCACTAGTTCCTTTTCTTCTCCAGTTATTCTTGTATGCAAAAAAGATGGGTCATGGCACCTATGCATTGACTTACGAGCACTTAATCACCTCACCATCAAGGATAAGTTTCCAATTCCTATTGTTGATGAGCTTCTTGATGAGCTTCATGGGGCTCACTTTTTCTCCAAGTTGGATCTTCGTTCTGGGTATCATCAAATTCGGGTTCATGAGGATGATATCCCTAAAACAGCTTTCCGCACACATGATGGCCATTATAAGTTTTTGGTCATGCCCTTTGGCCTCACTAATGCTCCTTCCACATTCCAGGCCTTAATGAATAAAATATTTCGACCCTACTTGCTGAAATTCATTCTGGTATTCTTTGATGATATCCTCATCTACAGTAAAACATGGGATGAACATCTCCAGCATCTGGATCTTGTCATGCAACGTTTCGCTGACCATCATCTCCATGCCAATCAGTCTAAATGTGTTTTTGGACAGAAGGAAGTTGAGTATCTCGGGCACATTATCTCAGCACAAGGGGTTCGCGTGGATCCTGCCAAAATCGATGCCATGAACAATTGGCCGCATCCTCAGACACTCAAGAGCCTTCGTGGTTTTTTGGGGTTGACCGGCTACTACCGCAAGTTTGTCAAGGATTATGGGAAGATTGCAGCTCCATTAACTGCTCTATTGAAAAAGGATTCCTTCACATGGACACCTGCTGCTCAGTGTGCATTTGACAAACTAAAACAAGCTATGTGTACTACACCTGTGCTAGTTATGCCCGATTTTTCCAAGCCCTTCACTATTGAGAGTGATGCTTGCGGCAATGGACTTGGTGCTGTTCTCCTTCAAGATGAACACCCCATTGCGTTCACCAGCAAAGCCCTTTCAGGTAAGAATTTAGTTGCCTCTACCTATGAGAAGGAAATGATGGCTATTTTGCACGCAGTACAGAAGTGGCGCCCATACCTATTAGGGAATCATTTTTGCATCAAGACTGATCACCAGAGTTTGAAATATTTCTTGGACCAGCGTGTCTCCTCCCCGGCACAACAGAAATGGGTTAGCAAACTCATGGGTTATGACTATGAGATCACTTACAAGAAGGGTAAAGACAATATTGTGGCAGATGCTCTTTCTCGCACATTTGATGCCCAAGGTTCTCTTTCATCTATTTCTATGCATGTTCCAAATTGGTTGCAATCTATTCAACAGGGTTATGTCAATGACTCCTCCTTATCTCAAATCATCCAACGCTTGACCAACAACCCTTCTTCTGTACCACATTACTCTTGGGATGGTGCTTCTCTGCGATACAAGGGTCATCTGGTGCTTCCCCAGAGCACAGATCTTCAACAAGCTGTCTTCTATGAACTCCATGCTTCTCCATCGGCAGGGCACTCCGGGTTCCTCAAAACGTATGAACGAGCACGGCATAACTTGTTTTGGCAGGGCATGAAAAGGAAAATTCAACAAATGGTGGCCGAATGTGATACCTGCCATCGCAATAAGGGTGAAACAACACTCCTTCCAGGATTGCTTGAACCCTTGCCCATACCTACACGGATTTGGACAGATATTTCTATGGATTTCATTGAAGGGCTCCCTAAATCTGGCGGGAAGACAGTGATTCTCGTTGTGGTTGATCGCCTCTCCAAATATAGTCATTTTTGTGCTCTTAGCCATCCCTATACAGCCGCCTCCATCGCTCAAATTTTTCTGGACCAGATCTTTCGTCTTCATGGCATCCCTTCTTCCATTGTCTCGGATCGTGATGTGACTTTCACCAGTCATTTTTGGACAGAACTATTTCGCCACACTGGCACCAAACTGAAGATGAGTTCAGGGTATCACCCACAAACAGATGGTCAGACTGAAATTGTCAATAAATGCTTGGAAACTTATCTTCGTTGCTTCACCTCGGAACAACAACATCAGTGGGCAAAATGGCTCCCTCTCGCTGAATGGTGGTACAATACCTCTTACCACACTGCCTCTAAAATGACCCCATATGAAGCAGTCTATGGTCAGGCACCTCCAGCTCTTCTTCCATACACCCCCACCAGTTCACCAGTTCAGGAAGTTGACACGGTCCTTCGAAACCGCGATCAGATTCTTCGCATTTTACGGGACAATCTTCACATGGCAAGAAATCGCATGAAGCAACAAGTTGATCAGCACCGTTCTGAGCGCACTTTTCAAGTCGGCGATATGGTTTTTCTTCGTCTCCAGCCGTACAAACAATCATCCTTGAAACTCAAAGGGCGTCATAAGCTCACTCCAAAGTTCTATGGGCCATATCGGATTCTTCAGAAGATTGGGTCCGTTGCTTATAAATTGGAACTTCCTCCTTCTTCCCGCATTCATCTAGTCTTTCATGTCTCTTGTCTGAAGAAAGTTCTTGGCAACAACATCAGCGGACAAACGATTTTACCCGAACTGGATAATGAAGGATCCATCCTTTTGGAGCCAGAGGCCATCCTCAATCGGCGCATGCGTCAGCTTCGCTCTCACTCTATCACAGAGGTCTTAATTCAGTGGCACGACATGCAACCAGAGGATGCTACATGGGAACCACTCCTTCAAATTCAACAACAATTTCCACATCTAAAGCTTTGAGGACAAAGCTTTTTTTTAAGGGGGAGGGGATGTTAGGAACCCATGTCTTTACTTTGTTAGTATGTTGTTGTTGGACGCATATGCTTTGTAAGTCGTCCCATAGTATTTGTTGATCAATAGTTTATGTTATTGTTGTTGGCGCATATGCTTTGTAAGTCGCCCATAGTATTGTTGATCCATAGTTTGTAACGGCCCATGGTTTTGACCCATAGTATTGGCGCCTAGAATTAGTATATAAGTGTGTGTTGAGACCTATGAAGGAACCATGAAGTTAATTGTATTGAGCTTGCTCAAAGGAGGTTGCCCCCTCGAAGTGGCCTGTGATCAATATAAAAGTGATTCTGAGTTCTGTCATTTCTGCTATTTCGCATATTCTTGTTAATTAATTGTTGCAGGTGCCTCACAGCCACTTTTTGAGTGAGAGTGGGTTACTTTTCCGAGTGATCTAAATAGAGATCACCTGATCTCTATTTATACTAATCTATTTGCCCAGTGACCTTATGGGGCCGACTTGTCTAGCTAGGTACATCCACATTATAATATATATTTCAGGGTCGACCCCACACATGGTGGTCTAATAACCCATCGGCAAGTACACACACTTGCGACACTTGTCAATCCACATGACGACACTTCCTTATAGAGGAATGACACATCTGTTATAAGGGTACAATAAATATATATAAAATACACAGATGAAATACATTCCGAAGTTACATATACATCAACACTCCCTCTTAACTAGGAAGGTATTTATCGACATAGATCTGCTAGACAAGTCTTCTTCTCGGGATCATCATCATCATCATCGTCACTGCTGCTGCTATCTCAACCAATCTCTGACTCTACTCGTCATAGGAAGTTCTACAGAGCTAGTCCTTTTTCATACTGGATGTAGGCCCGCAACCTGCAGGTCTTCATCATCACTGGCCATACTGTGAAAATCTCAAGACTTATTATGTGTGTCACAAAACCTTAAAAGAGTCTCTTGACTAGCAAGAACCCTAAAGAGCATCTCAGGCCTTTTTCATCCTGTCCAGATCTCCAGGACTTATTACATGTGACCCCACCACAAAACCTCGAAAGAGAATCCCAGGACTAATTATGAGCACAAGGCTCAACCTATTGGATCTCCCAGGGCACAAATTACATGTGGTCACCACAAAACCTCGAAAGAGCATCCCAGGACTGATTACGAGCACAAGGCTCAACCTATCAGATCTCCTAGGGCACAAATTACATGTGGTCATGGAAAAACCTCGAAAGAGCATCCCAGGACTGATTACGAGCACACGGCTCAACCTATCGGATCTCCCAGGGCACAAATTACATGCCATAGGACAAAACATCGAAAGAGCATCTGCCAGATATCCCAGGGCACAAATTACATGCCATAGGAAAAACCTCGAAAGACTATTTGCAGATCTCCCAGGGCACAAATTATATGTCCTCCCAAGCAAAACCTCGAAAGAGCATTTGCCAGATGTCCCAGGGTACGAATTACATGCCATAGGCAAAAACTCGAAAGACCATCTGCAAATCTCCCAGGGCACAAATTACATGCTTATCTGCACAACCTGTTCCACGGCCACAGAGTATCAACCTGATACCCACCATACATCATCCTGATGTACACATGATCATCCTAATCATCACTGCAACATCCTACTGCATGTCATCTGGAGCAACATCCTGAAGCTCGTCATCCATGATCATCCTGATCATATAATGCATCTACCTGATGCATACCAAGTATCTACCTGATACATATCATCATACATGATCCACCTGATCATACAGTGTATCTACCTGATACAAATACAAATACATGATACATATCACCATACATGATCCACCTGATACATATACAGATACATGGTCCAAGCATCCAACATGATGCTTATACAAAATACATACACATGATCCAACCGATCATATCCAGCATCCAACATGATGCATACATACATACATAAAAATGATCCAACTGATCATATCCAGCATCCAACATGATGCGTACATACATATATAAAAATGATCCAACTGATCATATCCAAGCAGAAACCAGAACATCATCCTGATGCTCGTCATCCAGCGCTTACATCCACAGCCATGTGAAGGATCCTCCTTCCAACATGCTTGGAATGGATTCAGCAAATGTGTCCATCACTTCTTCCTCAAAGTGTCCTTGATCTGAAGAACGCCAAGCCTCTCTCTGAAGTACTCGAACTTCACCCTGGCTAGTGGCTTCGTCAGCACATCTGCAATCTGCTCGTCCATCGTAACATACAGGAGCTTCACAGCTCCTCTCTGCACCATATCCCTGATATAGTGATATTTGATCTCTATGTGTTTCGACCTGTCATGAAACACTGGATTATCGGACAGCTTCACACAACTTTGGTTATCACAGAAGATACCAGTAGCATCCAACGGGAAATCAAATAACTCAGACAGTAGCTTTCGTAGCCATACTGCCTCACAACTAGCTGAACAGGCTGCAACATACTCTACCTCAGCTGTACTCAGTGCTATGCAGGACTGCTTCCTGCTAAACCAAGAGATCACACCTGATCCCATACTGAAGCAGCACCCAGATGTGCTCTTCCTATCTGCAGCACTGCTAGCCCAATCTGAATCAACATAACCCTACAGGTTAAACTTTTGATTCGCCTCATACTTGAGCCCAGAATCCACTATACCCTTCAGGTACCTCAGAACATGCTTTACAGCAACTAGATGAACACTCCTCGGATCTGTCAGGAACTGACTCAATGTGTTCACTGCAAAGCAAATATCTGGTCTCGTGTTCATCAGGTACATCAAGGACCCAATCATCTGATGATACATAGAGACATCAACCAGCTCAGATGAAGCATCACATAGAAGATTCAGATTTGATTCCATAGGTGTGGCCATGGCCTTGCAATCCATCATCCCGAATCTCTTCAGGATATCTACTGTGTACTTCCCTTGACAAAGGAAAATCCCACCTGCACTTTTCCACACCTCCATACCTAGGAAATAATGCATCATTCCCAAATATTTCATATCGAACTCAACAGAAAGCTTCCTCTTCGTATTTGTAATCAATCTGTCATCTCCTGTTACAAATAAGTCATCCACATACAGGAGTAGAACCACAGGACTCCCTTCCTCAACCTTGTAATAAAGGTTGGAATCTGCTTTACTCTTGGTAAAGCCCAAATTAGATAAGAAACTGTCCATCCTACCATACCAGGTTCTGGGAGCTTGTTTCAAGCCATACAAGGCTTTCTTCAATCTGCACACATATGACTCCCTGTCATGTATTTCAAAACCGAGTGGCTGCTCTACATATACTTCCTCTTCAACTACACCATTCAAGAAAGCAGTCTTGACATCCATCTGGTATATTTTCCATTTCATCGCTGCAGCCAGGGCAAGTACTGTTCTGATGGAAGTATACCTGGCTACAGGTGCAAAAGTTTCTTCATAATCTATTCCCTCTTTCTGAGAGAAGCGACGAGCTACGAATCTTGCCTTGTATTTCTCTACAACCCCATCTGCAGCATGCTTGATTTTGTAGATCCATTTGGAAGTCACAACAGACTTCTCTTTAGGTCTTGGGACAACATCCCAAACATCATTCTTCATTATTGATTGGTATTCCTCGACCATGGCATCCTTCCATTCTTTCTTTTTCGCTGCTTCTTCATAACTAGAAGGCTCTTTGTTCATGATGTCACAGAGTAAAGCAACATAGCTAGTATGTGATCTGGTTCTCTTCTTTGCTCTGTGTTCTTCTTCTGGAATGCCAAATATTTCTGCATCTTGAATGAGCTCTCTAGCCCATGCAGGTTTCCTCTTGTGAGAGTTATCCTCATGGGGTGGATATACAGGTTCTTGCGAATCTTCAAACTCATGAACAACTTCTGGAACTGCTTCAGTCATGGTAGTGTCTTGAAATCTAGTTTCCTTAGGTTCTTCATAAACTTCGATAGGTGCCTTCCTTGATTTGATGAATGCTTAGTTTTCATCAAATGTTACATCCCTGCTGATATCAATCTTCTTGAACCCTGGAAAGTATATTCTGTAAGCCTTCGAGCTTTTCACTGTAACCCACAAAGATACCCTTCTTTCCTGAAGGATCTAGTTTAGTCCTCTTTTCCTTTGGAACATGAGTGTATACTGGACAACCAAATATTCTGAGATGACTGACTTCAGGTTTCTTACCATAAAAGACCTCTTCTGGTGTCTTGTTGTCCAATATCCTGTGGGGTGTTCTGTTCTGCACATATATAGCTGTTCTAGCTGCTTCTTCCCATAGATGCATAGGCAGATCCT
Source organism: Larix kaempferi (assembly GCA_027924585.1). Classification (NCBI taxonomy): domain Eukaryota; kingdom Viridiplantae; phylum Streptophyta; class Pinopsida; order Pinales; family Pinaceae; genus Larix; species Larix kaempferi. Next base: position 1,228,371 of record BSBM01000005.1, on the reverse strand, counting down.
GGTCATGCAGCATTGCCCTTGCTGCTTCCATGATAGTTCTGTTCTTCCTTTCTGCAACTCCATTCTGTTGAGGATTATAAGGAGCAGTCAACTCCCTCTTAATCCCTGAATCACTACAAAGCTTCTTGAAGTCACCTGAGGTGAATTATCCACCATTGTCAGATCTGAATGTTTTGATATTCTTGTCAGTTTGATTCTCCATCAAGGTTTTGAATTCCTTGAATTTATCAAACACCTCATCTTTGTTCTTCAAGAAGTATACCCAAGTCTTCCTAGAGAAGTCATCAATAAATGAGACATAGTAAACATACCCACTCAGAGAACTGGATGACATAGGACCACATACATCTGAGTGGATGATTTCCAAGATATCTCTTGCCTTGCTTTCACTACTTGGGAAAGCCTTCTTAATGTTCTTACCTTTTGCACATCCTTTGCAAACACCTTCATGTTTGGTCTTGATTTCAGGAAGACCCTCTACAGCCTTGCTTGCAATTGGAAGTGACCTATAGTGTATATGAGCGAGTCTTCTATGCCAAAGTTCACTTGGCTCCATGGATTCATGCACCATGGCATGTTCAGGTTGTCCCTTCAATTTATACAAACCTCCCTCTTGCTCTCCAATCACTACTGCATCATCTATGGTCTTTTCCTTTGGCCACATTAGGACTTGGCCATCCACAAATGCAACCCTCATACCTTAAATGCAACCCTCATACCTTTTGCATCCAAAGCAGAGATGGAGAGTAAGTTCTTCTTGATCCCAGGTACATAAAGGACTTCTTTCATCTTCAAATATTTTCCCGAATCTAGGTTGTAGGAGGCTTCACCACTTCCTTTGATTGGGTATTAATAATCATCCCCAAGTTTCACCTTATGGGGTGATTCATGTTCAGATAGATTCACAAAAGATTCTTTAAACCCAGTCATGTGTTTGGAAGCCCCACTATCAATCAACCAATCATTACCACCATGGGAAATAGTACCTGTGAGAGCAGAAATTAGAACATATTCTTCTTCACTTGATGAGTCATCATCACTATCACCTTCTGCCATAGCCTTCTTCTTTGGGGGTTCATCATCTTCGATAGCATGAGCATGATATCTTCTTTTGTTATTCTTCTTCTTCTTATTGAAGTTGCTGTTGTTGTCTTTCTTCTTCTTGGGACAATCTGAAGCAAAGTGTCCCTTCTCATTGCAATTGAAGCATCTAAGATCTTTCTTATCTTTATGATAATCGTGGTATGAGAATGTTATGTTATGAGATGATTCCTTCTTGGACTTGCCTTTCCTGGCATGTGCTGTGAGAGCTTGATCTTCATTTCCCATCTTTTCTTCTCGGGCCACAAGCCTAGCTTCTTCTTGAGAGCATTCTTCCTGTAATCTGTTGAAGGAGATCAACTTCTTCCTTGCACAAATTCCTTGAATAAAGGAATCCCATGACCTGGGTAGTCCATTTAGAGTGGTCATCACCACTTCACCATTCTCCACCATTTCATCCACCGCTTCTATTTGTTCCTTGATCTTGTAAGTTTTAAACCTTAACAGTGAAGTACAAACTCATATGATTCTTAAGCATTAACAGGAAATACACAATGGCACACACATTACACAGAGATTTTCACCTGGAAACCCTTAACCGGGAAAAAAAACCAGCCAAACTTAGAGCCGCATAGCTCCTTTTTCATTATATGTTTATTTTTGCATGTACAATACAATAAATGGTATTCTGCAGCATCTAAAACCCTAATTCGTTTACCCGAATTAGGTTACAACCCTAATTCCTTTTACCGGAATTAGATAGAGTACAAATGGGTCGAAAATTGCGAAAAAGCAAAAAAGCAACCCAAAAATTTTTACGGTCCGAAACGAAGGGGGTGGGCCCTGTCGGGCTACCCCCCCCTCTAAACCCCCCCCTCCGGACGCGCCCGGCGCAGGCGAATCACTAGTGCCGTAGGGATCGTGTTGTACACGCAGCGACCATGTGAAGAGATATAACATACCCAACAGATCTGGGAGACCCTTGAAAAATAAGATTGAATGGTTTCTCCATTCTAAAACTTTACTCCTTTCAATTGGTTCTGCAGGGTCATCTTTCGATTTATGTTCTTCCCTTCAAATAGCTTGGTCAAAGAGTCAAACATCTCCTTGGGTGTCTTTAGAGAAGACACATGGGGTATGAGATGGTCTTTAATGGAATCAGCAATGATTCTCTTTGCCTTGACCAAGTTCTTCTTATGCAATACCTTGGCCTCTTCCTCCTCTGGGATAGGGATGTCTTCTTTTACATATGAGTCCAACTCATTCTCTTCCAGGATTAACCCAATCCTATACTTCCAAGCTCGGAAGTTATCAGCCCCTTCAAGCTTGTCCTCAAGCTTGGTGTGGTGAGACATCTTAAAGAGTACTTCAAATGGAAATAGAAAAGATTTAGGTCTTACCACTTGAAATGCTGAAAACTGGATCTGGTCCCGGATTAGGGTTTGTCGGAAAAACCCTAAGAATTCAAAATGTGAATTTGAAATTTCTGAAAGGATAGAAAGATGTGCCTTGATGAGCGGATCATCCTAGTGCATTCAAAATTTGAGATCAGTAAAGCTTTACCCTTCAGATTTTTCCTTTTGTCCTCCTGGGTTCACTGGAGAGAGCCCTGAATTAGGGTTTGAGTTTCCCAGAGATCTATCCAGCCAAAAATCTCGATCCAAATCTCTAAACTTCGATTTTTGCAAGGAGCTTCCATCTATGTCTTCAGATTTTAAAAATTCCTATTTTTGTGGAAACCCTAATTTTTAGGGCCAAATCTGAAAATGCTCGGAATTGAATTCTGATTGGACAGATAGATGCTCCTTGATGAGTAGAGTCAATCTACTATACTGCGTTTCCAAAATCTGTGGAGAGAAACCCAATAAACAAGAAACTCAAGTTTCTTTCACTGCAAAATGTCTTCTTCTCAGGTTAGCTCTGATACCATGTTAAATTTTTTAGCATTAATTCACAATACTCTAGGATCTTTGCTGAGAGAATAACATATACAGTATATCAATGCATGACAATCACAATAAGCATGAAAAGCATCACAAGAATCAAAAGCATGAGAGACAAGAGACACAGAGTTTCCATGGGGAAAACCATAAGGTGAAAAACCCCACAACTTCCTCAGAGATAGAGAGAGCAATGGCTCAACCAAAGTACAACCAAAATACACTAAGATAGTCTCCTAGTAGCAGATGATCCTCCTCCTCACTAGTACGCCACTTTCTGAGTGAGAGTGAGTTACTTTTCCAAGTGATCTAAATAGAGATCACCTGATCTCTATTTATACTAATCTGTTTGCCCAGTGACCTTATGGGGCCGACTTGTCTAGCTAGGTACATCCACATTATAATATATATTTCAGGGCCGACCTCACACATGGTGGTCTAATAACCCATCGGCAAGTACACACACTTGCGACACTTGTCAATCCACATGACGACACTTCCTTATAGAGGAATGACACATCTCTTATAAGGGTACAATAAATATATATAAAATACACAGATGAAATACATTCTGAAGTTACATATACATCAACATTGTGGACCATTTGAAGTGCTTGAAAGAATAGGGCCAGTTGTATATAGACTTGCATTTCCTGCTAGCACCAGAGCTCATAATGCTTTTCATGTCTCTTTGCTTAAGAAATATGTACATGATCCTAACCATGTGATTAATTGGGATGTGATCCAGGTGGAACCCGAGGGAGAGTTCCAAACCGATCCATTGCGCATCCTAGACAAGAAAGTAACATTGCTCCGGAACCGAGCCATCGGACAGGTAAAGGTGAAATGGAAGCACTACGGTCCCGATGAGGCTACATGGGAGCTGGAGGATGCCATGAGAGTGGCATATCCATTTTTGTTCAATTTTGATGAGCACTGAGGACAGTGCTAATGTAAGGGGAGGGGAATGTCACATCCCCATTTTCACCCTATTGCATTAAAATTGTACATGATGTAAATATCGTTATTAAATCACGGTGAGGATCTCAAGGCCAAGGCCCCACCATCGATTTACCATTTTATGTATTGGCAATTAAAAATCGATGCATATGGTTCTTGTGCTAGCCACACACAATAGAAATTGTGACATCATGTAAATATGATTTTTTAATGAAATACCCACATCTAGCTATGTAATGCAACAAGAGATGGGGGCATGTTTTTATAAGGAATAGGGAGGGAAATTATTCAAACCCTTGAGCCAATGGTGTTAATCCAAATGTCATTGAGAGAACCCATATTTGACTTATGCATCCAATCATTTAATTCTTCCAAGAGTTGGTTGAGGTAGTTAATGCCTTGGGAATGAAGAGGTATGGTAGCCAATTTCGTGCATGGGCAAGCCATCAACCTGGGAAACTGTATTCTTGCTTCTTGGGCAAGAAAACACCCATGAAATGGTGCCCAAAGCCATCTTTCACCCATGGACTTGGATCTCTCACGCGGTCTGAGCTAGCTGGGGGATTTCTCCCTCATGTTTTCCATCTTTTTCCTGCATTTTCCATAGTTGGGAACTCGTTTTTGTATTGCACAGTGGATGGGAGGAAGGGAGTCACGATTTTGGGTTTTATGGAGGCCATTTCTGTCCCTTGAATGCCCATAAACGTTTTCTGAAAATGATTTTGCTCTCCTAGGGTTGTTTCCCTATTTTTCCATTTCATTTTAGGTTGCCCACGTTTTTACTGAAACCAATGGAAACCCATTTTGGGCATCCCACTGTCAAAATGTTTCTCTCCATGCCCAGCATTTGTGATTTTGCTGTTATTCGAATCCTTGTTTTTGTTTGAAATTGTGAGCAAGAAATTAGGAGTGGAAGTGGACCAGAATTGGCTTGATAAAGCTAGTGAAGAAGGTAACCTCTCAAGAAGATCAGAATGGTTGGCTACTCTTCTATGCACACCTTGAACAACACTGAATTGGAAGGTATGGCCTGAGGGACTATGTAGTAGTGAAGGGAATACTTCCTTGCATAGGGTGTGTAGGCATTGTGGGGAACCAAGCTGGATAGATATTGTAGAGGCATCCTTAGCTCTGTGGTTGAGCTCACTAACTTAGCAATTCTTCCTTTCCATTCCCTTATTATCCTTATAAACCCAATTATGGATTGGCTTGGCTGATTCTGGTGTATTTTGGCTATATGTGAGTTTGTTGTTCCCTTTTTCCTTGTAAAAATCATGTCCAGCTCGGGGGTGGTCATTGTGTTGCGGAATTGATGAGTAAAACTAGCCTATGGTTGGGTGGAACGTTGCAGTTGCATAGCCAGTTGCTCAGTACTACTTCGTTTCAAGATAAGTACTCTCTTGTATAAATTCTGCAATGTCTTTATTTAATATCTGTCATGAAAATGTTGAATGTATGTTAGATATGTAGATGATTTTAATTCCACTGTGTTTCTTACAATATGCATATGTATATGTATTTTGTTTATTATCAAAAAATTTACTTAATTCACATGGGGCTAGATGCCCAATTTTAGCATCACGTTCTCTCCTTATCGCTAGTATGATGGGAGGGGACGTGATAGAAGGTTTCCATAGAGACTGTTGGAGGTGGAGCTCAGAGTGCTCGGGACAAAGTGCCCAGTGAATTCCCCGAAGGCGTATTTATAGGGAGAAGTTTGAATTTGGAGGGATTTAAATGCAGGGTGGACGTGGCACTCGGAGATTGGTTCCCCATCCGAGGGGTAGTTGGTTCTTTAAATGAAGGGGAGTGTTTACCTCCTAAACGGTGGCGGAAATGACCATTAGGGATGGATTAAGGAAAATGTTGAGGAAAGTAAGCCGAGGGAAAAGGCAGAGAACCACAAACCAAAAGTGGTTTCAGGGATCCGATTAGGGAGTTTAGGAAGACTGCTTTTTGGGCCTTGAATGAATGCGAAACTACCACGTGGAGATGGTAGTTTTCATTCAGGGGTGCATCAATATTGTTAAACTCAGAGCTCTTGGATAAGGATGGAAGGACTCATTAGTCCACCAATAGTAGCTAGGGCATCATCAAATTGTTATCAAAATGATGTAACCCACCTTTCCAAGAGTGTGAAGAGTGATTGTGAAGTCCAAAAAACCTATTGGAGGATGAAATCAAAAGTCATATCCAATTGTATTTATATGTGATTCTAATCAATATAATACAGCCAATTATTTTTGGAGTTATTTCTAGGCCTGTCAAAAACCTTATCGGGATACATAAACTATGAGTTTTAAAATACACAAAATTAAATTTCAGAGACAAAACACACAAAACTTTTGTATCTTGAGTTGTAGGAATAACAAATTTCTCCCTTATGAGACCATAAAAGTTATAGTCACCTTATAACGATTTTGGCATGAACATAGGAATTCTTCCTCATCTACCTCACTGCCAATTGCTAAGAACTCACCAAAAATGTCTTTAGATTTCAACAAGTGGTTTGAAATTGAATCACCTTCTTTTATCTCCCATTGAGAACAATTTTACAGTTAGAATTCATGCATCACCTTCCACCTCATCAACATTATAAATGCATTCTTTGTTTCTTTTCTTTTTGGCATTATTTCATTGTTGAAATTATAAGTGAGACATGGGGATAAAAAAGAGACTCCACACAAAGATTCTAAGAATAAAGGTAGTGGGTGATTGTCCCCACCCACTATCCAACCTCATGCTCATTTAGAAGTGGTTCCAATGCCACATAATATAACCCTACACTACTATCAGAGGGAAATAGTATGGGCTAATGTTTATAATCCCCAATAAGAGGGTTGGGAACTCATTGAAAAAGTAGAGAAGATGATTAACTTCTCCTTCCTAATTAATGATTATAAGAATGGAATGTGAAGTAAATGACAATGGAATACTTGTAAATTATTTGTAAAGGTTTGTATGTTTCTTTAGTAGTCAGATTGCAAGGTAGATATCCAATACCAAGATTGTGAATGAACTTACACACAATTATAAAGTAAATACTAAACATGAAATCCTAAACACTATCCTTGTATTGAAAAACATTAACTTCCTACAATACCAACTGAACTCTAGAAGGTGATTGAAAAATCTAGAGTATTACTCTTCATTAGCCTTCACAATGGTGATGAATATTTCCCCCTCATACAACCCAGGATGTTGTGGAGAAGGAACATCCATTCAAACCCACAGAGCAGATGTTTCTCTATAGACAGTAAGACCATCCTAAGTCGGTCACATAGTTATTGCACAATCTTCACAAGCAGTCAACATCAAGCTTCATCTGGAAACACCATGAAAAAATTCAATATTCCAGTGTCACCACAAACTCAAAACATAGAATTGCTAAGAATTTTTTGTAGAAGACAACTTAGAGGGGCATATAAAAACCTTGTTTCACTACATTTTCTCTCATTCTATCACTCATTTCACTCATCTTTGTAATGGTTGTTGGAGAAATCAAGAGGCAAGCTCCAAGATTGTTCTCACATAGTTTTTTATGCCTGACTTTGTCTATTCTCAATGTTTACTTTAGTATTTCCATTTTTTTATTTATCTCAATTGAAAACATTTTTGGTTTAACATTGTAACGATTCCCCTTCATCACCGAGGAAAATGTGTTTGGGTAGTTGTCTAGTTGGTCAGTTTTTTTTTTAAGCATGATACATGGAAAACTTCATCAAGTCTTCCTTGGTTAATAAGCCCATTGAATAAGCCACATAACCCACAGTTTGTAGTAGGCTCTAGGGACCATATATCTTGGGTTGAATCTTGCTCTTACCTTTTTTCCCAAGAGCTGTTTGATTGTATTTTGGAGACACATAACTAGATCTCCTAATTTGAAAATGGAATTTTGAATGGTGTTGGTAGATCTATTAATGATCCTATTCATTTCCATGATATGTTGTCCTTTAGGATGTTGAATCTATACACATTTCTTGAAGAGTGTTAGCTACTACAAGACTTTAACATTTTGGATAACCAAGTCCTTTGGAGTTGGGGGTCCATAGCTATATAATGTACTAAATCCTAAAGGGGGTCATTTGGTTTGCAGAGTGATAAGTAACTTTGTGCCAATATTAAGCAAAATGCAGCCATCATATCCATTTAGTTTGTTTTCCTTGTGTACATTCAAAAATCCCCCTCAAGGCACTTATTACTTACATTTGATTGTCCATTTGATCGTAGTAGTCAGTACTCATATTTAAAGTGATTCTTGTTACTTAGAAAAACTCTTGCTAGAAGTGACTTACAAACTTGGTATCCCTATTGCTAATGATGTGGTTATGGAGTCCATGAATCTTAAAATTCATGCTTGAGGAATACATCAACAATTGTAGATGTTGTAAGCTTGGTAGTCATAGGGATGAAATGGGCATACTTAAATGATCACTACCACATAATAACATCCTTACCTTATGAATTTAGCAAACCTGTGATGAAGTACATAGATAATTCTAATTTGGGATGAAAATAGGTTGTACAAGGGCAGGATAAGGGATCGTTTCCACCTTGTTCAATTGACAAGTTTCACATTTTTCTACAAACTTCTTAGTTTTGGAGTTCATTATGTGCCAATAAAATTCGGAAGAGGTATTCTTATCTTTTTTTTGGAATTCCACATGCCATGTAGAGGGTGATTCATGCCCATGCTCAAATGCATTCAAAATTAGAGCAGATCCATGCCATAGATATATAAGGTTTTGGAAGAGGATGATGCCATTTTTGACCATCCAAAGCCATCCCTTATTGCCATCAATAACATATCCAATAGATACCAAGTCAAGGGATCATTCAATAGATACCCTAAATATTCAACTGTGTTTTTATTTAAAATTTGACATTTAGAGGCCCTAAATGAGACATTTTCATCCACTTTAATTCAATTTATAGACCCTAGATTAGGCATAATTATGAACCCACGTCAAATGGATGATGATTGTGAAATGTATTAATTACCATCTAGAGAAATAAGCATTAGCATTCATGGCATAGATGTCATTGTTTCATGGCATTCATACATTTTCAAAAGCATTCTATAACAATAGGTCTACAGATATGGTTAGTTTCCTAGGCATATTTTTTAATTAGGGTTCCCACGTTGCATCTTATGCTGGAGGGACCTACCATTTTATGTTTTAATGACATATTTTCCTATTGCAAAGAATTTTCACCTTTGTCCCAACTCCCAAGGATACCCTCTTTTTCCAGTATCAATTTCCCTTCATCACCGAGGAAAATCTGTTTGGGCAGCTGTCTAGTTGGAAAATTTATTCTTTAAGCATGAGACATGGAAAACTTCATCAAGTGAAGTCCATTGAATAAGCCACATCACCCACATTTTGTAGTAGGCTATAGGGACCATAGAACTTGGGTTGAATCTTGCTCTTACCTTTTTCTCCAAGAGATGTTTGATTGTATTTTGGAGACACATAACTAGATCTCCTAATTTGAAAATGGAATTTTGAATGGTGTTGGTAGATCTATTACTTGATATATAAGGTTTTTGAAGAGGATGATGCCATTTTTGACCATCCAAAGCCATCCCTTATTGCCATCTATAACATATTGTAGAAATTGGATTGTGGGAGGATTGACTATGTAATCATCAATGAGGTTTTGTAGCTAAGCAGATTGATTGATTGAAATGGTGTTCGACAATTGCATTCTATTTTCCCTTCTCATATATGATCTCATAGTTGTAGGTGTAAAAAATCAGACCATGGTGAGCAGATTCTGCACTTAGGTATTCAACGTAAAATTCTAGATAGTTCAAAATTGAAAACACCATTCAAAATAAAAACTATAGAGTACATTAACCTACAAAGACATAATGATGATAATAAGAATAGAAAACATGCAAATCTAGAATTCCAAATCATCATCACTGTTTCTTTATGTTAAAATTTGAAAACAATAAAGTAAATTATATAGATAAAAAACTCAAACTCTTGAACCACCATAGTGGTGTGGATTCCTTCTCCTTTTTAGACTAGGAAGAAGAATAGGTAAAATGAATTTGGACACATGCACAACAACACCTCAACTGAAAGTATTAAACTCTAACCCTGATGCGCCTTCCTTGCATGGATATATGAGCCAAGTTAAGTGCACATCTATTGATGATGAACTAGGGCTTGCAAGCATGCATCCTCCTAAACATTTGTTCTCTAACTCAAAATGGGAATCCAAATGCATGTGTTCCTGGTTCTATCTAGGAACTACACCTTCTAATTAATTGTGCATGCAATTACTAATTAAATGAAAACCCATAATTAGAACTGAATTACTAAATATGGAAAGCATCTAAATTGGAATTGAGTTGAGGATGGTGTATGCATGCTACCTGTCTCCCTTTCCTCCATAGATGCCCCTATTCCCTCATTAACTACTGCATGGAACTCTTGAAGGAGGCTGCACTACTATTGTTGTCTAATTTTTTGGAAGAGAAAGTTTCCATAGATGGAACATAGCCCAAGCCACACACAGGAAAAACTAGCACTCCCTCTAAGCGAGGAAAGTGTTATTTGCCAATCCAAGCCTCTCCTTGAACATTTCATTCTTCCCCTTTGCTAGGTGCTTGGTCAAGATATCTACAACCTACTGGTTTGTAGGAATGAATTGAAGAACCAATGCTCCCTTATGGACCTTATTCTAATGAAGTAGTAATTGATCTCAATATGATTGGATAGATCATGAAATGCCCGATTCCCAGATATTTTGATACAACATTGATTGTCATAGTAAATCATGGTAGTGATAGTTCATGTTGATTAGATTTACTTTGTCAATGTTCCTAATAGTTCATGTCATTCAAAGATCTTGTTAGTGAGTTTTCTTGCATAAAAATTCATGAAGATGTTTACATTAAAATACACTCTCACAACTCAAGTTTCCCATATTGAAGAAGAAAAAAAATTGGGGTATATTCCTTGAAAAACGTTTTTCAAGGTCTAATTAATTTGTAAGAAGAGATCATTATGTTCTATAGATTTGGATTAAAAATTGAAACTAGGATTCAAGATGGTCATTTATCTCGATTAATGAGAACATGTAAGGAAAATTACTATTTCACTTAAACAAGGAGGAAAAATAGAGGCATAAGCATACACTTAAATACTCTTACTTATTCATGCCAAAGTGTAAAGCAACAATCACAACAGGGAAAACAAGGTAACAAAATCCCTTAAATTTTCCCTAATGCAACTCAATCCAAGGTATACAAGTATCAAACCACCACCAAAAGCTTCCATATTTAATAGTACTAAACTCTGAACCAACGTTTGAAACCCTAACCAGTAAACATCACTGAAGAAATCAAGCAAAAATAGGGAAAAAAACTTATACCCTAACTACCATGCTTCTGCTTATTGTAGAAAAAGTGTGGCCACACACTTGTCACTTGAGTAGGGTGCATGGGACTCCTAATACACACACCAGTGTACACTATAGGGAGCGGGGATGCCTGGGCAGGCCTAAAATAGACTCAAATTGATATTTTTTACACTTTCTTGGAAATTGAAGAATGGAAGGATAAGTTATTGACATTAAGGGTTGAAGAAATCCAAAAGAAGCCGAAAAAAACAAACTACAAAGTCCCTACAGAGATCTAATTCCCCAATGGAGTCACCAGTTCTGTTGTGGGAAATTTTTTCATAATGACTAAGGTTGATCACCAACATACTAAGAAGATAGAAAAATGATCTTAAGGCTCTTCAAATAGACAATTCAAACACAAAAGAGACGTTTCACCACTCTCACAAGAGAGTATTTATGAGCAAGCAAGTAGGAGAATGAGATGAGAGGAATAAAGGGACCTAATTATGGAGCCTGATCCTTATTACTCTTGATATTTGACTTCCATGTGCTTCACTCCATCAACTTGAAACCTACAAAAGAACCAAATAAACATCCTCACAACCCTTATGGCTTCAATAAAGATATCAACCAAAACAAGAACATACATGTAATCACAACTGGTATGGACAATGTTCTTGACAAGAGTAGTAATCTTCAACCAACCGACTAGGACTAAACACACCAAGACTTACATATGCATATGGGGGAGGGAAATATCTTCCAACGATGTATAGGATATAAGTCATATAGGATGTATGACTTCAACAACTTATGAAAGGAGTGCTCATGAACAAGATTCATTAAGGGGAAATGGAATAAATAGATTCAAAATGGTAGAAGAATTCCTTCAGCATTACAATACTATGGGTGTGTTCCCTTTCACTTGGTCCATCATATCCCTTTTTCATGAGTGTTTAGGATAGTTAGAATGGTTACCAAGTGGTTTTCATAGTTGCAACCAAGGCCAACCACCTTGAAACTACTTCAATTTTCATGATTTTTTTATTTTTTTATTCACTTTTCATGGCCCATGCTCCCTGCTCAAGGGAAAGGTGCATGTCCACTCACCTTGCAAGAAAAAAAAGTGTGTCAAGCCTCATTTTAGCTTACAACTTTGCGATTTTACTTGGTAAATAGTTGGATTGTCTTCTTGAATGTTTAAACCATCATATAGGATCAAATTGGATCTTGTTCCCTGATGATAAGGGCATTTGGATGATCGTTTTGACGACTTCTATGTGTCATTTTAAGAGGTCATTGTGACAAATGTAAAAGTGCCAATTTTGTTAAGTTTTTACTTGTTTCTAGCATAATAACATTAAACAATATAATCACTTAAAGAAAGACAAGCACAACAATCACGAACAACACAAAATTTCTCTCAGGGAAACCACAAGGGAGAAAACCCTGACAAAACTTCCTCGATATAGAATTCACCAAGTACAAGATAAAACCCCAAGACAAAACAACTTCTCTCCTTCACCAGCGAACTTCTTTCTCTCTCTTATGTGAACTTGAGTGAGTGAGTGGATGGATACAAATGATCAACTCAACCTCTTATTTATATTCTTCAACTGAGGTGAATTTTCCCCAACAGGGCCGACTTGACCTAACTAACTGTTAGGAACGCATGTGTTGTAGTCCCAAGGTTCATGTGGTCACCATAGATACATTACATGTTATAAGCAAGCATACACAATGATACAGATACAAGAGATGAGACAAATAGAGAGAAGCACAAGCCTTTGTATTGACCAGCAAGAGCAGAATAAAACATAGAACCAATCTAACTAGTACATCGTCTCAACAGCCTATATGTATACATCTGTCAATATAGTTATATAACCGTCTGTCGGTCTAACTAACCAACCCGACCTATACTAGTCAACACGACCTGTCAACATATACTTCATAGTGGTCGGGCGGAGGGCCTAGTCGATAGGCCGACCTATGCCCCTCCAACATCTCCCCCACCTCAAAATATTTCTTCATCCCAAAGAAATGGAGAGATCAAAACAACAAAAAAGAAGTGTTTGGACGGTTATGACGATGGCAGGATGGAGTTGGGAACATCAGATATCTATAGGTAGACTTCAAGAATAACTTCGGCAGAAACAGAGAGATGGTGCTGGAACTCTTCCCAAGCATGCAACAAATTTTGAATGTTGACAGTCAATGTCGTGAGTTTCAACAAGTTTTCCATCTTGTCATGGGTGGATGTAGTCTATAAATTAATCATGTCATTTCCAAATATGGTAATTGTTTCTTGGGCAGCAGCAAGTAAATGTCGAAGTCGGGGCTGAATTTCTTCAAGTTTGTTGAGGCCGCAGCATGCTTGAGATATCCACTGTGCTTCCTGTTTTTCTAGTTTGTCCAGTTTTCTATTTTCCATGATGATCTAATTATCAAGTCTTTCAGTAAGTGCTTCTTCTGCAGTCAGGCGCTGACGGTGAAGTGTGTCCAACAATGTTCTTGTCTTTTGAAGTTCTTTGTATACTTCGCCATATTGTACATACCAGTTGTTCAAAACTTCGACAAGTTTTGCTGCTTTAATATCATACTGCTTGAGTGAATTGAGAGCTTCTGTGAAGGTTGTAAACTGATTTTCCATGAGGGAAGATACTTCGACATCCCGGTCCTGTTGTTTCTTGAGAAGCTCATATTGTAGCATTGACACAACAGACTCGAATAACTGATATGCTCTATCGAGAGGTGATGTCGTGTTGGGACTTGATGGAAGTGGGATGACTTGTTGAGCTAAGTCTTCACACTTAGCAAGAAACGTAGTCCTTTCTTCCTGTAGCTGTTGTAACTGGTCTTCTGTCTCCTATCGGCGATGTCGTTGTTCTTTGAAGACCACATCTTCAATTAGATCAAGCTCTTCTTGGGATGCCAACTATGGCTGATAAGTGGCAGTGGCTCCAAACTGGTCCAAGTAAACTAAGAGAGTGTTTTTTGGTTGACTTTGTTGTGCTTGTTGCCTTTGTAATTGCTGATAAAGTTCTCTCTCTTTACGCTTCTTTTCTTTGTGTTTCTTCCGGCTCCTTTTATCTTTTTCTTTTTCTTTACTTATGATTTGTTGTTCTAGCCCCTTTTCTTTATCAACTGTTGTTGGATGAATCTCGACAGCTGCTTGTGTGCTAGCAATAGCTTGTTCTGCCTGGACTTGTATACTTGAATCTGCTTCTGTGGTAACTGGAATTTCATGCTCAACAGTTTCGTCACTTACTGAAATATTTGCCGGTATGCTAGATGTATCAATATTGCTTGTACTAGTGTCTTGAATGTTGGTTTGTTCTGGTGGTTCTATCATGTTGGCTGCAATATCTTGAGTTGCGACTGGATCCCTATCTTGAAATGAGGTGGTTTCAATTGCTTTTGTCGCTACTACTTCTTTGTTTTGCTGTTGTATCAAAGGATTGGACTTGGATCCGTCAGCAGGGAGACTCGACTGACTTGTCGTGATATATGGAAGGTTGACTTCTATCGAAGTTAGACTTGATGGGATGGTACTGCCAGATGGACCTGGACCGACTAGACTTGACTTAACTTCTTGAACTCTATACTCGACTTTTCATTATGACCGACTGCGGGTCGAGGTGAACTTACTTGTTTTTGCAGTGGTGTGACTGGAAGGGAGGTAAAAACAGATGTTTCTTGTGAATAAATTATACCCAATGGGTCGGGGTTTCCGATATGATGGGTCTTTATGTGACCGACAACTTCTGGTACTGTAGATGGTAAAGAGGAAGTGTTGGTTCTAATGGTGTCGAGGGAAGCCAGGTTAAGTGGAACAGGTGGTGTGGTTGCAAAAACTGGGTGTTGGGTGACCATCTCACACCAGTTAGGACATAGTTTTGGTAGGTTAGCGATGAACTGGCTCAGAGTAGCATATGCTTGGTTAATAGGAGAAGGTAGTGCTAAAGCGGTAATTTCTTCTTCTACTACGGTCGGGGAAGAAGTGGGAGTAAGAACGGTTAGGTCGACATGGGGTTCGATCGGAATCTTTGGTTTCTTGACAAGAATTATGGGTGTCTTGTACTTATCTGTTTCGATAAACTTCCAGAACTGATCCTCTACAGGAAACTTATTCTTGGCTACGTCTTCAAGAATCTGGGTGGAAGTATCATATAACTCGATTTAATCTTCTTCCGTAGGCTCCTGAAAAGTTACTTTTCTTTTTCCCTTCCCTTGTGTCGGTATCACCTTGTTCTGTCGGGCTGTAAGCAGTTCACTTGCTACCCTTTGTATATTGTTGTCCATCAAAATATGCTCTGGATTGTCGGACTTTGTACTGTTGTTTAACTGCTTCGTAGCTTCTGCTGGTTCTTCGTGTGGAGTAAGTGTAAGTTCTAGTACATTGGTATTAGGTATCGGTTCAGGCTGGTATGTGAAAGTGTTCATGTATAATCGACTTTCATATGCTTCTTCTTTTTCTGCGTCTGTTATCGGCTCGACACTAGTGAAGTCAAATTTTCTTACTTGGGGTGGAATGGCCAATACTTCATTTGATTGTCGACTTAACTCCGTGAAAATTTCATTTACTGATGGATAGTAGTCGAGGCGTTTTTCCTAACCTACTGCTCCTTCCATATACCAGACCGCTGTATCATCCAAGGAAAGTTGGATGTGAGATGTCAGAGGTATACTTCGTCGAATGTTCTGCGATACCCTCCATCTTGTCGCCTTTGTTTTGAGGTCTATAAACCATGCTTCCAACCAAAGTTTAACCGTTAGTGGACCATGTCGGCTCGCTCCTGGTGCGAAGCAACATAAATTCTCCATAAGGACATTTTGTTCCTAAGCAAAAACCTTGTTCCCTCTCAACCGAATATGGGTCATGGCAATCCATATAGGTAGAGATGGGTACCGAATGCTGGTCCCTTCCTCTTGGAACTTATAACATGTGTGTTTGATTATGTCAGCCAAGAAGTATGCCCACTTGTACACTTTTCCGCGCATAGCCATATTTTTTATAGCTTCCAGCATGTCGGTCTTCAAGTCTGATCCTCTTCCTGCCATGACAGTGCATGCGACACTGATCTGCAATTGATCTACATGCAGATCAGAGGTGAGACTAGGAGACCTCACCTCCTAAATTAAAACACAATAAGCACTCAAACTCAATCAACAGATACTAACACAATAGAAAGGAAAGAGAGACAAGCTTGACACAAACAAGAATGATCATATTATGAGGCAGGATGCTTTTTTATAACAATTACAAAAGGAGCACAATAAATGCTGCTCATTATTTAATACTAATATATCTCTAATAATCTAAATAATAACTAATACATTCGTGGGAATAGAACCCAAATAGTTCCTAATACATGAAGGGGGAGGGTGGGCCTCCCATAAAGATCATTCCTCTCGGTTGAAGTGGAAAACGTCCCTGCTTTTCTCCTCCCGATTGAAGTTTGAGAGCACTGTGGATGGAGTGCAGACTGTCATGTCTGCTCAGAAGTTGTAGTGATGCTAGAACAAAAGGATTGTTGATGTTGCAAAGACTGGGAGGGTGGAGACACCTGGTTGCCTAGTGAGTGCGGCTGAGACTGAGAGGGTGGGGACACCTGGCTGCTCAGTGTGTTGTGCCGCGTAGTTGGGGAGGGTGGAGACACCTGGCTTCCCCAAAGTGAAAGAGAACCCTTGTGAACCAGTGAAGAGGAACCTCTAAAGTGAGATGGTGAGTGCTACAAAACTGTATGAAGTGCTATAGAGTACTATTGGAGGAATAACTGCTGAGAAACCCAACTAGTGCTAACTGGATAGGGGAGGAGTCTTGTTTGAGAAAAACACACAAAACGAAACTGCTGAATCAAGGTGTCATAAATCACTATACGCTTGTTGTTGTAAAATCCATACATGTATGCATTGTTGTGTGTAGATCTGGTTAAACCATCAATCACAAATAGCTTCTACAACGGATTTGTTTTTAGAGCTGATGATAGCTTCTCAATCTACAACCTAAGTCCTCCTTCTGGAAGAGGCATGAACTTTCAGCAAATGAGGCATTCTCTTTTTAGCACGTGATGGGTAGGATGGAGGGAGTGAAGGGAGTGCGCAGGAGGCAAAGCGTAGATGCTGGCAGCATGAGGTAGAAGTATGAAGGAGGGTGCAGTCTAAGAGAGGGGCATCGTTGAAGCGTTGGATGTTGGAGAAGTGTGTGTGCAGAGGTAGAGCATGAAGGGTGGGAGTAGAAAATGGTGGGCAGTAATGGATGCAGATAGGGAAAATGTGAATGGAGCGTGCGATGGGAGAATGGAGCGATAATGGAGCAGCGATAATGGGAGTGTTGCGATAATGGAGCAGCGATAATGGGATTGTTGCGATAATGGAGCAATGTTTTTGGGGATGGTGCGTGAGAGATAGCTTAGAGATGGGAAGCATGTGGAGATGGGATTTTGGATGTTTGGGCGTGAAGGTGGAGCTGGGCGCAAAGGTAGGCAGCGTGGGAATGGAACGCCCAAGCAGAGAAAAGCATGGGAATAATGGAAAACTAGCAGATGGGGTGCTGCGTGATTATTACGGAAAGAATGGAGTAGCGTGTAGTATGTTGCGTGGAGTGAAAGAAGGTGTGGTAGGGCTGCGTGAAGGGTGCTAAGAAGCTGGGTGAAAATGGAGGGAAGATGGCAGCGTGGAAAATGATGGGCAATGTGTGAAATGAATGCAAGGTAGGTAGGGTGAGAAGAAACGCTTGAGTGTTGGGCTAGCTGATCGTGCAGAAAGCCAGCGTAGGAAGAAAGCCAATGGGGAAAACATGGTGAAGAGAACGTGGGAATGTGGAATAGTTGGGTGCTTTAGGGAGAGAGAGTGGAGATGTTGGTTAGCTGGGAAATGAGCGTGAGTGAAGGGCAGAGAGAAACATGATAGCGGAGTTGGAAAAAAGTGTGAATATTTAGGGCTGAGGAGGGAAGTGTGATGAGGAGGAGGGGGTGTAGAGTTATGGGGCAGCAGAATCAAAGGGATTTGCAAGTCATAAAAGTTTTGGGACTGCGCATGGAGCGTGAGGAATGGGCTGTTAGGTATTGCTACAATATGAAAGGTGTGGGGATGAGAAAACAAGGAAATGCGAGAAGCTGGAGAGGGAGATGGTGGGAAGATGGGGTAGCTAAGAATACTAACAGAATACTAGCAGCGTCAAATACATAAAACAAGAAAATGAATGACCAAAAAAAAGTACCTAATCAACAAAAATAAAATATGAATGACCAGTTTTTGTTTTTCTGAAAATGAAAATGACCAGGTAAAGGAGCGAAGTGCTCTGATACCAATTGATCTGCAATATAGAGTAGGCCAGATCTGAAATACTAAACTAAATATGAATACTACGATGGAAGTGAGGCTAGGAGAGCCTCACCTCTCAATGGAGAGAACCCAAAAGAAACTCAGAGCTATGAAACAACTACTAACACAATAGAAGGAAATGAAAGACACACAAACTTTTGTATTATGAGGCAAGGTGCCTTTTTATAGATTACAAAGGGAGAGCATATTAAATGTTATTCATTAATTTAGTAATATATCTAATCTAATATAATCTCTAATACATTAAACCCGATATAATGAAACTAATACCAAAATGGGGAGTGTGGGCCTCCCATACAGATATGTGAAAGTGTTCATGTATAATCGACTTTCATATGCTTCTTCTTTTTTTGCATCTGTTAGCGGCTTGACACTAGTGAAGTCGAATTTTCTTGCTTGGGGTGGAATGGCCAATACTTCATTTGATTGTCGACTTAACTCCGTCAAAATTTCATTTAATAATGGATAGTAGTCGAGGCGTTTTGCCTGACCTACTGCTCCTTCCATATACCAGACCATTGTATCATCCAAAAAACGTTGGATGTGAGCTGTCATAGGTATACTTCGTTGAATGTTCTGTGGTACCCTCCATCTTGTCTCCTTTGTTTTGAGGTTTATAAACCATGCTTCCAACCAAAGTTTAACCATCAGTGGACAATGTCGGCTCGCTCCTCGTGCGAAGCAACATAAATTCTCCATAAGGACATTTCGTTCCTGAACAAAATCCTTGTTCCCTCTCAACCGAATGTGGGTCATGGCAATCCATATAAGTAGAGACGGGTACTGAATGCTAGTCCCTTATTAGCACTTATAACATGTGTGTTTGATTATGTCATCCAAGAAGTCTGTCCACTTGTACACTTTGCCGCGCATAGCCATATTTTTGACAACTTCTAGCATGTCGGTCTTCAAGTCTGATCCTCTTCATGTCCATGATAGTGCATGCGACACAATCTTGGTAGCAGTTTTATAATTACCAAATACGATCTGGCTCACGGCTATGTCTCATGAGTTCTTTCCAGGAGTAGTAGTGACAAATTCGTTGATCAAGTCCGCACATGAACTTGTCGGTACAGCATCTCCCTTATGTGACAGACCGGTTATTTTGTGGATAAGTGCTCCATTAATGTCGACTGGAACGCCGAAGTAGAGTTTCAATTGTGATACCTGCTAGCCATAAATTGCACAATGATTTCTTTAAGTCCTCTGAAACTATCCAACAGAGGTGCCTTCATGTAATGCAGAATTGTAGCTATCTACAACCACTGTGCTTCCTCCCTCTAGTGACCACCTGATTCCTTCCCCCAATCTTCAATGTCTTTCCAAGGTCTCTTCCAACTGGGTTCTAGTGCTTTTGCATTCTGAATCATCTGTAATCTTGTTTCTAACAGTGATTTCTCTTTTTCCAGCTCTCTGACCATCGTCGCAGCAGCCCTGGTTGCTGTTAAGGTTTTCCTTGCAGCCATGGCGGGTTTAGGGTTCAAGAATGCGAAAGTTGCTTCAGCAGGGTCAGGGAGCTCTGTATCTTGGAGTTCAAGTTCTCGGCAAAAGAGTGCCAAAGAATCCTCAAGCTCCATATTTATGGTGGAGCTGCTCGGCACGGGTGAACAGGACATATGGGAATCCCCCTCCATTTTTTTATTTGAGTTTTGAATTGGTTTCCAGACCTCTCTGTGCTGCAAAGATCCAGTCAAAGACCCTTTTGATCAGTGTGTTGAAAGTGTTTGGTTTTTGTGTGGGTTGTATTGGGCCTCATTTCTTGATGAGATTAAGCTTGGTAGTGGTGGATGCTTTGACTCCCCCATCTTCATCCACTTAGCCTTGTCATCACCCCTCTCCTCTCCTGATATGATCCTTGCATCAGATCTGATCCCAAGCTTCTTTTTTCACTTTTCATTAAGCTCTGTTTGCATTCAGTTATTTGATTGAGTGTTATGAGTGTTTCTAAGTGTTTTCGGTCCATTTGAGTGCTGATTGA
This sequence comes from Larix kaempferi, assembly GCA_027924585.1. Lineage (NCBI taxonomy): Eukaryota > Viridiplantae > Streptophyta > Pinopsida > Pinales > Pinaceae > Larix > Larix kaempferi. The sequence continues at coordinate 1,207,743 of BSBM01000005.1, read as the reverse complement.
GATTTCCTGAGTATTAGAGTGTTGCAAATCAACTTTCTTTTCAGTTATCCATGCTTAAAAATATCACTATTATCAAGTTTTTATCTTGCCATATCATTGGAAATTGAAAGTGCATCATTTTTATTGTTTTCAAGTACATTTGGAAATCGTTGTAGAAATTACTTCATGCATTGGAATTATCATTCAATAATATTTTGGAAAAAGTTTGAAGAAAAATTAGTCATTTGTTTTCATGTCCCAAATTTGGCATTGGGTCACAATGACATAATCACATTGGCGGTATTCATTAGAGTTTGTCAAATTGATGTTAAAGGTCAAATAATTGCCAAGGAGGAAAATTACTAGTTTCCTAGGTTTGGGGTGGAAGCTTTGGGATTTGGAATAAGGGGAATAATAAATGATGTTTTAACATTAGAATGGCATAAATATTTAATAAAGGAGCTAAATAAATATATACAAGTGAAAATCAAAGTGGCATTTTATCATGAAGACACATGGAGGAAGGGGGGCCCACATATGGCTAGATTTCCCCACTACACTTGGTATCATTCTCTCACAAATTTGAATTCAAGGTGAATGGTAACATACTTGGGGGAGTTCAAAAGGTATTATTCATTGCATGACTCATACAAGTTCTAAATGTAGAGGAAGAGTAACTCCCATGGAAGAGGAAGAGGCAATTTGGAGCTAGTGAGACACTTGGGCTAGATTCCCTAGCTCTAAGACAACAATGATGAAGATGTTATGACACCTATGACAAAAATCAGACCTGAAGGATGACATATGACATATATGACATGTCAAGGCTAAAACTAGACTCCAAGAGGGCGCTCAAGGGAGTTAGGGAAGCTAAGATTCTTCCACATGTGATTTGGTGGAAGTGGGAGACTAGGAATTGTTGTACAAGTGGCGTTCTTTGGAATCTCTTCCCAACTTGAGTTGGCATGAGTCTCTTGTAAGGAATTTGACCCATGGAGGAAATTAGAAGTTTATAAATGTCAATAAAAAATAACGAAACCAGATTTTTATCATTTGTATAATTTGCAATTGCATTTGTGAGGAGGGAGAGCTAGTGGATGACTAGTTTCTTGCCTTAGCCAATTTCGAGGGTGAAAGATTCCCATCCAAGTTGCTAATTGGAAAGGCAATTCATACATTTCATTTGTATATTTAATGGAGTCTTTATTTTCAGGTGTAAGATACAAGGCATCTCATGGTTTCTTCTATTGCAGCTCACTCCTTTAACCATTTCCAGTTTTGATGGCATATTCTTGATCCTTGAGAGAGGGCGTTTTTGGTGAGCTATTGTACTCTTTGGGGGAGATTATAATGCCCCATTTATTTTTTAATATGAATTAAATACTCTTTTATTCATCTCCAGAAATTTTCAGGCCGAAATTCCAAGTAGAAATGTATAAATCTCATTTTTAATGAAAGAACAATGCCATTTCCCCACTACCTTGTTGTGAACCAATGTAATGTTGATGGATTCGAATGGATAAGTAGACTAATGATTGTTTATTGATGAATGGAATTTTATTTATGGATTATACAAGTTTCATGTTCACTACTTAAGCATTTGAAGTCATTTTACTCAGTTTATTTACATTTGGAGAAGATTTGGTGCCATTTCCCCAAGGGTTGAATTAGTGATTTTTGTTGATGTTTGGGAGAAGGTTAGAACAGACTTAATGACTGATTAATGGTTCAAATGAGACATAAATAATGTTCCTTATACATCCCCTATTTATTTTCAGAATTTTGAATCGGTTTGGATGCATTTGGAGAGCCATTTTCAGAACTTACCCTGGGGGGATTTGAACCTCAAATTGCTAGTTAAATTCCATACTTTGTCCAGAATCTTAAACAAGTTTGCAGAAGTATTTTAATGTCATAAATCATCCTTTAACATCATAATCAAGTAAAAATATCATTCATACACCTTCCTTGAATATTTGAAGGCATTTGGAGCCAATTGGAGACTTAGAGACCAATACTAGTCAAAGGGAAATTACTAGTAAAGTTCCCTACATTGGCCAGAATAGAAAGAGGATTTGCAGAAGTATTTTAAAGGTCCAAAATCATCCTTGAAACACCTATTTATGTTCTAACATCATCCATATACCTTCCTAGAATATTTGGGAGCAATTGGAGCAATTTGGTGACCTAGAGATCAAAACTAGTCAAAGGCCGAACTAGGGAAAAAAGTGGAAAATTGGGCATTTTAATACAATTTAAAAATAAGGGTCATTACAGTGGTATCAAAGCATGGTTCTTGCACCTGTGGATTAGGTACATACATTCAAGAATAATTGGCATCCATGTCTTACTATTGTGATGAATCCTATGAATACAATTCTTCTAAGGAATATGTAGATGCTTATGGGCAATATGAAGCAGAATGTGAATGGTACGAGGAAGAGGTGCCATCATGCAACACTTCTTACCATTTAAGGAGAAATGAAGATTATTCTTATGAATTTAAATCTGATTAAGATGAGTGTGTCACACCAATGAAGGATAATTCTATGAATGAGTTCCAAACATGGAGAACAACATATAACACCTTGTCCCAAAAATATCAAAAATATCAAGAATATCTTGCTTTGAGCAAATATACACAAAATTCCATGTCTTTTGAGTACTATGCTGAACATATTTTTTCAAATAGGCCCAAAAATGAAGATGTGGAGTTAATAAAGAAAGGTTTATTCCTTTCTTGTAAAGAACATTGGAGAGAGTATCATATATGTGTGCCTGAAATGAGGGTGAGTGAAAAGCTCAATGAAATATCTGAAGCTTCTGCGAAGGCATGTATGTCCTACTTGAGGAGAGTTTTGGGGAATTATTCAAAAAGAGATTCCAAAGATATTGATCCTAAGGAAAACAAGGGGCAAAATGCATCATCTTGCTTGAAGGAGAAAAAGGAAGAGACATCACAAGAGCATGAAGAAGATTCTATTGAAAATATGGAAGATCATTTCGAGACACCTTATAGCTTAGACATGAACCAAAGAGCATCTACTGATGGATGCTTAAACTATGAAGGAGTACCTACTGATGGGTTCTCACACCTCTATGTTGGTGACATAGAGATCACTTTTGAAAGTGTTGTTGCAATCCCAAGTTCCATTAAGCATGATAATGAAGACCTTGTAGCAGTTGAAGAAGAACCAAGATCAACTTCCCCATCACCACTTGAGCTTCATGAAGTTGGTCCAAGAAAAAATGAATAATATGAGGATGTTCATTTGCAAGAACCTCATTTTCTTGAAGGATCCTTAAATATGAATGAAAGGAAGATCCAAGAGTCCCTTAGCATTCTCCATGACACTCAAGCATTGGTGTTAAATTCTTGTTGGAGAGCTACTTCATTGGAGGAATGTTGGGCCTGGCCCAGATGGGGCATTTTTCAACAGAAAGGATTTTGAGAACTGCGGAGCTAAGCGCAGTTAAGTTTGAACAATTATGGATAAGTTTTGGTATGCTGCAAAGTTGTGCGCAGCATAGTATCGGAGGAGCTGCGAGGTTGGTGCTGCGAGGAGTAGAGCGTCGCGATGTGCCACGTCAACGAAGATCCAACTAAGCATAGCATGGACGGATAAAGGCAGTTATTTTGGTTAGGTCATAGAAGACCTATTTTTGGCAAAGATCGTCGATAACTACCAAGCAATGGGTAGGTGCAGATCGGAGGTAGGTGACTAATGACAACGGGAAGAAGATAGCTACTAGTTGAACTACTTGTCTAAGGCCGTGAATAGAGGAACAACTTGGTGGAAACAAGTTGTTGGCACACATATAACAAAAGATCCATTGCCAGATATCAATAGTCCTATTTTAGGAAAACCGCGATAGTTTTTGTAAACCTAAGGGTTTTGCCTTCGTAAATGTAAAGGCATGACCTACGGGTTTTGATCTATAAATAAGGCAATTTTGTAAAGGAAAGGGTTAGAATATTTTGGGTTAATATTATTGAATATAGTAAGATCTGTTAGAGAGAAGCATTGTAAAGGCTCTACAGCTGAGTGCGCAAAGACCTAATTTTGAGAGAGAAAGACAAGAGCGTCTGCAGCTGAGTGCACAGGCGAAGAACTGTTGTAATCTTTGTTAATTTTCTGAATTTACTTCAATATGATCTAGGATCTTAACTGAGAGAACAACATGTACAGCATATCTACAGCATATCAATCATGGAGACAATAATGCAAGCACACAAGAGACACAAAGATTTACTTGGGGAAAACCATAAAGGTGAAAAACCCCAATAACTTCCTCAGAGATAGATAGAGCAATGATACAACCAACCAAGAGAGATAGCCATAACCTAGCAGCAATCCTCCTCCTCCATAAGTGCACCTCTCCTCCTTGAGAGCATGTGTGAGAAGTGAGTGAGTAAATAGAGTGCCTCCCGCACTCTATTTATACTTGACTTGACTTGCCTTTTTACCTAACTCATGTCGGCTCGAACTTAACCACATAACATAATGCTGAGTGGGCCGACCCCCAATAGGGTGGTCTAATAACCCTTTGACCCACATGACTTATACAGGGCCGACCCCAAATAAGGTGGTCTAATAACCCATTGACCCACATGACTTATACAGGGCCGACCCCAAATAAGGTGGTCTAATAACCCATCAAGTATAAGTTACGACACTTACAATATAAATGACGACACTTCCTTATAGAGGAATAATACCATCTCTATAGGAATACAATATACATATATGTGAAATACATTCCGAAGTTACATATACATCAACACTCCCTCTTAACTAGGAAGGTATTTCTCAGCACAGTTCTTCTAGCACAAGTCATCTTCTCTGGATCATCATCACTGGATAATCGTCATCGAGTCATCATCATCGTCACTGCTGCTGCTATCTCAATCAATCTCTGAATCTACTCGTCATAGGAAGTTCTACAGAGCCAGTCCTTTTTCATACTGGATGTAGGCCCACCACCTGCAGGTCTTCATCATCACTGGCCATACTGTGGAATCCTCAGGACTTATTACGTGCGTCACAAAACCTCGAAAGAGCATCCCAGGATATTACGGGTACACAACTCCAACCTGTAGGATCTCCCAGGGCGCTATTACATGTGACCCCACCACAAAACCTCGAAAGAGCATCTTAGGATGTTACGGGTACACAACTCCGACCTAAAATCTCCCAGGGCACAAATTACATGTGGTCCACCACAAAACCTCGCAAGAGCATCTCAGGATGTTACGGGTACACAACTCCGACCTGAAATCTCCCAGGGCAACGAATTACATGTGGTCATGGCAAAACCTCGCAAGAGCATCCCAGGACTGATTACGGGCACACAGCCCAACCTATCGGATCTCCCAGGGAAACGAATTACATGCCATAGGACAAAACCTCGCAAGAGCATCTGCCAGATATCCCAGGGCGCTATTATATGCCATAGGCAAAACCTCGAAAGACTATCTGCAGATCTCCCAGGGCAACGAATTACATGTCCTCCCAGAGCAAAACCTCGAAAGAGCATTTGCCAGATGTCCCAGGGCACCGAATTACATGCCATAGGCAAAACCTCGAAAGACCATCTGCAAATCTCCCAGGGCAACGAATTACATGCTCATCTGCACAACCTGATCCACGGCCATAGAGTATCAACCTGATACTCACCATACATCATCCTGATGTATCCATGATCATCCTGATCATCATCACTGCAACGTCCTGCTGCATGTCATCTGGAGCAACATCCTGAAGCTCGTCATCTATGATCATCCTGATCATCACTGCAACATCCTGCTGCATGATCCACCTGATCATCAATGCATCTACCTGATGCATACCAAGTATCATACATGATCCTCCTGATCATCAATGTATCCACCTGATACAAATACATGATACATATCATCATACATGATCCTCCTGATCATCAATGCATCTACCTGATGCATACCAAGTATCATACATGATCCTCCTGATCATCAATGTATCCACCTGATACAAATACATGATACATATCATCATACATGATCCTCCTGATCATCAATGCATCTACCTGATGCATACCAAGTATCTACCTGATATATATCATCATACATGATCCTCCTGATCATCAATTTATCCACCTGATACAAATACAAATACATGGTCCAAGCATCCAACATGATGCATACATACATACATAAAATGATCCAACTGATCATATCCAAGCAGAAACCAGAACATCATCCTGATGCTCATCATCCAGTGCTTACATCCACAGCCATGTGAAGGATCCTCCTTCCAACATGCTTGGAATGGCTTCAGCAAATGTGTCCATCACTTCTTCCTCGAAGTATCCTTGATCTGAAGCACGCCAAGCCTCTCTCTGAAGTACTCGAACTTCACCCTGGCTAGTGGCTTCATCAGCACATCTGCAATCTGCTCGTCCGTCGCAACATACAGGAGCTTCACAGCTCCTCTCTGCACCATATCCCTAATATAGTGATATTTGATATCTATGTGTTTCGACCTGTCATGAAACACTGGGTTCTCGGACAGCTTCACACAACTCTGGTTATCACAGAAGATACCAGTAGCCTCCAACGGGAGATCAAATAACTCAGACAGTAGCTTCCGTAGCCATACTACCTCACAACTAGCTGAACAGGCTGCAACATACTCTGCCTCAGCTGTACTCAGTGCTACGCAGGACTGCTTCCTGCTAAACCAAGAGATCACACCTGATCCCATACTGAAGCAGCACCCAGATGTGCTCTTCCTGTCTGCAGCACTGCCAGCCCAATCTGAATCAACATAACCTTCCAGGTTAAACTTTTGATTCGCCTCTTACCTGAGCCCATAATCCACTGTACCCTTCAGGTACCTCAGAACATGCTTTACAGTAACCAGGTGAACACTTCTCGGATCCGTCAGGAACTGGCTCAATGTGTTCACAGCAAAGCAAATGTCTGGTCTCGTGTTCGTCGGGTACATCAAGGACCCAATCATCTGACGATACATAGAGACATCAACTGACTCAGATGAAGCATCACATAGAAGCTTCAGATTCGATGCCATAGGTGTGGCCATGGCCTTGCAATCCATCATCCCGAACCTCTTTGGGATCTCTACTGCATACTTCCCTTGTCCAAGGAAGATTCTATCTGCACTTTTCCACACCTCCATGCCAAAAACAAATAGTGCATCATCCCCAAGTTCTTCATCTCGAACTCAGTAGTAAGCTTCCGCTGCGTGTCGGCAATCAATCTATCTTCACCATACCAAGTTCTGGGAGCTTGCTTCAAGCCATACAAGGCTTTCTTCAATCTGCATACATATGACTCCCTGTCAGGTCTTGGGACTGCATCCCAAACATCTTCTTCATGATCTACGGATCATGGCATTCCATTTCTTCATCCTAGATCCTGGGAAGTTCAATATCTTCAATAGATATCTTTCTTGCTGGAACAAATGTTGTAGTCCTTTTGTAGGAGATGGCATATGATCTTTCCTACACAACAAGTTAAATTGCATGATTAGAAAACATCTTATAGTTTTCAGAACAAATTCTTACACATAAAGAAATATGCCATACAGTCATGCAATTATCTTAGCCAATGCTTCAATACAACATTTATCCATATCCCGTAACTTTCTAGATGCCTTCCAATCTCTACCAGAACATTGTTAAGAGTGTGCACAACTCCCAACATGTCAGCAAAGAGGTTTCATTCTAGATAAGTAGCAATGGAATGTTGTACAGTGCCATAGG